>OX452991.1:5435942-6071885 GCA_949699065.1 Metalampra italica | reverse complement strand
ATTTTACTCAAAGTCTTATCTCTAACACAATATAATTATTTGTTAGGTTTTCACACAGAACTTGCAACAGTTAGTTGACGTAATCCTGATCAGATCCAGGAATTTAGAGGTTCAGCAAAGAAACAAGATGAAGAACCTGGTGCCGTGGCTACCTGGCATTTGTGACTGGATGAGTGAGCTAGTGGTGCGTATAATTGAAAATGTCCCGTTATTGACGTCACACTGCAACACGAGGCGTGGATGGGGTCGCCAGGGGGTAAGTGCCGGCCAGTCTCACCCTGTGTGGGGGCTGGTCGAGTATCATTTCACTTGGCGACCTCATCTAGTATTACTTAATATTATTATTTCTTATTGTTATGTTCCTCTGTGTCTTTCAGGTATCTAGTCCTATTGTTTCATTTTAATTTGTTAAATTCTCTCTCTGTATGTTGTCATTGTGTAAGTACGTTAAATACTTACATACTTTGACTTTTAATAGAATAGAATTTCTATTCTATTCTATAAAAAGTCAAAGTATCATCAAGTCAAAATTCAAAGAAGATTATATTAAAATGTCCAAATTATCTTTTGGAAATAAGCAGGTATTTAGTTTTTAGTAACTAGATAAAGTTTCTTTGTACAATCAAAAGGCGGCCATATCGCTTTCACAAAAGTTTTTAAAAATCTTGAATATGAAGGGCAGAAATTTTAAGAATCACATTAAAAAACAAAGTAAGAAAGCCTATTCTACAAATTCTACAATAGACGATCGTATAATTTTGAATGCTAAAGATGCTTGTTATTAAAGTTATATCGGCGTCGAACAATCTTAACAAACAAATTGCATATAATACTTGTTTACCTATTTTTAAAGTTCTGTGTATGAAGCATTTTGTTTGTTTCTTCTCCTGGGAAGCAGTGGTGTACCTACTCAGTGTATCATGAGCAAGAAAATATTTTAACTTTGACTTCTTAGAATAAAAAGTGTGTTAGTACATTTAAACTTTCGCGCTTTGTATTCATAATTATATAATTATTTACGGGTCTTACACACGAACAAGTCTTATTTACCTTTGCCCGACGTTAAAGTATGTTTTCGGACTACTAAGTGTGAAAGTTTCATAAGAAAAAGATTTTCCACGTCATTTCCTCAGGTCGCCAAGAAATATCAAAAACTAGAACTGCAACAAGAACAGCTGAAGTCCATTATGAAGAATATTACAATTCATCAGTCAGGAATAGACACTCTCAACGAGGCCAGCGCGCAAATTCTGCCTAGTTTACGAGGTATTGATTAAAGGCTAAGGCTAAGGCATAGATTATGTAACCATAGATCAGTAGTCAGAGTATAGCATGAAATAGCAATAGTCTATTACCCCAATAATTTGAGAAGACGCTTTTTATATGGCGGGGTCAAACTGAACAAACACTATCTATTTTAGTCGGGTTGTGGTTTTTCACATACGTAGATAGAGATAGAAGATTTTATACCTATCTTGCTTACTCTTACCACTTTTGTAATAAGTGTGTCCCTCTTTGATTATTATTGTTATTTTAGTGCGCTCTCCAGTGATTCTCTCTTTACGGGCTAAGGCATCTTTGGTTGATAGTTTTAAATTTCCTTTTTGACATTGTTTATATTTGACTTTCCTGATTGAACACCTGCGAATTGTAACCTAATTTTTACACAATAATGACATAGGGACTAAGGCTTCGACCCGTAGTGGGAGAAGGTTTATGCTTCGGCCAATAGACCCAGGGGATTATAATAGTTACTACGTAGTAGACCTTTACCATATACCTTAAGTCTGTTGGCGTAGTTGATAGTTACCCTGCCTACTGCGCCAGAGGTCGTGGGTTCGATTCCCACCCGGCATTTAGGCGGACAATGTCCCGTTCGCAAAATGTCCCTTCATCATTTCGCAAAAGGTCCCTATCGCAAAATGACCCTTTGCAAAAGGTCTGTATCGCAAAATTACCCTTTTGCAAAAGTATCCTATCGCAAAATGACCCTTTTGCAAAAGTACCCTATCGCAAAATGCCCTTTCGCTCGCGGATGATGCGGATTCACAGTGACGTGCCGTAATTGTGGCAAGTTTACCTTTAGCGCCATACGTTAAAATCGTCACGTTTATGGTGATTTAAGTCATTGCGATTTCGTCACCGTATTTTACCGGCGTGGTCGATCCTTAATTGAGTCAGGGACGTTTTGAGAAAGGGACGTTTTGAGAAAGAGACGTTTTGAAAAAGGGACGTCTTAAAAAGGGACGTTTTGAAAAAGGGACGTTTTGAAAAAGGGACGTCTTAAAAAGGGACGTTTTGAAAAAGGGACGTCTTAAAAAGGGACGTTTTGAAAAAGGGACGTCTTAAAAAGGGACGTTTTGAAAAAGGGACGTCTTAAAAAGGGACGTTTTGAAAAAGGGACGTTTTGAAAAAGGGACGTCTTAAAAAGGGACGTTTTGAAAAAGGGACGTCTTAAAAAGGGACGTTTTGAAAAAGGGACGTCTTAAAAAGGGACGTTTTGAAAAAGGGACGTCTTAAAAAGGGACGTTTTGAAAAAGGGACGTCTTAAAAAGGGACGTTTTGAAAAAGGGACGTCTTAAAAAGGGACGTTTTGAAAAAGGGACGTCTTAAAAAGGGACGTTTTGAAAAAGGGACGTCTTAAAAAGGGACATTTTGAAAAAGGGACGTCTTAAAAAGGGACGTTTTGAAAAAGGGACGTTTTAAAAAGGGACGTTTTGAAAAAGGGACGTCTTAAAAAGGGACGTTTTGAAAAAGGGACGTTTTGAAAAAGGGACGCTTTGAGAAAGGGACAATTTTTGTCAGAGGGACGTTTTGCGAACGGGACATTGTCTGCCTAAATGGTTTATCAGTTGTTGAGTACCCATTTACAAGCTTCGGCTTAGTTTGGAACTAAACATCCGTGTGTAAATTTGTCCAAACATTATTATTATTTTTGCGTGATCTATGGTTTTCGGATTCTTGGTGTTTGTATGTATTTAAGTATTTACTTAAACAGTTGTACTTATGTTTTTATTTGTTGAGCCTCCAATTACAAGTTTCGGCTTAGTTTGGGACTAAACATCCGTGTGTAATTTTGTCCAAACATTATTATTATAACGAAATAGTTCATAAACTAATCATTTTTACCACCAGGTACAAAAAAGGAAACAACTGTCGCGAACCTCGCCACCCTGAACGCAAAATGGGGCAAACTGAAGCAAGATGCCAACGACCGACAGAAAAAAGTTAATGAGGTACTCAAAATAAGGTGAGTCAAACAAAAATCTAACAAAGAACCCCTAATATAAGTAACTTAAGAAGTCAAAGTCAAAACTATTTTATTGCCTGTAAGTACACTGGGTACAGTTATACAACGTCAATTTTTTTCTACCACTGCTTCCAAGGTGTTATATAGAGCTGGGAAGAAGAAGCGGCGCAACAAACTTCCGCAAAACATCTTTTAAAATCGAGATATCAAGATATCCTTTAATATTAAACCTGGACCTTTTCGTAGCTCGCTGAGCACCGAAGTAGTCCGTATCCGATTGATTCCGGAACAAAATACGTACTTACAGAGACTATTACTTACTCTGTACTTACAGGGGGTTTGATGTAGAGGAATGACAAAGAAGGTTATTCTAAATATTTTTGGCCAGCTATTTTTCATTCATCAACAGCCTAGTAATGTCCCCACTGCTGGGGCTCAGGCCTACCCACTCCATGAGGGCGTGCGGGCTATAGTCCACCACGCTGGCCCAGTGCGGGTTGGTGGACTTCACATACGCCTAAGAATTTCTTCTTCGGCGTATGCAGGTTTCCTCACGATGTTTTCCTTCACCGTTTGAGAGCAGTCAGTAAATGTACTTAAGTTTCGAGAAAAAACCCATTGGTACATGGCCCAGCTGGGGATCGAACTCCGGACCTTTCGATATGATAGGCCGCGTCTTATCCCCTACGCCACTGACGCTCTCTATACTTACATCCAATTGGCCAGCTATACTTACATCCAATGTCTAATAGCCACGCCTAATCTATTAGAGACGCCCCTTCCGTCAGATAGACCGACGACCTAAAGGTGGTTGTCGGAAGCGGCTGGATGCCGAAGACGGAGGACCGGTTTTATTAGGGAATGCTTAGGTCCAGCAAGGGACGTTAAAGGCCTGATACGATAATATAACCAATAACCTTTTACAATATCCCCTTAACCCGCTACCATCGATCTAACGGGTTGACTGGACCGCAATTTGACAACGCTCAATATGTCGTAATCTCAAATATTGGTCCTCAGCTTTACCTCCGAAGTGGAAGAGTTGCTGTCCTGGGTCGCTAAAGTGGAAGGAATCATTGTAACCACTGACCCGATTGGTATCGCTGGCATGGAAAATGCTTCAAGTTCCAAAGCGCTTCACAGATTCATGGTAAGAGATAAATTTAAGTAAATTCATTCAAAAACATAGATTACTCCCTCGAATTTCTTGGTTCCAAATCATAAACGATTCTGAAAAGGCTTACGTTTCATCATGGTTTCATCTGACTGCTCTCAAACGCTAAAGGAAACCATCGCGAGGAAACCTGCATACGCCGAAGAAGAAATTCTTAGGCATACGTGAAGTCCACCAATCGGCCCGGGGCTAGAGTGGTGGACAATAGCCCGAACGCCTTTGTAGAGAGGGTAGGCCTGGGCCCCAGCAGTGGGGACATGTTAATAGGCTGTTGATGATGATGATGGTTTCAAATCAAACTAACAGATATTATAGCGGAATTTCATAGCAAAACAAATGAAATATCCTTTTCAAGTTAACGGATATGTTTGAATTGTATCGAATTTCTTTCGCACGCATTCACAATTTTTTACTGGAAAAACAGGTTATATTACCAAGGCATAAGTCAAGATTGTCATGTCAACTAATACTGCAATGAGAACTAAGTAGACCCTCATCATCATCATCACCAGCCCGCCTAGTCCACTGCTGGACATAGGCCTCCCCCAAGGCACGCCACTGAATCCGATCCTCGGTTCTCCGAATCCAGTCACTGCCAGCCGCCTCACGCAGGTCGTCGGGGGCGTCCCACACTACGCTTCCCAAGTCGTGGTCTCCACTCGAGAACTTGTGTACCCCAGCGGTTATCGGTTCTCCGGCAGATGTGACCAACCCACTGCCAGTTCAACGAGCTAACCCTTTGAGCTATGGCTTTCTTTCGCTGGCGGATCACCTCGTTTCGGATCCTATCTCTCAGAGAAACTCCGAGCATAGCTCTTTCCATAGCCTGTTGCGGGACTTTGAGTTTTCGCACTAGTCCCACTGTCAGTGTCAGTGAACATAATTGTATTAACAGGCATATCAAAAATCTAGCTCGTGCTTTTCTTTCAACAGGAATTATACACGGATGTTTTAGCTAGACGGCCGAGGGTAGAAGCAGTGCTGAATAAAAGCGAGGCGTATATTAAGGCCAACATGCTGCCGAACCGGGGATCCAAAGTGATTCATCTAAGAACCAGATGGGAAAGCCTCACATCACAGTAAGCTACAAACAAAAACTATATTACAGTCAATTCTGAAGGCACAAATTAAAATTTTGAAAGCACGAAAATTAATGTGATTATTTTATTACAGAAGTGCGACAAACGCTTGTGCGAAGTATCGATAGTGCGAAATACGAGTGTGCGATGTACGATAGTGCGACGTGTCATTTGTGCGAAGTATCGTTAGTGCGAAATACGAGTGTGCGATGTACGATAGTGCGACATGTCATTTGTGCGGAGTATCGATAGTGCGAAATACGAGTGTGCGATGTACGATAGTGCGACATGTCATTTGTGCGGAGTATCGATAGTGCGAAATACGAGTGTGCGATGTACGATAGTGCGACACGTCATTTTTGAAAGTAGACAGGTAATACTTTCAGAGAACTTACTTCTTTTTTCTTATTCACAGCTCACCAGATAAACTGCTAAAGTTGGAAACAGCTGTAAGGTTAGCCGCAGAGTTTCAGGAAATTGTGCAGCCTTTCAGTGACTGGTTAACTAAAGCTCAGAAGACGATGGCATCTGCTAAACCACCCTCGGTGGTCACGGAAACCTTACTTGGTGCGTATGTAACAGCTTCCTTTTCTTTTATTTAATTGACGAATAACTTAACTGACAGATAAGATACAATTAACTTAGGGCTTCTTTCACCACTTCCTGATATTGTTACAGATAGTAATCTTAGTGATAAACTAATCTATCAGATAAATCTGTGTGATAGACTATATAAAATATATAAGATATAGGCAATCAGATACCTGTGAAACAAAAAAAATAGGCTATCTGTCAGATAACCTGTAGATAGGGTATCTGGGACTTTATCAGCAAGCGGTGTAAGAGGCCCTTAGTCCGCCCGTATATGACGCCAAATGTATTCAGCTGATATTTGCAACATACTTTGTGAAATTGTCCAGCAATAAACAATAGAGTTTTAGGGAATTTTATGATTTCCGTTGATATAAAATGCTTAGTGAATTATTGAAGACTATCTAATGATGTCCTGGGTACAGCCAGTCCTGCTGTGTGATTCTGTAAAGTATGAATTAAAACTCGACCATCACATCGCAAGTCACTTACTTCACTCCGCATCCGATCATGAAAGACCTTGATGTCGCATTGTGTAAACAAATACAAGCTACACAATAAACACTTCACTTGCGAAGTAAAGTGAGTATTGAACTGTGAATCATTGAGTTAGAGACCGATCTCACTGCGGATTCAGGATCGAGTTGCACAAATACGCTTACAGAATAGCGGGGCTGGAGCCGAGGACTAAACAGGCTCCTACCCCTTAGCTGAATAATAGATTTTGTGCAGCGAACACTTGGGGAGGAGAGGCTGGTAAACACAGGGGCTGACACAATAGATCCCACAGGCTCGCAGTGTCATTGAGGTAATACAGAGTAGCTTCGAACAAAAGTTATGGTATATAATTATACACAGACCTATGTTATGGTATAACTAGATGACGGCGGGCGGGGCGCGCGGGGGTGTCTCCGTTCTCATAGACAACATTCAATGCGTACAGATGCGACTTTGTCTGAATATAAATGAATTTCATCGAAATATGGCCGCCCCGCCACTGAACACCAACTCGTGTTGCAAACATTCGAGTCGGGGTGTCTTCTATAGTACGTAGTATATATTACCTCGATGGGCAGTGTCGCCGGGCGAACTAGACCCAGGCAAAGCTACTATAAGATTGGATACCTTATTACCAAAAGGTCGCTATTAATTTGGAATCGGTATCGTTGAACTAATTTTTCCCTTGGCTTTGATACCTATATTCTAATATTTTTCGGATCAACTAAGAGAAAGAATTGCAGTGAGATAGGGCCAGTAGGTAGAATAAATCGTTGAATCAAAGAAAATACAAGATCATAATATATAGGGTGGAATTTTGTAATGCCACCTGGAGGGAAAGTACTCTTAATACTGTAGATAGAAAATTTTAATCAAAGGAAACATTCCTTTATTTTTGAAAGGAAAGAAAACTGCATTCAAAGATTTTCGAAAATTCGCTTGCCACACCCGGGAATCGAACCGACTAAAATATGTAAAAATTACATCCTGTAGTTTTATTGCATCGATCGTTAGGGTCAATTATAAGGTGAAATCTCTCTGACAAACTTGATAAATTAAATGAAAGAAAACCATGAAATCTTAAATTTCCCTCCAGGTGGCATTAGGAAATTCCACCCTGTATATATCATACTTTCCGTTCCAGCCCAAATCGAGGATCACAGATTATTCGAAAACGAAATACATAAGAACTCAGGCACCTTGATTGACTTGCATGAGCGCACGTTCTACTGTCAGAAAACGGACAAGAATGAATTCGTGAAATTAATCTCCACTTTGCAAAAACAATGGGATAAGTTTACTAAAGATGTCAACGCGAGAAGCAGGGTACTGAGCAATCGTTTGAAAGAGGTTAATAAATTTCATAATATGTGGTGAGTGTCATACACCCCTTCAAATCAACAGCCTATTAACATTTCCCCACTGCTGGGGCTCAGGCCTACCCTCTCAACGAGGGCGTTCGGGCTATATTCCACCACGCTAGCCCAATGCGGGTTGGTGGACTTCATATGCGCCTAAGAATTTCTTCTTTGGCGTATGCAGGTTTCCTCGCGTTGTTTTCCTTCATATTTTGGGAGCATTGGTACATGGCCCAGGGGATCAAACTTCGGACCTTTCGATATGATAGGCCGCGTCTTATCCCCGACGCCACTCGAACACCCCTTACTTCTTTACATTGCGCATATCTTAGCTTTAAATTATGATCATTGGTGATGAATTCTGATGATGATCATGGAAATTACATTTATCTATATACTTTTGAATTGAAATTTATTATAGGTACGTCCGAACGAACGCCTTCGTTGCGAGGGTAGCCCTGAGTCCCAGCTGTGGGGACATGTTAATACGCTGTTGATGATACTTAAACTATTAGTTACTTTTAAAAATACATTTACTGGTTACGGTTTTCGTTTGTCATTACTATGTATTACCTCGACTCGTACCTTCTCCTAGTCTGTGGCTCAGTTGTTTATTTGTTGTTGTTTAAATCTTACTCATTTCTAGGTATGTTTCAGCCACGTTTGGTCAAAATTGGATACTTAAATGGCTTTTCGGACTAAGTTCTGGTAAACTTAAGTTGGCAGGCCTCCAATAAGGCGGACCGGCGATCTGGTGAAGGTCGAGGGACCCGGCTGGATGAGGTTAGCGCAGGACCGGTCGTCGTGGAGATCCCTAGGGGCGGCATTGTACAGCAGTGGACGTCTTTCGGCTGATATGATGATGATGAAACTTAATTCTTATTTTTCTCTACCTAAGCTACTTTGGAATATCCATCCAATATATTTTTTTGTGTCTATATACGTACAGTCGATCGCACATCAGTGGAAACACTTTGACCTTAAGGTGGCCTACCGTATCAGGGAGTTTCAATACTATGCGAGACCAGTCTATACTGGTTTTGTTTCCACTGACGTGCGGTCGACCGTACCTATGTAGGTACCTATAATAAAAGCCGAATATTACACTGATTCGCGCCAGATTCCGTTCATTTCCTACTGATAAATCAGCAGATTTTTTTATCACTTGTGTGTTTGACAGGGACAACGTATATAATTGGCTGTCTGACACTGAGGAACTGTTGGACAATGTCAAAACTGATTCCTCCAGCACAGAAGAGATCCAACAGGGGTAAATAAACCTAGCTTTTGATAAGAAACGTCGGTATTTTTCGTAGCTTTTTTCCGAGTCGCTTTTTTTCACAATCGAAATTTTTCCAATAGTAAGTAGTGTCCGATAGTCCGCTAGGTATACATTGGGAGCTTATTTTAGATTTACATCTATTTAACAAAGTATATATTTTTTTATTTATGGGGCGTCAGTGGCGTCGGGGATAAGACGCGGTCTATCATATCGGAAGGTCCGAAGTTCGATCCCCGGCTGCGCCATGTACCAATGAGTTTTTTCTCGAAACTTATGTACATTTGCTGACTGCTCTCAAACGGTGAAGGAAAACATCGTGTGGAAACCTGCATACGCCGAAGAAGAAATTCTTAGGCGCATGTGAAGTCCACCAACCCGCGCTGGGCTAGCGTGGTGGACTATAGCCCGAACGCCCTCGTTCAGATGACAGGCCTGAGCCCCAACAGTGGGGACATGTTAATAGGCTGTTGATGATATATTTTATACTTATAATATTATATATATTTTATTGTACTTTATATATATTTTTCCCGGGAAAAAACCTTTTTCTACGCGGGCAAAGCCTCTGGCAACAGCTAGTAAATAATAAAAATGCTCTGCAACAGAACGACCAAAATTCTCGGAGTCTCTGAGCTGCCAAAGGCACTAGAAGTCAAAAAGAAGGAGTATGACCAGACCATGAGGAGTGGCAGCAGCCTCTTGGATAAGACGCCCAGCGATGCGCCCGCGCTCCAGGCATTGATCTCAGACCTGGAGATCAAGTGGAACCTCGTCAGCTCCAAAGCTGCTGACAGAACTAACAGGTCTGTTATCTGATTGAATTTAAACGCAGACAATCGCCGTGTGGATTGGCTATGGCAGACTTATTGTTTAATTTTAAATTTGATGTTTTCATATACACTAGGCTGCCTACTGCGCGTCGTGGGTTCAATTCCCACCCGGGACCAACATTTTGTGTGATGAGCATATCTGTTGGTTTTCGGATTCTGGGTGTTTGTATGTATTTATTTAAAAAGTATTTAAGTATGTTTATTAGTTATTGAGTACCCATTTACAAGCTTAGTTTAGGACTAAACAGCCGTGTGTGAATTTGTCCAAACATTATTACTTATATTATCAAATGAGGAGAACCGAATATCGGGTTCAGTGCGCGCCTTGGGGAGGCCTATGTCCAGCAGTGGACTAGTGCAGGCAGATGATAATGAAGTTTTTATGTCTGAATACTTTGCGAAAACACCGCGGTCGAATCTTATTCCGACCGATCATAATAAAATAATTTTTTTTAAAGTCCTGAATCAATTTCGATTAAATTTACATGGGACCACCTCTTATGTATGACCTACCAAAACAAAAAAGAATCATCAAAATCAATTCTTAATTGCCAGAGTAATCGCGTACCTATAACTATAACTTTTTTTTAAGAAATCTCCAAACTGACAAGCCGTTCAGGGTTCTCGTGGATTACAAACGGAAAGTACTCACAGAGCGTAGCCATGGCGACCCTGGCACTGTCAAGGAACTCATCAGGAAACACGTGGTAACCTACTTGTACGGTCGGCCGCACGTCAGTGGAAACTAAACCAGTATAAACTGGTCTCGCATAGTATTGAAACTCCCTAATAGGCTAGGCCAGCTCCAAGGGCTAAGTGTTGCCACTGATGTGCGGTCGACTGTACCTGCTGTAATGTTTTACCCGCTCGAAATTTCCTTGAAAATACAGGATGCAGATTTAGTACCTGAGTTGACAGCGATACTCGTTAACGACTGCGGTGATACGTAATAGTGCTATCTCTTTTCGACTAATAACGAGAGACAGAGAGATTTGTGTAGGTAGATATAGTTTTTACGTAGGTAGTCGCTAGCGAGTATCGAATGAATGAATAAAGAATATCAGAGTTAAAGAATATACTACCAATACGAATGAACCTTTGCACGAATATCTAATAAAATAAATATATAATATATTATAATCTTAAATAACATACGTATAACATCACCACAAACACTCACACATATACATGCACACACACACGCACACACATTCATAAACGTACAGACTGTCTATGATAATATGTATATTGAGAGTAAAATTAGCATATTGTAAATCCTTCATATTGGCAGTATGAGCAATGTAACCTTTAATAACTATTATTTTCTAAGTGCTGTGGATTTTGTGATAATAAATAAAATAAAATAAAATAAAATAAAATAAAATAAAATAAATAAATAAATAAATGAATGAATGAATGGATGAATGAACGTACGAACGAATAAATAATTGAATGAATGAGCGAACGAATGAATGAATGAAATTATTCATCGACGATGACATCTGATATGATAGGCCCACTGCAATAATTAAATGGGCGATTCTGAAAGAGGTATACATTGTATAAAGTACATTTCATAACAATATAAAAAAGTTGAAGTTTGTTTTTGTTTTTAATAAATATCAAGTTAATCACAACTCGAATCATGAGTTCTTCACGTAATTCGAATCATGAGTTCCTCACGTAACTCGAATCATAAATTCGTCACGTAACCAATTCACGACTCGAATGATGAGTTCCTCACGTAACTCGAATCATCAGTTCGTCTCGTAACCAATTCACAACTCGAATCATGAGTTCCTCATGTACCTAACTAGAATCATGAGTTCCTCACGTAACTCGAATCATAAGTTCGTCACGTAACCAATTCACGACTCGAATGATGAGTTCCTCACGTAACTCGAATCATGAGTTCCTCATGTACCTAACTAGAATCATGAGTTCCTCACGTAACTCGAATCATAAGTTCGTCACGTAACCAATTCACGACTCGAATGATGAGTTCCTCACGTAACTCGAATCATCAGTTCGTCTCGTAACCAATTCACAACTCGAATCATGAGTTCCTCGCGTAACTCGAATCATGAGTTCGTCACGTAACCAATTCACGACTCGAATGATGAGTTCCTCACGTAACTCGAATCATCAGTTCGTCTCGTAACCAATTCACAACTCGAATCATGAGTTCCTCATGTAACTAACTAGAATCATGAGTTCCTCACGTAACTC
This sequence comes from Metalampra italica, assembly GCA_949699065.1. Classification (NCBI taxonomy): domain Eukaryota; kingdom Metazoa; phylum Arthropoda; class Insecta; order Lepidoptera; family Oecophoridae; genus Metalampra; species Metalampra italica. Next base: position 6,059,594 of record OX452991.1, on the reverse strand, counting down.
GAATCATAAGTTCGTCACGTAACCAATTCACGACTCGAAAGATGAGTTCCTCACGTAACTCGAATCATCAGTTCGTCTCGTAACCAATTCACAACTCGAATCATGTACCTGACTAGAATCATGAGTTCCTCACGTAACTCGAATCATGAGTTCGTCACGTAACCAATTCACAACTGATCTTTGTTTCAGATATATGAAAAGGCCATGATGCGGATTGTTGGAATTTATTTCCGAGATTTACGGAAAAAAATCCAAGATCCGGGCTTCATGGTATGTTCCACATGCGTACAAGCCGCGTTTCTTCTGGTTTATCAATGGGGGCACATATTCACACTTTAACCACTCATCATCATCAGCCTGCACTAGTCCACTGTTGGACATAGGCCTCCCCCAAGGCGCGCCACGGAACTTCGGTTCTCCGCATCCTGTCACTGCCAGCCGCCGTACGCAGATTGTCGCTTCATCTAGCCGGGGGGCGTCCCACACTTCGTATGCCAAGTCGTGGTCTCCACTTGAGAACTCGTCTACCCCAGCGGTTATCGGTTCTCCGGCAGATGTGACCATCCCACAGCCACTTCAACGTCCTAACCCTTCGAGCTATGTCGAAGGCGATCCGCAAGAGAACCAAATCTCTTGCGGATCACCTCGTTTCGGATACTGTATCTCAAAGAAATTCCGAGCATAGCTCTTTCCATAGCCCGTTGAGCGACTCTGAGTTCACACTTTAGTACGTAAATTAAAGACTATGTTTAATTTTTCTAAAGAAAATCTAGTACCTATTAATGTTTTTGGTAAAAAAGATGCAATTTTATTTAGAATCTATAATCTCTTCCATTAAAAGTAATTCAATTGCCAAATAACTTTGTCCGCTTTTTGATAGACAATGCAACGCTGTGTTAAGAGAAGACAACACCTTGACTATGTAGTAACCTTTGACTAATTTACATACCTACGCACTCCCACAGAAAACCACTGAGGACATGAAACGATACGGAAACCTAATGGACTTGTGGGAGGATATACCACGCATCAATGAAAGCAAAATGTCACAACTTGAAAACGCCCTCAAAGAGGTACACCACTTTCTTAAATAAACATTTTTTTGGACACTTTGATAAGTAGGTACTTCAAGCTGGTCAATTTGTTACAATGAATGTCCATAAACACAGCGGTGCGAATTGCTGGAGAGAACTTTGAATGTCTGCTGTGACGCGATACGCGGGAGCGAACTTTGAATGGCTGCGACGACATACGCGGGAGCAAACTTTGAATGACTGCGACGCGATACGCGGGAGCGAACTGCGACTGACTGCGACGCGATACGCGGGAGCGAACTTTGAATGACTGCGACGCGATACGCGGGAGCGAACTGCGACTGACTGCGATGCGATACGCGGGAGCGAACTTTGAATATCTGCGACGACATACGCGGGAGCGAACTTTGAATGTCTGCGACGCGACACGCGGGAGCGAACTGCGACTGACTGCGACGCGATACGCGGGAGCGAACTTTGAATGACTGCGACGCGATACGCGGGAGCGAACTGCGACTGACTGCGACGCGATACGCGGGAGCGAACTGCGACTGACTGCGACGCAATACGCGGGAGCGAACTTTGAATGTCTGCGACGCGATACGTAGGAGCGAACTTTGAGTGACTGCGACGCGATACATGGGAGCAAACTTTGAATAGCTGCGACGCGATACGCGGGAGCGAACTTTAAATGTCTGCGACGCGAGAAGCGGGAGCGAACTGCGACGCGATACGCGGGAGCGAACTTTGAATGTCTGCGACGCGATACGCGGGAGCGAACTGCGACTGACTGCGACGCGATACGCGGGAGCGAACTTTGAATATCTGCGACGACATACGCGGGAGCGAACTTTGAATGTCTGCGACGCGACACGCGGGAGCGAACTGCGACAAACTGCGACGCGATACGCGGGAGCGAACTTAGAATATCTGCGACAACATACGCGGGAGCGAACTTTGAATGACTGCGACGCGATACGCGGGAGCGAACTGCGACAGACTGCGACGCAATACGCGGGAGCGAACTTTGAATGTCTGCGACGACATACGCGGGAGCGAACTTTGAATGACTGCGACGCGATACGCGGGAGCGAACTGCGACTGACTGCGACGCGATACGCGGGAGCGAACTTTGAATATATCTGCGACGCGATACGCGGGAGCGAACTTTGAATAGCTGCGACGCGATACGCGGGAGCGAACTTTGAATGGCTGCGACGCGATACGCGGGAGCGAACTTTGAATATCTGCGACGCGATACACGGGGGCAAACTTTGAATGGCTTCGACGCGATACACGGGGGCAAACTTTGAATGGCTGCGACGCGAGAAGCTGGAGCGAACTTTGAATGTCTGCGACGCGATACGCCTCCTTATATTTTCGGTCGTCAGTCAGTTCGCGCCACGCAGTTTCTCGCTTCATCTGGCCTTGACATTTAAGTTAGAGATTTGTTCTTTCTTTGCATTTTAGTCTGAAGTTGTGGAGCAGCGCGTCGATCAGCTCTTACAATCGCTGTCCGAAGCGAAGTCTAAGCTCCTGTCTTCTGACCAAGGGACGAATCTGTGGATTAAAGGGTAAATATATTTTTTTGTGTAGATACTTACGAAACAAGCTTGTCTGGAAGAAATCGCTCTTAGCGATAAGACCGCCTATAGATGTACATTACTGATTTTATCTTTTTTTTTGTCTGTAATTTTTAAATGTGTATTGAATTGAATTGAAGAAGCTCATTTATACACTTAATAAAAGGTGATGCTTTGTTCTGTTTTTGTTGTACTTCGTTTTTTATGCGTGCCCGTTCTGTAAGTGCAGATTGTATTTTTCTCATTGCTATTTAAACTATTGCTATCTGTGGAGACCTATAAATTGGCTTCGTATTATCACAGATTAGATAATAGTTCCTAGTATTATGTACTTTGCTTATGATAATGGTGTTATTATAGCTGTTGGTCTTCCAAAACAAGAAAATAAAAAAATAAACATTTGTAAGATGTACTTACCTAAGCATTAAGCGTCATGACACAGAGTACGCAGATCGACAGCACCGTGATCTAATCAAATCAAGTTAAAATAAAATCAATTTAAAAATATTTTAAGGAGACTGATAGCGAAGTTGGAAGAAATGAATGACACCGTATCAGCCGCTCTCTCCCTCCTGGACAAGGCACACCCCGATGCTGAGGCCGCGATCAATCAATGGATTACCACCATACACAGTAGATGGAATGAGGTATTCCAATAACGCATATTATTATATATGAAAATATGAAAAAAATATATTAAAATATTAGTAGGGTATTAACCATCGGGTTTTTGTAGAGAGAATTTATATTTTTAGATGAGATTTGAAATTATTTCCTGAAAGATCTAAATAAACAATGTAATGCCCTACTAAACTTGATAGAATATTCAACTTACCTACTTAATTTAGAATGTCAGATTTATAGAAAACCATATTGGTATTAACCATATTTTTCTTGGAGTCCAGAAACTCACTCCAACCTGATGGGCAGGACTAAACTGACCACTTTCGAACAGACAGACAGACAGTCGGTAGTCCGCAGTCACTAGTGTCGATACTGATTTCGTCTCTGTTGCTCTTTTTGTATCTTTAAAAATAAGAAATGGATGGCATGAATTTTAGAATTGTCAAATTTGTTTTAAAATGTACAAAGTTCCTTCAATTTATTAGAATATGTGGTATTGTTTCCAGTTGAAGCACTTGATGAAATATAAACATGACGAAACCACACCGATAATCCTACTCGCCGATGAAGCCGTATCACTAGCAGTGCAAAACGAAGGCATGCCAAAAGAAATGGTTGTCAAAATTAGTCAAAATATCAAAGCCAACCCGTTTGCTGCTGATATTGCAGAGTTCCCAACTGATATAGATAACATTGTCACAACTGCTCATGAATATGCCAAAGTAAATGCAGATAAAGCCGTATCACCAGCAGTGCAAAACGAAGGCGTACCAAAAGAAATGGTTGTCAAAATTAGTCAAAATGTCAAAACTACTCATGAACACGCCAAAAAAATTGCTGATGAAGACGTATCACTAGCAGTGCAAAACGAAGGCGTACCAAAAGAAATGGGTGTCAAAATTAGTCAAAATGTCAAACCTGTTACCACTGATATTGGCGTGTCATCAGTTAGAAAAGATAACATTTTCAAAATTACTCATGAACACGCCAAAACACTTTCAGAACTAAGAGATGCAGTTATCAAACTTAATCGAAAAGCCAACCCGGTAAACACTGATATTGCAGAGTCCCTAACTGATATAGATAACATTATCAAAACTGCTCATGAACATGCCAAAGTAATTGCCGATGAAGCAGTATCACCAGCAGTGCAAAACGAAGGCATGCCAAAAGATATGGTTGTCGAAATTAGTCAAAATGTCAAAGCCAACCCGGTTGCCGCTGATATTGCAGAGTTCCCAACTGATATAGATAACATTGTCAAAACTACTCATGAACACGCCAAAATAATTGCTTATGAAGACGTATCACCAGCAGTGCAAAACGAAGGCGTACCAAAAGAAATGGGTGTCAAAATTACTAAAAATGTCAAACCAGTTACCACTGATATTGCCGTGTCATCAGTTGAAAAGCTTTCTCTGTCTACGGTTGAAAAAGATAACATTGTCAAAATTACTTATGCACAGAAGACACTTTCAGAACTAAGAGATGTAGTTATTAGTCAAAACGTCAAAGCCAACCCGGTTGCGGCTGATATTGCAGAGTTCCCAACTGATATAGATAACATTGTCAAAACTGCTCATGAACATGCCAAAGCAATTGCCGATGAAGACGTATCACCAGCACTGCAAAATGAAAACGTACCAAAAGAAATGGTTGATAAAAATAGTCAAAAATCCGAACCGGTTACCACTGATATAAACGCGGCCTCAACTATCAAATATAAATTAACATGGTCAGAAGCAGCTGCATCAGCAAGTAAGTACCTACTCAAAAATCCGGAATTCTTATTCGTACTAGAGTTCTTGAAAAATATCATAATTTTAATATTTGAACATATCACAGGTCACTGCAGGTATGAAGCCTCCTGAGTCCTGGGAGAAGTCCTTTTTATTATGTTTTACGTTTTGTTTTATGTCTAATTTTTAATCCTCAAGGGAAGTGAACGTCAAAAATTACAAGTATTTTATGATTTTTTTTATGTTTTAGTTAAGTTTTATTTTTAATTTTTATGTCCTCAAGCGAGGCCGTGGGATCCCAGGAGGTTATGTATCAGGATACCAAGCCTGGGCATCGAGTTTAATTAGATCTGATAACGCTTTAAGCGTACTTTAATACTAATTAATTCTGCTCGTTCTATGACTCAAAATTGGCTAGACGACCAGGATTTTGGGGACATCATCATCAGCCTGCACTGGTCCACTGCTGGCCATAGGCGGAGAAGCCAATGGCGCGCCACTCAACCGGTCCTCGGTTCTCTGCATACAGTCACTGACAGCCGCCCTGTGCAGATTGTCACACCTTTAGTATTATGGATGATGAGCCGTGGTAGCCTAGTTGGTTGTGCACTCGCCTCACGTTCATGAGGTCGTGGGTTCGATCCTGGCCCGTAACAATGAGTTTTTGGAAACTTATGTACGGTTTATTATAATACCACAGGTTTTTCGGTGAAGGAAAACATCGTGAGGAAACCTGCATACGCCAAAGACTGGTATTTACTATTCTAATGTGAAGTCCACTAAAAAAATTCGGGCACCGTTTGGCGGACAGGGGTTTGGCACAACAGATCCCATAGGGTCGAAGTGTCGCCAGGTATTCTTGGCCCCCAGAAGAAAGTAGTAATAAGTAATTTGGCCTCTGATAGTCACCCGTATCTCTCCGTCCTCTAAATACTTATCAAAGGTGACGAAACAGACGCTATTTTCTCGCAAACAATGTCATGCTTACATAGTGACAAATTCCAGAAGTTATATAACTGTCTTTAGGAAAGTTATTAGCTTAACATTCTTAGACATTTTTTTTTTCTTTCCAGTCGGGCGCGATGCAATGCAGAACAAGACGTTTACGAAATGGATAAATCATCACCTTGCAACGGTAAGCAGTTCAAAGATTTTATATTAATATTATATAGGTTAAGGAGATCATACCTAATCGAGATCGAATCAGAAATGAGGAGATCCGCAGGAGAACCAAGGTCACCGACATAGGTAAAAGAATTGCGAAGCTGAAGTGGCAGTGGGCTGGGCACATCGCCCGCAGAACTGACGGCCGTTGGGGCAGAAAGGTTCTCGAGTGGCGACCACGTATCGGAAGACTCAGCGTAGGCAGGCCTCCCACCCCATCTGGATGAGGTTAGCGCAGGACAGGTCGTCGTGGAGATCCTTGGGAAAGGCCTTTGTCCAGCAGTGGACGTCTACAGGCTGATATGATGATGATGATATTCATAAAAAGAAGAACGGAGCAAGAAAGTTATTTACTGGAGACTGCGGCTGCGTACAGGAATACGAAGAGTCAAATGGCTGGCTGCATATTGCTGATACCTACTTTTTCTTCAGCCGTGTAGAAAACCAGAGTTTGATAACCAGAAATTTAACAGGAAAAATCTTCTTACACGATCAAGCTATCAACTGACTTCAAAAAAGGAGGCGGTTCTCAATACGACGTACGTTTTCTTTGTGTGTATGTTACGCGATACTTTCGCCAAATTGTGGACCGATTTGAATTATTCTCTTTTTATCGAATAGGCCATATTCCAAGGGTGGTCACATTTCAATTTGAAAACAATATTTCACCTGTAAGGGTGAATAATTAAAAAAATTTGGCGATCTACAAGTTGTCGATAGGTACTTACCATTCTACATTGCAGTGGCCCGAGTATTGGGGCTCATTAAATGATGTATAATACGATATTTAGTTAAGGGTTTGTGCGTGTGACTACTCCCATAAGAGGCCGCGAGAACCCACCAAAGAGATCATATCTCTATGGTGTGACTCGACCGCTCAGCGCAGTGTCGATCGTAGCACTGCCACAGTGCTGCCAATGCCCCAGCATAAATAGTACATTGCGGCAATGTTGCCAGTTATGATGTTTACTCGATGCAATGCGAGGAGCGGGGAGTCACTCCGACTATTTATTAAGTGTCAGTATGTCACATACATAATTAAATCTTTTTACAAAGTCGGTGTTTTTAAGTCAGGCTATTTGTGCAGATCAACATCCAGGTCGGTTCGTTGAAGGACTTAAGCGACGGAAATAATCTCATCTCACTGCTCGAGGTGCTTTCGGGTGAACGCATTGTGAGTTACCTATTCAAAATATTTGTTTATACCACAGAATATAATAACCGCATTGTGCAGAGTGGAAAATTCAGACGCCTCCTGGAGAAAAAGTATCCTAAATACTGAAGATAGCAAATTTTACTCACAGGAATCATTCCTTTGTAAAACTGCATTTAAAGATTTTTAAGAAACTACCTGTCTGACTCGGGATTCGAACCGGACAAATGTGTAAAACGTATCCTGTATTTTTATGATGCCGATCGAAGAAGTCAATCATCAAAAATTGATTCCTTCTATTGTAACTTAAAATAAAGGAAATCAATGAAATTTAACATTAATTAATTAACAAAACGATTAAAGGTCTACCTAAAAAGTCATTTCATGGTCTTCCATTGATTCTGATGACTGGCCCTTTCGATCGGTATCATAAAAATACAGGATGTTTTTTACACATTAAAATTTGTCCGGTTTGATTCCCGATCCCGACATTTATATAGGTAATATAAATAATATTATGTTTGGGCAAGTTCACACACGGCTGTTTAGTCCCAAACTAAGCCGAAGCTTGTATTGGGTAGGTACTCAACAACTGTTAAACATACTTAAATATTTTTAAAATAAATACATACGTTTGTATGTATTTATTTTTAAAATTCCCAGAAATACCCAGAATTCGAAAACAGATGCTCATCACACAAATGCTGGTCCCGGGTGGGAATCGAACCCACGACCTTTAGCGTAGTAGGCAGGGTGACTACCACTACGCCAACAGGCCAGTCAATATATCATAAAAATACAGGTGTGTTTTTTACGCATTTGTCCGGTTTTTATTCCCGACATTAACGTTTTATTTCTAGCGCCGAGAAAGAGGACAATTACGAATTCACAATGAAATAAACGTCCAAACCGCTTTATGGTTCATATGTTCCACGAAGTGGCTGGTCGATATTGGGGCTCCAGATATCACCGGTGGCGACCCCAAGAAGATATTCGCCATGATATGGATCATTATTCAACGCTATCAGGCAAGTGAATCTTTATGTTGAAGTCTCATCTATAATTTTACTTTTGACTAATTAGGTAGTCAAAGTCAAAGTCAAAACTATGTTATTGCATGTAAGTACACTGGGTACATTTATACAACGTCAATTTTTTATCTACCACCGCTTCCAAGGTGTTATATAGAGCTGGGAAGAAGAAGCCTAGGACATATGGAAAAACATATTGTATAACTAATGTAATCGTGTAAAAAAATTTGCATGACATTATGTAAGTTAGGTAGGTATGTTTTAAGTCAAAAATGACAGATTGCGCTAACAATGCTTTGTTCAGGGACATAGCGTGAAGATATGTATGTAAGTAGGTATGTACTAATTCATCTGCATGGCCTAAAGGTCAGCTGGTAGAGAATTCCATTGGCATTAAGTTTACCTTTTGTACAAATTAATGCAATAATGTTTTGTATAAATAAATAAACTTGTCGGCGCCTCCCTAGCAACACACCATTCATTCATTCCATTCAATACAGCGTCCAACCAACCGTACATGTACTTGCTCAAAAATTGTAAACGAAAATTAAATTTATAAATCAAGATCCCAAATATTTTCTTTATGTTCTTTCTTTATGTTGTTCAAATCACGAACAAAACTTAACTAATATAATAATTATTGTAATTACTAATTAGGTACCTACTAATAAAATAACGTCTTTTGTTTCAGTTCTCGACAAAATCAGTAGGATCTTACACAACTAGATTCCTATTGAAATGGGTTCGCTTCGTCACTAAGGAGTATCCAGAACTAAACGTGACCAACTTCACGTCGTCGTGGCGAGACGGACTGGCGTTTAGCGCGCTTATACACAAGCACCGTCCCGACATGATAGACTGGACCAATATAATGTAAGATGCTATTCGGTTATAAATATTCATTATTTCGCGGGTACCATCATCAAATCATCGAGGACATAGGCCTACCACCACACCCGGTTCTCTGCCCTCGGCATCCAGCCGCTTCCGGCCACCTTCTTCAGGTCGTCGGCTCACTCACGCTGCGCGTCCCGGTCCTCGGTTTCTATTCTAGAACTCGGCTGCCCCAACGTTCAACTCGTTCATCCGTCAGTCCATCCCTTGAAGTAAGTAATACTAATTCCTTGGTCCATCCATTCATTCATTCAATAAAAGCCAGTCAATGAAACTGCGGACAGCGTCAGTAGCGTCGGGGCGTATCAATCAGGACGCGGTCTATCATATCGGAAGGTCCGAAGTTCGATCCCCGGCTGGCATATGTACCAATGGGTTTTTTCGCGAAACTTATGTAGGTACATATTTTACTACGGTGAATATACAAACGGTGAAGGAAAACATCGTGAGGAAACCTGCATACGCCGAAGAAGAAATCCTTAAGCGCATGTGAAGTCCACCAACCCGCATTGGGCTAGCGTGATGGACTATTAGCCCGAACACCCTCGTTGAAAAGGTAGGCCTGAGCTTCAGCAGTGGGGACATGTTAATAGGCTGTTGATGATTGAAACAAACTGCGAGTTGCGACCTGGACTATATTTTTCAGGTCAATATCGGTTCGCAAACGCTTGGACACAGCATTCCACGCGGCCGAAAAATGTGGCGTCGCCAGACTCCTCGATATTGAAGGTAAAATTTTAAAATTGCGGTGTACAGGTCACATGTCACAGAACTTGCAAACCTATGGGTTCGAATCTTGGCCCGTACCAATGAGTTTTGCTGAAAACATTGTTAGGGGGAACTTGCATCTTGTGCCAAAGATTAGAATTTCTAATCTAAGGCGTTTTTAGTTGTTTTTCACCAAAAACGAATCGGGGCGCCGTTGGCGGACAAGGAATCAGCGTCTACAAGGTTCAGTTTCGCCTAAATATTACCAACTGATGGATCTGATTGATGCCAGACTGATCGTGTTACCGGCGGCGTCTGACTGCTATGCTTATTCCCCAGTTAGTGATATCTTGCATTATGACCACTACCAGCACTTACTCAATTTTTGTTTTTCAGATGTCGACACCGAAGATCCTGACGACAAATGCCTCGCCACCTACATCTCTTTATTGTACAATAAGTTATCGTGCCCTGAACCTTGAAACGTTTTAAAATTATAACAAACTAGCTGCTGCCCGCGGCTTCGTCCGCGTAGAATCAGTCTCTGTTTAGCCTAGGTAATCAGTTCTGTTTCCCACGGGAGTTTTTATCATGGCAAAAAACTTATCTCTTCATTTCCATGATACATGCTGCAATGTCTGTAAAATTTCAGTGGCTCGGGTATTGGGGCTCATAAATAATACGATTAGTTATGAGTTAGTGCGTGTGACTCGACCGCTCAGCACAGTGTCGGTCGTAGCACGGTAGCACTGCTCCAGTGCTGCCAATGCTGGAATGTTGCCAGTTTACTCGATTTACTCCATGCAATGCGAGGAGCGGCGAGTCACTCCGACTATTTATTATGTGTCAGTATGCCACACATACAAATCGGCAAAAAGCCGTGAATGTAAATCCAACAAACAAATTCACTCTCGGATTTTTGTAAAGAGAGTATCTACAAAACGTGCAGTTGCGGTATGAAATGGTTCGTCATTTTATCATTTATTTTTGCTTGTATTACTTACATACAGTATTGCCAACATTTGAATAATTTAGCAGACAAATTCAAACTACAAGTAGGTACCTACCTACATGGAGATATAATAATAATGATATTTAAAGGAAAGAACAAAGAAGAAACCGCAGGAACGAAGCATGTAATTTTTTTTTAAATGAAGCTAAAATACTTAGGTAGTTAAATTTGAAATTACTTTATATTAAAAATATCCATTATGTCTACTCTGTACCATTATACTGTAACAAATAAATTAGAAGTTTCGAGGTTATTAATCTAAATAGGTAACTTGATTATGTGAAGTTTTATCAAATAGTGATAGTTATGACGTACTAGGTACCTTACACTTATTCATAGAAGTCAAATTGAAAAAAAATCAAGCGTAGGCTACCCGCAGATTCTTCATACCATAAATAATTAACAATGAATTTTATGCCTACCAATTTTTTAATGATTTTTTAGGCATAAATACTCTAAGCTACTGTGATTTTTAGTGCAATGCTTTTTACATTGTACGTACCTAAAATATGTATAATAATATTATTATCTAATAAGAATGTTAGATTTTTAAAATAAATATTTATAAAAGCATGCACCTACGTCTTTATTAAGTACCTACCCACCTACTATAAACCTTATAGTGGAACCTGTAGAAGTACGCTATTTAATAATCAATTCTCGTACCTACGATTTATCGTAGTATTGTGTATTATTTCTATTATTATGTTTGTTTTTCTATGGGTTTTTACCTGACAATAAATAATATCATTATTATTATTATTGAATTTTAAAGTTGCGCGTTCACTTGCCAGCTGCACCGCACACGCCGCACGCGCTGCGCGACGAATTTTTGTTTGCTTTGTTTGTATGAATTTGGAGCTAGCTGCATCCACCTGCCAGCACCGCAATTTAAGCGCCGACTACCAGTAGGCAGCATTATAGTAGACGCGCAGCTCAAGTCGACGCGCGGCATAACGGATACGGATACTTTTAGTGTTTTAAAGTAGGCTGTATAGAATTGGATACCCTTGCCTTTATTTATATAAAAAGGATACGGTATAATAAAAAAAGAAAATATAACCTCAAACCAAACAGCTGACTAAGAAAACAAGAAGTCTATGTAATAATCTTTCCATATCATGAAAAAACTAGTAAACAAAGACGCCGAACGTTTAAATCCTTGTTTGAAGGTAATCCTCGATTGATTGTTTCTGTTGTCTAATAATTCTACATAGACCTAAAAAAAGGTACAAATCGAAAGTAAAAACATCACTTTTCAGGAACAAGAACAGTCATACCAATGTTTGAATAAAAATAATTTCGATCAAGACAAGTGCGATGTTTATTTCGACAACTACAACACTTGTAAAAAGTTTTGGGTAAGTACGAATTTACCTTTTTTTGTCTCGACGCTTCGCCCTTCACAACCAACAATCTACTTTGTTAAATTAGTATGTATTCCTTCGGTTATAATAATAATATGAACCGATCACTAGTGTTTTATCGAAAATAATAAGTGGCGAACATGCTGATGATGACAATAAAATAATATCTACTTTGTTCAATTCCAGGGCAACATTTTCAAAGACAGAAAAGCCAGAGGAATGTATCCCTACTTACCTGACATTGAGGAGAGAGCAAAAATAAAAGCCGACTATATGAAATCTGTGAAAGGGAACTGAACCAGATTTTAAATCTGGTTCTTTTGTTAAGTTCTTGGTTCTTTCATAACTTGTCTCTATTCATTAAACCACTGCATATTAAGATATTTTTTGAGGTTTCTTCAATAAAACAAATTATCACACATTTTTATTGTTTATTTCTTCGTGACGATCACATGAGAAGCGGTGTTAAGGCGTCAATGTCTAGAAGCGGTTTTATCTTTCTATCTAGCTACACTATTTCTATCAGTGAAGGCAATTCGGAAGAACTTTGTTCCTTCAGCTCTTGCAGAGTTGTAAGTAAAACGGACATATTGTTCATAATTATATACGGGTCTTACACACGTACAAGTTTTATTTACCTTTGCCGGACGTCAGCTCGTGACCACGGCCAGTGTAACCTGGTCGAAACGTGGGGCAAAGGTAAATAAAACTTGTTCGTGTGTAAGACCCGTATATAATTAATTTAATAATTATGAATACAAAGCGCGAAAGTCTAAAATGGACATATTGTTATCAGAAATGGCACAGAATAGGTAAATAGTACTGTCTACAGAAGGCGCACTCCTTTGATTTTAAAGAAGCCGCCACAAAATTAAATAAGAAGGTAACATTGGAACAATTTTTGTGCCTGTATTTACACAGCTCAAAAACTCTGGTATTATATAAGTTTGTTCTAATTTCAGCTGTCTAATGCACATAATATTATATCCATTTTACTTACACCTGGTATTTTAAAATACATGTATAAAAAAATACAGTCCGCATCAAATTAATCCAATCAAGGTGAAATATTTTTGAAAATATCTTTGGTGCTCATCAATATAGGTAGTCAATAATATACAGTGTTTGGTGGGAATCAGGGGAGATCATTTAGACTGTATTGCCAAACATACCGTAGCACATAAAACCTTATGGTTTTTGAGATTTTCGTGGGTTTTTAATCCAATTTTTTAATCATTTTCACCCTAATAGAACTAAAAGTGACTAAACAAGTAATGAAACCACATGTAAGAACTTAATGTTAAAAATACGTTTTCGTAAAATAAATTACATTTTCGGTCCAAAAACCGTAAAATTTGTATAAATGTTTTATCTATCTAGATAGATGAATAATTCTTTGGTAGGTAACTAAGGTCTGGCCTTAGTTACCTACCAAAGAATTATTCACAAATAATTCACCTCGACTGCTTACAAATATTTGATGCTGACTGTAAACTATACATAAATATACACAATACCTATTTCATGAAAAATAATGAGGCACTTGACTTCGTAAGTATATTTTGTTTATAATACCTTTGACTTAATGTTAAATCACTATTAGGTACTAAATAAATAGGTAAGTATCACCTCTACTGCTCTCACAGTCGGTTGAAAAAGATACTGTATTCTGAGATTCCAGAATTTGATGATGAATTAAACTGATTTTTATCACAATAACCTAAGAAATGACTATGGTATAATACAGAGTCTCCTAATTCAGATGCAAGGCAAGAAATGTATACATTTAGGGTCGAGGCAGACCAATCGGAAATTAGCCCGTGCAGTTTTGATGTCATTGTGAAATGAACTATATCACTAAAACCTAAAGAACAAAATCGTATAATGACTTCTGCACGTCGGCGTCGCCACGCGCTCTAGGTCATCCATACGATTTTGTTCTTTAGGCTAAAGTGATACGGTTCATTTGACAATAACGTCAAAAAGTGCGCGGGCAAATTTCCGCTTGGTCTGCCTCGACCCTTAGGGCATTGTCACACGAGACACGCAACGAACGCAACATACGGCAAACGCGATTTGTCGTTTGTTTCTATGTACTGTAATTAACCTCTCCAAACTCGCCGGCTTCATATTTTGTTATAAGTAATATTCAATTTATAGGGTACCTAATATAAAGATCCACAAGACTTGCGTATTTCATGTTTGCCGCTTGCGACGTTTTTGCCTGAACAGGGTCAATATCTTAATTATTACTTCTTCTTCTTCTTTGTTTAATAACAATTGGTCGTCAGACAGTGCGATCGACCATTACTGCCAGTGTCAAGTTATGGAAAAGGCACCATATGGAGATTGACCGGTTGTAAAATGTGCCAATATTCCAGAAAGGGGTTGAGTTGCCTGAAAGATGTCACAAAAATCGTTTTTCTGACATAAAGCCCTAATTTTAGTCAACTGTTGTTTAGCTAAGATCAGGGTTTTAGTGACAATGTCAGGTGTGTCTGACGCGAAATACTGCCGAGTTAGGCCTGGCGCAAACGTATCAGGTAACCGTACATATGCGCCAGGCCTTAATATAATACTAGCCCCGATTCTGAAGGCATAGTTTAAATTTGTAATATAAGTAGAACCACGCCTGTAGGTTAAATAAAATTAATAAACATTTATGCGTGAAATGCAGAATAGATGTACCGCAACGAAACTGATAAATTGTTACGAAACTGAGACATTGTTTCGAAACTGATACCTTGTAACGAAACTGACCAATTGTTACGAAACTGATAAATTGTTACGAAACGTAACGAAATTATCAGTTTCGTTACGGTACATATATTCTATTCTGCATTTCACCCTTCTTACATTTTAATAATGAAACGCCACTAAGGCCCTCACTGGTATTCTGATTAACCCCGAATCGGCTTAAAGCGAATCTTCTTTACAATTGTACACTTAAATACAATAATACATTGTGTCACACCTAATACTAATTTAATACGAATGCCTACATTGCTTAAATTAAAATAATACATTAAATAAAACGTCTCATCTCGATAAAATTTCTATGTGATGATCAAAACAAAGCGGACAACGCCACTAGCGTGAAATGTAACTAACTTAGCCTCAGGGCAGATGGAACGGAAAAATGGCCGCTCACACAAAAAAAGTTGTCTGTCTGTTTTTTTGTGTGCACGAAAGAAAAAATTCATTTGCTAATAAATATACGACGCTGACGTCTGCGTTGGTGTTCATACGATTTTGTACTTTAGGCCATGGTGATATGGTTCATTTTCATTTGTCAATGACGTCAAAAAGTGCGCGAGCATTCTTCCGTCCTGTCTGCCTCGATATCGATTGGTTGCTTTCGTCCATAGAGTTAAGATCTCTTTGGTGCGTGCTCGCGGCCCCTTAAAGAGGCGTAAAAGACGCATTCTATGTGTGTCAAAATCGTGTCAAATGTATGACAATACTGTGACTCACTCACACATTCTCATTTTCAAACTCCATATAAATTTGTATTAGCAACCTCCTCCCGCTACTCTGCTTCCTTTGTCCGCACCCCCCCTGTAAGTGGCACCATTGGTTCCCATACTAAATATGCAAGATGCAGTCTCCATAGGGAGCGCACGCGCCACCAAAGAGATTTGAACCTTCCTGCTTTCGCCGATCCGCCCGACTTTCTAGGCACATCGTGATAATGGCCGGCCAAATCATGAAATGGCGGCGTATCATGCCTAGGCATATCACGATCTGGCCAATTCTACGATCAGCTCACGACATATATGTATGTATAATAACAAAATCGGTGAAACAATTATTTCGACCAAATAAAATGCCATTAAATAGATCAACACTAAACTAAAATACATTGGTTTTTCTTATTTTTATAACTTAAACAGTAAACCATAGACAATGCGTGCTATAATCACTATAGTATAGCAAATAAAGACTGGCCCACGTGGAATGCGGAATACTGTACGCCTACCGTGAGTTCACAATGTCAATACTCTCTAGCGACTACGTAAAAACTATATCTATATCTCTCTGTCTTTCAATCAATCAATTCAATAACAAAATACATTGTGTGGGAATTTAATAATATTAAAACCTTAAAAAGACAGCAAAAAAATGCATAGGTCAAATCATTAAACATTCAAGGTCAAATCATTAAGCATTCAAGGTCAAATTACAAGTTCCATGTAATAAAATTAATATAGCTGTCGTAACTAATCGAAAAGAGACGACACTATCACGTATTCACGTAGTAGTTAACGAGTATCAACGCTGTCACCTCAATGGTAGACTGGACAAACAGTTTCTAAGGGTGTAAACACACCTACATCTAAATAAAGCCCGCGATACACGCTCGTGTTACTAGCTCATTAATTTCGTTTATATATAGGTGGATGGATAATTAGAAACAGGGCAAGATTTTCATACAATCGAGGTCATTTTGAAGCCGTGGTTCTCCGTGAAGGATTGATCTTGGCATGATCTGATGACGGTCATCGAGAGAGTAGATGGAGGACTTTCAGATCGATATAGATATCCAACTGATCGGATGAGCCGTCTGGAAGCAGCATCGTCATGATTCCCTAACTTTTAGATTTTCATACATTTTGAAGCCCTTTTTCGGGTTTTTTTCTTCATGACGATGCTGCTTCCAGACGGCTCATCCGATCAGTTGGATATCTATATCGATCTGAAAGTCCTCCATCTACTCTCTCGATGACCGTCATCAGATCATGCCCCGTTCAATCTTTCACGGAGGACCATGGCTTCAAAATGACCTCGATTGTATGAAAATCTTGCCCTGTTTCTAATTATCCGTACACCTATGTATGTGCACAGTCTTTAAAAACATAACATTAAAAACAACATATTCATGTACTTCAGATTAAATCAACGATTCAACTAGTACAGTCGGCCGCGCGTCAGTAGAAACACTGGCGTTACGCTGGCCTAGCTATTAGGAAGCTTCAATACTGTGAGAGACCAGTTTATACTGGTTTTGTTGCCAATGACGTGCGGTCGACCGTACCTTCTTTTGAGTATTTTGGTGTAAACGAAAGAGTATGATAGAAAGGTGGGTAAGTTTATTTTAATACTAATGATTTAAATTAAGTGTATGTGAACAATGGAATGGAAACTTTGAATTGTTCCATATTCATCATCATATCAGCCTGTAGACGTCCACTGCTGGACAAAGGCCTCCCCCAAAGATCTCCACGACGCCCGGTCCCGCGCTAACCTCATCCAGCCGAGTCCGGCGACCTTCACCAGATCGTCGGTCCAGTTTGTAGCCCTGCCTACGTTGCGTCTTCCGATACGTGGTCGCCACTTGAGAACCTTTCTGCCCCAACGGCCGTTCCATATTGCGAAAAGAGAAAACATCTTCAGATTTTAAAAATAACGTTATAGTTAAAACAATGTAAACCTGATGATTGCATGAAACAAATATTTGTCAAAGTACAGTGGCCAACGAAAACCCCTGATCATTTTAAAACCTTTCAGTGAGTTAAAGCTTGTTTAAAACAACTTTTGTAACATAAAACCATTGAAGTTCTAATCATCAGTGAACCAAAAAATATTTTTAAATTAATTTACACTACAAAAATCGCCCCGGTGCGTAAAAGAGAATTAATATTCTTACTCGGTAACTATGATATCATGATTATTAGACGATTTCCATATAGCATTGTACTTATAATCAAGTTAGACATTATTTTAAAATGGATATGTGTATGGTGCCGCGAGTACAATTTATGTTGTTTAGTGTGATTTCAGTCTAAAGCGGAAAATCGCGCGGATGATTACTGTTATAATCAGAGAGCGGATTTGAAGGAACATTTTGCGAAAGGGACATTTTGCGATAGGGACATTTTTTGCGAAAGGGACCTTTTGCGAAAGGAACAGTTTGCGAAAGGGACATTTTGCGAAAGGAACATTTTGCGAAAGGAACATTTTGCGAAAGGAACATTTTGCGAAAGGAACATTTTGCGAAAGGGACATTTTGCGAAAGGGACATTTTGCGAAAGGGACATTTTGCGAAAGGGACATTTTGCGAAAGGGACATTTTACGAATGGGACATTTTGCGAATGGGACATTTCGCGACTGATCTGTTTATCGCGCTACACTGAAATCAGACTGTCATCATGTTTAATGTTATGTCACCTCCTAGCACGCATTGTCGTCTAAGAGTCAATCTGTCCGCTGCTTTATGTGGAAGCAGCTTATCCGGAAGTGGTCGCACATTTGTCGCACCTAAAACAAATAACATTCAATTTTTAAAAAATGTGTATTTTATTATTCCTAGTGATATCAAATTTTAACTATGTGCCTTCAGTCAGAATCAAGCCTATTATTGTATTAAACAATCTATAAGAATAAGGAAAACAAAATACATCTATCTATACTTATAATAAATCTGTAGAAACCGTGTGTCTGTACTTTGAATAAATTTATAAAAAAATGAGCGTGGACGATAAAAAAAGAGTAACAGAACACAAAAAAGCATTTTTAATTTTTTTTGTCTTTCTGTCTTTCTGTCTGTCTGTCTTTCTGTCTGTCTGTAATCGCTAATCTCCGAAACTACTGAACGGATTTTCTTGCGGTTTTCACAGGTAGATTAAGCACAGCCTGGCGCAACTTATAGGCTTTGTTTCATTGAAATCGGATGACAGCGAAAAAAGTTATCGTCATTTACAGATAAATCATTTAACGCAACAAGACGATGTCGTAGACATAGGAGATATCAGTGTTTTTTTTAACTGGGACAGTATAGGCAAGTCCGAAACCATAGGAGATGCAGGGAAAGTGTCTTATGACATAGAAATTTTTTGGTCAAGCGTGTGTTGTCCATAAAAATGAGACAATTTCCACATATATTTTTTAATGCGGTTCGACTCAGTTTCATGTAGGGATCACTTCATTATATCGGAAGAAAAAAATCTGAGCAGCAGAAGTTAGTCAAATTCAATAAAATGTTTTCTCATAGAACGCCAGTGAAAAATAATTTTTATTATTTTTAAAAAATGCGTATCGACTTAGTTTCATGTTAGAATCATTTTATTGTATCGGAAGAAAAAAATCCAAGCAGCAGAAGTTAGTCAAATTTAATAAAATGTTTTCTTATTAAACAGACTGTGCAATGTACTTAGGAACTTACTACTTATTCATGCATGCCACCTGAACTCCAGCTGCTCCGATTACTATGTTAAAATTGTTATCACGAAAAAATACCTAAAGGTTCCTAAGACTGTTTCCCGGTATCTCCTATGGTTTTGGTTTTGCCCATACTGTATTAGTTAAAAAATACACACGTATAATAAAAATTGATATGAGATGTCTTATGAGCAATAGAAGTGAAAACAACAATTTTTTAAATTTTTATCTGTCTTCACCAAATTGGATACGGTGTTCATAGTTTGTTCCTGAAGGTATGGTATACCTTAAATTATGGTGATGGTACTTAGAATGATCCATTTTCCCATTGGAAAATTATAACTAGACGATGTATGTCTGTACATAGCAGAGATAGGTACCTACTTCCAAAATCCACGCGGACGAAGTCGCGGGCAACAGCTAGTACTAAATAAAATAAATCCGAGAACAGTTTTTTTTTGAACGCGTTAACCTCTTGATCTACTATAGACGGACCCTTTAACTCAGACTACGCCCGCGCCGTACAGGGGCGCGGGGCGTGGCGACTAAGGGGATTACGCGGGGAGAGGGCGGGTGCGCCCTGCCCCGCACCCCCCGCTAAATCCCCCTCAGTCGCCTCGCCCCGCGCCCCTGTAACGCCACGGGCGTGGTCCAAGTTATGCGGTCGGCGTGCAGTCAGATTTGAAAAAATATTTTTGCGTTTGACAGCAATTCTTGATAGAAGGCTATAGGCTATTTAACATCACGCTACGACCCTTAGGAGTCAAGCAAAAGGAAAAAGTAAGAAATATTTTTTAAAACGCGGGCGTAGCCGCAGGAAATAGTTAGTCTATACTATAATAATAAAGTAGTAAAACTGGTGGATATTTTGAACGCTAATATTATATATGTTGCGAAGAACCAAATGATAGCGGGGTGTAAAACACACCTAGCGCCATCTATTGACAAACTTTAAAACTAAGAAACAGGCATGATTAGAACGCGTAAAAACTTTTTGAATACCATTTAATTAGTATACTTTATAACGCGGAAGAAGTCACGGGGCATCGGCTAGTATGAAATAAAGATAAAGGTGTACCCACCACACAAGCGCCGTAGTGTATATGTGCGACGACGCTGAGTAGAGCGAGAGAGTAGAAGGCGAGGGGCTCGTAGCGCGGGAGAGCGAGCGAGACGGCCGCGGCCACCGCCAGCGGGTACGCCAGCCAGTTGGTAGCGTCGCAGCGCTGGCTGCTCATCTGGCTTACTATCAGACGACACTGGGAATGAATGACATACTTTTTTAGATGATAATTTATAATGTATTCATGGAAACTTACAATGGAAATTTACAATTGAAACATTAACAGGAATAAACTGTACGGCGGCCGGCCCTAAACTTTTTCGGCATTTAAAAAGAAAGAGTTAACTGTTGCAGCTTCGTCATTTTCATAACAAAAAAAATTGATACAATTTGTAAGTATGAATAAATAAAAAATACAACGTAATTAATTATCAAAGTCAACCAGGGTAACCAGGTGAGTCAGGGAACCAAATAGTTTTTCTAAATAGAGTTTGCACATCAAAGAAAATAAAAAAAAAATTTTTATATAGGGTATGCACAACAGTGAGAATAAAAATATATTTATTTTTATCTTTTTTTATTTTTTGGGGTATGTGAATTATAAGGCCACATTTAACCTCCTTTCGGCTTTACTACTTGTTTTGTAACACCCTGTATAATACCTACTTATCCGCCGAAGAAGAAATTCTTAAGCGCATGTGAAGTCCACCAACCCGCACTGGGCTAGCGTGGTGGACTAGAGAGAGAAATGTTCAATACTCACCGCTACATTACTAAAAAGTGTTCCGATCAACAGGAACAGAACCCTCGGGTCGTATTCGGGCAGCCGCTCCGACTTGTGCACCCACAGGGTACATATCGCGAACACGGTCAGCAGCGACCACAGAGGCCGTAACGCTTCAGTGAACGAACGCATTTTGCCCGTGCGCAGTTTGTATGACCTGTAAACAAAAATCTGCGCGTTGATGTCTTTATTTGCACAAATACAGCTCATGATAATATTGTACTTTTTTTTGATAAAAATTGTGTAATAGGTTGTAATACTATTAGAGCATCAGTGGCGTCGGGGATAAGACGCGGCCTATCATATCGAAAGGTGCGAAGTTCGATCCCCGGCTGGGCCATGTGCCAATGGGATTTTTCCTAACAACTCTCTGGTTTTTTCTCGAAACTTAAATACATTTACTGACTGCTCGCAAGCGGTGAAGGAAAACATCGTGAGGAAACCTGCATACACCGATGAAGAAATTCTTAAGCGCATGTGACATCCACTAACCCGCACTGGGCTAGCGTGGTGGACTATAGCCCGAGCGCCCTCGTTCAGAGGGTAGGCCTGAGCCCCAGCAGTGGGGACATGTTAATAGGCTGTTGATGATGAATAGATGACATACATATAAAATTTTGCGAATATTTGTTTCTTCAAGCATAGAAGATTGACATCTTCTATGTAACTTCTAACATAGTCTGTACCCACGTAACTAGGTTGAAATAGGTTTTAATGTTAACATCGACTCCATAGTTTTCGAGCCTTGATTATAACTCACTTATAAGTGTTGTACAGCGCGACCGGCAGGTTGGTGAACACTCCTGTGCCGTAGATGAGCCACTCGAAGCAGTTGGCGAGGGTGTACCCTCCGAAGACGTGCCGCTTGTAGAAGCCCATGCCTTTCACACCGGTCACTATGAAGAACACCGTCGACGCCTGTGGACGGTACATGCCATGAAAATACTGTGACATATCATCAGCATACTCCTCTACCAAGCGGGCAGTTTTTAATAATTTTTATTTTATTTATTTATTTATTTTTTTATTTTTTTATTAATTTATTTATTCACAAAAAAGCCTAATACATTAGGAGCTAATATTATAAAACTAATTTTGGTAAGGCTGAGTCTTACATAGAATTGTACTCCTGACCTCAAGAGAGAATTATCTGTGGGAGTTTGGTGGCTACCTAACATTAGTGACTCAGCCAATGAAACTGAATATTTTTCACAGATAAAATTTTGAAATTCCCATACATAGCTGGTAATTTAACAAAATCTGGTCATATGCGTATCTGGCAAATTGCGAAACAAAATCTGGTCATATGCGTATATGGTCATCTGCGTATCTGGTAATTTGCGAAATGCACATCTGGTCAACCGCGTATAAGGTAAATTGCGTTTCTGTTAGTATGCGTCTGAAGGATAGCTAGAACCTGATGGCTCAACATAGATAAATATTGTAATGAACAAGATACATTTATGAAAGCAGGGCCATGTGCTGTTGGGTTTGTTGCTGTTTCTTCCCTTCGGCGACATACAGGTGGAAAGGGGAAGAGAAGAAGGTTTTTTGACCAGGACTGGACATCGAAGAAGCTGATGATAACTCACCCACATACTAAAGTCGTATCCCCAGGGCAGGAAGAGAACCCCAGTGTTATACTTCTCCCAATGGCTTAGGTAGAAGTTTAGTAAGATGTTCCACATCACATAATACATTCTGAAAACAGGATACATGAGGGGATTAATGAACAAAACGTCACTTTTCCACTGTTCCTTTTTTTCTGAGACAGTATTATAAAAATTATCGTTTAGCAAAAACAAGGGTTGTGTAAGGTAAATAATTAAAAGAATGGATAAAGAAAGTTATTCTAAATATTTTTGACTAGATATACTTTACATTTCTAAATATTGGCATTTTGTACCTATTTCATAAGCTTAAGTAGGTACTTACTTTTAAAATTTCACATACTTCTAAATGATTTATTACATAAAAATTTTGATGAAAAGAAAAAAAAATCTTAGGGATAACAGAGCGTAATTTTTTTCAACAGCCGTGATACATTTTTATATTCAACTCAATCTAATTAACAAATTTAAAAAGTTTCAAACCAGGGCAAGTCTAACTAAAAGTTAAAGTTTTTTTTAATGTATTTACTAGTTTACGGTATTTATGTAATATGGCCCTTGGGCTGAAATAAAGATAATAATAAATAATAATAACATTCAAAATGTGTAACACAGTGTTATATGCCAACTATATTACCTTATAGGCGGTATAGAGAAGTCCATACGTCCAAATATAGAGTAGAGGCACGCCGGTATAAAGAATACAGAGTAAGAGTCCAGGCCGTGGTCGAACAGCTCGCCGAGGGGGCCGGAGGTCTGCGTGCGGCGGGCTTGCTTGCCGTCTATGCCATCTGAAGGATCATACATTACATTTATTTATTTCGCATTACAAATATTAATACATAGTTTTACTTACGTAAATTACTTACGTAAAAGGTCAATGCGATCGTCAGTAAACACAAATAAAACCATGGACGAAAAGTTGCAAAAAATATAGTTAAAGTAACAAAATTAAACGCAGATTTTACTTGCGATGTAAAAATTGGCACCCTCTTTGGTACTCTATACTATTATAAAACTGTAACGGGAGTATTTCTGTACATTGAAGGGATTTAAAAAAACTATTGGAGTGGCTTAACTGGAGTTCTATTTTTGAATTGCTCGCCTCGCTTCGAGCTGTCGATTCTACTAATTTTCCTTCTACATCCGATACAAAAATCCGTAGAATCAACCGCTCGAAGCTGACAGCTATTTGCTCTATGCAATGCGGGGAGCGGGCGGGTCACACCGACCATTTATATGCTTTGTCTATAGGACGCCACACTTACCTAGAGTATAAGCCAAGAACAGGAACACAGCCAACATGACCCACAGCGACCTCGGAATGACCTCCGTATAGCCGTTAAGGGGGGTGTCCACCGCCGTGGCGTTGAGGGAACTCGCGGCCATGTAGTTGTAGTCGTAGTACGAGAGCAGGATAAAATCCAGGACCGTCAGAAGGAACCCCACGAAGGTGAGAACGTTCGGGGCCACCCATCTTGGTACAATCTGGAAAAGAGCAAAATTATGATTTAATTTATGATTTTTAATTTATTTCACGTAAAAATATGAAACTTGTTAAATTAATTAATTTAAAATTCAATCTGCTAGAAACCATGATTTTGCTGCTTTGTAGGTATTAAAAAATTTCGAGTCAAGGTCTTGGTTGATATTAAAAGATGTGCTTCATCTTCTCAGCGCTAACACATGGGAAGCGGTGGTAGATAAAACATTGACGTTGTATAAGGGACGCGCACTTTTTGACGTCATTGACAAGTGCACCATAGCTTAAAGTACAAAATGGTATGAATACCAACACAGACGTCAGCGTCGCCTCGCGCATACGATTCTGTACTTTACGCCATGGTGATATGGTTCGTTCGACGTCAACAAGTGCGCGAGAAAATTTCCGTTCAGCCCATGTACTCAGTGTTGAGCTGTTCATTTATTGTATATAAATATGTTTGTGACATTAATGTTTATGGTTGGGCTGATGGAATTCTCCAATGCCCTAATAAATTTTTAAAAAAAACAGTGTTGAGTATAGTATTTAGTTAGAGTAGAGAGAGTTTGGTAACGTTTTGTTTTCAACATAGCCGGAGTTGTAGACGTTTCACGACAAACATTTGTTTTGCAATGGGACAGGTCCCATTACAAAATGTACAGAAGGTGGCATCTCCAGAAGCAATGACATGACGGCACGTAACTAGACATCATATTTGTACGGTCGACCACACGTCAGTGGAAACAAAACCAGTATAAACTGGTCTCTCGTAGTATTGAAACTGCAAATAGGCTAGGCCAGCTCAAGGTCAAAGTGTTTTCACTGACGTGCGGTCGACTGTACGAGCGCCGGTACAAATCATAGCTCAAGTTACGGCCGCTAACTACCGCGCCGTCATTGCATTGGGAAACGCCTACTTCCATATATAAACGTCAACATCTTATGACGAGATGATACATTACAATAGAATTTAATCAACTTAGTCATTTACAAAGAATATATCCCTGTATTAGTATGAACAGTTGTTGAATTAATCCTTAATCCGAAAAGCCCATCAACACTGATTTCCAAGTGTATTTGATTCAAACGTCAGCCATACGTACGCGGGTTATCAAAGATTTACAATAGCTTATCTATATTTTAACTTGCCCGAAACATTAATGTGTCACCATCGCTGATAAGAAATCAACTCTTTAACAGTTACATCTAAGATAACACAGTGTGCGAATTGTAAGAATACTAAACCATTTTTACATTATTTCACTTTTCCGGAACTCGAAAATTAGGTATACTTACAATTAAAACAGTTCTAACAAATTTTTGGAGGAACATGTGTACAGAAAAGTGAAAATATACTCAGTTCAAAGAACCTACTATTATAGTGAGATTGTAACATTTTAACTATAAAATTTGTTATTTTTGAAAAACTAGCGCGCCCCGCGACGACGTTTGGTTCTCCCTGGTAAAGACCCAGACGGGCCGAAACATATACATAATTCCAAATAGGTTACCTTGATGATTCATTACCCTAAAAACTGCAATTCAATAGGTAGCTACTTTCAAAGTAGCGTACAAATTTAGATAGGTACATAAATCTTCCTTAGAGATTACCCTTTAGGTAACAGTAAGAATCAAAATCCAGTGGTATTTTAGATAAAGCAAAGAGAGATGGACATTGCAGGTTTAAAATAAGTATAATTACCTACTAGCTGTTTCCCAGGCTTCGGCCATTTAGAATACCTGGGTTTATTTTCTCAAGGTGACACTTCATCGCGGTAAAAAGTAGGCTATATCTTGCCCCAGGGTTGGATGCAAATCCACAGCAAATTTCATCAAAATCCGTGAAAAGGTGACAAACAGAGTTGCTTTCCTATTTTTAATATTAGTAGGTATGGATTAATGATTGATAATAAGTGATAGTAATTTGATCACCTATATAGTGCCGTCCCAGGCTACACCAGGGTCCACAATCTGCACCATCTAAACTACTCTACATTCATTATACGATCGATAACATACATCGTACGATACCTTATCATCTTTTTGCATATCATGGTTATAAACAAATAATGGAATGTGTGTTCTATACTATAATTACAGAGTAAAAAAAAACGAGACAAGGTTTGTCTTTAAATAGATATGTGTATAAAGATTACAGACGCTTGTATATTGCCATATGACCTGAGTGGTACCCAAGAGAGGGAAAAAGAAGAAAGGGAAAACCACAAAAAATATGGATAGATGACTTTCGAATACAATGATGAGGAGTTGCAGGTGATAGGATGAAATGGATTTAGTTGATTTGGCCGAGATTGTCTGCCTTTTTTTTATTGTGCAATAAATAGTAATTGAATTGAAAAGCAATTTCTCTAGGTATTAATTATTTAGCATAGTCCTTGGTCAGTTTGTGTCCCTAATCAATCAATGTGTTTCTGTTTCTGGTTATTTTTATTTATCAGAGAGAGGCCTACCATCAACATTTTAGATGCATGTTTCATAAGTTCTATAATCTCTAATATTGAGAAATGGACCAGAGATATAGGTAACGGAATGGTATCCAAAGCAAGGAAAAAGGAACAGAGGAATGGAAATAATGAGGGGGAAGATGAAATAAAGAGAACCGCCGGCCCAATATGGAGAAGAGAAGCAAATGAGAGAGAGTGATGTGGAAATCCAGGAAAGAGGCCTATGTCCAAGGACAAGCTGAAGAGAATATAAAATAATAATAAAATTAAACATTATGTAATAATTTATTCAGCACTATAGGCTATCTTATCTTTATAAACTCAAAAGTTCCATCAAGCTTATTTATATAACCGAATCTGAAAGCACGAAGTTTAAAACTTGACAGCACTAATGGTTTCTATTCTTGTCACATAGTATTATGAAGATAAACTGACATAAATTTTAGTGCTATCAAAGTTTAAACGTGTGCCTTCAGATTCGGGCGTAATCTCATTTTTAGTTTTGTGTTATTTGCTTACCTCTACAACTCTATTCCAGAAGGGGTGCATAACATAGACACTCAAGGGGCTGGTGTCTATGGCCATATACTGAAAAAATATATATTATACAGCATTGTTTTATACTATACTTATGATCTATTAAGTTTGTAAAGATGTGGTATGAAGTTATATGACAATTTTTCATCTTGTACATTTTTTTGCTTAAATTTTTATATAAAAAAATATGACATTTATAAACATGTGCAAAACTTTAAAATTCAGAGTTTTATCTTTATGTTTAGGGTATTATTAGCAATATCAATCCATAAAAGTCCTACTTGTTAATTTAAGTTTCAGGTTAAATAAAATATTTAATATTTCTTAGTACCTTACCTACTTTTACCTACTATAGGTATGGCAAAAAAACATTGTTAAATGCCTGACTACAAAGTAAGATTTATTTCTTCCAGGCAACTCATTAAAAGTAGTAATAGTAAATTTTTTAAACTATGGGAAAACAAGTTTCATCTACAAATTAGGAATTGGCAAACGAATGAAATTAACAATTAACAAAATATCCTGTTTGCAAGAAACGCATGACGATAATTCGCATGCAATAGGTAGTTTCTATGTCGTAAAAATCAATGTTGCGTACAATTTAAACCGTCCATATTTTTAGGTTGCTAGGTAACATCTAAAAAACACATTGTATAGCATGAAAATGATGAATTATCACACTCATCATACCTACTTACATTAATGAGGTATAAAAATATTATAATACATTAGATAAATCAATCAATTACCTTGTAATTATCGAAACCCTCCAGGTGTTCCCGACTTAGGTATTTGTAATTAAACATTATCACGGTTTTTCACTACACCACAATAGACGAAAACTATTTTTTTTGTTACTAGGCTTAGTACATTAAATATCTACACGATGTGTGACTCATTTTAGGCAAAAACTAATTAATTTCTATCGAAAACTATCGGCCTCTGCATAATGGCAACTCCGCATGAGCAACGAAAATGACAGTATTTTTTTATTTAACTATTTATAGAAAAGGGTAATGGTATGTTAAATCATACAGCTTATCAGTCTTTCGACAATTATTTAAAAGTTTATTTGCGTAGAACGGAACGGAAACACAATGACAGCAGTCTGTTTCCTACTCCCATGTTGTCTAACAACAATCAGCCAATGAAATTGCTGCTCACGTAGGTAAACTTATTTTCATTGGTCCATCATTACTAATACATCAGAAATGTCGCATATGAAAACAGACTAAGAAAAAATTACGACGACGCGAGACTAGAGACATGGATCAGTCCGTAATTTAATAAGATTTTTGATATTTTGCCATGTTGTGTTGCGAATAAAGTGCCTAAATGTTTAAATATTGTTTATTAGATTAAGTGTTAGTTAATAAATGCGTACGAAATGTCGAAAAACAAAATTGCAGCTAGGATTGATAGTCAAAATGTTGAAGTCAAAACTAAGGTAAGGGAACAAATTTCTAATTTCCATAGTTTATTACAATAATCACTCAGGCGTTTGTGTCTAGTTTTTGTTTCTAGGAACATAATAATCAATTGGCGAACGGACAGGACGATTTTGGCTTTAAATTATTACATAAAAGTTTATAGTAAAGTTACAGGTAACTTGTAAATAGGTATTGCTTGAGAAAAAAATAACGTTACTTTACAAGATTACTTAAATAGATATCTATCCAAGATAATATTACTGACACTTTTACACTGTTATTCAATGCTAATTAAAATCTTACAATAAACTTCTGGTCTGGTGTTACCACCAATTAACAATTACTATGATGTAGGTACTGTTATCACAGCTTACACATGATCAGTATACCTACAAGTGATAAATGAATGAATACAATACATATAGGAACCACATACATGATTAAAATTAAGTTTTATAGACTATCTCACATGACATAGATAGGTTCATTAGCTTCTCAATGTCCAAGTCTTCTCAAGATCAATGCTGGCAATCATAATTTTTATTCATAAATTCATAATTATCCAATTATGAAGGCAAATATGTTGGCCATCTTCGTTCTAGGCCTGGATATGCAAATAACTCATTGCCATGTGACATAGACATAGAAATAATCAGTTAACATTCTTTGGAATCATTTTATGGAAGCAATACCTTATCAATTTATCTCTTTGTTTTTACCATAGTAGGTTAATAACTATTGAGTTAAAAGAACAATATGTGTACTATAATGATGAAAGGTCCTCATTTTAAAGGAAAACATCCTCATTTTAGTGGTTAATTGTTACTCATGCTACCACTCTAGATATATTCACTGAGTCAATGTTCAACTGCATACCTGACTATTATTAATACATTAATTAAGAATTATTTTTTGTACAATGTGTCAATTATATGAAGAAGTTAATTAGGCTTATCCAATAATAGAGTAGAGCATAAGTCACTTAACACAGTAGACCCACAAACAACTGAAGACCACTTATTCTTAAGTAGTGAAGTAGTGCTTCTGTCTGACGACAGCACTATTACTGAGAGGTAGGGATCTATTGTCCGCCCGTTATAGAGCTCAATTCCCTGCGGGACAGTGTAGCAGCACTTGATCTACTGTGTCCTTCTAATGCAGGCAGCCCCTGCACAAGGGACCACCCCCATCTAATGGTAATTAAATATTAAGAATCTCCTTCACTCTGTACCTACAAAAATGTTTACATTCTTTTGTTCTTCTACTCCACAGTTCGACGCAGAATTCCGTCGGTTTTCACTGAGCCGTACGGAGAAACTCAAATATGAGGACTTCAAAGCGCTAGTGGAGAAGTTGTACAGACTCCACGATGTAACATTCCTCATATCATACACGGACCCTCGTGATGGAGACCTACTGCCAATCAACAATGATGACAATCTGGCGAGAGCGCTGCTCACAGCACGGCCGCTGCTCAGGGTCATTATACAAAGGAAAGGTATGCCATGCCTTATACTTAAACAATATTATGTTTAATTTATTTCTTCTTAGTGTTTATTATGTTAGTATAGTATTTTAGACTCAAGACGAGGTGACTTAAACACACGTACATTTATGCATCTACTTTTGAAGACTACTATAATTTTATAATTGGTTTTGATCAAATACGCGATTTTTTTGCATGACATTTTCACTAATACAAAATCTCCGTAAACTAAGACAAGTCTCTACTGAACAAAAAGTACTTCTTCTACGGCAACTGGTTACTAAACGTGGTTGCAAATATGGCCGGAACAACCACGTTTCGTAACCAGTTGCCGTAGAAGAAGTACTTTACTTTGTTCGCAAACAGTTGCGAAAGAAGAATTTTATTTCTCTATTCGCATCTAGTTGCGTGGAAAAGATATGGGGGAAACTAATTACTAGATGCGAATAAAGAAATAAAATTATTTCGCAACTAGCTGCGAACAAAGAAAAGTGATTCTTCTACGGGAACTGGTTGCGAATACGGCTAGAAGGAAAATTTCCTTCAATCCTATAGAATAGAATAGTCGTTCAAAAGTAAAAACATGTTCAAAGAACTACTTGTGCATCGCGAGACGCCTACTAGCATTGTTATCTGGCAAAGGAAGTTAATTAGCATAGAATGTGACACTCCAGCGACACAGTATAACATAGCCCAGTATGGCAGGCTACTAAAAGAAACTACTAATGGTTGGTATGGCATGGGGAAACGCAATTTTGTAGTTATAATATAACTAGCGGTCAGTGTGGACAAAAGGTGGCGCAATGAAAAAAATACTCGACACACATCGCCCTTCCTTGTTACCTCCTTCCAGGTACTGTGGCTCGCTTCGCTCGCTCCAAGGGTCACCAGTAAACCTAACGAACCTAACCTTCGGGGTGCTCCGCCTGCTGTCACACATTTTTTCCCTCAGCGTCTCCTTTTCTCCACTCCAACCTAATTAGCAGTTTCCCGCGGCTTCGCCCGCGTAGAAAAGTTTTTCCCGTGTACATTGTGAAACAGCGTTCTCTATATAGCTGTTTTGTTACTTAGCGGTTATTAGCGGACGCCCCGCGACTTTGTCCGCGGTAAAAAGTAGCCTATATGTTATTCCAGGATATAAGCTATCACTGTACCAAGTTTCATCTAAATCTGTTCGGTAGTTTTTGCGTGAAAGAGTAACAAACATCCCCACATCCTTACAAACTTTCGCCGTTATATTATTAGTATGATGTGTTATTCTGATGTATAATCTATATTATTGTATTATAGTTTCATCAAAATCTGTTCGGTAGTTTTGGCGTGAAAGAGTAACAAACATCCTCACCATCCAAACATCCTTACAAACTTTCGCCTTTATAATATTAGTAGGAAGTGGGATAGGATTAATATCGTTGAATGTAACTGACCTCACTGTATCTCAATACACTTAACAAGTGTAATTTTAACATCACTGCTAAATGCAAGAGTCGCTCAGCATTTCTGTGCTGGGCCAACTTTGGTAATGAGTTTCGTAATATGAAAGTAAAAATACGAAGGCCTTGTTTTATTTAAATGCGCTCAGTTTAAATAACTTCAAAGGATACAGGAAGCACATGTTTCAATTCTTCCTAGTCCGCATATATCTATAGGTACTAGGCATGAAGGAAAAAAAATTACTCCATAGAGCTTCCTCCTTCTGCTATATATATTTTTTTCCTTCATGAACTTTATTAACAAGTTGCAGACAATACACGGCTATAGCATTAAATTCGGTACTCAATTTATATAACTGTAATACTGTATCAGGGGCGCGGGCGCCCACCAAAGAGATCCTAGCTCTATGGTAATTGTAATATAATAATTCTGAAGAGTTTGTTTTTTGTATGTTTGAACGCGCTTATCTCTGGAACTACCAATCGGATTTTAAAAAATCTTTTTGCATTTGATAGCCAAATCCTTGAGGAAGGTTATTAATTTAACATCACGCTATGATCCTTGGTAGTCAAGCAAAAAGAAAAAAAAAACAGAAACTTGTAAAACGCGGCCGAAACAGCGGGAAAACCCTTATGATCCTGGATTAATCCATATAAACTTAACATTGGAAAGTGGCATTAACGTTCTAAGTATATTTAATAAATATTCTACCAGGAAAAGTGCACAATTCCCGCGGGAAATTTCAGTACAAATAGCGGATGGAAACCTAGATTAAATATACATTACATAGACAACATAGTTTCGTAGTCGCAATCCATGACCGTGACACGAGCGCGGTGCAAATAGAACATAAAGACCGCATAGCGATGTTTACGGGATATCAAGTTACAGGCGCCAAGCGTTTTTACCCGAATTATGTTCTTAATAAATAAAGTCAATTGCAATCAATGCTATTATAATCTCATTTAAGCCCGTACTACTCTGGCGCTAATCTTACTAATGGTACCGTTCCTTTTGCCATAAAACTTGGGTTTAAATTCTACATACACAGCAATAACCCTCCATTTGGGCTTCGCCGCAGTCGGGTAAAAAGACTAGCTATCGGCAAATTCACTTACGGCTACAGTCGTGTATTTACCCTCGGTTTATTTGTACAACCTGTCATGCCATGGTCGTGCAATTAATTTATGACACTGCTGGGGTGTTATAAATTTATTGCACGACCATGGCATGACAGGTTGTATATTTGTTATATTAACAGATAGTTTGTATCCAAGCGTACCCCTCACTAACCGCTGCGTTTACGCTGTCGCTTATTCTTTATACCGCTGCATCGTCACGTGATGTGATGCATTCAACCTGCCCTCAAGCGTGAGTGGGTATTTTTACCGACTTCCAAAAAAGGAGGAGGTACTATGTTAAACACGTCAAAATGCTACTGCACATTTTCCCGCTCTGCTCGTCGCTATAGCTTATTACTTTCACAGCTGTATCGACACGCGTCATCAGTGTCCACGCATACTTATTATCAATTACCCGCTCCGCTCGTCGCTGTCGCATGTTGTTTACACCGCTTCGTCGTCACGTGTGATGTGACCCATACTACCTGTCTCGTCACGCGTCAGTGGTTGCATTAAATTCATTGCAATGCCATTGTTTGCGATCAATATAACCGTAATGAATTAATTTGATGTGATATGATTACCTAGAGGAGAGCATATTGCTTTATAGAATGTAGTTAATCTTGAACATTTAACATAATAGTATACTTATTTATCTCCCAGGAATACGATGTTTCGACCATTTTGGGATATTTTATGCCAAACGCTGCGCCAATCCGTTTTTTGGTGGAGCCTTAAAGAAATTCTAATCTTGCGTATGCAGGTTTCCTCAGGATGTTTTTCTTCACCGAAATTCCAGTGGTATTATAATAGATCGTACTGTTTCGAAAAACTCATTGGTACGGACCAAAGTTTGAATCCAGGACCTCATGAACTAGGGTAACCATGGCTATGAGTTTTTTTTTAAATAATGAAATTTAATTCTGCTGTCTTTGGGAAATCGTGCTTAAGTGAATTGTGGAGTAAAATGACTAATAAACACCTGGCACCACTGCTTAGGAGGCTTGTGTTACTATATTTGGAGTCTTGAATGAATGTAGGTTTCATTCAACAAAATATAGTCAATGAAAATCACTACGTAACTATCTAATGTGTCATTTGACCTTTATCCAGCGATTAGAAGCCTCGGTTCTCCGCTAGGTAATGATTTAAATAAGAGTAAAGGCCGGAGCAGGCTGGATTTGTGAATATAATAATAAAATAATTTTTTCTGCTGTTTATTATGATTTACACATCGTATAGACCTAATATTTGTTTTTAAATTCAATCTGAATGAGTGCCTAGGAAGAATGGCTATTATTATGTTTTACTAGCTGTAGCCAGCGGCTTTGCCCGCGTGGAATAAGTTTTTCCTGCGGGAACAGATAACCGCGGTAAAGAGTAGCCTATAAGTTATTTCAGGATAGCATTCACTGTACCAAGTTTCATCAAAATCCGTTCAGCCGTTACAGCGTGAAAGAGTAACAAACATCCTCACAAACATTCTGACATCCTTACAAACTTTCACCTTTATAATATTAGTAGGATAATTGTATCTGTCATCTATTTGTTAAATCCAAAATTCTGCTGTGGAAACTTTTTATACGTTATCGGTTTCTAATTAAACTCTTTTGTGTGTTTAATAATTGTTGTTTTTTTTCTAAAATAAATACCTAAATAAAATATTTCTCGTTTGTTCGCAGGGGACAGTCTGGAAGAGCTAAACGGGTATGGCACGATGCGGCCTAGGAACATAATCTCTTCAATACTGAGCGGTACGCCGGCCAAGAACAAAGGCTTGGCCATCTCCAACCCCCACGACTTTAGAATGGTGAGTCCATAGTCATCAATGCACTGAGAACAACTGCTCTGAAGCACGCAGTGTTCACCCACACTAGCACACAGAGATAAGCGTGTCGCAAGCTATGGGGCAAGTTCTACTTTCCCGGGATTATCTCAGTTATCTATCAATGGACGCTAAAAGGCTGAAATTATGATGAATGAGTATAGACACCTGTTCGTTCCAATGTGTTTTAATGTATTTTGTGTATTTATGTTGCAGGTATCAGCAATAATAGATGTAGATATAGTGCCAGAGACGTGTAGGAGAGTGAAGCTGCTCAAACACGGGTCGGATCGACCTTTAGGATTTTTCATTAGGTAAGTTGCATTTAGTAGGTGTTTTGACTTTTTTGTTGTCTTTAAAAATCATTTCTGTGTAAAAGGTATTATAGTCCCATGCCATAGTAAATGTATGGGATTAGGAAATATCAAGATTTTAGACATTATGCAGATTTTTTACAGATTGTTAATAATTTAAGTAAAAAGTTTTACAATAACTTGTATAGAATCTAGTCGGGGAGTGTCACACACTACGCTTGTCCAGTCGTATACCTTGTATACATATAAAAATGTTTATTTATTATTCGAATTACTACACTTAACCCTAAATAATAATAATAAATTTAAATATAAAAAAGTGTAATGTGAGATTGTTGGAACTTGAAATTATACTTGTTGAAATGTAAAAAAAATTGATAGAGGAATGTGCATCCTTCACACAAACCTTGGGTTTAAGGGTGCTAAGATAAGAACACAAAAATCTTGGAATTTAAATATTGTTACCATCATCAGCCTATTAACATGTCCCCACTGATGGGGCTCAGGCCTACCCTCTCAACGAGGGCGTTCGGGCTTTAGTCTACCACGCTAGCCAAGTGCGGATTGGTGGGCCTTCCGTGGACGGACCAAGAATTTCTTCTTTGGCATATAAGAGAGTCAAAAGAGCCCTCCAACCAAGGCCGGCACCGCACCAGCACCCCCCCCCCCGGGTGTTGCAGGTGTCTATGGGCGGCGGTGACCTCTTAACATCAGGAGGCCCGCCTGCTTGTTGCCCCCGTAGCAATAATAATAAAAAAAATGCAGGTTTCCTCGCGATGTTTTGCTTCACCGTTTGAGAGCAGTCAGTAAATGTACTTATGTTTCGAGAAAAAACTCATTTGCACTGAAAACCCATTGGTACAGAAAAAACCCATTGGTACATAATATTGTTAAATAAATGTTAATGTTAAATTTCAATGTACTTTCCTTGCAGGGATGGCACATCTGTGCGGGTGACGCCGAACGGCGTGGAGCGCTCGCCGGGCATCTTCATCTCGCGGCTCGTCCCCGGCGGGCTGGCCGAGTCCACGGGCCTGCTGGGCGTCAACGACGAGGTGCTAGAGGTGAACGGCATCGACGTCTCCAACAAGACGCTTGACCAGGTGAGGCTGCAACGCGCTAGTGAAATGTTCTCGCGGAGGTATATAGGGCTGGGAGTGTTGGTGAACGGCGCGTTAGAGCGACGGGCTACAGTAGTTAGATCTCGAGTGAGCCCAGCATCGCAGTTAGATCTCAAGTGAGTCCTGCATCGCGCTGTTGTAATGTTCTCGCTGTGGTATAAGTACATAGGGCTGGGATTGTTGGTGAGACGGCGCGTTAGAGCGACGCACTACAGTAGTTAGATCTTGAGTGAGCCTTGCATCGCAGTTAGATCTCGAGTGAGTCCTGCATCGTGCTGTTGTAATGTTCTCGCTGTGGTATAAGTGTATAGGGCTAGGAGTGTTGGTGAAACGGCGCGTTAGAGCGACGCACTACAGTAGTTAGATCTTGAGTGAGTCCTGCATCGCGCTGTTGAAATGTTCCCGCATTGGTATATAGGGCTGGAAGTGACATTGGTCAGCCCTGCGCTTACGCAATAGGCCCTGACCTCACCTTATTGATAAGTGGGGGAGAACGCAATATCGCTGTACCGCTTTGATGATTTATGACCGACTATTTAACTATAGTTCTCGATTCAGTATTGCATCGCACTGTTGAAATGTTCTCGTGGGCTGGGAGTGACGTTGGTGAGTCAACCCATTGGTTCGACGCGCTGCGTGAGTCCCGCATCGCGCTATTGAAATGTTCAGGGCTGTGAGTTATGATGTTAATTGTGGACTTAAAGGTAACGGACATGATGGTGGCCAACTCCTCGAACCTGATCATCACCGTGCGGCCCGCCAACCAGCGCGCGGGGCCACCGCCCGCCGAGACCGTCTCGCGCACCTCGCAGCCTTCCAGCGAGCCGGACGAGGACAGGTGATATAGCTGTCTATTTCTTTTCTACTCTATAACCGTCTTTGACTTGTCAGCAATAGCATTCACTATTGTACCGGCACTGACTGTAATTGGGGATCCATCTGAGCCTCAGGTGGCTGTTGATTTGATTTCAACAGCCTATTGATATCTCCCCACTGCTGGGGAGACCCAGACCACAGACCTACCCTCTCGACATTGGCCAACCCAGTGCGGGTTGGTGGACTTTACATGCGAGAATTCCTCCTGCGGCGATGTTTCCTCACGATGTTTCAAGATAAGAGCAAATGCATCAAATGTCGTTCTTCTTTGGCCATGCGATGCACAATCTCTATTTATTTTGTGGCAAGTAAATATAATTTCGTGAATTTTCGTATTTCCTTACGAGGTTGGCATTGACTTCTTTGAGTCTTTGAGCCTAAAAAACTGTTGAAAAGTTTGAACTGCGATGGCTGCGATCCAGTCCCAGCAGTGGGCATTCTGAGGTAATGAAATCTTTACATGCTTTAATCCCCAGGTTCGACCAGGACGACCACGACGAGATCGTGGACCTCACGGCCGTGACCTTGGAGGAGCACCCGGATCCCCCCTTCCAGGCCACGGCCAAAGACGACGGCCACGTGCTGCATCTCTAGTACATAGAGTACATACTGCGGCGGTATCGCCGCCAGATGGACACTGTTACTGGTTAGTGCTCTAGAGATGGGGTCAAATATACGCAGGGTACATTAAATATGCGACAATTTTTATTAATTGCATTTTGCTCGCTTTAAACACCTGTTGGGGGTTGAAATCGACGGTGACTCAATAATCGATTAAGTAGAGGTTTTCTCGATACTACTGAGGTTTATTAATTTAACAATTTTCGTCGTGCTCATTTGGCTGGTTGGTTGGAGGCGTTAAATAATAATAATAATTCTTTATTTACAGGTATAAACCCAATACAGAATCATAAAACAATACAAATAAAATAATATTACAAATAAACCACGAAAAATCTATAATATAAAATAAACATATTAAGTACCTATGGAAGTAACCTGAAAACAAGTTACTTCCGATTCCAGATAAAGGAAGCGAAACCATTTTAAAACCACAGATTTAAAAACTGTTAATTGTGTCATAGACATAAACGCACCACAGTCGAAATTGTCATGACGGCAGCCTACTGTCACAGGCGTTAATTCAACACCTGCGTATATTTTACCCAACCCTCTCACCAGTGACGGTTGTCGAACAAAATGCAATGAGTTATGAACATTCCACTTTTACACTGTCGCGAGTAAGAAATTATTATGTGAAATTATGAATTTGGTGCAAAAATTATACTTATATCAATTTGTGAGATTTATCATTGATTTCAAATATCAAGACGTGTTTGTTTATTTGCTAAGGTTATAGGACCCTATTCTGTAGGCACAGCACTAAAACTTGTCTGACAGGGATAGAAATGATTTTGTGTCTTAAAAGGAGACGTTTCAGAATTGTATGGAGCCCCGGCCTGGTCTTTGTACACTTCTAATTTATAAACCTCATGTTTTTTTTTGTTCATTTTGGCATATTTAGTTTTTACGTTGAAAAGCATTGAAATACACATTGTAGGCAACATGTAACCTAAAAAAATAAAGATGGCGTCAATGATATTCAATTGCTTGAACAAAAGTTGTACAGTCGACCGCACGTCAGTGGAAACACTTTGACCTTGAGCTGGCCTAGCCTATTACGGAGTTTCAATACTATGAGAGACCAGTTTATATTGGCTTTGTTTCCACTGACGTTCGGTCGACCGTACTAGTTGCAATACCTAGTACAAGTTTTGTGCAACTTTTGTCAAATCTTTCTCAATCATAATCTGTGACAAAACAAATACTACAAGAAGAATATTAGTAGCGACCAACCACCCTACGGATAAACCCAGTGGTTTAAGTAGGAAGGTATGAACAAATTTGATGTAATTTAAATGTATTGGTTATTAATAAATAAACAAATAAAATGAAATGCTTTTTTTAACTTTTAGAATTTTTCTCGATTTTATAAAAGGTGTATAATACAAAGAGTGGGCCGGATCTGAAACGTCTCCTTTACATATGTGCGTGCCTCAAAATCGGACCCTAATATGTGATTCATAGGCGTCAAATTAGCTTGATGTATACTTTTATATAGGCTAACCCTTACAGCTGTGGTGAAGAGGGTAAAAATTTGACCAAATTTACTGTACTACAGTTTCGTGGCTAAAGTGGGCAATAGATGGCGTTGCATTGATCTCAACTGTCATTGTCAATCGACTCGGAAAACTATGGAAAAGGTCTAGTTTTTTTTTTTAATTATTTTATGACCCTGTGTCACGGGCTTTTGCAAGCATTCTCGCATACTCTGGCAGTTAATGATACAGTCGGCGCCGTCTATCTAGATATTTTTTTAAAGTGAACCTCCTGGAATATCACTACAGGGCTTTGTACTTAGGTCGTACTGGGTACCAATACAAAATAAATATAATTATTGTATTATCACATGAAAACAACATTCCTCTGTATATGTCTTGTATAGATACAAAATAGTGATTGAGCCATTTCTTTTTTTATTATTATATTTTACCTTCAAAATGCTAACGTCACTAAATATAAATTAAATCGTCATTTTAAATAAGTATGTAGGTACAGTCGAGTTCATAATATCATTGAACAAGGATCCCATAGAACAGCTGCTAAAATAACAATAATAATCAGAGAGGGACACACTTATTATAAAAGTGATAAGAGTAAGCAAGACAGGTATAAAATCTTCTATCTCTATCTACGTATGTGATTTTTTTTACCACAATTATTTTGAAACCACAACCCGACTAAAATAGATAGTTCAGTTTGACCCCGCCATATAAGAAGCGTCTTCTCAAATTATTGGGATAAAAGACTTGCTATTTCATGCTATACGCTGATTATGGTTCTATAGTTCATTCGTTTTCTATGATTAATATACATATTTACATTCAAATTCAAAATTGGAATACAATATTCTTTACTTTCAATACTTTTTGACGTCAATTCTGTCTAAAACTAAAACTACGTCTGTTTCCACGTGTACGTCGCCGAAGGGAAGACACAGCAACAAACCCAACAGCACAGGGCCCTGGTTTCATACATATATCTTGTGCATTACAATATTTATCTATGTTGAGCCACTTTCGTACCTTGTCGCTCCAAGATAATTGGCGCATTCGATCTTGACATTAGAGTGACAAGGTACTGAGCTGGTCAAATATTAATGAACTCGACTTTATCTAATATTCGCAAAAGTAAGAGAAAGATTTGATAATTTAATAAGATAAAACCTAATTATAAATTTTTGAAAACTGTGGCTCAATTGAATAATTATTCAAAACTCATTATAAACTCTAAGTAAAGTATTTACTAAAAACATTCGTTGCACCAATGCTTTTTTGAAGATTGAAACCGCTATTTTTCGGCGTCTTTTTGGAATTATCACCGAAATACTATTTCTATCTCAGATATTATTAAACGAATGGTATTTTGTGACTTTGTATTCAGTATACAACCGGTCGGTACCAATAGTAATTAGTTATTCTCAAGAAATACTTAGCTTAACTTAACAGCAAACTGTATTCGGCTAAATGAAAAATACCTGTATTTGCTATTATATTCGTGTATCATTCCATCTATTTAAATATATTTTACCTTACCGACAATAAAACCTAGGTATAATAATAAGTATATCAATAAGTGTCAAAATCCATCCATTTTGTTGTAGTTTTATAGCCTATTTGTTGCTTTTCTTTGATATGACATTTATAGAAATATGGACTACATTTTTACGAAGAAAAATGAAATGTATTGTATTTCGTTGAAAATATAGCCCATACTTTGTTCTATAGTTTCGTAATTATGTCTAAATAGTAATATAGTGCTAAAATATATGTTTTTCACTTCCTATGGAAGGTGCTATATGAGAATCAATTTTAAAAATATCAAGAATGAGATTGAACTAAATCATGTATTAATATGGCAGTTTTTCGAGCTTCATTATACTTGAGCTTGTCAACGCAATATACACTTTGAAATGCGTCACCGTGTCTCTCTGGGTCAACATTTGGTGACCAGAATTCAATCTTTTTGCCACCATCTTCCTCGTGAAACGGCCTTACTATTGGTGAAAGGGAGATCGAAATCCATTCAGTGATTTGTGAAATCATTCTGGACCGTAGACAGAGAAAGCAATGGTATTCTCTAAGTTCTGGACATATACTTCAAACCGAAATGACCAGGGGACTTTTTAAAATGAGGTGTTTGGCTTGGTTACTAGACTTTTAAGCCATATTTTAATTAAAATGTAAAGACATATTTCGTATTTAATAAGCCGGTTGGCATATTTATTATGTTTTTTGATAAAAAGTCATTCTTCTCCTCAAAGGAGAACGATGAAGAGGAAGATTGATTTTTAAAGAAAAATCATTCTTTTTCAGGCAACTGATGCTTCAATACGGAAATGTGCATAAATACGCACGTAGACCATTTCTATTAAGGTTTCCTATATTTCGCAATTGCAATAAATTAATCGAGCAAAGATATTATCACGTATTACCTAATTTCTCCCAGAAAAACATGGCGGACGCATGTTAGAAGGAACTGTAACATTCCAATTTTAAAGACTGCTTGAAATTTCGCATTTCACAGCTTTTTTTTGAGCTGGACAATTCGGCCTATGACCGTGCCTTTCGATGTTACAGTAAA
This sequence comes from Metalampra italica, assembly GCA_949699065.1. NCBI lineage: Eukaryota > Metazoa > Arthropoda > Insecta > Lepidoptera > Oecophoridae > Metalampra > Metalampra italica. Next base: position 6,017,873 of record OX452991.1, on the reverse strand, counting down.
ATAATGTACTTATAAGCGTTCTTTTTTAACCCCTTATTGCATGGACGTAACATACAAAATGGTTTTTTTTATAATTTTTTTGGCTTCTATACTCCAAGCCAAACCACCTGGGTTTTTCGCATGAAAAAAAAGTCCATGCAGTAAGGGGTTAAGATATTTTTTTATCTGTAAACTGAAAAAATACAATATTAAGTATTTGTTCATATTAAGTAATCATGGAGACTATCATAGTATTGTATATCAATTATTAGTTATTACAGGTATACTAGATCAAACTTAGGCGGAACTTAATTTAGGTTACTTATATTTTTATTTAATTTGAACTATTAAGTATATTTAAGGGTATGTTATGCTTAGGTTATAGACGAATTAGCCGTGGTAAAATTATAATGCACATATCAGTTTAAAAGAATGATTGGAAGGTCAAAGGGGTCCCAAATAAAAAGTCAAAATAAATAGAAAACATGTTTCCCCCTTTTCCTGTCTGAAGGTAAATTCAACATTGGTTTGACAGCGATTTTTGCCGCGTTATCCCGTCGGCGGCGAGCTTGTGACGCGTCGCTTTAATAAGCTGCTTCAAACTTTATCGCGAGACGCGTGAAATCGCTGTTAAGCTTGATTCACTATATTTGTGGATGCAGATCTACTCGTATACAGGGTGACTTCAAATTGGTGATACAAAATCAATATTTTACACACATCTTCCCTAAAGTAAGCCCCGCCACTAAGTCTCGTGCTTTTAAAATGATAAAAAGTATATTTTTTAAATTTTGAAATTATCCCAATTTTTTATGCATAAGATGGCGTCTTTTAATGAGGATAATTATTAACTGACATTGATAACATCGAGTGACAGGTATGACAGTTAGATATTGAATGCGGGGTAACCACACCGCTTTAATTATTTGTTTTATTAGAAAATTAACAATAATTAAAGCTCTAAAGCTAGAAAATTAACAAAAATTAACAATAATTTAAACAACTGAGTTGATGTAATGTACTATTTGTCAATAGTGTTTTGTTATTACCAATTTGAAGTCACCCTGTATAGGCATGACCATAGAAATAAATCAAAATAGAACCGTGGTGAAACGGTAAAGTCGCGTGAACATTAAGCAATAATATTGCTTCATCATCATATCAGCCTGTAGACACCCACTGCTGGACAAAGGTCGTCCCCAAGGATCTCCACGACGACCGGTCCTGCGCTAACCATATATTGCTAAAATTTGTTAATTTAGCTATAACTGACTGTTTTTGAACAGTTTATCGCGGTAAAAAAATAGCCTATGTCCGGCCCCAGGGCTCGATGTATCTCCACACCAAATTTCATTTAAATTCGTTCAGCGGTTTAGGTGAAAAGGTAACAAACAGACAGAGCTGCATTCCTATTTGTAATATTAGTATGGATTATGTTTTATCTGAGTGTTTAAGATACGTAACCGTGTTAAACTGTGATAAACAAATTAAAAAAAAAACTCGAAAAAGTCGTGGTTTATCCGAAAAAGCCACGAAATGGTTGCAAAACAATTGAGTACGGCCGTTGTATTTTGATTTATTTCTATGGGTATGACTGAAAATATGCTTATGAATAAATTGCTAGCATTTGAGACATTTCAGTTTAATATTGGAGTTCAATTTAAAATCGTGTTTTATTTAAATGCTAAATCTCTTTCAGTTAGAACACGTCTATTTTTATTTTAATGCATTTTGATTTAATATTTCAGTATTTTTTGTATGATATCTAAGTATAAAGTAAGTATTCATTTTTAACCGGTCTTTATTTTGAACCGATAGTGACATTTTTTATAATGCATTTTCTCTTCTATTAAATTATGATGAATTTAAAAATGTACTTAATTATTTTTTGTTTATAAAAATATCACATGTTGCCTTTAAAATGTTTGCTAGATATTTGGACTCAAAATTTACACATTGTTTGTTTAATTGGCTCAAAATGAGATGGTCCAAAAATGATGATGTTATAGTCAAATGATTATACATAGTTTAGGAGATACGTTATATTTACAGTAAGCTAATACACTTGCGTTGTATGTAATAAAATATATTCTTATTTAATTTGTAGTTTTATTGACTCATTTACGAAAATAAAGGAAAAAATAAAACTCATTATGTATGGAGAGGACGGGTCTAGCAGTTAATATCACCTCTGCGCCTTTAGTTTCTTTCGTAACCGTTTTTATAAGCGTTCGTAACTGTTTATCGTAACCAGTTACTAAACTGGATACGTTATGACCATGGACAGACATGGTTCTTACAGGACTCACTGAAGGCTTGGAGTGCAAGAGCTTGGTTAAGTTGAAAGAATGGAGCAGAGATGCTATTTCTGTACGTACCATTCAAATTTTTGGATATAGAATCTAACCTACAAATCTGAATAAAATCTGATTTGCACATCAAAAATACTGATTTGCACAAAATGCGCGCTCAGCGAATAAGTATACAATCATGTATTTATTAATCTTTTTAAAATGGATTAATGGATATTTTAACACTGAAAAATCAAGCGAGATTACTTATCGTTTTCAACCTGTATAGAGATTTTAATCACGTGGGCTGTAAGACTGTCTAATAAATCAACACTACTAGAATCTGTTTCAAGTTCACGCGCGGTCTCGTTTTAGATGCCAAAGAGTGGTTAGGGCACATTCACACGGAGCGGGCGTAGTCATTATCAAAATAAAATGGTGGAAGAAACTATTCTTTTTGCGATAAGCTAACAAAAAAGTAAATAAAGTAAAAGTAAAGTAAAATGTGTCTAAACATTAATAATATAAATATTTAATCCTTATTTTTTTTATTTCGATACCCAGACCTAATCTATATTTTCTATATTAAATAAGAATAACTGTTCAAACGAATATTATACTCTTTATTGCACAAAAATAAATTTAAAAGATCGAAATATTAATGTAGATACCTACACTGGGATCTCTCGGACTTCAAAACTTGTTTCTCGTACATTTAAGCTTCCCGCAGTATGTTAAAAACCGCCAGCTGAGAATACGCCCTTACAACATGCACTTTTGTGCAGTCAGGTGAAAATCAACCTTATCTAGTTATAATAAGTCTCAAATTGCTATAGGCCCAGTGAGAGGTATATAATTAAATTAATTTAATATTTATATCTAATAACCCCTCCCTTTTTTGTTTCTCTTCCCCCTACCCTTTAATGGAAGGAATGTCAATAATGGGTACATTGCCAATAATGTCATTGACACCATTGTAAGCATTGTCGTTTGCTCAGTACCACTTTTGCTTTCATTGTGATCAAACAAACTCAGGTACTTTTTCGTATTGCAATAACTTACAATTTAATAACGTGATTTTTATTAGACCAGACTTTATCAACTACTTAACAATTTTGTTTCTATTATGTGATCAGAAAATAACAGTGTAAAGAACCTAATCTACAGGGTGGAAAAAGTAAAAACTGCTTAGAGGAAAATACCTACTGTGGAGACATCTCCACAGTAGGTATTTTCCTCTAAGCAGTTTTTACTTTTTCCACCCTGTAGATTAGGTTCTTTACACTGTTATTTTCTGATCACATAATAGAAACAAAATTGTTAAGTAGTTGATAAAGTCTGGTCTATTCAAGGCAACATTGCCTTGAATAGGATTGTTGCGGTCTTATTTTTTTATACTTAAAATACTTACCTAACCAAAAGTTTCTTGCAGTGACAATTTATGATGGCAGATCCAACCGTTATCAACGAACCTTTAGATGATCTGGAAAATTGTAAGTACAGGCACTTCGGTGTGAGACACCTACATTTTTATTTTATTATTATTTATTTTATTATAATGCATATTCATTATAAGTATATAGTTGTCCCCCAAAACCGACTTTTCGGTTTGACTGGATCGTACAGTCTCTTATCGAATAAATCTAATTACAATAAAAATGTTTATCAGATGCTTCCTAATAAGTGTTTTTTTAATTTGTTTTTGAATGTATTCTTGTTCGGCTCGTCTTTAATATCCCCGGGCAACCTGAGTAAATAGGGTAGGCGTTTTTTAATGGTTCTATCACCGTAGTAATTGCCTATAGACTATCGGAGTCCGTCATCGGTACAGCCTGTGGAGAAGACAGCGAGACGATGGAACACCTGCTGTCCGAATGCGATGCACTAGCTGCAAGGGGGATGAATGTCCTGGGTACAGCCTGTCCTAGCCAGTATAGGAGGAACTATTATCTAATCTGTGGTATAGGCTCCTACCCCTTAGCTGCATAAAGCTTTTGTGCAACGAACACTTGAGGAGGAGAGCAACAGGGAAACACAGGGGCTGACACTAGATATAGATCCCATAGGATCGCAGTACCGCCGGGTGAATCTGGCACCGTACTATGAGATAAGATTTAAAAAGGTTGTGACCGTCTCATAATAATAAGATACCCACTCAGCTTAATCATCTAGTGCCAAAGGTTCGGCCAGCAAGTCGTAACGCTTAAAATAACAACTTTATGTCATAATAGTCCATTACACATAAACAATTGTTATTATTACATCTAAAATTAGTTATTTCAACATGTTTGTTTGTATAACATGCAAACTCAGACGTCATCACCTCATTCAACCAAAAATGGCGTCACAGACAGAATAAAGATAATTAATTTTATCCGGGAGTAATTTATTATGTCTTAACATTTTTTTTAATGGACTTTCATCCAGACGCTATGGCGTAAATGCTTTATGAACGGCAACTAAAACAAGCCAAATGAACGCTAAAACCAAAGGTTCGCTCTCATAGTCGGTAACAAAAGACTCAAAATTCAATGGCAAATACATTGGCGAAAGCAAACACATCGTGGTCAAGGTTCGAGCCTCCAGAAATAAATATTACAAGCTCTCCAGAAACAAGGAAACTGTGCCAACATTTCCCACCTTAACATGTTCAGTCAACACACAAGATCTGGCCCAGATGGTCAATACTGAAAAACGGTGTCACTGTGAAAAGTGCCTTTGTTCGTATTTCAGTACCTACTCATTAAAAAAATATTTTCGCGTCCACGCGTTCATAATTCCAAAAAGTTAACTTTTCATTTTTCTGTGGCAGTGAAAACAGACGAGATGGAAGAGGAATACCACGTTGTGACTAGAATGGAAGACATCACGGAACAGGACGACAAGAACCTAGCTGGTGCAAGAAAAGAAATACGCAATGACCTGCACGTCATAATCCCCGAAAACCCCTTCCCAGAGATTGAAGTAGACGCGTATCCCCCACTAAAATTCTCGTGGGTAATCCCAAAGAAACTGGCAGCCATGGCGTTCCCGAGAAACAAAGAGAATGTAAAGTTCCTAACGAATCAGGGTATCACGCATCTGGTAACACTGACAGCGGGGAAAAAACCCCCAGTCGACGATGTTGCCAGGTTAAGGTGGACGGAAATACCAATTGAGGAGTTCGAGGTACCGTCAGTGGAGCACATCAAGAAATTCATCGACGTGTGTAAAAGGGCTGACAAAAGCGATGAGGTGAGTACCTGTCAACCTAACTCCAAAAATGATTCGTTCCATAAGTCATTATCATCATCCTGCACTAGTCCACTGTTGGACATAGGCCTCCCCCAAGACGCGCCACTGAACCCGATCTTCAGTTCTCCGCATCCAGTCACTGCCAGCCGCCGGGGGCCGTCCTACTACGCTTATACCCAATCGTGGTCTCCACTCGAGAACTCGTCTATCCCAGCGGTTATCGGTTCTCCGACAGATGTGACCAGCCCACTGCTACGTCAACGTACTAACTTTTTGAGCTATCGAAGGCTTTGGTTCTCTGGCGGATCACCTCGTTTCGGATCCTGTTTCAGAGAAACTCATTAAGTAGCCCGTTGAGCGACTAGCGCGACTAGTCTGTTCTAAGTAGGTAAAGAGTGCCTTCTAATTGTCGTTTTAATTTAAAACTTTGCAAACTTAGACAAGTACCTAAACTAATTAATAGATACTTTCCCTTGCTATTTCCCAAGGAGATTCGAACCTCTTTTGTCGCGCGCGCGCTCCCTGTGGAGATCGCATCTTGCAAATGTAGTATGAGAAACGATGAAAAATTCTGTGTCAAAATCAGGGGGGTGCGGACAAATGAAGCGGATTAGCGGGAGGAAGTTGCTCATACAAATTTATATGGAGTTTGAAAATGAGAATGTTTGAGTGAGTATCAATTTCGATATACATTTGGCACGATTTTGGCACCCCCTAAAATGATTTTGTTACTCATCCGTATGGGAGTAGTTTTTTTTTTATTCACGCTATTTTCCCCACAAGAGATATTTTCCATACAGACTCACTCATAGACTGCGACTTTAATTCACTGCAAAAATATTCTCATTTATGTTATTCTTAAATAACTTTTAGGACTGAGGAACTTTGTACGTTATGACGAGAGCTATTTTTTGATGATGATGATTTTGATGATGATGATGATGAAAGTTTCACCCCATGCTGATCGTTGGTTTTGTCCGTCTGCAGGTGATGGGCATCCACTGCCGCCAGGGCCGCAGCCGGTCAGGAGTGATGCTGGCCTGCTACCTGGTCCACTTCCACCGGTTCCTGCCAGACCAGGCGCTCAACACCATTCGGATGATCAGGCCAGGTACGACATTAGGGCGTTTTGCCACCAGGCAGAGTTTCGTTGCGTAGGAAATGAAGTGATATATAGCTACTGTTGGTGGAGAAAAACATATTTCACCGCGCACATCTCTGGTGGAAAAGCAGCCTCAGCAGCTGTGTGATTCTGTAAAGTACGAATTAAAACTCGATCATCACATCGCAAGTCACTTCACTTCGCATTCGATCATGAAATACCTTGATGTCGCATTGTGTAAACAAATACAAGCTACACAATAAACACTTCACTTGCGAAGTAAAGTGAGTATTGAACTGTGAATCATTGAGTTAGAAACCGAGCTCACTGCGGATTCAGGATCGAGTTGTACAAATACGCTTACAGAATAGCAGAGCTGGTCCATCTCTAATGGTGGATTTTCATTTTACAGATGGCAGGAATTAGAATAGATTAGAAAAATTTGGCACACTAAACTTGGTGCTTCTTTCTTTACCATCCTAGGACTATTTTGGAATGCCATGTGACTCATGTACCCTCCGAAGCAGAACTCAATTCATACATTCGTATTTGGCGGCAGGATAGGCAAGAGGGTGGTGACCATTCAGACCGACCATACAGTCGACCGCACGTCAGTGGAAACACTTCGACCTTGAGCTGGCAAAGCTTATTAGGGAGTTTCAATGCTATCAGTGACCAGTTTATACTGATTTTATTTCCACTGAAGTGCGGTCGACCGTACTATAAAAGTGCTACCATCGGGTAACATCCTGGTCCACTTGTTTCAGAGCTTCTTTCTTCGTATTCCAGGGTCCTGCGATTTCCCCGAGCACGAGGAAGCCGTCGGCATATACTTCGAGCACCTGAGTGAAGACAATCCCCTCAAGTTCGGCGTCAGCGGCGACGCCATGGAAGAATTCATAGAAGCAGCTAAAGAAAGCACCAAGTCGGCCACAGTGTAAACAAAGTTGCTTTTGGACTTTTATAAACGTGATTGTGAGTGAGAATCTTGGTGATATTGTTTTGTTGTACCTGATATTTAAATTAAATGGTTATTTTTACACCTGGCAATATTCCTTTCGAAATCGTGGTTCTTATGAAAAGAGTTTTCTTAAAAAATAGTTGACGTCATGGTAACGCGTAACAGAATGTTTTTGTTTTGGGCCACCAAGCCGTATATGTCCACCAAAATATTTATACGTATTCAGTTTTAAGCACGTTACTAAAACGCGTCACATTAAAAACTTGGCAACATTTTGGTCCTTCGAACCGGACGCATCTATTAACAACTGACTGGCAACGGAAGAGTATTTAACGATTTACGTAAATCCATATCTTTCATTCTATTTAAAGCAAACGTGATCCAATTGAACAAATTGACATTCGCCAACACTGACATGTTTAGAGACGATCGAAAATGTCAGATCTATCTTAGTCAGACGCGTTTGCCAATACGCTTTATTGGCAAACGACCAACAGCGAGGCCGACGCGCCTACAGTATCAGAACGATGTCCAAAAATAACCATTCCATAGACTACCATTTACTGTGTTTACGATAAAGTTTCGATAAACAACGATATACTTAACGGCAAAGGAAATTATTTAAATCCTAAAAAATACAAGCTTTCCTCTTCCAAAATTTCAGCATTTTTTAAATGTATGTTAAAGAAGTTAAAGACATAAAAATTAATCTTTAGTGTCCAAGTGTAAAAGTTAAATCAAAATGAGTTCAGTGCACATGAATACTAACGCGAAATTATCCCGTATATTTTACAAATACACCGAAGAGTCCAAAGCTAGACAAGAGAAGAAGAAACTTGACGAAAAAGTCGTTCAGAAAAAGGTCTATGAATGCTACCCTCCGTACAACTTCTCATGGTTTATAGAAGGCAAAGTGGCTGCGATGGGTTGGCCCCAAACCGTGGAGAACCTCAACTATTTAGCTGATAAAGGAGTTGACCACTTGATCACCTTGTCTCCTGAGAAAATACCTCCGATCTTGGAGTGTGAGAAGAAGTTGAAATGGACGGAGATCCCGGTCAAGGAATTCAAGGCGCCCACCTTGAAGCAGATTTTGAAGTTCATTGAGATTTGCGAAAGAGCTCAGCTAAGAGGGGAGGTAAGTTAGGAGGTTTGTAATTTTATTCTGAACGAAAATAATAACAATAAATTATTCACAAAAATGCCTAATTCAATAAATAGTAGCTACATAGGCGAAAGTTTGTAAGGATGTATGTTTGTTACTCTTTCACGCAAAAACTACCGAACAGATTTTGATGGAACTTGGTAAAGTGATACTACTTAGTGATAGCTTATATCCTGGAATAACATATAGGCTACTTTTTAACGCGGACAAAGTCGCGGGGCGTTCACTAATATCCCCTAAGTAACAAAACGCCTACATAGAGGGCGCTGTTTCATAATGTACACGGGAAAGTCTATGGAACGCATTGCCGGCTCCCATCAGACAAGCGAAATCACTCGCAATATTTAAAAACCTACTGCGTGCTCACTTTGAATCACAATGTGGCTATTAATCTCCATACATATTACTTAACTTGTGTTTTATGTATAATATGTATCTATCAGTATATATGTATTTATATATATATATATAATATATATATACCTATAAATATTATATATTTATTTATTATTTATATTATATACATATCAATGTCTGCACCCAACACCTACACTCCTTGAAGTTTTCAACATCACCCTAAGGTTGCCTGGAAGAAATCGCTGAAAGCGATAAGGCCGCCTTTTGATTGTACACAGTTTAGTAAATTATTATAATGTAAACTTTTGATATAATTTGGTGCTCAATAAAGTATATTTGATTTGATTTGATTTGAAAATCTTTTCTACGCGGGCGAAAGCTAGTTATTTAAAAAACTACTGAGAGGTCACTAGCTGAGCTTCACCCGCGTTAAATTTATTTAATGCTCATTATGCTTGGTGTTAAAAGCCGAGTTAATTATCTAATCACTAGCTTTTTCCCGCGGCTTCGCCCGCGTAGAAAAGTTTCCCGTGTACATTGTGAAACAGCGCCCTCTATGTAGGCTTTTTGTTACTTAGGAGGTATTAATGGACGCCCCGTGACTTTGTCCACGTTAAAAAGTAGCCTATATGTTATTCCAGGATATAAGCTGTCAATGTACCGAGTTTCATAAAAATCTGTTCGGTAGTTTTTGCGTGAAAGAGTAACAAACATCCTCACATCTTCACATTCTTACTTTCGCCTTTATAATATTAGTAGGATAGGATAAGCTAACTCACGAACGAATGGCCCAGTTTAATTAATGTATTGGCAGGTGATTGGAGTCCATTGCAGACATGGTCGCGGCCGCACGGGCACTATGCTGGCGTGCTACCTCGTCTACTTCAAGGATATGGCGCCAGAACGAGCGGTGATCACTGTCAGAGTCCAGAGACCAGGTATAAAAGCGTTCCTAAACGATTATGCTTGCATGACATGCGTTACGTTTACGTGATTGTCATGCTGCATGATGGACCATCAATCAGTACAGTGAAGCAACGGCCAGCACGTAGTTAGCATGTTGGCGTAGTGGTAGTAACACTGCCTACTGCGCCAAAGGTCGTGGGTTCGATTCCCACCCGGGACCAACATTTGTGTGATGAGCATAACTGTTGGTTTTCGGATTCTGGGTGTTCGTATGTATTTAAGTATTTATTTAAAAGTATTTAAGTATGTCAGTTGTTGAGTACCCGTGTACAAGCTTCGGCTTAGTTGGGACTAAACAGCCGTGTGTAAAATTGTCCAAACATTATTATTATTTGGTAATACATAGAATTCTGTTTTGATCCTCATGTACGGTCGACCGCATGTCCGTGGAAACAAATCCAGTAAAAACTGAACTCGCATAGTATTGATACTCGCTACGCCAGCTAAAGGTTAGGTAAAGTACCGTACCTTACCTATCTTTATATTTTTGAATTACATCATGACCTAAAATTTCCAGGCTCCTGCGAGACTTACGAGCAAGAGAAGATCGTCTGCCATTACCACGATTGCGTTCGAGGTGCCATAACCAAACCAGACTACCGGCTGGTTGAGGACAAACTATACTTCGACTGCTCTATGAAATACACGTACGATGACCAAGAAAACCAAGATGGCGGAAAGAAAGATGGCGGACAAAATGGCGACGAAGAAAAGAAAGATAGGAAAAAATCAAAGGCAATGGTCATCAATCATCATATTTATTTTTAAATTGTAGTGTTAGATTTACAGTTTTATATATCAGTTAATTAATTAATAAAATACAAAAACAATAGTTACACTTCTTCATTATTTAAGAACTTTGAGGGATTTTTGGCGGGATTTTGTCAGAGATTTATTTATTTATTTTATTTAAAAACTTTATTGCACATAATTGTACAAAAGGCGAACATAATGCCAGTATGGTATTCTCTACCAGTTGACCTTTGGGCCATACAGATAATGCCATGCAGATGGTTGTCGTTTTTGTTTAGTTTTCCAAAAAATGTATATTGTAGGTTTTTGTGTATATCTGTGCGGGATAGTTAAATAAAAGCGTGTAACGACTCTACCGAATTGTTCCAAATTGTCCCTTGTTAAATCGACACTAAACCTACTATCAGTTTAGTGCGGTGCTAGCTGCAGTGTGGATCACCAAATGGCACTAGTTGTCGGAGGCCGTACTGCGGTATAGTATAATGTATTCGTGATTTAAAACGACGATTTGGCCTATAAGGACTTGTTTCCAACTGGCCGTTAAACCATTAAAAACAAAACAATCAAGAACTTTGCCAGCTACTATACCAATGTTATCTGGATACTTTCAAATAGCGCGAGAAATATAATTTTAAGTTTTATCTAATGGACAGTGGCGCCGCCTAGCAGCAAATAGTGGCAGTTTTACCTCCCATTAAGGGGCTCACACACGTAGCGCGAACAGTGGCGAGAGAGTGCCCTTGGTCGAGTGCTCGGTGCCGAGCAGAGTGGCGAGAGAGAACCATGATTTGTTTGCTAGGTCGAGTGCCCCACCACCCACTAGTCCGCCAGTACTGTGCGTAGCCTAGTATCGTTTCACTGACTCGCCACTGTACTCGTTACGTGAAATTGACCCATTAGCCCGTTACGAGGTTGCACGCCTGTGTATCTGGCAGCCCAGCAACCCGGGCTGAGCCCACGGTCTCGGTGAGACCGTCATGCTCAGCACATGGCGACTTCTCCTGACGATCACGAGGATATTCTGCCCGACCGAGTGGGCCACTAGGTCGAGGATTTGAGACGGGTCCCTGAAGTTTTGGGGGTTGATGGAGCCGAATTGCAGTATTTCGTCTTGTTCGCGGAGACCCTGCAAATCAATCAAATCAGGTGGATGGATAATTAGAAACGGCTAGATTTTCATACAATCAAGGTCACTTTGAAGGCCTTGTTCTCCATGAAGGATTGAAAGATTTTCATATATGCCATTTTGCGGGTTTTTTCTTCATAGTAGTTCTAAAAGGTAGCGCTAAAAATATAATTTTAGATTTTACTGTATGCGCCAGTGGCGCCGCCTAACAGCGAGCAGTGGAAGTTTTAGCTCACATTAGAGTGGTCGCTTGGTTTTCCTTTTCATACTACTGTAATTAAAATAACCATCACCACTTACTTTAATTACAATAATCATTAACACTTACAGCCATATCAGCTGGCGATCCGTTATGGACAAATACAACGGTGGCGAATCCACATTGATTCTGCCCAGCACGGGCGTCGTCTCCGCTGCTTGACACGACACCGTTCGGCACGGCATGACCGTTCGGCACAGCATGACCGTTCGTGTGGGAGGTGGTAGGGGCTACGTTGGACGCAGGAGGCTGCTGAGGTAGGAGTTGAGAGTGGACTTCCGCGAGGCCTTGTTCTATTCTTTTCATTATAGATTTGTGATCATTTTGAAGACCTGAAATAAGAAATGTGTAATCTGAAAAAAACTTTCTTGTTCTAGAAAAATCAAAACCTCCATCTGTTAGATTTTCAATTAAGTATCTCCAAATAAAGTTCTGGAAAGTGTCTGCAGATAATAAACTTTCAGATTTGTTGTAAGTAAAAAATAAACAGACATAATTTAATAAATTATTATTTTTTTAAGTTTTAAGCTGCAGAATGTAACTTAGGTTTTAGTTTGTGTAAAAAAATTGGGAAAAAATATACATTATATGTTGTAAAATGTGTAGTGAATGTTGTACATACTTAAAGAAATTTTATTTTTGTCTGTCTGATGGCTCTCTATTAACATAACATACCCCTTCTGTTGACTTGTAACAAATGTTATAAAAAAAATTTGAATTAAATAGATTTTTTGAAGAATCCAGACCTGGATGTCTGGTGCTTTTTTTTATTTATTTTTTATTATTAATGCTACGGGGGCAACAAGCGGGCCTCCTGATGTTGTTTACACAAGACTTTGTACCTGTATTCAATGGGATATCAGTAGTCTTACAAATGGTGATGGTATGGATGATACGGATACCTTTTTTCACCATTAAAATGTCATCAGATAAGAGCTCCATTCTTAAGAGTTTTCTTACAGCTGGCTACGTAAACAAATAAACAAAGGGGTGTATAATATGGGGTGTAAAATCGTCCCTACGCAGGCAAGCAATTATCTTGATTTTTATTTATTTAGATATAGCTTTAATAATCACTAAAAATTCCATGGCGTGCCTGATAGCTCAACATAGATATATATTGTAATGAACAAGCTATTGTATGAAAGCAGGGCTCTGTGCTGTTGGGTTTGTTGCTGTTTCTTCCCTTCGGCAACATACAGGTGGAAACAGAGTAGTTTTAGACAGAATTGACGTCAAAATAAGAATATTGTATACCAATTTTGAATAAACAAATTTTCATTTATACTTAATTTGCAAAATAAAGGACTTAATGAAACCAATTCAATTAATATTCAGTGTAGCTACTCATGTTTAAAATAATAATAAACAATATTAATTAGAAAAAGAAAGATTTTAGAATGCCGACAGACAACCAGAATGATTATACAAAATATGATAATGTGAAATATGATGTTTGTATTCTGCTTAGTCATTGTAACCATTTTAGCTGACTGGTTTGGGTTAAATTTCCATTTTTGGGCTGCAATTATTAAAAAATCATTTTGCCTAAAAACCACCCCTAAGGTTGTCTACGTCATTTGAGAATACTTTAAGTTTACGGACCCAAGGGTTGGAGCTGGGCGTGAGCGATGATAGATCAGATATAGGTAGGGCAAAGGGCATTCTGTAATAAACAGATATAGGGTATTCCACTTACATATAATGGTGTGTCTTGCATGACGAACCTTGTATACATCAATGTCGCTGCGTGGGTAGCCCTGCTCATCTACCAACGAGTCCTGCATCCCAACGTTATTGACATCCAGGACGGCAGTTTGAGCACGAATTTCTCTCTCTATTCGATCCTTCTCCTCCATCAGTGCTAATACACGTTCCCGGGCTTGTCCGGACACGTTAATCCCCACCATTTTTAAAGATTTATAAAACTCTTTTTTAATTAAAATATTTTTATCGTTTAGAGTTTACTTTTGAATGAATGAAACCAATGAACCATGAACAAACTAAAACAAAATGACATTTGACACTATTTGACACTCACTTCACACTTGACAGCTCAGGCTTAAGTTTTATCTTAAGTGTCCTTTAAAGAAGGCAAAGGTAAATAAATACATCCTTCTAACCAAAAGCTATTTCTTTACCTTCGAGTTGAAGTTACCCGATTGCACGTCAGTGAAATTAAATGCAGGATTGTGCCCGGACCTAAAATTTATGCGCGAAACACGATATATTCGTTCCAAATTTTTCCTTGATCCATGTCGACGACGCCCGCCGCTGGACGTAGGCCCTCCATCATTTAAAGTTATGGATAAAAATCGGAATCCCTTGGTTTCCTAAACGCTTAAAAATTACATAAAGGTTGAGGGTTAACCACCGAGCTGGTGACAAAGAGTTTGTCGGAACTTGAGTACCTACGGTTTATTTCCACGCCACGCGCTTGCGAGTAAAGTCCACCCCTGCGCTAAAGTGGTGGACTATACCCCAGAAGTGCCAATAGGGGAGGGCTGGGTGCGCGCGCCCCAGCATTGGGGACCTATGGGCTGTTTGATTGGAAAGTAGTTATTATCCTGTATTCTATTGAGGCTACTTGAAGTGCATATTCCATGAGCGGAGCTAGGTATCGCACTAGTATCTGTGCTAGTATAATAATGATAAAAAAACGGGTCGAATTGAGATCCTCCTCCTATTTTTTCGTCGGTTGAAAATAAAAGCCGTTGATTGTTAGTATTGGTAAGTACTAATCATGGAACTAATATGTACATATTCAACTAGTACATATTAGTTCCATGGTACTTTTAGAGGTACTATACTATTATATATTCTGTGGTATTGAAACTAGTTAGTGCCGCTACTCGCCAACAGATGGCAGCACGAGTGGTTTGCAACGCGCTATCGTTTCGTCGGCGTGCCCAATACAAGAGGCGGCAAGTAGAAAGCGACTTCCGTTTGTTCAGATAATAATTATAGGCTATTTATTATCACGCGTTTTTTGAAAGCCTCTCGCACTTGTGAATTTATGTGTTAGAGGGCTATAATAAATAATTATTGTTTTATATTCATTCATTCTTTTCCTTCACTTAATACGCTAAGGAAGGACCTAGAGGGCTATCATTTATTGTATTTCACTTACTACGTTATGAACCTCTTGCTTATCTGCTATCTATAATTAAGTTGGTTTCATAATCCCACAGTAATATACAATTCCTTGTATAATTATATTATCCTATATAATTATATTATAATCCAGACAATACCAATGGAGATTGCCTCAAATGCTAACTGAACGTAAAATGCAAAATTCTGATATTAAATCATATTCGTAAATTAATTACTTTATGAATCACTAGCTTTTGCCAGCGAGGAATAAGTTTTTCCCGTGGGAACAGCTTACCGCGGTAAAAAGTAGCCTATTGGTTATTCCAGGATATAAGCTATCACTGTGCCAAATATCAAAATCCGTTCAGCCGTCAAAGCGTGAAGAGTAACAAACATCCTTACAAACTTTCGCGTTTATAATATTAGTTATATTAATTCATCATCATATGATTTAGAATGACAGCCTGTCATTCATTCACTCTGCCACGCAACTGCCGGACTATTTCACGCAAAAACTACGGAAACGATTTTGTTAAAACTTTACAGTAAGTAATATAGATTATAAACAGAACAACACTATTCATAAAGATGAATAAGTAAATTGACCAATTCAAATTAATCGCGGATGAAACCGCGGGCAACAGCTTGTTAATTATAGTACGTACCTACCAGAAAATTCCAGTTCCAGTTTGGTAGAGACTAGGAATTGTGTAAATGCGAATAAAACAATTAAAATAATTTGTTACTCTTTATTTTTTATATTTTGAAATCAATAATGAGATTTTAAAAACTGCAGCTCTCCAGGTTCATTATTATTTATACAAAAAATATTGCAAGCTATTTAGTAGCAAATTTGCTTCGATTTTACATTTAACAAATACAACAATGATTTAAATAAAATGACCAGATTAATAGTTTTATAACTCTAATAATAGACTTAATTGTAGAGTCAGATTTATAATTAAAATTAACAAATAAGTGTGAGTGTTGGTTAACATTTATAACGAAGAAAGGTTACATTATAAAGCGTTTATTTCTTTATAAAAAGTATTCTTAACTTTTATTTAGTTAAATGTCTTTTGCGACGTGTACGTTAGATCACTTAAAAGTTAAAACGTCCGCTATGGAATTTTTTTTTCGTGAGCAGATTTTTTTGTAAACTCAAATAAATACTACACAACTCTGGCGACAGTCGCGAGCATTATTTGCAGAGGTTTACCAATCGAATTCTTAATTCCCATCACAATAAAGAAATTGTGTATAAATTACAACGCGTAAATAAACCATAATAATATACTATAAATAGTACATACTGAATACGTACAGTTTCTTTTAAATTGTCGAATCAATTCAACCAACAATGTAGGTATAATGAAAACTGTATATCTAAAAATGAAAGGGGAACATGATTGTGAAATTACAAAAGAAAATACTCATAAATAAACCTATTATCACCTTAACAGATTCCAGGCGATCATTTTCGATCGATTATCTTATCGAGCAGTGGCGTAGCAACAAGAGAGAATGTAAACAAACGAAAACATTTGCCTGGAATCACCTATATCAATAGTTCGTTAACAAAAATGGTCCCTAAAGGAAAAAAAAATATTACAAAAAGGTTACAAAATCACACTTTTTCTTCGGTCTCTGTAGAGAGACTCTAATACGTATTTAACATACAAAACATACACTAACAATTATGGCAACATCGATAATAAATAAGGGAAATATACACATCGACATACGAAAACCACGGTCCGGGATTTCGCTTAGAAAAGTGAATGTAACGGGAAAATACTGACAGCACAAAATAAATAAATAAAATGTCCGAGTGTGCACAAAACTGCACGGGTCGTAGAAAAAATAAGTATACAAGGCAACAAGTGCAGACTTCAAAGTTTTACTACTAACATCTATGGTTTTCACTTAACTAGAAGCCACATTCGCAAATTCGTTTTTTTTTATTAAGCTTGGCTTAACTCGCGAATTGGTTAATTCATTGTTAGTATTATTATAATATATCGGCACTTACCACTATACAACGCCAATCGCTTTAACGCACCTTTCAAATAAAATACTTTTATAGTTAAAAAGGTGGGGGTATATTTTGTTAATTTGGCCTAAATATTCGATTATAAATTTGCAAAATAGAAGTGTTCATTAATATGACATTGAAAGGGGTCAAAGCGACTCGCGTTTGCATAGAACTTAGGTCCTGATTATAAGTTCACTGTTCCGAAAATTTCAAAATTATGAAGTTATAACACCAGGACTGGCATGTATAAATTTTTTTTAATTTTCGTCTACAATCGGAATGGTTCGCGTTTCTCTATGGGTCGAGTGGATGACGGGGTGCCGCGTCTGGAGCCCGGCGTGGCCGGGGCTCCGCTGTCGGACGCGTCTGACGGCTTTCGCAGTAGCCGGGACACGGCAGTCTGTTGTCCTGCCCGCACCGGTGTCGTGCTGCCCGACGGTGTCCTTTGCCTATTACACAAAAAAAATTATCTACTGCCCTTGTGCACATCGAAATTCATGCACCAAGCACTCAAAAACTAAAATCAAAAACTAAAACCCCTAAATCTTCCGCTACTTTCAACAACTACTTCCATAATCTACGTGATTCTTACTTTTATCTACGTATCCACTAATAAAAATATATAATATACGGCCAATTTACAGTGGTCAAATTTTTAAAAGTACAGGGCATCATGACAAGTCATTTAAAAACACATTAGTCCCGCAAAAAATGTTTTCGAGAACGAAAAAAACTCACCACTAATCTAAATGCTAGGAATAAACACAAAAATTGCTCATTGCATGCTGTCAAGTGATTTAGTAGAATAGTGAAAAATTGCTCAATTTCTACACTAGGTATTCATTTCGCGGAACTAATGTTGTTTTATTAAAGGAGTTGTCATGATGCCCTTTAACTAAAAAAAAGTGTATCTACCACTGAAAATGGGTTACTCTACAATGTACTAAAATACAGACCTACTAAGAATATAATAGAAGCACACAGCATTAAACTTAGTAATGATTACCTATTGCTGTTACTGTTAGTTTGATGATCCTTAAGCACTGGAATGCGACTCCTGCCTGGCGTTTGTCCGTCAGTCGAGGCAAACGACCCACTCCTATGGTGATGTTAGCGAGCACACAGACAATACAGATAGTCATTAGTTAAAGAATGATAGAAGAGAATTTATAATAATAATATAATCGATTTTATAAAGTTCGTGCGAGCTACATAATTATGATTAGACGGCGTTATCAGAGGGCACGAATAAATTCATAGACTTAAAATGTACATAGGTAATAAACAAAATTTACAAAATATTTTTACAGAATTTACAAAAACTGCCACTTCTGAAGTTATTATCAAGTCATTAGCTAGCGCACTGTGCTATATAAAAACGATATTGAATATTGTGGTTATTGCATATGTTTCATAAATGTGGAATTAATAGAATAAAGAAAGTTACACATTAATTGCAAGATCTGTTAGATTATTTTGTGCTTTCGAGATTAGATCGAGAGGCAATGCTGGCGTTATATTAGCTCACTTTTGGTTCTCGAATTTTTTTATAATTGTTACATGTGCATTAACAACAACGACAGAAAATAAAATGGTGCTTTACAACGTAAAATAAACAAAAAGGCGACAGAAATATTATATATAGGAGTATTTCTGATTGTTACTTCTTTCTATCAGAACGGCTTGATAAGAATAATGGATGTCACCGCGTGTAAACTTTATAATTATAATGTACACCTTACACTGAGTAATGGTAACCCTATATAAATGTATAAGACGACTTCGTCGTAAGTTACTTTAGTTACTAAAATAATCCGACCGAAAGTAAAAGTCGAGTAATCAATTATCATTACATAATTATATTTTATACTCGGTGATATCTATTATTCTTATCAATCTATTTAATATAGTGCTTATTGGCAGATAAAATTCTTATGAAGCTTTTGAAGACATAAAGCCCAAACCGTTAAATTTTTAGCATGACTGCACGGAATTTGTGTTAAATGTTAATTTAACTCATGATAACACAACAACCAAGCCACTCTGCACACTCAAGCTATTGCTAAATTGTTGTATATAAGTATTAGTATTTAGTACAAACATAATAAATAAATAAGAGTGGCAAACAATATTTATACTATATTTGTCAATATTTATATTCCAAGCAATGTTAGTGATGTGAATGATGAAAGACAGTGCGTTACGATACAAATACACAGTGCAAATTGAAGTGTTAATGTATGCGCAATTATGAGGTTTGATTCCTATGACTTTGACCATCTGAGTTTAAAATTAAATCGATGAAAATGGATGGTAACGACGATGCTTTAAATTAAAATGAATTGATGACTGATGAGAAGAGGTAATCACATCAAAAATAAGTTTCAAAAGTCAACGAGCATCAATCAAAATGTATACGGGCCAAAATCGAAGCTAGCATTCTAAAAGCTAGTACCCTTTGACTCGCTGGGTCGGCTTTGATGATTCGCCGCTCGACTCGCTTATATTACTCTCATACTCATTGTCGCTCGTCATTCCCGATATGCTGAATAGCGAGGAATCATCTTCTGGACTTCTCTGTTCGGACTTCCTGGAGGGATCTTGGGAAGTGGGACTTGGTTCTTGGGATGTCTCCCTAGAATGAGACTTTCTAGATTTCTTTTGTCTTTCGACGGACGGTGTTCTTTGAGATCGAGGGCCGATGTAGACAGGAATTTTTGTTCCTTGATTTTGGAATGCAGGATGATTGTGAGATAAGGATTTGGGATGTTCAGACGCCACCGAAGATGGCTGGGAATGTGTCGAGCTGTAGTTTATTTGTATCCGTTTCATAATCGATGCATGTGTAAGGACAAAAATACAATAAATTTAATAATTGCCCTAGAAAATATTACTTAAATCATATGTTAGTTTAATCCACACGGTATGCGAAATCAAGCTGTGCTTTGTCTTAAATCAATTGAAATAAGTATTTTTTTTAAAGATGCTCATAAAACCAGCGTACATTCCGATATTTCCACCACCGTACACATATATAATATTTTTAACTAATTACAAAACAATATTTTCCTTGTGTCCGTACAGTTTGTGCACCCAATTTCAAGATGCTTATTCTCCTATAAACCCCTAGCAAGCCAATCACGTGCTATTTTAACATTGTGTGTTTTTTTTTAAACTGCGGCCGCAATTTGTATTTAAAAAGTTAATAACGAAGTTATAAGTAACATTGTTAAATTATAGATTAGTTACAGTGAATATTAAGTTTGTGAATGTTAAGTTTCTTCACCGTTAAAAGTTCGTGGTGAATACGTCCGGCGAAGCGATATGTTAGATAGTTTCCTGAAACGCATTTTTTTCATGTAAGTAGCTTTTTGAGAACGTTTGTTCTAAGTAATAAATTCTTTAAAGGTTTCTTCATGAAGCTTTCTTCCGAATCCCGGTTTTCCGCGTTCGATAAATTCCTAAAACGGTTTTTTATAATATATTGCGAATATATTACAGTCATAAAATAAGTAGTACGTAGAAAGTATAAACATTGATAAAAGAGAGACGGCGAAAAAATTACTCAAAAAAAGCTGCATAAAAAAGCGTTTAAGGAATTTATCGATTGCGGAAAAACGGGACTCCAAAGAAAGCTACATAAAAAATTCGTTCGAGGAAACAACCTAACAAATCCTGTGGCATCTGGCTGTGTCATGAAAATAATTGCAAAAACATTTTTTTGTACGTAGTTAACGCTTTTAAATTATTTAAATACAAATTCTGGCCGCAATTGTCACTCAATGACAAACAAAACGATCCAAACTGACATCTCTGTACCTCACTAACGCCGGCACCGGGGACAGAGTCGGTATACTGGATGTGCGATACATCGCTCCGCTATTGTACCTGTCCGTGCGCACATCATCAGTACATTTTATCTGCTTCAATTTTCACCATAATCATCAGCCTGCAGTAATCCACTGCTGGACATGCCTCCCCCAAGGCGCGTCACTGAACATTTTCTTATTACATTATAATGATTACTCATTTTCTTACCTACATTATAATAATTACTCATTTTCAATTTACTCACAATTTTAAAAATATTGATAGCTTGAAAATGACAACTCGTTGTAACAATTCTGCCTGCCTCAGGGGACATAAATTATTATAAATATATGTATGTATCGATAGCTTGAAAACTATAAAAACAACGACCCGCCCCGATAGTTATTAAATTTGAATTATTTCAGTAATAGTCTACAAAAACCATATATTTTGAAATTACTTAATAAACGACGGCGCTACATACCTTCCGCTGGCAGGCGTTAGGAATCCTGTGGGCGTGCGGGGTCGCGACCCACCGTTAGGCGTGGCCAACCCAAACTTGCTGGCGGTCGCTGCCGCGCGGGCCGTAGACGCCCTTGTATTTGTCACTTTACGCATCGGTATACGAGATGGTGTGGTCACTTCATCTGTAAAAAAAGCAGCGGGTTGTGTCAGATATACAACCGTGAACTATTTATGTGGCTACTTCTTATCCCATCTCTACAACGCAATTGAAGGTTGGCTCAAAAGGACTTGATCCCGTAGTAAAAAAAATATTTCTAAAAACACTCACGATGGAATCAATGGCGGTACATTCGCTTTGAATAACTAGCAGAAAGTCGACGCCTCATAGTCAAAATATTATATTGCATTGCATATGAGTAGAGTACACTGAGTACACGTCAATATATTTTTGCGGACATTGATAATATTCTCTAAAAACTCTCTACAACGCAGATTGTTGATCGTTCCAATAGCTCCCTTTTGCGTTTTGTACACAAACAAAACATACCTGTACTATCTAGAGAGAGATTAGATCCATGTCTCGAAGGTGGTTTCGATCCCGTCCTCGATCCAGGCCTGGAACCTGGTCGCGACCCTCCAGGCGTTAATGTTGACCTGAAAATAAACACAAAAATCAATACGTCTGTAGGAGTAGATGCTATTCTAGTGCGACGCAACAACTTATTTGGAGTTTGTATGAAGTATTATATATTATTTGAATAAGTAATTAAAATTATTTAAAAATTGCAATAAATGAAATCAATAAAATAAAAATCTAACCATTGAAAAGCGATTACTCATATCTCTACTTAATATAACGACTCGATCGTTCCGTCCCACCCAATTACTTATAGGGATGTGTTACAAAATAAATGTATTTGTTCACCTTGGCGCGCTAGGTTTCCTATATCTGGCGCCGAGTCCGCTGGCGGCTTCGTTGTCGCTGAGCGAGTCGGGCGTGCCCGCGCTCAGCGAGGACCTCGACGCGCGCCCGGCGGTGGCCGCGCCGCCGGCCGACATCGGCACCGACCGGGCGGTGCGCTCTCTTACCTATACATACATAAAACTGTTATAGTCCACCATCCATAGTGCGGTGTGGAGCACTCGTTCCCATGCATCTACAGAAACTTGTCTATTCAGAACGCTTGATTATAATGACAGATGTCACGGCGAATAAACCTTATAATTATAGTGCACACTTTACTCTGAGAGATGGTAATTATTGGATTATGCGATTTCCGTCGTGAGTTACTTCAGTAAGTGGTTTTTAAAGTAATCCAACCGGAGAGTCGCGTAATCCATTCATTACATAACTGTCAATGTAAGGTGTGCCTTATAATTATAAGGTTTATACGCACTGCCATCTGTCATTGTAATCAAGCTATTCTGATTAAAGAATAGCAGAAAATAATGTATGGCCTTTCAAAATTAACTAGCTACACATTTTAGGGATTAAGTATGTATATTTTATGCTTTTTACTTTATCGTTATTTTATTCATGCTTAAGTACAGTAATATACGTAAAATCTTTAAATCATTCGCACTTACGTTGAATAATGTAGGGTTTTAATTTAATTTGGCTACTGTTTTATAATTGTTCTAGAAAACTAGTAAAAAAATATCTAAAAATGTAATAATAAAATTTGATTACCTAATACATCCTGTGGATGTACGAGTAACTGCAAAAGTTTGTGTAAGTAAATGAATACCTAGTGAATTTAGAAAGACCTTGTATACTAGGCTAGGATGTCAGAAATAAGACAGTTTCCTAGCTCATATCGTACCGTTCTCTAATAGGATGGTACAGAGATGTTTGCAGACAGAAATTGGTAGTACTTTCTACTTAAACAATCCGCAAATACATCTTGCGTGAATCTAAATTCTAATTTGTCATACGCACCATCATATAAGAAAAACGTCATAGCGGAATTCTTGAGGATGTCAGAAAGATTACAGTTTTAAAGTCAAGCCAGCAATTGGTTAACCATGTGATTGAATATTTCTATTGGATACCTTGGCCATTATAAAATAAATAGCTTGAAAAGGGACCAAAAGTAGACAAGTATTCTTATCAAAATACACAAATAATAAGCATGCTAACTAAAATAATGGACTTGACAAGTGAGATTTGCTACATTTAAAGGCAAATATTACACAATAACAAACAAAATTAAAAACAGCTGCGATTAAAGAGTTGAGATCAAGGGTGCAACTTCAACTGCGACACTTGACATAGCCTATTTAGCATTACCCAATGGTATCCCGGGGAGGGCTGGTACCCATGGTGGTGAGTATAGTGATGTGCCCCTGGCGTCGTGGAGCCTTGAGATCTTGAATGCCCGTAAATGAAGGCCTGCTTCGTGCCGTGTGTCGAGCCGACGTGCAGCGGGTACGAGCACGGGAGCTCCTCCCGCTGCCTCAGAGCCTCAAATATAGGCCTCAGCTGCTCCATAAACTCCTCGGCTAAACGCACCAATACAAAATCGGGAGACTGATTAAGGAGGAAAAGGGAGCGGGACCGTCACAAACGAGAACCTTGTATACGTCTTCATAGTGCCAATCGTTTTGCCGGATCGCGTTTGTTTACGAGGTATTTCGTCGCCGTTATATACGATTAGTCCACACGCTTAGTGAAAAAACGCCGCGGGAAGTTTTGCGGTATGCTGCGGATATGGTGGGATCTAGCGGGAGGGATGAACGAAATACATTACCATAACATCCAATGCGCTGACGTGCCACCTCTCCAATACAGTGGGTCCAATGAAGTATACTAACAAACAACACCAAACACTACACGAGGCCTGTGCTTCAACTCAATGCATAGCTCGAACTCACTAATGCAGTACGACCAAACGCTACGGGCTCAACGCATGCGGCACTCACGACAATGCCTCTTGCATGTGGATTATGACCATAGGATCCACGTACAAGTTGCAGCAACAAAAAAAAGCGACAAAATGATCCCCAAACCGATGCTCCCTCCAACAACTACTGTGCGCTTTATGTGGTACGTGTGCGTAACTATAGGTAACTAAGAATATAACCTGTAGAAAATAAAGTTTAAATCATAAAAAATACAGCAGCCTCTGGCTTGTTACCTTGGTGATGGGTCCGGTCGACGGAGGGGTGTTTGTGTTAGAGCGGGGCGTACGAGGTCGGAACGCAGCCATGCTCTGGGAGACCCCATCGGCCAGTATGAATTGTTCTCGCAGCTCGATGTTGGTGCGCCCCTTAGCTGCTTGCGGCGGCGTCCGGTGCGCGGGACCGAAATCAGGGTAGGACGGGCAGGGGCAAAGAAAACCGTACGGTAACAGGACGGGCGAAAAATAACACCAAAGTGTTAAAAAAAACGGGACAGCGTGCAGTGGTAGTAAGGAGAAAGAAAAAAAAAACAACAAACAAAATCAGAAAATGTCAAACGTAAACAAACATAACGCAGTATAAGAAATCGAAATCAGAATTTTGTAAAGTGTGCAGTTAGGAATAGGAATTAAAATACGATTAGTTAACACTTTCACCAAATTATGCAGTTGATATAAATCAAGGGCAAGATTTGTTTCAAAATTAGGCACTTTCGGTTATGTTATGCCAACATATATCTACATTTTAGGTGATTTGACTAGGTGCCTAGATTCTTTACAATTGTTTGTGCTAAAAGCGTCAATAATTTTTTTTTAATATCTTGCACTTGTTCTATATACAAGTAACTACCAAATAAAAAATAAACTTTCAAATGTATGCAAATAAATTCCAAATCATGCTGCACAATTACCAAATTTAAGCAATAATAAATAATTTTCCTTGAACCAATAATTATTATTTTACAAATATATAAATACATATACACCTATGTCATAAAACATTGTGTGTTCTACGGTGTGTATTCTACACATTTGACCAATTTTGTATGAATAAAGCTTATACACTGCTTATACTTAATATTACAAAAGCATCAATAGTGTAAAAAGTCAATAATATATTTATAAAATAATATTATATTAACGAATTATTATGCATATTACGAAATTGCGAAAATAATACTAATCTAAGCCACACCAATGAATAACGTCCTGCATTGGAACCGATCTTTCTGTGGTATTATAACTTTAAAAAAAGCAAAATGTGAAGAAATGCTTACAGGTAAATAAATGTTGGCTCAAAATGATTGCTCTCGTAATAGTAGTCCAAATTTGATCAAAAACGCCAAAGATTTTAAAATTTTCAGTGAAAGCAATAATTAGAAACCAGTTAATAGCTTGAAAGATCGGTTTCAGAAGCGGGCCAACAGCTTACCGAGCGGGCAACAAGCCTCATGCTGCTCCGGCTTGCTCGGATCAGGCAGCGGTAGCACTAACGATACTACTTATGTAAGGGTTGTCATAGGGATTCAACGCAATATAAAATAAATAAAATAAATTCACAGGGATCCAAGGGTTGGTTGGTTGGACCGGGCAAAGCGAATACGAATTAGTAAATTAGTAGCAACATCAATATTGATTGTGGACTAGAACGCTTACGTTTAGCTGGTCGAGTTGCCGCAACTAGCATTAGAAGTGAGTGCGACTTTCTAATGTAATAGGTACCTAAACAACTAAATTGTGTTTATATGTGATTTAGTGTGGCAAAGTTTTATAAAAATAAACGTAGTAGTAGTTGTGCTGACTGTTTAATAAATCTTGATTTCATATTTTAAATTAACATTGATAACAATATCGTGTAACGTTCATATCCAAAATTCAAAACATCGAAACGCTAACGCCATCTAGCGTGACTATAACAGAGCGCGGACTGTTATTTAGTGACGATGCGTTAACGTTATAACGTTCACGTCAGGAGTTTTTTGTTTGCTGGCAACACAGTCTACTGCGCATGTCAAACGATGCGCGTCGAAAAAGTCGAAATAAAAAACACGAACAATGGAAATCTGCGGTCGATCTCGTAATATGGTGTGATTTTGTTGTAAATTCGCGATAAAAACATTTGCAAAATGACTGGAACTATAATTGAGAACCTCAGCGGCAGAAAACTAGCTGTTTTAGTGACATTTCTATTGCTGTGCCAAATAACATGCTTTCTAATCGGCGGCTTGGTCGCACCCATGCCAGCGAACGCGCAAAACATCCTCGGAACCGTATGTAAAGATACTTCTATTGCAAAAAATGACACGACAAAATGGTTTTACAACCGCGGCAAGGGGAAATGCATGCCCGTCGACCTTACAGACATGCACCAAGACTTGTCCGAGACCAACATAGTGTTCGCGTTCCAAATGCCGATCCCTCGCGAGAATAAGTTTCTAGACTACTCTAGATGGCAACAAAACTTAATTGGAGTGCTCCAGGTTGACATCAGGTATCATTCTCAAATGGAGGTTAGGCCACGAAGCGAGGTCACTATAGACGCGAGACTGGCGTACAGAAACAAAGGAGATCCAGACGATCAGTGGACATTGTACACTCAATCTGTTGAAAAACGTTATTTGGACTGCGATATTGAAGTAAAAGCTGAGGAACACTTGTACAACTGCTCCGCAATACCTCTGTTTGAACTCGCATCTTTATATCATGACTTTTATTTACTGAATGTTCGGTTACCAGTGGACACACCCGAGATGAATACACATATAGGGCACATACAAGACATATGGGTAACGGTTATTAACCAAAATGGAGGTTTCACTAAGGTCTGGTTGTCATTGAAAACCGTTTTCTTCCCTTGTATCATTGCCATTTTGGTTTGGTTCTGGAGAAGAATCCACATGCTGCAACGCAAGCCTGTGTTATTGGAGAAAATGCTTCTGAGTCTGGGAATAGCTCTGTGCTTACTGAACATGCCCCTTGAGTATCTAACATTACATTTTGACTTGCCGTTTATGTTGCTACTGGGGGATATAAGACAGGGTGTGTTTTATGCTATGTTGTTTTCCTTTTGGCTGGTTTTTGCTGGAGAACATATGCTGATCCAAGACACATCTGTCCAGAGTTCCCTGAAGCAATACTGGCGTCATCTGAGCGCAGTTGCTATGGGCTGCATCTGTCTATTCATCTTTGACATGTGTGAACGTGGAGTGCAACTACGTAACCCATTTTATTCGATCTGGATGACAGATTTGGGCACAAATCTTGCTTTGACCTTCATAATACTGGCTGGAATATCTACCTGTGTTTACTTTCTCTTTTTATGTTATTTAGTCTGGCAGGTTTTTATAAATATATCTCACAAACGGCAGGCTTTACCTACAATGTGCTCTGTAAGGCGTTTACATTATGAGGGCATCATCTATCGCTTCAAATTTTTGATGTTGGCAACTTTACTTTGTGCTGCTTTAACTGTTATTGGGTTCATACTTGGGCAGGTCGCTGAAGGGCAATGGAAGTGGGATGAGAACATTGAATTGGAATATACTTCTGCATTTTTCACTGGAGTTTATGGAATGTGGAATATCTACATTTTCGCTTTGCTCGTCTTGTATGCGCCGAGTCACAAACACTGGCCTGTGTCGGAGAACACCGCTGACACTCAGAATTTGAGTGAGGAGATTGAATTCAGTCCTTTACCGAGCGAAAGGTCAAACAGTGAGATTTCTTCCCTGACATCCTTTATTAGGAAGACTGCAGTTGACTAGATATTGTATTTTTAGGATCTTGTGCTTGCTAGCTTTGGCACTGGATTATTTTCGTCACTTTATCTTGTGTTCTACAACATCGAAGCTCGAATTAAACTATAAATAATCAAATTACATTGTAGCCATGTAACTTAAAGTATTGTTTCCAACAATGCCTCTGTAAAAGTTACACCTACACTAGAATATGTAGAGTTTTATGTCTTAGCATTTTCTCCAATAATCAAGCTGCCATAGAAAGATATGGCATACCATAAGAGTATTATGTAACCGAACAAAATGTGTACTAACTACTCAAATATTTGCTTAGGGATGTGTATCCCATATTTAGAAACCTTATCTAGTGGAACCTACAATGGTGGTAAGCAATAACTGTAATTTAATATTTAGTTAAGTCTTTGTCTACATATTTTGTACCTCTTTTATTGATCTTGATACTATAATATACTAGTTTAGGATGTAGGTACATAAAACACACCCACTTAAGTCCATTCTGAGTATCTGAGTCATGCTAAAATTTAGTTATAAACTGGTTCCATTGACCTTGGAGTAGCCAGACAAAGTGTGCTTCCAAATTTGATAGATTTAAGAATATAATTGGTCTGCATTTTTGATTTTGATTCAAATTGTTTTCTGTGATAGTTTCTTTATAATGATTTTTGCATTTACCAACAGTATTCTTAGAAAATATTTTAATTGATATTTTTCAGGACTACTGAAGTTGTGTAGGTACTTGTAAGTTGTAACGTCAATTTAATAATGCATAGTTTTTTATAATGATTTTTGCATTTACTAACAGTATTCTTAGAAAATATTTTAATTGATATTTTTCAGCACAACTACTGAATTTGTGTACTTGTAACGTAAGTTTAATAATGCATTTGTAATTTTATAATAATTAAGCCTTTTCTTAGGAATTGTAATTGTACGCGATTAGAAACATTAATAAAAATAAAATTAATTATTTCAAATTGGTTATTTTGTTATTTATAAACCGAAGGAATATTTTCAGCCATACATATTTCTGAAAACATTCCCCTTTGATTCTATAACAAATCGTTAGGGACATAACAATGTTATTAGTTCCCTTGTTATGGGGTTAAAAACACATAAATATTGTTATTATTTTAGATTCCCGTACACGTTTTGGATTGACACTTTGAATATCACAGTATATAGAAAAAGTACATATACTGAGTTTCTGTATCAAAAATGTTGATTACAGAAATGCAGTATGTTACAGTAAAGTTATAATATAACATATAAGTTCAGTGTACTTATATGTTACTTATTATAAATTATAATAAAATGAGACCAAGTTCGAGTTCTTTTTTTTCTACATTTTATCTTTACTATGTTTTCTAATATTTTGTAAATATTTCTTTACTGAACTTGGTTTCACTCAAAATAAAATTGTAAAGTGGATTACATCACATTAATTTTACTACCTTCTTTCATAAGTTTCCTATGGGAACTTTCCCGTGTAAAATGTAGCCTATAACTACTCCCAGACTCAAAAATGCTGTACCTACTTAGTCTACAGAAGTAAATCCTGATTTAGTATCAGACAAAGTGTGATGTTAATCTATGATTGTTCCTTTCAATCTTAAAAGAGAAGAACCAAACAGAAACCGATACTCCCCTAAGTTAATTATGAAATTGAAACGGGTTTGTCAGATTTGCCTTTGACGTTCACTTCTCTCTAGAAATAGCTTAAAGACGTGTATGTTTACTATTAAACCACTTTACAATGTTATAATATGAAAACCCAATATTGTAAGTCCAAATTACAAAAACAACATTTTTACGAGTATAATAAATAAATAAATAATAATGTTTTTGGACAAATTCACACACACATAACAACAGAACTTGTCTAAAATGGTGTTTTTTGTAAAACGACTGAACCCCCACTTCCCAAATCTTCTTAAAATAAATGTCATCAATTAAACTTTGCACTTCAGCCTACCTTCTCATATAAAAATGTAGCAACTCGGCACAAGCGTTAGTTGTAATTATTTGTGGTATAAAAATATCGTATTTTTTTTAAACAGTATTCAATAAACAGGTTAGGCTAGAGTGCACTTTATAAATACAGCCTAAATAGGTGCGTCCAGACCGGCTGAGCCGCCGCGGCCGCGGCACGCCTCGCGAGGCAGCGCGGTCGGTTTGGACGTGACAGGCGCATGCCTCGCCCGCATGCTCGGCCGCGGCATGCGCCTGTCACGTCCACACCGACCGCGCTGCCTCGCGAGGCGTGTCGCGGCCGCGGCGGCTCAGCCGGTCTGGACACGCCTAATGAAGATTTGCAGCGTAGCTAGTTTCCAAGTGTTTTCTTCCTTCTATACAACAATAGGTTTTTGCTTTCTAATATCGGTTCGGTAGTTTCAGAGATAATCTCGAGCAATTTTTATTTTGAAGGTAGACTATTTAGTCCGTTTTTTTGTGATATCAATGATGCTGACGAACGCCACGTGTGCCGTTTGGGTGAGATCTGATGGTGGTTGTCCTGGGTGCCAATCGCACTAATTCTGAACGATATTACCAAATCCAAACCATAAACAAAAACGTTATGCTGCATTCACACGTTTGGCAAACCTTGGTAAATGCAAACGTGTGTGGAGCAGGGTTTTGGCTTGCGCATAACGTTTTTGGTTGGTTTGGATTTGGTAATATCGTTCAGATTAGCGCGATTAGTCCCCCCCTGATCTAATGGTGATAGCCCAGACAGATCAGATGTCACCCAAATCGTTCCTTGACGGAGATCCAAGGGCTCAGAAACCTCGAATGTATGAAAGAGACCGCCCTGGCCTTTATTTTTTTTTAGTATAATATATTCCCGGTGGTAGTGACCATAGAGTCCAACATCCGCGACCATAGACAATGAGAGTACGTACCTCTGCAGGGGTCGTTCTTGACGAGGAACTCGTCGAGGGCCACCCAGCCGCCGCCCACGCGCACCATCACGGTGGAGCGCAGGATGCGGACCAGCCGCAGCTTCTGGGAGTCGCCGAACTGTTGGGGAGACAGGCTTTGTCAAATCAAGTCGCAGGATGCACGTAAACGCTCCATTATACGGTCGTCCGCACGTGAGAGGAAAAGAAAACAGTATAAACTGGTCTCTCATGGTATTGAAACTCCCTAATACGCTACGCCCCAGCTCAAGGTCAAAGTGTTACCGATAACGTGCGGTCGGCTGTACCAAGACTTACAGAAACAACAAATGGTTTAAAAGTCTCGTAACCAAGCCAAAACCTACTACAAAAAAAAATAAAGTCAGCTGGATTTGGCGGGAACTGAAGTGTCATGTTTGTCTCTACTATGTTAATTTCCTCAAAAATGTATGTGTAGGACGTATCCCACTAAGCGGGTCTCTTCCAGTCGACTTTAGAGTAACTGAAAGGATCAGTATAATTTTAATTGGCCTTTAACTTTGTACCTAACCTAGTTTTTAACAACTTTTTGTAATTTTGGCTGTAGTTATCCCTAATAAATAAATAAAATTAATGCGTTTAGTACTGAATTTTGACAGTAGTGGAAAAGTAGTAGAGTACTCAGAGTATTGGTCTGCCCACTCACCCTGTACTTCCCCTCGCCGACCTGGAACACCCTGAACTTCTGCCGGCACGTGCACAGCATGACGAGCCGCTTCACCTCGTCGTGGATCTTGTCCGCGTCCGACGGCGGCCCGCGGCGCTCCACCTGCGCGATAACACACGCAACACGTCAATACACAGATACATACAATATGCCTACGAAAAAGGTGGAAATTCATGCGTTGATACCTGGCTGGTCTCAGGCCTCGCCGTTTGGCTTCACAATGGTTAACAGTAAAGTTTCCCCAATAGCAATATCTATCCGTTGTTAACAGTAAAGTTTGCAAAACAAAATGCCAAAATGTTTAGTTACGATACTATCAAAGTACCACCTAGCGCTCCGATCTACGCAATTTAATATTCAATTAAATAATGTATTTGTAGGGATCTATGTAAAATACTCACTGCCTATTTCCGTTATCGGTATCCAAATGATGCACAAAAAAGTGGATAATATTTAGATAACATAATCTGTTAAGTGTTACATAAAGTTGCAATTGTTTTGATAACAGCTGCGTATATATTCATATTCATATCTTTATTGGTAATTTCTTAGTCACATGTCAAAAAGAAAAAAAAAAAAAAAAACATCGACAGGTTAGGTTGTGGTTCTTGCCATCTATCTTGGTAGGGACACAAGAAAATGTACCGAGTTTCTCTGCAATTTAAGGGTGATATTATAGACATACATTTCTTATTTTTAAAGTTTAAAAAGAGCTTAAGACTCTGAAGGGGTTACAAAATTTATACATAGTATGAAGGCTTTGTAGGATACCTAAACTTTTTCTTTTTTTTTTAATTTGCGCGGCTAAATTTTGATTCTTGATGAGATTTTGCAATGGGAAAGTATTTGTTTCTAATGATGTCCTCTGTCATTATGCGAAGTATCCAGATTGGCCGCGCGAATAAAAAAACCACACACACAAAAAAATGTTCTAACAAAGAATCTAATCCCTTTGAAGGCACTTCTAATCGACACGATTGTATTCTATGTATTTTTTTACCCAGTCGGGGCGGAGCGCCGCGATGAACTCCTCCCAGTCGATGAGGCCGAGGCCGTTCCGGTCGAACAGGTCGGCCACGGCGCCCATCTCCAGCCGCGACGTGTCGAACTCTGCAACAACGCACAGTTTCATACTTGCTCGTTTAAGGCTTTATAAGGTCACAGCGGTCAACACTGACAGCTCGCCTCTCCAGTCAGCTCGTGACCACGGCCAGTGTGACCTGGTCGAAACGTCGGGCTAAGGTAAATAATACTTGTTCGTGTGTAAGACCCGTAAATAATTACCTATAAAATTACTTATTTACAAGGTATATTACTACTATCTTTTACTTGTGCTATAAGACCTTGCTTCTTACCAAATTTCATGATTCATTTATGTCAACGGGAAGTACTCCATAGGTTTTGATTACCAAGATACTCAAAAATGCGGCAAAATCAGCCATATCTTCTGACTGCGTTGACCTAGAAGTTTAATTTTTTCACAGCCCCAAGGGATTGCAGACCTGAGTATTTGATATTAATTTCAACTTGATACCTCCACGCGTTCCTAAAAAAAAGACAGACAGACGGATAACGAAGTGATCCTATCATCAACAGCCTATTAACATGTCCCCTACTGGGGCTCAGGCCTACCCTCTCAACGAGGGCGTTCGGGCTATAGTCCACCACGCTAGCCCAGTGCGGGTTGGTGGACTTCACATGCGCCTAAGAGTTTCTTCTTCGGCGTATGCAGGTTTTCTCACGATGTTTTTCCTTTACCGTTTGAGAGCAGTCGGTAATCCTATAATGATCTTATAAGGGTTCCTTTTTTCCTTTTGAGGTACGGAAGCCAGTACTCACTGGTGTTGATGATTCCGTCGATGAACTCGTTCCTGGCGACGAGCCCGTTGTTGTCCTTGTCCATCTTGCGGAACAGGTCCGTCAGCCGGGACTTCTTGTGGTTCATGAACTTCAGGAACTGTTGGGGACCAACGGACACACGTGTACATAGGTGGAAGGATAATTAGAAACAGGGCAAGATTTTCATACAATCGAGGTCACTTTGAAGCCATGGGTCTCCGTGAAGGATTGATCGGGGCAGGATCTGATGACGGTCAGATCAGATTCAATGTTTGGACAAGTTTACACACGGCTGAGTCCCAAACTAAACCGAAGCTAGTAAATTGGTACTCAATAACTGATAAACATACATAAATACTTTTATATAAATACTTAAATACATACAGGGTGTAACATTTGGATGGGTCAGTCCGGGGAAGTCCGAAACTATAGGAGATACGAAGATCTGTTCTCAGGAACCATGTCATCGATTTTAGTAAAAAGAAAAACTGCATTCATAGATTTAAAAAAAAACTCATACACTACTCGGGAATCGAACCCGTTGATCTGGACACTTTGTAAAAAAAACTTAAGTACGTTATTTTATTATGACTATTGATTGTGTCGGTTGTAAGGAGTAAATGTTGCTAAGAAACTTTGTATCTAAAACTAATAGAATGTCTTGTATTTAATATTCTTTTCATTATTTACGTAGCTAAATGTTCGAATTAATCAACTCGTGTAGGTAACGATTTTGTTATTGCGTTTTGTGTGTAATTGTGTTAGAATGGCCTCTGGCTGCTATTAGATGTTCAGCAGTGTCCAAGTTTGTGTTGTGGACTTCATATTTAACGTAACCCCATATGAAATAATCTAGTGGAGTTAAATCAGGTGAGAGTCAGGTGAGTTTCGAGGACCATTTAATGGGGCCGTTTGTACCAATACATTTTTTCCGGAATTGCAGAATATAATTATTTACATCACATTCTATTAATTTTAGATACAAGGTTTTTTAGCAACATTTAATGCTTACAACCTACACAATCAATATCCATAATAAAATAATAGAAGTTTTTTTTTTCAAAATGGCCAGGTTCGATTCCCGAGTAGTGTATGAGCTTTTTTAAAATCTACGAATGCAGTTTTTCATATCTTTAAAATCGATGACATGGTCCCTAAGAACAGATCTTCGTATCTCTTGTAGTTTCGGACTTCCCCATACTGACCCATCTAAATGTTACACCCTGTATAAACACCCGGAATCCGAAAACCAACAGTTATGCTCATCACACCTGATCACACAAAGATTGGTCCCGGGTGGGGTCCAACCCACGACCTTTGGCGCAGTAAGCAGGGCACTACCACTACGACAACAAACCAGTCAAATTCAATGGGATGTCAGCGGTCTTACCCGTTTCCTCCAGTCGTCCCAGCTGAAGTTGGACACCCTCTGCAGCTCCTTGAGGTGAGCGAGACGCTCGTGCAGCCGTCTCTGTCGCTCCCACGCGAGCAGCCACACCGTTCGCCACTTGTCCCACAGCAGTTTCACGCGGGGTGAACGGAACTCCGGCTCGGCGCCCTTGCTGCGAGGCAATAAGCGTCATTTTAGCTTGGTGGTGGTAGATAAAAAAATGACGTTGTATAAATGTATTCACTGTACTTACATGCAATAAAATAGTTTTGACTTTGACTTTGCCACTAGGTTTTTGGACGATTACAATTTTAATGGTATTGAGTACATTGATTTCTGAAAGTCTTTTACCACATGCTGATAAAGTCCCAGATACCCTATCTGCAGGTTATCTGACAGACGGCCTATTTTTTTTTGGTTCACGGTGCCTTATCTGTCACATAAACCGCCTGATAAACTAACAGCAAGATCCAGTGGCTGTTATTTATTAGACTTGAGGTGTGAAACACAATAATAATTATCACACATTTTTCTGATAGATTAGTTTCTCTGTCAGATTACTATCTGTAACAATATCAGCAAGTAGTGAAAGAAGCCCTAGGCCTTAAGTATAGGAAAATTCTTACCCTGGTACCAGAGAAGGTTTATCATAAACGGAGAAAAATGCTAAATTGCTCTTTAGAAATTACTACAATTTCTTGAATTGGTGAAGAAACGAAAAAATTTCATGGAATTCTAGAACACCAGTTAGAGCTAGGTATTCAGGTTCGATTCCTGACTAGGCAAATTTAATTGAGTTTAATTTAGTTGTAATTGAGTGAATTTAATTATAATTAGATATCTTACGGCGTCCTGGGACCTCTATACATGTATACTCTTCTAAGTAGTAATCATTAGACAAAACGGCGCTTTGTATGTATGAAAGAGCCAATATTTAACCTGATATTCCGCTGCTAATAAATATTTTATTTATCTAGTTGTTCAATAATTTTCTACACTTCTAAATACTTCATGCTTTTTATGCTATAAATTGGGATTGCTCATAGTAAGACTATCTACAAAATGTTCCTGCAAAACTACGAACTATATACAATTTTAGTTACATTTTAAATTATAAAAACAGAATGCACAATATGCCTTTCACAAACAAAAAAAAGAACACAAAAATCCCTCCATGTACATTTTTTAAAACCCACCCAAAGGATTTCCTAATGCTTTATTTAAAGCAATGTCGAACATCGACCCATTGATAAGCTTGTCAGATTTAGGACGGAAAGTAAAGAATGTTTAATTAAGCTTAATGAATCATTAATAATGATTGTAAAACGAGGCTAAGTTGTAACAGTCATGGTGTTGATCTTGGCAGGGTGTAACAACTATGTTAGTCAGGTACGTATTTGACAGCACGTAACAAAGTTTCACAGACATGGTTGTTACCTTGCCAAGTGTTTGACAACAATTAACGAAGTGTCACAGGCATGGTTGTTGCTTTGTCAAGCATTTGACAGCACGTAACAAAGTTTCACAGACATGGTTGTTACCTTGCCAAGTGTTTGACAACAATTAACTAAGTGTCACAGGCATGGTTGTTACTTAGTCAAGCATTTGACAGCAATGAACAATGTGTCACAGGCATGGCTGTGACCTAATTGACAACAATTACTAAAGTGTGACGGGCACGGTTGTAACCTTGCCTAGTATTTGACAGCAATGACTGTTACCTAGCCAAGTTTAACCTGCGGATAAGCCTTACCTGCCCTTAGCTGGGAACCTCGGCCCGTAGTGAGGCAGGTTGCGATCCGGCGTCTCCCGTCCGGGGCTCACGCGACTAGGGGCACACGCATCAATGTAATCACACAACTTACACAAGGACATACCAAGACCGGGGTTAGTCGCATCCCTGTTATGTTAGCCTGGTACCCGCTTGTTATGCTTCTCTACTTTTCTCTCGCTCCAAGTGGAGGATATAGATTGATGTTGATTTTATATGAGGAATTCCAACGGGGAGCCATCTAAATTTCTATCGTTCTTAAGAAAAATAATCGAGTAATGTTGATCTGATACATGAAACTCTCATAGAGAGCGATAGGTTTAACTTTGCCAGGATTTAAAATAAATTTTAATTAATATAATAAGGTACTTTTGCAGACTGGTTTCTTGACTTAAACACCCATTTAAAGGGGACATCGTGTCTCGTGGGAAATTAATATTTTTGAATACGCCTCTGCAAAATTTAGATGCTTTCATTTCGGCAGAATTGTCATAAAGTTAGAAAGAGTAGAGAATTGCAAAGAAACGGGAAGTAAGTTTTATCGCAAAGTTAGTGATGTTAGTCATTGTTTGGAGCTCGCGCGAGATGTGAGATTAGTGCTAAAGTGTTGTTTGTTTTTAGTAATATTTAACGTTAAGTAAGTTTAGATGTGGTTATGAATTATTTAAGTAATTTTATAGATATTGGAATACCCCTGTATTTACCGGATCAAAGTAGAGTTCGGTTTTTAACTTTTTGTTACTAATTTAGCTTCCTATACTGCATATCATGCTTCTTCATTAAAACTTTTGCATGACATAATGCATTGCCTATTTATTGGTGCTTTCACATAAGCGGCTTACATAATATTGGTAACATGCTAAGCCAGTCATTTTCAAACAATTCCTTAAAATTTCAAAATTTCTACTTCTAATTTAAATTAATGACTATGTTTAAACAAGTTGAAATATTTATATACTTTCTATTAAACAAATATAAATAACTAGAAATATATACGTAATTATGTATAATAAAATATTTACCTATTAAAATAGAATCCAAAGCGGCTGTATTCAAAACGTAAGCAAGAAAAAATAAAAAAAATTACTAAATAAGTAAAAATATTATGAATTTACTAAATCACAACTTTTACGGACTCATTGAAATAAGTTCATGCTAAATTTACGATAAAAGTCGTATGTTTTTGTCAAACTACAAAGAAAGCACTAGTAAGCCAATAGAATCACAAAACAGAGTAAAGAAAATATAGACATCAAACCTTGGTCTGCCATTTCGAACGTGTATCCGGGACCTTGTTTCGAAGCGTGTGCGACATAGGGACGAGACAGAAGCCACATTTACACAGGTTAGAGCGAGACAAAGCTATGTCACTCGATTCGTAGCCAGAGGAATGATTAAACATATAGATCCTGGTTACGGCACCAAATGTAAACTTTAAATAGACTGACCAAGTTTTGAACTAATTGGTAGCAAATTTGACTGCGTTAATTAGTTTTATTATTATTTTGTAAATTAGTATACATCGATAATGACAAAATCATATCAAAGTCAATGAAAATTAAAGAAAAAACTGTTACAGGATATAATATGTATAAAAATTAATATCACTTTACTTGTCTATTAACAGTTAGGTACTCATAGTTTTCATTGAGCCCCTAACCGATAATTTCTTGGTCTAGTATAGAGTTCATAATTGAGTTATATTTAAGTTTCTTTCCTATGGCTACGATAAAATTAAACAGTTATAACAGTGAAAGCACATGAAGGTTAATTCCCACCATGATGTTATAAAAATCACTTAATAAGGGCCATTTTCACTACGTTCTACCAACTTATCATTAAATAAAGGAACTCAACCATGACTAAGCTTATAATTATTTCAAGGTTAGAACAAATATTTCGATAATTGAAATAAAAAAACGGAAGTTTTGGAAAAGGTGGTAAAAATTTATGAAACAGGCCCATAAAACACATCGATTTTAAACACATTAATTTTTTTTAACGATAACATTAAGATTTAAAAAAATACTGAATTATAGGTATGTCCAAAAAATAAAAAAAAACAATGAAACACACCTGTAACGCCTGGAGCCATAATAGTCGGGCGACACGGACCTCTCCCTATTGAGGTCATGCTGAGAGCCGCGACTATTTTCCCACATGGCAACACAAGCGCACACACCATGCAATGAAGTCACAAGATGCCGTGAATAACGTGCGTGATTCGTGAAATAAAAGGAAAAAGACAAAACAAAAGGTGAAAACGTGAAATGGAAGACAACATTTTAAACAATGAACAAAATAAAAAACAAATCTACTGATCATGACAGTTTTTAACATGGTCACATTACATTTAATAAATACAAACTACCGCTCATGGTAGATAATTTGTTTACCGTAAGAGCATCACTAGCCATACAGGTTGATTTGAAAGTAAATTTTATGTGAAATTTATTTTCAAATAGTTAATTGAACGTTCATTTAAATTTATTCCCGTAACCGGCATAGTACCAATTAACCATGGTAGTGATGCGTAAAGCAAAATACTCGAGTCCTTGAGTCGTAATTTTGAAGACTCAATTATGCAGGACTCGGAACTCACAAAAAAACTCGAGCGCAGAAAAAGCCTTGACTACGGATAAAAAACACTAGCACAGAAAATGACTTGAATGCAGAAAAATACTCTATCTAACTCTATCCTGTTTGAGGATTGTAGAAATAGAGCCTGTGGAGTCTCTAATGAAATAACACAGACTCGGATTTTTCGCTACATTGATATAGTTGTTTTCTATGTTAACATACCCGGCTGCACCCTTGGTGGCGGTTTTGGCGGACACTTTCCGCGGAGTAGACTCCCTCCCCTGGCTCTGTGCTTTGACCTGTTAAAAGTAGGAAAAAAATTAAATTTCTATTGCTTTTTGTGGCCGTCCAAGCCAAAGGATCCAATGGGGCAGTATTGAATTAAGACTGGATTCTGAACTATATTCTTTAATGTGAATATTATTTAATTCCATGGACATATCAGAACTCTTTTGAAAAATCCTGACTCACCTGGTAGGCCTTGCACACGCGGTCGACCTCGGTCTGCCGCTTCTGCGTATGTTCCATGAGCACCTTGTGGTCTTCGATGAGTCCTTCCAGCAGCTCGATGGACTCCGGCAGCGGCTCAGACTCCAATGCTGCATCATAGAGACATTACAATCACGACACGCACCAGCGCAACATCTGACAGCATTCAGGGTTTCTCTTTATACACAGAGTGGAAATTATAAGCGGTAGTTGGAGAGAAAGTACCCGAAATATTGATGATGGCAAATTTTACTGAAAGGAAACATTCCTTTTTTTAATAAGTAGTACTCACAGAGCAAGGTGTTCTCGAGCCCGACGAGCCACTGCAGCAGCTCTTCCAGCACGAGGTCCAGGTCCTTGAGGCTCTGCATGTGCGCGTCCAGCTTGCCGCCGCGCTGCATCGCCCATTGCCACACCTGGGCCGGAAAAAATCCATTGTCTTAACCCTTTGGCTCGCAGGATTTAGAGCGCAATACCTTCAGTCAGTCAGACACCCTGACATTGTCACTCAATAAAACTAATTTTGAAACGTTAACCGCGATTTAATTGGTCAAGACCTTAGAAAAGAATGAACCATAGAACCGTAATCAGCGTATAGCATGAAATAGCAATAGTCTTTTACCCCAATAATTTGAGAAGACGCTTCTTATATGGCGGGGTCAAACTGCACAAACACTATCTATTTTAGTCGGGTTGTGGTATGTACCAACTGCCCCCCAACAAAAAATTCACATTCGTAGATAGATATAGAAGATTTTATACCTGTCTTGCTTACTCTTACCACTTTTGTAATAAGTGTGTCCCTCTCTGATTATTATTGTTATTTTAGTGCGTCCTCTATTGATTCTCTCTTTACGCCTAATAACGAAAAAACTATAAAGGCCTTTACACATTTCTGGTTTTAATCTTTTTTATAGTTAGGTAGACGACGTTTTATAGTTAGGTAGATGAGAATTAAAAACTAATTACCTAAATTGTAAATTAAACGAAATAGCTGACACAAGATTTCACTTTCAAGAAACGCGTTAAAGAGCACTATCTGTCACTCACATATAATTGATATCCATATTTATGTATTTTACGTATGTATTGTATTATATATTAATATGTATTTAATGTTTAAATATTTATTTGTAATATATTTTTATATTATTATGGTTTTTGGATATATTGTTTACTTTATCGTTATTTAAATGTATGTACACACGTTGTTTGCCTTCATTATCTATAAATTTTCTCTCTCGTGGGTCTGCTGGAAGAAATCTCTTAGAGAGATAAGTTCGCCCTTTGTACTTAAGTTTATATATATTATTTTGTAATGTTTGTCTGTGTGTGTGCAATAAAGTATTAAATAATAATAATAATAATAAATAAGATAATCGGTACCTAATAGTGGATCCCAACAATATGTAATTGTCGACAATTTTAGCTGAGGAAATAAAACTTTTTGTAATTTCTGAATTTGCAGACTAGAAAAAAATGCTATATTCTGACAGAACTTGTCTCGTCTCATCTATACTAAAACACCATAGCTCCATGGTTTTATTTGAGTTCGAAAATCCGGCAATTCCTTCATTTTTGAAGATCATTTCAAGTAATTCTCGACATATGACATATTTTCATTGAAAATAAATGTATGAACCGACAGGTTTCCAAGACTAAATAAAATGCAATTTTTTTATATATCTTAACAATATCAATACCTGTCCGGGTGAAACCTTGCTGAAGACCCTTATTATTGGCAACACTGACATCAGGTTAAGAGGTTTCTGACTTTGCATGACTACATAACCATTTCACAACATAACAAAGAAAATTACGTTATTATATTCCGCAATCGAATGCAATTAAGTTCATGTGACTTTTAGTTAAATATATAAAAAACAAGATTAATTTTTAATCTTCCGCTTATCGATATTTGATTAATTACATTATAATTAATCAGTAAATCAATCACGTCTTTGAATGATGGTGATAGCTACGATGGAAACGGTTGTTTGTGATATTTTTATACATTCAAAGTCTTAGATGAAACCAAAGGAAGCTACGATACTCAAACGAAAGATGCACATGCAGTTGCATTTACCCCACCCACAGTCACAATTAAATCCTAGTGATTGTAACCGCCTTTGGTACAATTGCCTCTAGTGTAACAATTGCCTCTAGTTAAACTTGTCCCTATTTATAATTGCCCCTAGTTACGTTTGCTTTCGGTTACGTTTGCTCCTAGTTAAATTGCTTACACTTTAGTTAGTTATAATGTATTCTCACTGTAGTTACAATTAATGAAACCCTAGTTACAATTGCCCCTAGTTAAAACTTCTCCTAGTTACAATTGTCCTTACTTAGTAGTTACATTAACCCCTAGTTCGTTTGCTCCTAGTCACAATTGCCTCGGTGTACCTTAGTTATAATTATAATGTATTCTCACCTCCAGTTACAATTAAACCCACTTACAAATGCTGTTGATTCAATTTCATAGTTACAATTGCCCCTAGTTACAATGGCTCCTAGTTAAAAGTGCCCCGGTGCACGTTAGTTACAATGTATCCTTACCTCATCCCACCGGCTCTGTATGATGGTGATCCAGTGCTTGATGACGGTCACCGCGTCGGGGTGCGCCTTGCCCAGGATGGAGTGCGCCAGTGATATAGTGTCGTCCTTGTCGCGCTGCTTCTCTTTCAACTCCCTGGTAATTAGTAATCCAGTTTAATAAATAAGAAACACGACTTTGTATTTAATATAAGATACGGCTTAAAAGTCTAGTATCCAAGCCAAAACCTACTATAAAAAACAATTTAATTAGATGATTATTTTTGTGCATGGTGAAGAAAGCTGAAGTGACAGTGGGCAGGTCACATCTGTCGCAGGACCGACGGCCATTGGGGCAGACGAGTTCTGGAGTGGAGATCGCGGACGCCCCTCCGCCAGGTGGACCGACGGCCGGAAGTGAGTGAAGATGCGGAGGATCGGGTGTGGTGGCGTTCATTGGGGAAGGCCTATGTCCAGTAGTGGACGTTGAAAGGCTGATATGATGATGATAGTGAAATGAGCTCGGTTATTAAAATTAATAAATAAAAAAGTATCGATATAAAACGGGATTTGGAAATTTAAAAATGAAAAAAAAAAAGAGAATGTGGAAAAAATTCAAAGAAAAAAAATCGGTAAAAAGACGCCACAGTCGTGGTACGTACCTAATAAACCTCTCGTGGTCCCTGATCTGCTGCTGCGTCTCCTGGTCGCCCTCGGGCAGCTGCCCGGAGAACCGAAGCTTGGTCTCCGCGTCCGACAGCCACTCGAGCAGCATGTTCACTGACTTGTGCAGCTTCTCGGCCTGGGGGAACAGAACGGATCAGTACTGTTTATTGATTCGATGATTGATGCCCAGCTCAGGCATTATAAAGGGCTTATGATGGTTCTGACCTTCAGGTCCGTAACATTGACTTCCCAAAATGTTCTAATTCCCAAAATTTTGAATTCCCGATTGTCCTTATTTTGTAGAACACTATAACTATGTGAAATGATAAAAGTAAATATACGAAGACATCGAAGAAATTTAACTTATTATCTTTAAGGTCGGTAACGTCGACTTCCTATTATGTTGAAGGAAATGCAAGCAGACGGCTGCACTGTGCGAGTTAGGATCGTGAGGTTGGCTAACTTGTGCGTGCAGGTTGACCAACCGAAACAAAGAGCAAGAAGTCGGTAAAAAGGAACGAACAACTCAATCAATCACCGTCCATAAAATGTGTCTTGCGGAAAATAAAATAAAAATTAATTACCTCTTTAAGAGCGCTCTCGAGTTTGGTCGCCTTCCTCTCGCTGAGTGACAGCACGCTCTCCCACGCGTGTTTCAGATCGCTGCACTGCTGGCGGATGTTGGCGGCATCCTCTCTCGGTACCTGTGTCAAATACTTGGTTAATTAACCTAACGACAGAGTCAAAAACTCCCCTTGACCGCCGGGCATTCTGAAATGGCCAAAAAACATCAGCACCTACTTATATAATTATTAATACAAAGCGCGAAAGTCTAAAATGTACTATCAGCACCTACGTTGTAAACAGATTGTATCTTTAAGAGAATAACATACGAATGATGATGATTTACTGTAATAATGTCCAATCTGACAAATGTCCAACGACCATGCTCGAACTGAAAAATGTCCAATCTGAAAAATACTAGGTGAAATCTGACAACTTGTGACAACGCTTTAGAGGTTAAGAAAAAAATACTACGCGCGCTCCTAGTGGAAAATTTTGGAACCGAAGTAGAAGAGATGACGTTACAGAAATGACAAATGTGAAGTTCTTGTGCTAACTTCACTGTT
This sequence comes from Metalampra italica, assembly GCA_949699065.1. NCBI lineage: Eukaryota > Metazoa > Arthropoda > Insecta > Lepidoptera > Oecophoridae > Metalampra > Metalampra italica. The sequence goes on along the minus strand of OX452991.1, from coordinate 5,973,616 downwards.
AAAATTCTTTATATCAACTACCAAATAACTACTCAAAAGGTTTCGATTTTTGACGGCTTGGAACACTAGGGTGAATCCTTGAGTCGCAATAAATTGAATTTTTAAAAATGAGAATTTTTTTATGCTATACATATAGGTAGGTAGAATCAAATTATTGTCACATACCGTAGCTTCGAGATCTTTTCCTGTCTTCATCACAGACTGCATTTGTTGTTCGCGGGAATGTAGGTCCTCCTCGAATTGCTGGAACAAACATAAACAATGAAATCTTATTTGTCGGTCACAGTGAGGTCACACATTGTTCTGATACAAGTACAAGTTTTCACAGCAAATGGTAACAGATAAGAATGTATCTGGTTTGTAGTTACCTTATGTTGTTCAATGAGCGCCATGACTGTGTCGAGGTCTCCGTGCACGGGCGCGTCGGCGGCGAGCTCGCGCTGCTGCCTCTTCAGCCACTCCAGCAGAGCCGACATCGCGTCCTTGAACTGCCCGGAGTACAACAGGGCCTCTTCCAGTTTGCGTTGTCTGAGGAGAGGGGTTACAGTTAATTTATGTCAGATGGACCCTGCATATCAGGCTGCATATAGAGTAAAACGCCAAGTAAGCTTGAATATTGACCAAATAGCGAGTCCAAAATATCCGTTAAGAAAATTATTATCAAACGAAAAATTAAATAAAATTAAAATCATAAATTGCCCACGTAGCTCGATCAGTCAGCCAATTTTCACATTTATATATTGATAATTTATTTTTAGAGTTATTTAACTAGAATCTTAAATATTATTTTTAATACAAATAAAAAATGTCTTCCAGTGCGCCACACCGAGGTAGGGTTCCCAAGACACTGGCAGCATTTCCCCTTTGAACAGCGAGGCTAATTCTCTGAGGGAAAAACTGCCAGCTCTGTGGTCACCTGAAGCCTGTGAGGCGCGCTGAAAAATCCCTAATTAAAGTATTAAGTGTTGATAATTTTGTTTATTCAAAATATTCTCATACGATGTTGTAATGATTTGAGTCCACCAAGGAGGAAGAGGGGAACCAAGGTCCCAACATACCTGTCGACAGCCTTGGAACAGACGGTGGTCCACTTGGTCTTGAGGTCTGAGAGCATGGTCTTGAGCGCGGGCTCGTCGGTCTTGGGCGCCTTGTCCTTCAGGGCCTTGCCGGTCTTCATGGCGTGGTCGTACGACGGCTGCTTAGCCGCGAGGGCCTTCTGGAACTCGCGGTGCTTGTGCAGTCTGCGAACGACATGGAAAAGTATTAACGTCTGTCAATCTCTTTGTAAAAAGTCTCCGTCTTATCAACGGCCTAGGCCGTTTGTAAGGGCGCGGCATTCAACAAATGGCTTGCGACATAATGCAGATGTTTTATTTGAGAATTGTCCTTGTGTCATTCCCATAAAGTACCGTCAAATGGGGCCATTTTAGACTAGGGTCGATCCTGAGACAAAACCATATGAAAATTTCAATGACGCGTGCTGGTAACACCATCAAGATTTACCCACCTTATTTGCTGAGACTAAAACCCAAAAAATTTATGGAATCAATAATGCTATAACTTCTAAAAGAAAATTGAGGTTGAATCCCGTTCCCCGTTTGACGGTACCTGAATAAAATGTGGTATGCGATTTCACAAAAGTGTATTTTTTACCTCTGCTTGATCTTTTCAGGGTCGTTGACGGTGGCTTCAGAGTTGAGCTCGTCCAGTTGTTTCTCCGTGTCCGACAGCCAGTGCATCAAGTTGTTCCTGTCACACACAAAAAAATATGTTTTAACCACAATCCGAGTCCTATTAAGAAACAGGAACTGCCTGCTTAAAAGTTCATCTCTTGGATCCAGAAATATATGGCTTAGAGAAAAAACTCAGGGGTATTTTATCAAGCTGAAGATCGGGATCGTTAGTAAGAAATCACGTGTACTTCATGAAGTTAAAGACCGCAATCGGAAGAAAAAACTCATGTGTACTTCATAAAGTTAAAGACCGCAATCGGAAGAAAGAAATCGCGTTTAATTTAGGAAGCTGGAGATCGCAATCGGAAAGACAACATAAGTATACTCATTACTTAGTCATGCTGAAAACCGCAATAGGAAAATACACATGTAATTTATGAAGCTAGAGATGGCAATCGAAAAAAAAACCCACGTGTGGTGACTTCATCAAGCTGAATACAGCAATCAGAAGAAAGAACTCACGTCGTCAGAGTCGCGATATTCAATTTTTTTAAGGGTTTAACGGCCAATTGGTATCCAGTCCTTATACTTTATAGGCCAAATCGTAGTTTAAAATTACGAATACATAAAACCGCAGCACGGCCTCTGGCAACTAGTGCCATTCGGCGATCCACACTGCAGCTAGCACCGCACTAAACTGATAATAGGTTTAGTGTCGATTTAACAAGGGACAATTTGGAACAATCCGGTAGAGTCGTTACACGCTTTTATTTAACTACCATCATAGCACAATATACACTATAATAGGCACTTATTGCACATAAAACTATCACAGATATACACCAAAACCTACAATATACATTTTTTAGGAAAACTAAATAAAAAGACAACCGTCTCCGACAAAACCCCGCCAAAAAGCCACACGATATTCATCAATGAGACACAGACTAAAAAGAGGTAACATCACTCACCACATGTCACCAAACTCCTTGGCCTCTTTGAACCCGTGGTCCAACGCCCTGGTCCTCTCGGCAGCCTTCGCGACCACTCTCTCCCATCTATGCTGCACGGACACCAGAAGGTTCTTGATCAGGATCACATCCTGCTTCTGGCTGAAGTACTTCAGGTGGGTTCCCTTTTTGTCCAGATGGAGCATTGTTTCGCGATGGGTGGCCACTTCCTTTTGGAACGACTTGTGCTCTTCGATTTGGGCTGCAAAGAGTATTGTTCTTAAAAGATTATTCAGTAAAAAAAAACATCGCCTGGTTTTACTAGTAAAAGCTTTAGTAAAACGTCGTAAATTCTAATAAAATCCCTCGTAGCATTCAACTAAGACTGGATAGATTTTAATAGATGAGTTATCACTGAATTCGCCGTCAGAATAAAAAACTAAATTGGCATCAAAATGTATGGAAAACCGCATACGCAGGATTCTGACAGGTCCCTGGTGAAAACGGCTTGCCTGATCAGTTAGGTGTGTAAGGCACTCTGGACCTCCTCCATCCGTACTCCTGAGATCCGATGGTAGGTACCATCAGATCTCACGCAAACCGTTCCCGGTCAGAGATCCAAGGGCTTAAAGTGACCTCAAATGTATGAAAAAGTTTTATTAGATCACATTATAGTAGAAATATTCGGGAGGCCTAGTCGTATAAAGCACTCACTGAGTAAGGTCTCCATGACCCTGGAGACGGGCTTGGCGGAGGTGAGCGTCTTCTCGGCGCTGGTGAGCCAGTCCACGAACGCTTGCAGCGCGTCGTGGAACTCCGTCGCTTCCTTCAGAGCTATCTCCAGTTTGATCTTCTTGTCTGACGCCCTGGGAGAGAGAAAATTCTGCGGTTCAGTAGCTAAATCGACTTGTCTGAGCCGGGAATCGAACCGGACAAATGTGGAAAAAAACATCGTCGTATTTTTATGATACCAATCAACATGGTTAATCATCAGAATCAATTCCTCCTAAGTATCTTAAATCAAAGGAAGACCATGAAATTTAACATTTAATTTAAAAATTTTGTAAGGAAAATGATTTTTGCCTACAACATGTGAATGACCGTGCTTTTCACCTCAATTGTGCGCAAACAAAAAAATTCGACGTCCACTTTTTGAACTCCTTGATTTGCCATTACACATAAAGATCACACTAACATAGTCTATACAGGGCAAAAGATAGTATGACATACCTAGCAGTAACGTTGTCCCATCTGGATTTCAAATTCTTCAGGTTGTGGTGGAGCTGGGACGTAGGGTTGGGCTTCTCCTGCCTCTTGAGGTACGCCTGGCCCTGCTGCAGCACCGCCTCCACTTTCGGCCTGTTAGCTTCAATCTCATTGTACACCTCCTGTTGAGGGAAGAAAATTGTACCAATTCAAATTGGAACTCCAATAAAAGACTTTCTCAGATAAGTCCAGTCTCCTCTAGCGTAGCGTAAGCCGGACGTCTATAGAGTTCTATAGATCTCTAGATCATAAAGCTCTGTAGATCACGATAGTTCTATAGATCATATAGCTCTATAGATCTATGGAGCTCTATAGGCGCCAAGTGTACTCTGGTCTAGCCGTTCCTTTCCTCCGTATTTCACTCACCACACGTGACCTTAGTTAAAAAAAACACGCACACTTCCTTGACTTATGAAAATGTTTTTCTTGTCTCCTTTAAAATATCAGCCTGCACTAGTCCACTGCTGGCCATAGGCCTCTCCTAAGGCGCGCCACTGAACCTAATCTTCGGTTCTCGCCATCCAGTCTGTGCCAGCCGCCTCACGCATATAGTCGCTCCATAGAGCCGGGGGGCACCCCACACTACGCCTTTCGAGAACTCGTCTACCCCAGCGGTTACGGTTCTCCGACAGACGTTACCAGCCCGCTGTCACTTCATCGTACTTTTTGAGCCATGCCGTAGACTTTAGTTCTATCTCTGGCGGATCACCTCTTTTAAAAAAAACTTACCATAAATCTCTCGAGTTGTTCCGACGCAGTCTCCGGCAGACCGCCGACCGGCTTGGACGCGGCGATCACGCTGTCCACCTCGGACAGCCACGAAAGCAGGTCACCGATTTCCGCGTTGAAGCTGAGAGAAAAATTGTAATTTTATATCACTCACCAAACCATGATATATATTATAATGTAAAAGGTCAAAGCACACTTTTTGACGGCGATCAACAAAAAAAACGCGTTATCATCTCCGGAGATCGGAGGCGATCGGAAGCGATCGGAGGCGCTCGGAGGCAAAGTCGATGAGTGTGCATTGCATTTGCGATGTAATTTTATTTGTAAGTAATATCTATTGTAACAATCGTGTTACGTATAGACTCAAAAAAACTCAAATTAAAAACAAAAGGCTCATTACCTTTGCGCCTCCCTTAGCGCGTCTTCGAGCTCCGATTGGCGATCTCTGGCCTTCTGCTGTAGTTCGCGCCACTTCCTGTTCAGGGTTGCCAGCTTCTCGGCCGTCTCGCCCGCTTCTTCGGTACCTGGGGTGATGATTGCCATGATGATGAATTGATGGTTGATGATAAAAATGTGTAATCTCATCAGATAATAATCTATAAGATTTTCCTCAGAGCCGTAAAAATTTATGATAATTTTTAACGAAACTGAAATGTGTTACAAAAATGTAATAAATAAAGTCTACTTAGAGTTGCTATTTGCAAACCTTAAACTATTAAATTATCGAAAGAATTAACCATTTAATAGTTTGATTAAATTGGTGTAATAACCAATTTTTTACTAAATTTCTTCAATTGATGAATCTGTCCTTCATTAAAAGAACCCAAACAGTAATCGTTTTAAAGAAAATCGATATAAGTCAGTAACAAAAATCTGTGCTAAAAATCCAATTAAGTGCATGATTATTTCAACTGGCAACAATTTTATGATAAGCATGACGAACACACAGACGGACAAACAACTAAAGCGTAAGCATTAGGGCCGATTGCACGACTGGTAACAATGTAACGATTGTGACTGAAATGAACGAATCCAATGTTGTAATTTTGTGATTTTTGTGCATGGCAATATTTCTATAAGGATTAAAATTCAGAGCCGTAAAATTAACATAAAAAAATTCAGTTTGACATCAACACAATGGCATGTCTTTGTATATCAAAAAATAAAACATTTATTAGGCTCGATTCTGCAGGTTCAAAATTTTACAGTACTAAAATGGGTTCTGTCTCTGTCACACATTATTAGGAAGACAAGGACGACACAAATTTTACTGCTGTCAAATTTTAAATGTGTACCTTTTATATTAAGTGGGCCTAATATTGTTATAATTATCATGATCATTCTTCAGATGTGATAAACGATAAGCCAGTATGTAATTCATGTGGTCATGTAGTGCAAGTGAAATCAGTATCAGATAAATTCTAGAACTTAAACAAAAAAAATTGATGTAAGATTTTCAAGACAATTGAATTCTAGGCATTGATAGCCTTCTGAGTTTTTCGCGAAGGTAGACTTATTTGTTCAAAAATATCTCATTCAATACTAATTTGAGTTTAGGTGGTCGCTCTCGCTAATCAAAATTACCACTAGATGGCGTCAGTAGTCGAAAAAAAATCATTCAAAAAGTCGGGAACAATTTAATACTTTGAGTGTTAATCTAGAAGGCCAACTATATTGATTGTTGGGAATCTTTAATAATTAGTCGATAGGTTTAACTCAATTTAATTTAATTCTTGAAATAAATAAATAAATAAATACAAGAAAATAGATGTAATGTGCAAGCCTCAGTGAGTGGGTCGAGGTGGGAGCCCGAGCTGCGTTTGGTTATAGTGATGCGTCGACGGTATTGATTTTCACCGAAGCCAAATAAACTCAGAAAAAAAGAAAAACTGTATTATCGACCGCTAGCGCCATCTAGTGCTCATACCGTGAACGATTGCTTAAAAAAAAGTGTAACAAATAATGGTAGAAGCACAAGCGCGTCGCAACATACCCGTACCCTGCTGCACTATCTGCGCGCCGGCCTCGTTGAGCGTGTCCACGCTGGACTGGTGCGCCGCGATGTCGTTCACAAGCACCTTCAGCTTGGCCAGCTCCACTTCCAGGATCTGAGGGTCGCCAGCCACCTGGGGGAAAGATATTCTGTGAAATATGCACATTGGATCCGGTCGAAGGACCATAATCATATTTCGATGTCTATGCTATCTCTGTCTAGCATTAGGTTGCTTCACTCACCAGTCACCAGTTGCAAACTCAATATGAATAAGACAAAACTGTAAACACATATACATCGACAGATCTTCAGAGCTATACTAGTCTTCTTAATCCTCCTCCAACTATCAAAGTTTCTGGCAGTAAAACCTGCTAAAGGGACCGTATATCCTAATATATATGACGACGCCTGGTACGGGGGCTTGCAATCAGAGTGGTCCGACATGATGTGAATCCGAAATAATAGTCGAGTTGGTAAACGCGGCGAGTTCGTTACGGAGTGACGCTTCATCCGACGGCTCAACTCAAACTGATTCGTCGGCCATTCGGCCCTCGCTTATAAAGCTTTCCTACCAGCAGCGCCCCAGCGGCTGTTTGCGCCAACTTCCGTAACGACCTCACAACGACGTTTCCAACTTTGCCGATAGATGGCGCCTGAGTACTTGAAGCTCCGACATATAGAACTTCTCCTCTTCTGATCATATCAGGGTAAAGAAATAGCTCGCTACAGGCTTCCTATATCTGTAGATCCTGCTTTGGATAAAAATGAAAAAAATATCTACATTTCTAAATGATGTCTTCAAATTACCGGTGTCAACGTATCCAGAGTGTCGGAAGTGTTCTGTATCCAGGCCAGCAGTTCCCTCAGCGCGTGCTGCAGCTGTCCGAGCCTCAACAGCGCCCGCTCCAGCTGCTGCTGCCTCTCCACCATGCCTCGAAGCAACGTGGACCAGCGAGAGTTGACCTCAGTCAGCGGTTGCTTGATGGCAGCCGCTTGCTCTGACGACGTGCGCTCCGTGAGCTCTTGCGCTTGTCTGTAACGCACGAATGCTTATTGATATGGATTTTTTTGATATGTTTCACCTGGTTTAAGAAAATCTGATTATTGACTGGAGCAGGAAAAACATCGATTAGGTATCTACATTATTTGCAAAGAACTGGTACGGTCGACCGCACGCCAGAGGATCAAAACCATCTCTCTTAGTACCTATTGAAACTCGCTAATGGGCTAGGCCAGCTGAAGTGTTTCCACTGACGTGCGGTCGACTGTACGGTTTTGGTTTTAAAATTAAATGTTTCGTCTATTCAGTTATAAAGAAAGAAACGAACAAACCAGAAGGAGCGTACTAGTTAAATTATCAGAACATAGCAGCCTTAGAAGCCGAATATTAGTAAAAAGCATGTGTGAATCTGTCCAAACGGATATACCCTTAATAGCCGAAGCTATACCAAGAAGCTCTATTTGTCTGTCTCTCTGTCCTCCAGGTAGCTTGAAAACTACTGGACAGATCGACTGAAACTTCGAATATAGGTACATGTAAAATTACCAGACAATGATGGTTTTTTTTCCTATATTTTTAAGTTTTTTTTTGTTGTTAACGTCCCTTCTGATTCCAATAAATTCTGCGGCTAAAAACGTATACGCCAAAGACTGTTCTTTTGAATGCGGAAAGCTAAAAACTCATAACAAAACATGCAAACAGACACAACTACAGACACACGAAAGGGTAATGTTATCCTTGCCTCATCAAACTCCTTCAAGTCGCAATCCGTGGGCGGGGGTAGGTGGACAAAAATACACAATTAGTTTATCAATGGTTCAGAATTACTTTGTTTCCAGGGCCGTAAAAAAACATTAAACAACGAAGGCACATGAAAAATACTGTGAAATAAACATTTTCGTTTAAATCTGAAATAACTGGGCAAAAAAATGCATTCTGTAAATTCCATCCTTCGGGTTCTAAAATCATGAAAATGAAACGACAGAAATTAAAAATATACAAAAAAAACGTAAAAATGCTTAGACTGTCAATTAAGTTCTAACAGAATGTAGCCAAATTTATTTTTGCCCGAGTATTTCAGATTTAGACCAATTTATGAAACTAAATAGTATTAGTCCTTTACCAGACAGGATATGTTACGCGAGCAACAAGCAGGCGAGCCTCCTGATGTTAAGAGGTCACCGCCGGTCAGAGGACACCTGCAACACCTGGGGGTGCTGGTGCGTTGCCGGTCTTGATTGAAGGGCACTTTTGACGCTCTTCTTGAGGGACCCCATATCGTATCGTAGTACTAGATGATCAACCGCCAATCAGGTGGAGAAGGAACATTTATTTTTAACTGCCTACCCAGGAGGAGAAGGTGGGTGGTTAGGACCATTTATTCCTAACTGCCCACCCAGGTGGACAACTCAGGTGTGCAGTTGGGAAGCGGGGAATGTAGCTCACCTGTTGAGAGCCTCGACCTTGACCATGTGCGGGTCCACCTCCTGCTTGAAGGCGGCGAGCTGCGCGATCTGGCGCTTCACGGCGTCGATGTCGGACCCCAGCGGGCCCATGCGGGAGAACTTCTCCTCAGCCTTGTCCAGGAACTGCTGCAGGTTCTGCACCCGAGAATATAATACGTTTTATTCGACGCACACGGTGACAACACAAAGCGGGAGAAATCAGAAAATAGAAGAAAGAAAAAAAAGAAAGAGAAAAAAATAAATAAACAACATATTCTGAATTTTTACATAAAATAAAACCGAATTATTTGCAAAAAAAACTTGACAATTGAATCGCTCTCCTAGCTTCGGGCGGTCGATTCTACTAATTTTCCTTCGACATCCGATACGAAAATCAGTAGAATCGGCCGCTCGAAGCGAAGCGAGCGATTCAAAAATAGGTCTCCTGTGGTGCGTAGCGTGGACCCACCTGCAGCGTGTCGTGGAACTCCATGGCCTTCTCCATGGCGTCGATGAGGTTCTCCTCCCTCCTGGCGTAGAGCGCCGTGATGTTGTCCCACGCGCTGTCCAGGTCTTCCATGTGCTTCTTCACCTCAGGCTTGTCCGGCTCGCCGCACAGTGACATCAGCGTCGAACCTGTCTTGCGCACTTTCTCCACCTGCAAGTTTAGTTATTTAAACTTTATTGCACGCTAGAATTGTATTACAGTCCTACTAATATTATAAAGGCGAAAGTTTTTAAGGATTTCTCACCCGAAAAACTTATCTTAGCGGGCAAAGCCGCTGGAATCAGCAAGTTTATCATAAATTGTAAGTAATGGAAACAGTGACGTACCGCGCGCTATAGCTCACCCGTTATGTTTCTCGCTCTAGCAAATGACGTTCTGCCAGCACGGAAACGCGACAGCACGCGATCGCATGCGATAGCGTGCTGTAGCATGCTATAACACGCCGCAGCACTGACGGCAAAAGTGCGATTCCGTGCTGACAGATATTTATCTATTTTATTTTAAGAACCGCGCCGGCTAAAGAGAAAAATTCCCCCGACTCTAGTTAGCCAATCAGGATGCGCCAATAGGCGTATGCCTAGCAAGACTCATTATAATATGTCACACGTTTTACTGAATATCCAAAAAAAAAGTGACAGATTGTAAAAATAAAAGGGGAGAAAAAAAAATTTTTTGCACACATTCGTACAAAAGGCAAACATAATGCCAATATGGCATTCTCTACCAGTTGACCTTTGGGTCATACAGATAGTGCGTGGTAGGCGCGAAAGACATGTTTAAAAATTCATAGCAATAGACATGGTCCAACCCTGAGGCGGCAGGCTCACCTCCGGCTTGGTGTGGTCTATCTCGTGGCGTATCTCCTGCAGCGCGACCTGCTGCGCCTGTATGGCGCGCGGCTGCGCGGCGGGCGGAGGCTGCGCGGACAGCGTGTCCTCAAGCTCGGCGAGGGTCACCATCACGGCGTTCAGCTGCTGCCAGAAGCGGCGGGCCACCTCCAGCGCGCTCTCCAGCGAGTGCCCGCGGTCCGAAGTCGCCTTCTGCACCTCGTCCCATAGTCTGTGCGAACGAAGAGTGGAAGAATAGAGAAAATATTTTTACACCTCATTCAGACTCAGAAATCTCGAGTGAGCGAGTGAGTATGAAGAGTTTGTATGACGCGAAAGCGAGACGCTGAGAAATTATTCATATTCACGTTTCTCGGGTGTTCTCGGGGCTTCTCGCCGTGAGTCTGGTTTAGGCTTTATAGGCCCCTCCTATTGTATCCCCTTTAGGTTCCTAAAAAATATCGAAGTCCCAAAACGGAACTCACTTGTTGAGCTTGTCGAGCTTGTTGCGGATGTCCCTGACGGCGGGGTCGCTCTTGTTGGCCTTGCTGATGACGTCGGAGGCGGCGCGCTGCACCGCGTTGTACGCCTCCGTGCGCTTCTCCAGGTCCTCCACCAACGCGTTGTTCTCCTCGATTTGATCTCTGCGGGACGAACCATTTGATTACATCAACTTTCTATGGTTACATGTATTTGGGCAAAGGACTAAATGACCGTATACTGGCTGTATATTGGGTGGCTGCGATTTGGTTAAGTGACCAGTATAGACGTCTAAAGGGAGTTTGCGAGTTGGATAAGTGACCAGTATAGACGTCTAAAGGGAGTTTGCGAGTCGAATATGTGACCAGTATAGACGTTTAAAGGGAGTTTGTGAGTTGGATAAGTGACCAGTATAAACGTTTAAAGGGAGTTTGCGAGTCAGATATGTGACCAGTATAGACGTTTAAAAGGAGTTTGCGAGTTGGATAAGTGACCAGTATAAACGTATAAAAGGAGTTTGTGAGTTGGATAAGTGACAAGTATATACGTCTAAAGGGAGTTTGCGCGTTGGATAAGTGACCAGTATAGACGTTTAAAGGGAGTTTGCGAGTTGGATAAGTGACCAATATACTGACTCTATCTTGGGCGGGTGCGCGGAGACGGGCTCGGCGCGGTTGAGCTGGTCGGCGGCGCCGCTCAGCGCGCGCAGCATGCCCTCCAGCTTGTCGGAGAACAGCGACGACTCCTGTAGCGCCTGGTACAATTTCACACGTCAGTTTTGGCGAGTTCATAGTTTAACGAGGTTACCTCTTTGCAGGTATCCTTGTCGCACTCACCTGCTCGAGCTCCTGCTGCCTCTGCCTCAGTTCCGCCCTCAGCGCGTTGTACCTCTCGCAGTCGGCCTCCACTATGTCCTGCACCTTGGCGGAGTCCTCCTCGCCGCACAGCCTGGCGAGCGCCTCGCCAGTCTTCACCAGCTTGTCGACCAGAGGCTTGTGCCCAGCGATCGATTGTTGCAGCATCTACGAGAATAATGGTATTTTAGAACGAATATTTCTGGATATAAGTATGATAAATCCAACCGGTGTAGTTTATTTTTGGACTTGACCCAAAACCAAACTCGCGTGGCTGTCAAAAATCAAAAAACTCCGTTAAGTGTGGCTGTCAGTTTTGGTTTTTGAAAAATTACTCTTAATAAAAAAATCACGTAAGAGGGACGTTAAAGACTCATCAATACTTAAGGCATTATCCTCTCAAGTGTCCCTTTAAAGACAACGCTTGATCGGTTAACCTGAGGACCAATTGAAATGTGTAGTTCATCATCATATCACCCCTTTAACGTCCACTGCTGGACAAAGGCCTTCACCAATGAACGCCACGACACCCGGTTTCGGCCACCTTCTTTAGGTCGTCGGTCTACCTGAGGGGCATCCCACTGTGTCGACCACTCCAGAACTCGTCTGCCTCGACGGCCTACTGTCAATCAGGATGCTAATCATTTCGTTTATGTCGATAACCTTAGTTCTCCGTCGGATTTCCTCTTTGCGGATCATGTCGTTCAAAGAAACTCCGACCACAACCCTCTCCATAGCTCGCTGAGGACCTTAGACTCGTGGATCAGGCCCACCGTCAGTGTCCACGGCTCTGCGCCGTAGATCATGGAAATGTGTAGTTACCTCGTTTTTGTCTTGCTGCTGGGCGATCTGCTCAGGCTTCAGAGCCGGCATGGCTAGCATCTGGATCTGCTTCTCCATGTCGTCCAGCCAGGAAGACAAGCTGCAAACAATTCGGGGTTTAATACACGAATAATATAAAGCATTATATGCGCTAAATCGCCTATACCTAGAAGTTGAAAACTCATACTGGAATGTTATCTTAAATATGGGATTGTATGGAGGAACCCACACTGATGCGGGTTGCCCGCGACCGGTACCGCCACCGCCTCAGTGTGGGAGTGGTATAAAGAATGACAGCTGGCAGACAGAATAGAAAAGAAGAAGCTGAAACGAATACGTTTTCAATTTCAAAAATCGTGCTAAGATTTAATCGTCTTTGGATGCTGACAAATGGCTTATAAGATATTTCTAATTTTTTTTCTAACTTACATATGTGGACGCTGCTATATACCAAGGGCTATACATAGCAAATCGACCATGTACATAGGTGGACGGATAATTAGAAACAGAGCAAGATTTTCATACAATCGAGGTCACTTTGAAGCCATGGTTCTCCGTGAAGGACTGATCGGGGCATGATCTGATGACGGTCATCGAGAGAGTAGATGGAGGAATTTTATATCTGATGATTTTGGACTGATCAGATGAGCCGTTTTGCTTCCAAACGGCTCATCTGATCAGTTGGATATCTATAGCGATTGTATGAAAATCTTGCTCTGTTTCGAATTATCCGTCCACTTATGTACATGGTCGAGTTGCTATGGTATATAGCCCTTTTCGATTGTAGGCGACATGTACAGTCGACCGCACGTCAGTGGAAATACTTTGACCTTGAGCTGGTATAGCCTATTGAGGAGTTTCAATACTATGCCAGACCAGTTTATACTGGTTTTGTTTCCACTGACAAAGGGAGATTTGGGTCTATGTATTTGGTAACATGGAAAAAAAGAAAACTGAGAGAGAAGTGAGAAATAAGTCTAAGAAGTTCCTTCAAAGGTACTGTCAAATGGAAAAAAAACCGACTTATTGCCATGTAGACCAGACCACCTGATCCTAAAGAAAATAAAAAAGGCATGAAAAATAGGAGAACAGTGACTGACCCGTGGTGAGTGTCGGCGAAGTGCTCGGCCAATGGCAGCGCCTGCTCCAGCGCGGCGAGCCGCTCGGCGCTCAGGTGCCCCACCTCCTCCATCATCTCCTTCAGCTCCTCGCTGCGGTCGCGGATGACGGCCGTCTCCTCGGACGACTGGCACTCGCGGAGAACCTGCCGATCAGATGTCAATGTCAAACATGTGTCATCATCCATACCCAAATACTATGAGAGACAGGATTCGAAACGAAGTGACCGCTAGAGAACCAAAGCCTTAGACGTAGCTCAAAAGTTAAAAGTCGCTGGGCTGGTCACATATTCTGTCGGAGAACCGATAATCGCTGAGATAGACGAGCTCTCGAGTGGAGACCACGACTAGGCCAGCGTCGCCACCGGCTAGATGGAGCGACGGACAGACCGTGACGGGATGCGGAGAACCGAAGATTGGCTTTAGTGGCGCGCCATGGGGGAGGCCTATGTCCAGCCGTGGACTAGTGCAGGCTGATGATGCAGGTACCTTCTTGGCCTGGCTGAGCAGGTCCCGCACGCGCACGCGCTGCGCGGCCACCTCGTCGTTGAGCGGGCGCTGCTCCTTGAGCTGCGCGCGCACGAGCGCCGGCTCGCACGACGGCGGCTCCGCGTCGCGCAGCTGCGCGTCCACCGAGCGGAGCCACTCTAGTAGCTCCTCCATGTCGCCCACCACCTCCAGGGAACGCTGCGGACACAGGTAGTACATTAAAACTTTTTCTTTTTTTGAGACTTTGAAAGTTTTAGCTGAGTCAGCTAAAACTTTCTGCTCCCGTACCGTAATTTGCTTAAAACAATATCAAAACAGTGCGCATTAAAAAAAACCGCTAAATGTTTTGCTATGCGCAAAACTCGAGAACGGCAGGACCAATTTAGTTTTTTTTAATATTCCTTGAAATACCCGGAAAAACGTAAAAAAACCTTTTCTTATTCCCATACAAACTGTTTCTAGCCGCAGGAAAAATCGTACTCCAACCAGGAATCGTAATTCCTCATATTTATATAAATATAATCCTTTTCTTTGATTTAACTAATATTGTCTATGGACTGGAGCATATACGCTGGCAACCCCGCCTCGAAGTGTGACCCACCTTCTTGCTAAGCAACAGCCTCTCCGCCTTCCTCTGCACTTGCTCGGCGATGGCGTCGAACCGCCGGTTGTCTCTCGTCACGATGCCTTCGATGTACGTCGCACCTTCGCCCGGTGATATCTGCCCAAGGAATTACATGTTAATTTGGAAGGGGAACAAGTTTAAAAAATAATTCTAAGCAAAGTGTAATTAAAAAAATTATTCAATAAATAGGTATTATTGTATGTATGGAGAAAATAAAACACATGGAAAGCCAAAGAATTTTGGGAAAATTTTAGGTTTTTCAGTTTCTCAATAAACTACCACAAATTTATCTGCATGGCCCAAAGGTCAGCTGGTAGAGAATGCCATTGGCATTAAGTTCGCCTTTTGTACAAATTAGTGCAATAAAGTTTTAAATAAATAAATAAACTTATATGATTTTTTTAGTACCTAACCGAAACGAAATGTGTCACAAAACTAAGTTAATATTGTACCTGGCAAAGCTGAGGTCCGATGGAGTTGATGGTGTCCAGAACAGGCCTGAACTCCTGCAAGTCCGCCTCCAACCTGAGGATGTCTTCCTCGCGGGGCTCCACGGACTGCAGACACGACTCCGCGGCCGTCATCCAATCCGTCAGCCTGATGTAACACAATATTCATTAGTATTTATGTATTTACTGGATTTACTTATTTTGATTGGATTTTACTTTGACTTTGACTTAGATATGTTGAGCAAAGATATCTTGCTCTAGAATGCTGATTGTTTGTTATTAGCAGAAAAGAAAGTGACGTTCACAATATGCATATTCAAACAGAAGAGAGGAAAGAGAAGAGACATCTATTTTTAATTAGTTTTACGGCTTTGGAGAGATATCTTTTTAACAAAGTGATGCTAGCTATTAAAATACTTGTTAGTGTTGCCAACAAGAAACACATTACTGAGTTATGTAGTGCATAGATTATAAATTGTGGAAGTAACCGGATGCGGAGAACCGCATCAGATCGGGTTCAGTGGCGCGCCCTGGGGGAGGCCTATGTCCAGCAGTGGACTAGTGCAGACTGATGATGGTGTGATGACTTACTTGTTATGACTGTTATACAACTGCTGCACCAGTGGCAGAGTCTCCGAAGCAACGCGTAGCAACTCGGCTCCCTTCGACGTGAGATCGTTGTATCTCCTCTGCAGAGCGTCCAGCTTGTCCTTCAGCTGCAGGGCCTCGTCTCCGGAGATGTGCTTCATGAGCTCGAGACCTGACTCCACGGTGCTGTCGACCGCTTCTTGCTTGGAGGCAATCTCTTCCGTTTTTTCCTGGTTAAAAAATTTGATTTTTAGTGATTCTAAATTGTAACAAACTGAAAGTCAAAATATGTTATTGCATATGATTACACTGGGGACCTTTATACGTCAATTTTCAGACGCATAGTACCAGAAACGCAAATTACCAGATACGCAGATGACCAGATAAGCGTATGACCAGATTATGTTTCGCAAATTACAAAATAAATAAATTAAAATTTACGAAACAAAATCTGATCATACTCGTATCTGGTCATACGCGTTTGGTCCCGTGAACCCCCAGGTCCGTTTGGTCCTATTCCCGGAACGTCTACTCGGTCCGTTACGTCTATTTCCACTTCCTCGAATGTCTACTTCCCCGAATGATATTCAATAGCGCGACGCGTGACTTACGGCTAACTCGTCCATCTGCCGGAGCAGTTTCTCCATGTGGACCGGCAGGACCTTCCTCTTGGCCAGGTACTGCTCCATGCTGTCCATCCAGGCTGATAGGTCCTGGTAGGTGAGGACCAGGTGACGGAGACCCTTGCGCGAGTTGTCCAGGAGCTCTCCGACCTCGAGGCTGTGGTCCACTAGAGCTTGGTATCTGTTGAGGGAGAATAAGTTTAAATATAATCATCATCATCATCAACAGCCCATTAATATGTCCCTAATGCTGGGGCTGAGGCCTACCCTCTTAACGAGGAGCGTTATAGTCCATCACGCTAGCCCAGTGTGGGTTGGTGGACTTCACATGCTCATAAGAAATCCTTCTTCGGTGTATGCCGGTTTCCTTCAATGTTTTTCTTTACCGTTTGAGAGCAGGCATGGTTTTGAACATGCTAGATCCGATTATAAAAGCATAAGCTCTACTTCTTAATAACCCTTTACAAAGTCATTTTAGGAAGTCAACGCTACGGATCTAAAGGATTTTCCCGTATTTAGTGGCTCCAAATTAGTAAGAAAATTTCGCATTCAAAGAAAAAAAAAAGGTAAAACCCACCTGTCGGTAGCCGCCTGTAGTCTATCGGCCAACGCGGCTGCCTCGTCGTCTCCAACGAGGCTCATGAGTGTGGACGCCGTCTCCGTCAGCTGCTTGAAGGGCGGCTGCTTCGACAGGATGTCGTCGTGCAAGATCTATACATACAACAATCATCATTTACTTCCTACTAATATTATAAACGCCAAAGTTTGTAAAGATGTTTGTGAGTTAGGATGTTTGTTACTCTTTCACGCAAAAACTACCGAACAGATTTTGATGAAACTTTACAGTAATATAGATTATACATCAAAATAACAAATACAATTATGATGTATAATACCTATGAGATACCTCGAGGAAAGCTGTTCCCGTGGGAAAACTTTTCCACGCGGGCAAAGCGCGGGCAAAATCACACAAACGTTGGTCCCGGGTAGGAATCGAACACACGAAATTTTGCGCAGTTACTACCACTACGCCAACAGGCCAGTCAAGTTTTATTTACCATGATCCATATATTTAGAGTAATATAAGTATAGTTCCCACGGAATTTTTTGACGGCTGAATGAATATAGTCACAAATTGTTTGCACATAGCTGACAGTGTTTATATCTATGAAGCAATAATGACTAAACATAGGTGTCAAAGGGGAGCTGTGCGGGAGTTCACTAGACACGCTCATTCAATTTCAAGAAATGGTTGATTGATTCGATCAACCGAATCATACTTGAAAGTTTTTGGACATCTCTATGTCCAAAAACTTGAAGTTTCCAGCTCCCCTTTGACACCTATGTTTAGTCATTGCGCAGAAATCAGCCAACTTCACACAGCCGCCATTAAACTTCGCCGGGACTATATACTAGTTACTCTACCCGTGTACATAAGCCTTATAAGTAGCCCACTTTCTCGGTGTTGGATGCGATTCCTTCGAACAACTTCATTTATATTTCCAGGACTAGGATGGTAAGGAAGCAAGCGACCAACCTTGTGCTCCCTGATCTTCTGCTGTATCTTCTCCTCGTCGGTGGGTACGAGCTGCAGCGTCTTCACCTTGCGCTCGGTGGTCCCCAGCCACTCCACCAGCGGCTGCAGTTGCTCTTGGAACAGTTTCGCCACCTGGTTACAAGAAAACGTGATGAATCTTTGGGGTCAGCTGGTTGGAGGTAGGACAATACAACTCACGATCTGTAGATGCATGAATTTATTCTCATTTGTCACTATTTATATTTACATGCTTATACTCTCAACAGGTGACTGTTGAGAGAAGTGCTTAGATCTAGAAAGGGATAGCAATATCCTGTGTCCCCACAAATGCTATTGGTCAAATACTTTTCTGGACAAGATCGGAAAAGTGGTACTTTGAATAAATAATAACACACTCCTTATTTCGTTTTGTGAACAAAAGCACTAAGCAAAGAATTGAAAAAAAGTCACACACAAAACACTTTGATCTAGAACTGGCCTAGTCTAGAAGGTAGTTTCAGTACTGCATATTTTCTAGCGTAGGCAGGCCTCACACACGGTGGACCGACGACATGGTGAAGGTCGCGGGACCAATCTGGATGAGATTAGCGCTGGGTAGGCCTTCGGCCTGATATGATGATGATGAAGTGTTCTTTGTAAGGCTTTACCTTCATAGCTTGCTCCAGGTCGAGCATCCTCTGCTGCGCGCCGTTGGTGAGCGCGTCGAACCTCTGCATCAGCCCCTTGAGCTGCTTCTCGATGGCCTTCTTCTCTGCGGGCTCGCACCCGCCGGCCACCTCGTTGCCCATCGCGAACAGAGACGACATAGAGTTCTGACGGTCCATCAGCATTTTCTTCAGGAACTGTGCGCCAAGAAAACTTTGTTAGTTCGGATTCGAATAAAAAGCAATGAATTAAAAGGATTTAGTAGTAGCTCGACTCGGATGGCGCCACTAGCGTTACTAGGAAACATTTTGTGTGTCTCTATGTGTGTGTATGTGTATGAGAGAAAGAAATAATAATAATAATAATGTTTTTGGACAAATCCACACACGGCTGTTAAGTCCCAAACTAAGCCGAAGCTTGTAAATGGGTATACTCAACAACTGATAAACATACATAAACACTTTAAAATAAATAAATAATGACATACAAACACCCAGAATCCGAAAACCAACCGTTATGCTCGTGACACAAATGTTGGTCGCGGGTGGGAATCGAACCCACGACCTTTGGCGCAGTAGGCACTACCACTACGCCAACAGGCCAGCAAGATAGAGAAATGATGTTTGTTTGGAGTAAGGGTATTCGTGTGTTGTAACATGGTAGACGTCAAACTTGATACCGAACTGTTAGCTCGTGCAACTGGCGCATTTACGACCTCGGGCGACAGCGGTTTCTGGTTGTCGATCGCACAGATTGTGTGTGTGTGTGTGTGTGTGTGTGTGAGAGAGAGAGAGAGAGAGAAAGACAAAGAGAGAAAAAGGGAGGTGTGTGTTTGTGTGTATTTGGAGTACCTAATAGTATTTGTGTATTGTATATTGGACTCAAAACTACGAACCTTTTGCTCCTGCAGCTGCGCCTTGACGACCTTGTAGTCGGCCGACGGCGGCTTCTGGTTGTGGACCATGTCCTCGGTGTCGGCCAGCCACTTCTCGAGGCCGGCCAGCGCCTCCGCGAACTTGCCGGACTGCAGCAGACCCACGTCCAGCCGCCGCTCGCGCTCGTTCATCTGACGACCGCGGGGTTCGTTAGACCAATGGAATTGTTTATCCTACTTCTATCTTCAAAATATATAAAACAAAGTCGTGATAGTTACACCACTTATAACTCAAGAACGGCTAAACGGACCTTGATGAAACTTGGTACAGTGATATACCCTGGAATAACATATAGGCTACTTTTTACCGGGGTAAACGGTTCCCGCGGGAAAAACTTATTCCACGCGGGCGAAGCCGCGGGCATCAGCTAGTATATTGTAAACGCGAAAGTTTATCAGGATGTTCGGATGTTTGTTACTTTTTCACGCAAAAACTACTGAATAGATTTTGATGGAACCGTACTCTCCTCGGTCTTATTGTATTTGAGGTGGTCAATGAATTCGCTTATTCGTACGGTCGTTGGGGAGACGAGTTCGGGAATATGGAGTGGAGACCGCGGCACGGTGCGCGCAGCGTGAGACGCCCCTCCGCCAGGTGGACCGACGACCTAAGAAGGTGGCCTTAGGCGACTGGATGCGGCTGGCGGAGGACGTGCGTTGGCGTTCATTGGGGAAGGCTTATGTCCAGCAGCATATCGTGTTATGTGAATCCGCCTCACCTTTTCCTTCAAAGCGTTCCACTTGTCGTTCATCTTCTCCAGGTCCTTCTCCAGCTGCTGAGTGGAGGCGCCCTGGAGCGCGGACCGCACCAGACCCTGGCCGATCTTGTTGCAGTGCGCCACGTTCTGGCCGAGAGGCTCGAGCGTGCGTCGCTTCAACTCAGCGAAGTCCTTCTGTTGGGAACGGATTTGCTCCACTTCCGACGATACGGGTTTCAGGCTGCGCACTTGCTCTGAGGCCTGTTGGAGAGGGATTGTTTAATTAGGTTTTGTGGTTATAGAGATTAGCCCGTACAAACATACATACATTAATACAAACAGAGAAAAAAATGTTTAGATTCCACTGGTCTTAAGAGTCTGGGGACTGAATATTTTGAATTTCAATCAACGTAAAGAAATTTTTGGAAAGAATATCCAAACCATTTGATTATGTCTTTTGTTGAGTTTTTGTATTGTAGCTCCTAGCGGTTACAAGTATATCTTTTGAACACAGAGCACAGAATGCGCACGCGCCGGCATCGCCTAGGGGGCGCCGGCGGCGGCACAAGTCCAACTTCGTTGGTTTTGAAGAACGAAATCAGGATATTTTCCTCTTTTTTTTGTTTTGTCGACCTGCGGGCAACAGGTAGCTATATTACCTCCTGCACGTCGTCCATGACGGAGTCGTACGCCTTGTAGAACGCTTCCAGCTTGCTCAGCGTGTCGTCCAGGTCTTGCTCCTTGGAGCGCGCGCGCTCGTCCAGCTTGGCCAGCTGTTTGCGGAGACCTTCCACCTACGGGAACAAAGGTATTAGTTCTATTACAATAACCCCAAGTATGATAATTGTTACTGCATTGTGACATTTTCATAGTAATTTTCTTTTTAATTGTTCCATGCGGCTTTTCGCACAATACCTCAGTAAAAGTTGTCTCGCAAAGACTTCAATGTTCATTCTATTGAACAATTTTGAAAAAAAAACATTTGTATAACTGCGAAGAAATACTATCATTTTTATCTGTAACGTGTCATGCTCTATGCAAAAAATTGAAACTATCGCTGTTTCTTGGCTATGCATTGGCTAAGTATTGTTTATTTTATAAAGAAATGCTAGGGTACCTGATAGAAATGCTAGGTTACCTGATAGAAATGCTAGGTTACCTGATAGAAATGCTAGGTTACCTGATCCCTGGTCTTGGCTGAGTCGACGGCGTACCCGCTGTCTACCAGTGCCTCGGCCGCCCGCTCCGTGTCCCCGATGAGGTCGTCTGCCTTCTCCAGCCGCTTGTAGAACCGGCCCATGTCGTCGAGCTGCTGCCTCACCGTCTTCACGTCGCGGCCGGGGGGCTTCATGGAGTCCAGCTCCTTGTCCAGGTCCGACAGATCGTGCGCTACGCTCTTCACTTTGTCCTGGAATAAGGATTATAATTCTTATTTAACAAGGAGACTGAAAATTTTTACGTAAAATTTTGCCTGTGCACTGTAAAGTCAAGCGCATAATCGTGTCGTTTCGGAGATTCTGGCCTCTAACGTCCGGGTCCCTACCGCGTCCAATCCTTGAAGGTCCAATTCCCCTAACGTCCAATCCTCGAACGTCTAATTCCCCAAACGTCGAATCGGATGATGCACTCTTTAATTAAATTTTTGTCCCTTGTACCCTTTTTTAAACTTTAAAAATAAAAAAGAGATGGCTTGAATAGAACTGTGAAATTAATTCGGTCCTGTCAGAAAGAGGGAATTTTATTCGCCACGTTTTAAATTGCAATGTAAATTGCTTCTTTCCAGCGCTAACACCTTGGAAGCGGTGGTAGATAAAAAATGTACGTTGTATAAATGTACCCAGTGTACTTACATGCAATAAAATAGTTTTGACTTTGACAATAGAAATGTTATGTATGTACACGGGGAGGGTAGATAAATTAATAAAGCAGTGCGTTGATAGCCGTAACCTCGAAACGACGTGTCTTATTTTACCCCTTCTATTTCCCGATACAACATTAAACCCGGTTTAATGTACCGGCACAGACTATTACTTACTCTGTGCCGGTACATTAAATTCCCTGAACACATTTAGTATTTTCCTTTGGTTCCGAAAACATTCCAAAAACTTTTTTTTTTCTTTATTTGGGACAACAACAGCTTAACCTAATCTTAACGTAACATAATAAATTTGCAAAATATAAAAGCCAATGACAGTTATCCTCGTTTTATGACAAATGATGGATCTGAGCAGTAATGACCCACGTTTCCGTATGCACTGACCTGGAACTGCTGCATGGCGGCCGCGGCGCCGGCCAGGCGGCCCTTGGCCTCGCCGGCGCGCGCCTCCAGGTCGTCCACGCGGTCCCCGAGCGCCTGCGCCTGCTCCTCCAGTACGTGCCGCGCGCGCGACGCCGTGTCCGGACCGCTGCATTCCAGCGCTAGCGTCACGATGTCGTCCGCCGCAGAGTTGATACTCTGTACGGAAACAATGGTAGGTAGTTATTAGGCTTAAGGGTCTAGGATCCAAGTCAAAACCTACAAAAAAAATTGAGATTTTTGGCGGGAACCGAAGTGTCATGTTTATCTCTTCCATTTTATTTTCCTTATAAATCTATTTCCTCGCAATCTTTGAGAAAAGCACTATATACGTCTCGGCAAAAATAGCCATAAGTATTATCATGTATTCCTCGCATTATACTAGTCCTCGCCTGCTCGACCTGCAATTACCTATTTCGCGGCCTCTGCAATAATATTTCGCCATTCTTAACGCTAATCTCACCTGCAAAGGCGCCCTGAGCGCGTGTATCTGGTCGGCCAGCCTGGCGACCGCCTCGGCGGCCTGCGCGGGCGGCGCGGCCAGCGCGTCCTGCAGCCGCTCCTCGCAGCGCTGCAGCGGCGTCTCCACGGCGCGCACGCGCTCCGCGAACTCGCCGAGCTTGCGCGCCGTCGACTCAAGGAACTCCACTTGCTGCAGTACTTCTGTAGGCGGAAGTTGGTTCGTCAATAAATAAGCCCAAAAATTTTTACAATAAAACCGATTCATGGTTTTTGAACACCGACCGCTTATTGATGGTCAAATTATTATTTTTTTCACCCTGAGATGAATTTTTTTTTCAATTTGAAATGAATTTTCAATTTCAAATCGGTTCACAATCGGCGTTAGATATCACGTAACATACACACAAAAAAAAAACCAGTCGAATTGAGAACCTCCTCTTTTTTGAAGTCGGTTGAAAAAAAAAGAGGAATGCCGGTTGGAACGAAGTCCTTTCCGCTCTAAGGTGTTGTATTATATAACACAATGACATAAATCCGATGCCAGGGAATGAATGAACACAATAATAATAATAAATAATATTTTTTTAATTGAATACAAATTTAAGTTACGTCTCAGACTGAGATCTGAGTAACATCGCAAATGGTGCTTCCTTACGAATCTGGCTGACTTCTTTGACTCACAAGCCTCAAAAAAAGGAAAAAAAAATTGAATGAGTACCTGAAAATTACTGAATCAATAACGGTGTAATCTTCGTAACACCAGACGCTGGTTAGCTCAGACAGTAGTACATGTGAAATGCAGTTATCGATCCAAATTAAATATAAATTTAAAATGGATAAGATAGGTTTTATCCAATCCGAGATTGTCAAACGGTAGGCATGACAAGAACTGGGGGTTATCTATACCTACTAATCTATACAAGTAATACCTACTGCTTAAACAAATACAATAACATCACGCTGTAGGCATGACAAGAACTGGGGGTTATCTATACCTACTAATCTATACAAGTAATACCTACTGCTTAAACAAATACAATAACATCACGCTATGTCCCCATTAGTACCTAGCGCACCTTGCTACAGCGGCACCACAGATAAAAAATGCCTTTAATAACTATGATAAACTTGATTTTAAAAGATGTGTTGCGGAAGTTTGTTGCGCCGCTTCTTCTCCCCAGCTCTATATAACACCTTGGAGGCGGTGGTAGATAAAAAAATTACGTTGTATAAATGTACCCAGTGTACTTACATGCAATAAAATACTTTTGAATTTTGACTGTATTTACCTTGGCCCGTACCAGTTAGTCTTTCGGTTTATTATAATCCCACAGCTCATTTTTCATATATTTTTACGGCCAATTGGAAACAAGTCCTTTATAAGCCAAATCGTAGTTTAAAATCACGAATACATTAAACCGCAGAATGGGCTCCAATTTAATGTATTCCAGGGCCCAACTAGAGCCATTCGGTATCCCACAGCTCACATAATCCCACAGCTTACATAATCCCACGTAGGTTTAAAATTAAACAAACTCTTTTGGCGAAAGCCGAAGTGTCATGTTCGTCTCTTCTGTTCTTTGTTTGTTCTGCAGTTTGTTGGTGCAGGAAATTAAAATAAAAGCGTGTAACAACTATTAATAACAGATTATTTTAAACTATGATGGGCCTACAAGGATTTTGTTTCCAGGGCCAGGGCAAACCCATTAAAAAATGAACTGACCGTTGTTGAGGCGGTCCCATCTCTCCTTCATGTTGTCGAGCTGCTTGCGCACTATCTCCTGGTCGACGTCGCACGACGAGATGAACGTCTCTCCCAGGGTTTTGTTGTTCTCAAATTCACCGGACCTGGGGCACATATAATAAAAAAATTGATCAGTGTGGACAAAAGGGGGCACAATGAAAATTACCCTATGACACACATCGCTATTCCTTGTTACCTCCTTCCAGGTACTGTCGCTCGCTTCGCTCGCTCCAAGGGTCACCAGTAACCTAACGAACCTAATCTTCGGGGTGCTCCGCTGGAATATTAAAAAATTCCTCAGCGCCCCCTTTCCTCCTCTTTAACCAAAAAATTAACAAAAGGTACAGGCAAGGTATATAACGCTAATCTGAACTTATAAAATCGTTTGTCCTGACTAACTGATCCATCAACGCACTGCCAAAACTACTGATTCTAGGAATTTGAATAAACCATCCGTTAAGAAAGGATTTATTAAATAACACTTTTAACCTTTTGACGAACAATCAATAGTTGTCATAGAATTTGTGCGATTTCAACCCATAAATAAACCTAGAACTTCATCACTTAGTTTCACAAAGCACTTCATGATTTAATAACTTGAAATGTTCATTTGACGGAAGCAACAAAACGAATGACAAGTTACTTGTTGTAACAAAATTAATGCACAACTTTCTCCAAACCTGAATGATTTCAAATTAATTCAAACGTTTGTATATTTATTAGGTTATGCAAATTTTTGAATTAATTTCATCTCACTTTTTATGACGCAATAATCAAATATGGTGATTCAATTGCTTCTGCTTCTTATTTTTGTGACAGACAGAATAATTCTACAAAAATACAATGTGCCTGTTTCTTCTATTTTTTTAATAGAACATCAAATACAAGTCCGTTTGTTCTTTATTCTTAAAAGGGGAAGAGAAATAACACGCAAGAAGATGAAGAAGGTTCCACACTGAAGTCAAATCAAATCAACAGTCTATTAATATGTCCACACTGCTGGGGCTCAGGTCTACCCTCTCAACGAGGGCGTATGGGCTATAGTCCACCACGCTAGCTCAGTGCGGGTTGGTGGACTTCACATGCGCCTAAGAATTTCTTTTTCGGCGTATGCAGGTGGACTATAGCCCGAACGCCCTCGTTGAGAGGGTAGGCCTGAGCCCAAGCAGTGGGGACATGTTAAAAGGCTGTTGATGTATTGGTGGAGAGAGCGCCCTTACCTCTTCCAGATATCGTTTCTGATCTGTTGCAGGTCCCGCAGTTGCTTCTCGACCTCCTTCTTGGTGAAGGCGGTGGCCGGCAGCTTGGCGAGGCGGTCCTCCGCGTCCAACAGCCACGGCAGGAAGGCCTCCTGCGCCTTGCTGTACTTCCGGCAGTGCTCCTGTTGGAAGAACATACACATTTATTTAAGAAATTGAAAAAAAACCTTTAACTATGAAAAATCTTTTTAATTTACGATTTATTTACATTATTTTTAGGATTGGATTATTTTTACTTAGTAGCTATATCAGTGTGAATTTTTAATTAAGGAATAATCAGCTGATGACACTTTCTGCTCCACCTGTATAGCAGAATATTATGGAAAGTGGCAATAAAGTGAGATATTTAATGTAAGGTTTATTTGTCTGTTGCCATCTATACCAAAAGAAAATAAATTTGTTTTTATTTCCTCGCAGTGTGTTGAAAAACGTCTTATGTACCCGTGAGCATTGGTCATTACACATCTCGGCTTCATTACCCACTCGCGTTCAGCTCGTACGGAGCATTCCAACCTCGAGTGTAATGACCAACGTAGCTCACTTGTATCATAATGTACTATTATCGACCACCGCTTCCTAGATAAAAATAGTTGTAGTCTTACCATAGCGGCCTGCAGCCTGGTGTGTCGGTCGACTGTCTCCCGCTTGAGTTTCTCCCACTGCGCCTGGATTCGGTCCAGATCCTTGCGGAGGCCCTGGTGCACTGGCTTCTTCTCCATCTCACGACCTGGGCGAATGAATAATTTTGTTATAAATACCATTTAACTTGGGATTTAGAAATAGTTAATGGTCATATGCTGCAGATAGTCCCGGTCAGATGCAACCTATCTAGTTTCACTTGCAACCAGTCTAGTTTCAATCACGACCAGTCTAGTTTCACTTGCAACCAGTCTAGTTTCACTTGCAACCAGTCTGGTTTCACTTGCAACCATTCTGGTTTCACTTGCGACCAGACCAGTCTAGTTTCACTTGCAATTAGCCTAGTTTCACATGTAACCAGTCTAGTTTCACATGTAACCAGTCTAGTTCCACTAGCAACTAATCTAGTTTTACTTGCAACCAGTTTAGTTGACAAGCAACCAGTCTAGTTTCACTTGCAACCAGTCTAGTTTCACTAACAACTAGTCTAGTTTCATTAGCAACCAATCTAGTTTCACTAGCATCCAGTCTAGTTTTACTTGTAACCAGTCTAGTTTCACTTGCAACTAGTCTAGTTTCACTTGCAACCAGCCGAGTGTTCGTGCAACGCTCTCACCTTTGTCTAGCAGCATGATGATCTCGTGCTCTCTCTGCGTGAGATCGCGGTAAAGCGGCTCATGCTTCTCCAGCTGTTGCTGCAGCTTGGCCCTGTCGGCGGACACCTGCAGCCGGCCGGGCAGCGCGCCCAGCTCGGACTGCAGCCAGCCGAGGGTCCGCGCAACGGTCTCCTCGAGGTTGCGGCCGTCCCTTCGTGAAAACAACATCAGTTAGCTATACATTTTACACGTTTTAGTAATGTCGTTAAGTTGAGATTTCTGTGCGATTTATTTTTATGATAATTTAGAAGATTTTTGTACGCAAGTTATTTTATCATTTATAGGGGCAAAATCATCGATATAAGGAAAGCCAGCGGTAGATGGGTGACTTTCTTACATTACATACTCAAGCAATGGATCTGATTTATCCTTCATACTAATATTATAAAGGAGAAAGTTTGTAAGGATGTGGGGATGTTTGTTACTCTAATACCCCCTAAGTAATAAAACGCCCGGCTGGATGAGGTTAGCGCAGGACTGGTCGTCGTTGAGATCCTTGGGGGAGGCCTTTGTCCAGCAGTGGACGTCTACAGGCTGATATGATGATGATGAATAAAACGCCTACATAGAGGGCGCTGTTTCACAATTTACACGGAAAAACTATTCTACGCGGGCGAAGACGCGGGAAAAACCTAGTTATCTATGAAGATAACAATAGAGAGAGATAGATGACGCAAACACGTGGCGCGCGAGCAAGACGAAGCGAGTCAATTAAGACAAAGTGGCCTAATTTATGAGGATGGACCTCGCCAGAGGATAGTTACCAATCTACCACTTGTTTTCCTATATCTATGGACGAAATAGAGTTTGTACAGTCTACCGCTGAGTACTTACTTGAGCGCGGCCTCGATCTCTGCCTTCCTGTGGTCGAGCTTGCGCTGCAGGTTGTCGTACTGGCGCGCGACGGCCGCCAGCTTGCTCTGGATGTCCTGCCGCGACGCGGGGTCGGACAGGACGGTCGCGAGCGCCGCGCCCGCGGACTCCAAGTCCGCCAGCAGCGGCCGCTGGCCTTCCAGCTGGCGTTCTAAGTTCTGTAGGGAAGAGACAGTAAGTGTTATACATTACTTCATCATCATTATTATAATAATAATAATGTTATAATAATGTTTGGACAAATCCACACACGGCTGTTTAGTCCCAAACTAAGCCGAAGCTTGTAAATTGGGTACTCAACAACTGATAAACATACATAAACACTTTTAAATAAATACTTAAATACATACAAACACCCAGAATCCGAAAACCAACAGTTATGCTCATCACACAAATGTTGGCCCCGGGTGGGAATCGAACCCACGACCTTTGGCACAGTAGGCAGGGTCGCTACCACTGCGCCAACAGGCCAGTCTAAACACGTCCCCACTGCTGGGGCTCAGGCCTACCCTCTCAACGAGGGGGATCCCATAGAACAGCTGCTAAAATAACAATAATAATCAGAGAGGGACACACTTATTACAAAAGTGGTAAGAGTAAGCTAGACAGATATAATATCTTCTATCTCTCTCTCGTATGCGAATTTTTTGTTGGTGTGTAACTGCATACCAACAACAAACCATGACTGTCAACAAACAACAGCCCGACTAAAATAGATAGTGTTTGTTCAGTTTGACTCCGCCATGTAAGAAATGTCTTCTCAGATTATTGGGGTAAAAGACTATTGCTATTTCATGCTATACGCTGAGTGCAAATCTATGGTAATACTTAATCAACGTTCCGAACAGTCGTACCTCTATCTTCCTGAGCTGTTCGTCGGGCTCCTTCTCCAGGGCGACGTCGTCCAGCTTGTCGGAGATGGTCTGCAGCGCGTCGCGCAGGCGCGCCAGCCCCGCGTCGAACTCGCGCGACGTGTCCGCCGCCGCGCCCAGGCTCTCCGCGCGCTGCTCCAGTCTAACATAACACCAACCGCGTTATACAACTATCCGACACGTCAAGCACGTTAAGAGCTCATTAGCATACAAGTGCCTAATAAAGTGTATATTGTGCGGGAAAGTTAAATGGAATCGTGTAACGACTCAACAAGATCGTTCCAAATTGACCGTTGTTAAATCTTCATTAAACCTACTACCAGTTTAGTGCGGATGTGAACTGCAGTGTGATCTCCGAATGGCACTAGTTTGACCGGAGGCCGTGCTGCGGCTTTTTTATATACTGATTATTAAAAAGTATCATTGGCCTTTATGGGCTTTGATTCCAATTGGCCGTTAAACCATTATAAAATTAATTAAAAATTTATTGGCAAACAGGCTGTACTATTATCATTCTAAGATAAGGCGGACTTGTAGTCTTCAGTAGATCCTGTGGTTCTGTCGCCGATATGTGGAACCAGCTGTTGTGTGAATGCAGCGCACTGGCTGCAAGCCGAATGAGTGTCCTGTGTATAGTCCCCGTAGAATTTTATGGCGGTTGTATGAAGTTGGCTGACATCTGTGCAATAACTAATTTTAGGTGGCCAAGGGGAGCTGCGCGGGGGTTCACTAGAGACGCTCATTCAATTTCAAGAAATAGTCATTGACTGACTGGAGGCGGAGAATCGGTAATTGAGTTCAGTCGCGCGCCTTGGGGGAGGCCTATGTCCAGCAGTTGGTTAGTGCAGGCTGATGATCATTATCACCATATCAGCCCTTTAACATCCACTGCTGAAATTCAACCATTCCCTAATGAACCTTCAAGCCTTCCCCAATGAACTCCACCACACCCGGTCCTCCGCCCGCCACATCCCGCCGCTTCCGGCCGCCTTCTGAAGGTCTTCTTTAGGTCCAACAGACCGATGATGATGAAAATAAAGACTCACTTGTTCAGCAGCTCGTTCCAGCGGTCGTGCAGCTCCTTGACCTTCTGCTTGAGCTTGGCGGCGTCAGGCGCGCGCGGGTCGAGCCGCTCCAGCACGCCGGCCGCCACCTCCGCCAGGTGCGCCAGCTGCGGCTGCTGGGTGCGGAACTCCTCGCGGAGGACTTGCACCTGATGGGCGCACAACACGGGAATTAAGCTCGTGTAACTAACAAGTCAATGGTCTTGACAGACGGACGGACAGACAGACAGACAAACAGACAGACGGACAACGGAGTGATCCTATAACGGTTCCTTTTTTACTCTTTTGAGGTACGGAACCCTAAAAATGTATGAAATCCCACCTGCTGCACTTGTGTCTGCACCATCCTGGAGTCTGAAGAGATGGGTCCGAGCGCGGCCATCATGCGGTCCTTGGCGCCGAGCCACTGCGACAGGTTGCTGTGCGTGTCGTGGAAGTCCTTCATCTCCTCCATCAGACGGATCCTGGCGGAAGACAAACAGTTTAACAACAATCTACATTAGGTTTTCAGCAACCGAGGAATGACGTAAACTTGTAAAAATATTTTTTTATGTATTTAAGAACGTAAGTATGTATGCATTGTTTGTATGTAAACGCTTTATTGTACTAAAATTTACTGAAATAATAACAAATAATACTCCACTGGACCCTTTTGGCTTGGACGGCCACTTATAATATCTATACCAGCCCAGCCTCAAAATGTACAAATAATTTTAAAAAAGTTAGGACACATCGCGTTTACAAAACGTCCCGGTACATATTTCTCAAAACTTCCCGTTCTCAAAATTATACCCTTTCTCAAAACACCCCGTTCTCAAAACGTCCCTTTCTCAAAACATCCCGTTCTCAACTTACTTATCCTTGAAAGCGTCGTGCAGAGCCTTCCACCTGGAGGCGACGTCCTCCATCTCGTCGTGGAGCCGGTCGGAGCCCTGCACGCCCTGCTTGCGCTTCAGCAGTTCACGGACCTATGGCATACAGATACACAATAAAACATCGTTACAATTTATTTTTGAGGCTTGTGAAACAAGTCAATGCCAGCCTGAGGGACACCGTTGGTGGACAGAGGTTTGGCACAACAGATCTCAAAAGGGGTTAAATTTTACCTGAGTCCTGGTAGAGTCAAGGATGCTCTGTTTCTCGTACATTTCCTCGAGAACTGCGCGCGCCTGCTTGATGGTCTTGTCGGCCTCCTCCTTGGTACTTGGCACCGACTCCTTGGGCAGTTGTCTCTGGACCTGGTGAATAAAAGAGATATTACTTTATGATCAACCTAAAGGCGTGTCTCCTGCGCTGTTTCTAAAACATTACACAAAACGGCGTGGAAGTTTTTGTTTTACATTGAACTTTGAAAAATTTTACATTGAATTTTGAAAACATTTCCCGCGCGTGTAGAGAGAGGATTTTTGTATGACTGCCGAACCGTTGATAATTCCGAAAAGAGAAAAAAAAAAAGAAATTACAATGGTGAATCCGTAGACATTCTTACCTTGTCCAAGAAGGTGTTGAGGGCGCGGAAGCTATCGAGATGCTTCCTGATCTCCTCGCGGATGGAGTCCAACTCGGACTGGCGGTCGGACAGCTTGGTGCCGAGCAGGCTGTATCTGTTGTTGATCTCGGATAGCTGTTGCTGCACCGGGGACAGTTCTGCAAAAAAATTGTGTCTTAAGTATATGGTTCTCGTGAAGTTAAATAGTAAATGGGGTCCCATCAAGCAAAGGTATTTTAAGATATAAAATTACGCCCCGTTTCTTCTATTTAGCTCTAGATCTTGTTAGATCTAGTTTTATAGTTCTTCTTCCCCCGGTGTTTTCCTTATCCCACCTGACCTTACTAACAAAAAATTAATAAAATTCCATTCCAAAGAAGTAGAACTTCCACCCTTAAGAAGTTGAAATCCCACCCTTCAGTTGAAATTTTACTAATTCACTGAAATTTCACCCCTAAGTTGAAATTACACTTTTAAGTTTAAAATTCACATCCAAAAAGTTAAAATTTTACCCTTAACTTGTTTTTAGCAAAATAGTTCGAGAAAACATCTAACAAATCAATTAAACCAGTCTCACCTTCAAGATGGAACCCGTCTTGGCTGGAGCGACGAGACGAGAACCCGCTGGATGTGGAATGGGTGGACCCTGGGCTGACCAGCCCGTGCCCTTTGGTGGGTGATGGTGATCGGCCATCCACGGAACGAACTAAAGGTATCATTTTTAATTACTTTAATATCTACAAAGCACTTGGTAACCACAATGTAAAATTATTCCACGATCGATTCACACATCTTTGTTTTAGAACAATAAGATGTTAATAATAATTGGACATTTTCATAAAAAACATACATATTGGAAAATATTATACAAGACTTAAATTGTTACAGACAAATACTATGATGGTGAGTCGGTGACATTTTCTCATTATTACAAAAATCCCTCTCTTAATATCCCTCTCTTAATATCCCTCTCTTATCTTATTACAAAAATCCCTCTCTTAACCTCTCTTAAAATCCCTCTCATCTTATTAGAAAAAATCCTCTCTTAAAATCCCTCTCTCATCTTATTACAAAAATCCCTCTCTTAAGATCCCTCTCTCATCTTATTAGAAAAATTCCTCTCTTAAAATCCCTCTCTCATCTTATTAGAAAAATTCCTCTCTTAAAATCCCTCTCTCATCTTATTAGAAAAATTCCTCTCATAAAATCAGTATGTAATGTACTTACTAGGCGTTTGCCTCTTGGTGGGACTGTACACTTGCCGCTTCCGGTGCGGGCTGTCGGCGCGGTCTCCGCGCGTCAGTGCCTCGTACATTGCGCCCGCCTCGTTCACCTGCCCAACGAGTCACAGATTATATACCATGTATGTTTTTCTTTAAACAAATATATCATATATTTTAAAGGACATATTTGTTTTTTTGTTATTTTCTGTGTTTAAATTTGAATATAGCAATCCTCGTGGTTTGAGGGTCGAACCAAGTGGAATTCAATGACCCTCTTGGTCCGATGGACGAACTCAGTGGAATAAAAAAAACCTGTTAGTCCGAAAAATTCAATTCAAATTCGGAATCAAAATTCCTCGTCGTCCGTCATGTCGGACAACGTTGTCGAACCATGTGGCCGCAGCCATTTTTTTAAAGGTTTTACGGCCATGGAAACAAAGTCCTATAAAATATAATGTTTGCTTTTCTGCATTTCATTTGAGTTCGAAAATCTGTCTATTTTCGATGAATATAATGTCATATGTTGAAAATGACATATTAACATCGGAAATGCGGGAAAAAACAGATTTTCGAACTGCAATAAAACCAAGAAAGGAAGCTTTGGTGTCATAGTTAGAAATGCATGGATGGAGAAGTTGTAACAGAACATATTATTGATATATTTTGGCCGGTTATTTCAGATTTGGTACAAAAGTAAACACAGCAATAAAATGTTTTTGAAAACACGCAATCGCGAAAAATAAGTATGTATTATGCTACCAATTACAAGGCTCGAATCTCATTCACAACCACTCCATCCTAAATCCAAGGAAGCGTACCTTGTCAACAGTGACTGAGAAGTCCCTGTACTCCTTGGCCATGGGCCTGAGCTCGTCCTGCTGCTGCTTCACCACGTCCAGGTCCACGGCCACCGGCTGGAGGCGGCCCACGCGGCTCTCGAACGACTGCAGCCACTCCAGCACCTGAGGATAACAAGGTTTTAGAATAAGACTTACATAAAGGATCTCTATGATAGATAAAACTGCCACTACTCGCTGCTAGGCGGCGCCATTAGCCAAACTATGAAATCTCTAGCTCCTTATGCTTGTTAACCTTTTAAGATGAAGCATGACAGGTCAAAAAAGAGAAGAAAAAAAAAGAGAAAAAAAAGAGGTTAACATAAAAGAGGTTAACATTCTTTAACCGAACGATATTACAAAACTTTAAACTGATAAAGAAAATGGCGTTTTTTGTCATTTTATGCATTATAAACTACACAATTTCTATTTCAGTTTAAAGTTTTGCAAAACCTGTTAAATTAAGAAAAAATCGACTGGACACACTAATCGTTTCCGTCCTATATACTTGGGTGTTGTCGTGCCCCCTGCTAAGATATATCAGTTGGTATCAACTAACCTGAACCTTGAGGGTCTCGTATTGGTTGAGCTGGTCGGCTCTCTGTTTAGACAGCTTCTGTTTCTCTTCTAGGGCTGTATTGAAGTCGCGCCATTGATTCTCCAAAGCCTGTATATAACATAGAAAATTATAGGTCAGAAAAATGCTTATAATTAATAGAAATTTTATTGCAAACAAAATCAATCTGTATGTTAAATAATTGTTTATTTACATTTAAAAAGCTATATTTTCTGACCGGGTGTGGTGGCGTTCACTGAAAAGGGCCTACGTCCAGCAGTGGACGTTGAAGGCTGATATGATGAGGATAGGTAGATGTAAAAACTAGTATAAATATTTTAAAAAAATTACAAAAGCGTACCTTCATCCTGTCGCGGACGACATGCGTATCAGTGACGTCCTTCTTGGCGAGCAGCTGCTTCCCGTTGCGCAGGCACTCTTCCAGCAACGGTATTTGTTTGTCCCTGGAAGTAACAACACTTAAATAATGCCTTCTTAATCACATATCATAAATTAAAAGGAAGACCATGAAAATACTGTTTTTTTTCCACATTTATCCGATTCCCGGCTCTAAGTTATTTTTGAAAATAAAAGAATTTGCAATGCCCTAGCTGCAAGGCATGGTTGTCCTAGGTACAGCCTATCCCGAGGCTAGATTTATTATGCAGCCTATTTTGAACCCGAGGACTACAGGCTCCTGCCCCTTAGCTGCATAAAAGCTTATGAGCAGCGAACACTTGGGGAGGAGAGGTACACACAGACACAGAGGTAAAACAGGCAAACACAGGGGCTTGCACAAAAGATCCCATATGGTCGCAGTGTCGCCGGGTGAACCTTTACTTTGAGACCTTTTTTACGGTAACAACCAGACTTAAGAAACTTAAAAACTGTACAGTATTTAGATAACTGAAATAAAAAAATTACTCATTTCCCATCCAACCACTGCTTTATTTCCAACCTGTATACCTCAGCAGGACCTACCTGAAGTGCGCAAGATCTGACAGCCTAGCCCTGAGCTCCTCGGCGGGCATCCTGGCCAGCTCCCTCGCGTCGGCCTGCTCCACCAGCTGCGCGTGCGCAGAGTCCAGCCGAGCGGCCTGCTGAGCGAACTGAGCAAGCTCGGCGGACACTTCCTCCAGCAGTTGGCCGCGCTTTACGGAGCGCTCCAGGAGTTTCTCGTATCTGTTGGTGTGCATCAAGGAATAATGGCACTGGAACGCGAATGTACTCGTCAATTCTACTGTACATGCAAGTTTTTATAGAAAGGTTGGCCGGAAAACTTTTTTCAATGGAATGGAAGATGGACGACTATTGATGTATTGTAAACTGTCAGGAAGGTTCGAATCTCTTTGGTGGCGCGCGCGCTCCCTATGGAGACTGCATCTTGCATATTTAGTATGGATACCAATGGTGCCACTTACAGGGGGGGTGCGGAGAAAGAAAGCGGAGTCGCGGGAGGAGGTTGCTAATACAAATTCATATGGAGTTTGAAAATGAGAATGTATGAGTGAGTCACAACTTTAACTTTAACTTTACACAATGAGATTATATTGAACGAAGTACACACACACTCGGGGACACCTAGCTAAGGCCCCCAGCAGAAAACCAGCGCTGCGCCTCTCGGGTGCAGCACTATGATGAGTTGGTGACCTTTTCGAATCCACAGCATCGTCTGCCTGATTTATATTAGGTACTATTTGACTGGTACTTACTTATTTGACATCGCAAAACATAATTTAAATTTTAATGTAAATTTTGCATGCCATATAAATGGTGAAGCATGAGATCCTGTGTAAGCATAAACTCCATACAACTTATTACCATGTTTCAGCAAATAAATTCATTCATTCATTCATTTCATTTCATTCATTAGGTTTAAGTAATTTTACCCATCTATAATGTCTGTGGTCGAATAAATTATTTTTCTTTTATGCACGAATTGCGTATCCTGATCCAGGTTGCAAGACATTACCTGGCGTATATATCCTCGGCTCTCTGCTCCAGTTTCTTGGCGATCCTCGCGTTGGAGGGGGTGAGCGCCGCGTCGCGCGCGCTGCTCACCAGCTTGGCGAGCGTCGGCCGGCGAGCCTCCGCCTCGTTGTGCGCGATGCGGTGCTCGCGGACCTGCTCGTCGAGCCGCTCGCGGATCAGAGACGCCGGCTTCAATTGGTTCCTGTTGAACGGGTACATCATCATCATCAGCCTATTGACACGTCCCCACTGCTGGGGCTGAGACCCACTCTCTCAACGAGACACAATGAGACTGTACGAGTCAAATCGACAAGACGGTTTTGGGGGACAACTACATACTTTTAAAAATAAATAATAATAACGAGGGCATTCGGGCTATAGTCCACCACGCTAGCCCAGTGCGGGTTGGTGGACTTCACATGCGCCTAAGAATTTCTTCTTCGACGTATGCAGGTTTCCTCACGATGTTTTCCTTCACCGTTCGAGAGCAGTCAGTAAATGTACTTCAGTTTCGAAAAAAACCATTGGTACATGGCCCAGCCGGGGATCGAACTTCGGACCTTTCGATATGATAGGCCGCGCCTTATCCCCGAGGCCACAGACGCTCTGAACGGGTGCGAGATATCGTATAGA
Organism: Metalampra italica; assembly: GCA_949699065.1. NCBI lineage: Eukaryota > Metazoa > Arthropoda > Insecta > Lepidoptera > Oecophoridae > Metalampra > Metalampra italica. The sequence goes on along the minus strand of OX452991.1, from coordinate 5,936,790 downwards.
TAAGTAAGTCGTGCAAAACAACTAACGTGGATGTTAAAAATACTAAATGAGCGACTAGAAATACTAAGTGAGCGACTAGAAGTACGAAAGAAGCGACGAGCGTTAGGCCGCTGTAGACTACCGCACGAACCGAACAGCGCCTTCAGACGATGCACGGTTGTAATTCGCTGTTGGTTAGCAGACCACGAAAACTAATTGATTCGACTGACTGACTGATTGATTGATTGACTTACTTGAACGCGTTCTCCGCCTGCCCGAGCCAGTGCGCCTGCGTCTCCGCGGCGTCCTGCAGCCCCTGGCACTGCAGCAGGGCGGCCTCCAGCTCGGCGCAGCGCGAGCCCACGGCGCTGCTCAGGTCGCGGTAGCGGCCCGTCAGGTCCACCACCGGCACCTCCAGCTGACGGATCTCCGACGGCGTCAGGTTACCCTCCAGCGATTTGACTAGTTGGTCGCACGCCTGTCGAGGGAATATCGAGTCAGTTTATATGCACGGTATGTTAGACTTCATTGAATATACAGGGCGACCCAAACCTATACGATTTGGACGTAGAAGGAGATGTACTTAGGACGTAGATGGAAACTCCTTCTAAGTGACATAGTACAGTCGAGTATTTAAATATATTACCATCTTCGTACCTTACACGGTTTAAACTTGCTATGGCGAAATAAAACATTTGATTCAATATAAAAAAAAATACTGAATTCATGAGACCGGAAACTACAATTATTTTGTTTCTATGTCGCTCTAATGTAATTAAAACATTCGCTCTTTAGCGAATACATTAGAGTGACAAGAATCTGTCACTTATCACAAGATACTATACTATACACGTTTAATTGTAGTGATTGACGCGAATGACGTGCAAACTACGTGCTGACCGTAGATTGACAATCGCGCGTACTCTTCTCTGTACTAAGTGATTGATAGGAAGCATTAGGGTCCATCATGCAGCATGATAATTCACGTGAACATAACACATGTCATGCCGCATGATCGTCTAAGGACCGCTTTAGATTATAGGAAGACAATTGGGAAATGACAAATGGTTTCATTGTCAATTTAAAAACATGTGATGACTTACATCTTTGGCGTTGTCGATGAGTCGACCCTGCGAGAGGATCTCGTTGTGCAGGGTCCTGGCCTTGGCCAGCTGCGACTCCACGGCCCTCGGCTCACCGCCAACCGGCTCGGACAGCACTGACCGCACTTGGGGCTCCACCTGAACATTGACTTATTTATTAGATTCGAACTGAGCTACAAAAACATGGACATATTATAATTGAGCTACAAAAACATGGCCCTATTTGAATTGGCTACATACAGTAAGGGTTTAACGGTTCAGGTAGCTACCCAGCTATACAAAGAAGACGTTCTTAGAACACTGTACCTATATCATTTTTGAGGATATTTCAATCGGCATTCACATATTTAGATATACAAGAACAGTTGTCAAAAAAAGATCAATGAGAGGTTAGCCCCCTAAGCCTCATAATCCAGCCTCAGTAATGTAATTAGTCTACCTCACATTTTACATAAGATGTGGCTTAAAGGTCTAAGTAACCAAGCCAAAAAAACCTAATTAAAAAGCACCAGGGCTTATTGGAGGGATTTTGTCGGAGACGGTTGTCTTTTTATTTAGTTTCCTCAAAAAATGTTTAATGTAGGTTTTGGTGTATATCTGTGATAGTTTTATATGCAACAAGTGCCTATTAAAGTGTATATTGTGCGGGATAGTTAAATAAAAGCGTGTAACGACTCTACCAGATCGTTCCAAAATGTCCCTTGTTAAATCTTCATTAAACCTACTACCGGTTTAATGCGGACGTGAACTGCAGTGTGGATCACCGAATGGCACTAGTTGTGCTTTCGTGGAGGCCGTGCTGCGGTTTTATTGAAAATCCCTGACTAACTCTAGTCGTGCTCTGTTTTTGTGGAGGCCGTGCAGTAACCGCCGGTTTTTGAAGAAAAACAAACAAAATATGACTTGGCTGTATGGTCTATGACTTTTTCCTGTCCATCATTGGACGAATTTAACAAAAAAAAAGCACGAACCTCCTTCATCCACCTGTGCGCGCGGTCCAGCGCGTCGTGGTACTGCTTGGTGACGTCTGCGGCGCCGCGCAGGCGCTCCTGCAGCCGCTGCGCGCGCGCGGCCAGGTCGGAGTGCCGGCGACGCGCCAGCGCCGCGCCCTCGCGCACCGCGCTCTCCGGCGGCGGCGGCACATGCGACAGCCGCGACGGCAGCGACGTGCGGTACTCGTTGAGGACTGTCAGGAATTCCTGCAAATTCAAATTTCGTTTATTAAAAATTGGAATACAATATTCTCTTTTTGACGTCAATTCTGTCTAAAACTAAAACTACTGTTTCCACCTGCACGTCGCCGAAGGGAACAAACAGCAACAAACCCAACAGCACAGGGCCCTGACTTCATACATATAGCTTGTTCATTACAATATTTATCTATGTTGAGCCATCAAGCACTCCATGGAAGTTTATCATTTAGGTAGTCATTTAACTTACAATATGCTTTTTTGCACAAGTTTGATTTTACGGAGAGAAATAACATAAGTTTATAGTTTGACTAACCTGTAGGCGTCGCGTAGTGTCAGTAGTACCATTGAGTAGTACCATTGATGGTACAAGTGATACAACTTTGTATCCTTAGTACCAATCAATGGTACTAGTGACACTCGTAGTTGGTAGTGACCCTGCCTACTGCGCCAGAGGGCGTGGGTTCGATTCCCACCAGAAACCAACATTTGTGTGATGAGCATATCTGTTGGTTTTCGGATTCTGGGTGTTTGTATTTATTTTAAAAGTATTTAAGTATGTTATCAGGTTGTTGAGTTCCGATTTACAAGCTTCGGCTTAGTTTGGGACTAAATAGCCGTGTGTAAATTTGTCCGAACATTATTATTATTTGACATTGTCATCTCGTTTTTTTTTTAATTTGAATCCTTTCTCTCACCTTGCTCTCGTCGACGAACTTCTGCGCCGACATGGTGATGAACCTGAGGTCGGCCTGGTGCGCGATGACGTCAGACACGAACTCCCTCACGTCCTCGCTCTGGCCGGGCAGGTTGTTCAGCTTCGACAGGGCCGACTCCTTGTCTTCCAGAGTGCGATACGCGCCCTCCATCCAGGTGTTGAAAGTGTTCAGTTCGTTGCTGGAACGGAAGGAACGAATAGATTGGCCGATCTTTTACTTGGGCCATTTCGAATGAAATAAAAATTATTTGTTTCATGTTTATTAGGGAGCGTCATTGGCGTCGGGAATAGACGCGGCCTATCATATCCAAAAGGTCCGAAGTTCGATCCCCGGCTGGGCCATGTAGCAATGGGTTTTTCTCGAAATCGAGTACATTTACTGACTGCTCTCAAACGGCGAAGAAAAACATCGTGAGGAAACCTGCATACGCCGAAGAAGAAATTCTTAGGCGTATGTGAAGTCCACCAACCCGCACTGGGCTAGCGTGGTGGACTATAGCCCGATCGCCCTCGTTGAGAGGGTAGGCCTGAGCCCCAGCAGTGAGGACATGTTAATAGGCTGTTGATGAAAAATTATTTGTGAATTTAGCGGTCGCAGCGCTGCTTCAGCTACCTCACGACTCATGGGCTATGTCGAGCACTGGACGTTGAAGGAGATGACATGATGGTGTACTCACGAGAACTTCCCGAGCTCATCCCTGGCTGCAGCCAGCCGCCTCAGCATCTTGTCGCAACGCTCGGTGCAGCGGTCGCAGCGCTGCTTGAGCTGCCTCACGCCGCGCTCGAGCGCCGCCACCTCGTGCGGCGCCAGCACGTCACCGCCAGACACGAGCAGCTGCTTGGCCTGGTCGGCGCACGCGGACACCTGCCGCTGGTGGCTCTCCAGGTCGTCTTTGATCAGCTGCAAGGAAGTAGCGAATGGAATACTTTTCACACAATCGAGGTCATTCTGAGGCCTTGGATGTCCGCCTGGGAATGATTTGAGTCGTTTGTCTGACTGATCGCTGACAGGACGTCTCGTTTATGAGGGTTTCGCCGACAGATTCCTTTACGTATAGACGATAGCCGTCAGAATTACTCTCAATCATTCTATTTAATGTCATAGATGTTTGCTAGAAAAAGTTTGTACTAAATGAATTCATCATCATCATATCTGTCTGTAGACGTCCACTACCGGACACAGGCCTCCACCAGGGATCTCCACGACGATCGGTCCTGTGCTAACCTCATCCAGCCGGGTCCCGCGACCTTCACCATCTCGTCGGCCCACCTTGTACGAGGCCTACGCCGCGTCTTCCAGTACCTACACCACTCGCCGATCTAGAACCTTTCTGCCACAACGGCCGTCAGTTCTACTCTACTAAATGAATTACCTTGAGAATATTAATCTGGTTGCGCAGCTCGTCTAGATCTTCCTTGACGGCCTCCTGGTTGGCCAGCCTCTCCTCCACAATCGCGATCCACTCGAGTAGCTTGGACAACGTCTCATCGCAAAGCCTGTACTTCTCTTCAACTGCTTGCTAAACATTAAACAAAAACATATCACACTATGCACAGGAGAATCACCCGTCAAAGTTTTGCGAGAGCGTAGCCCCCAACTCCAAAATTCACGCACCCTTCCCGAGATAACACGTTTCAATTATTTGAACTGGAATATGTAATTAGAAATCAACGCAATCATGACGTATTCGTATCCTACTCATAGCAAATTAAACAACTTTAAGACAACAAGAATTTAAATGTAAAAGAAAACGAGGATGTAGGAGGCAGAGACGCTCTCTCAACAAGACGGGCAGTAAGGGCGTATTTACAAAGCTCAATAGAGCTTCGAACAGTGCATTCGTTTAACTACTGAGCAAATATTACAATGCATCTATTCTACACGAGTGCAGTCAATCACATGTAGACGACTTCTTCAAATCTACGGACACAACAAGTGATATTTTAATTGCGATATTAAATTGTATTACTCAAATACATATTTCCAATGGACATTCACATATTTACAATACGAGGACAAAGTCGGTGGATAACCTAGTCATGCATAAAGTATAAGAGGTATCCACCAAACAAAAACCTGTAAAAGAAGCTTGGAAGACACAAGACTACGCCAGATAGAAAGCAAAAGATACTCCTGGTAAAAACAAAATAGACAAAGGCAACAACGAGAGACAGCCAATATACAAACAGCATGGAGATGACATCACAACCGGTCTACAAGTTGCGTATAACACAGAACAGAGAACTAAAACATGCAAAAAGCGTGACATGCAAGCTGTGGACGCAAAAGTCAAACATCTTAAAAGATAGACTTTTGACTCATTTTTAATCTGTTTGACCTTAGCATCAAATATAGTAAACGCATACGCGTATAATGGTATCAACATCTTCAATTTTTCTAAGTATTAATAGTTTTGATTACAGTTATTTGTTAAAAAAGTATAAAAATATTAAGAGTACCTTCTTGAAAAATCTGAAACTTTGAAAAAAAAATGTTTTGTCTTAAAAGTAAATGAAATAGAAAGTATAAAATAAGTAAAAAATGAAAATAATTTACAATAAAGTAATTTAAATTTGGAAAAATTTACACTAAATAAAAACATTTTGGACGTCATTTGGGACTTTATTTCATAAATTTTAATACGAAATTAAAATAATAAAGAGTGATAATACATTTAAAAGTGTCGATGAAATAAAATCACAAATAGACGACCATTTGAAATAAAACCAAAATGAATTGTAAATACTACCTTTCGTGTTTGTGTTTGAAGAAAATGTTTTACCATTTCATGATATTGTGAATGTTTGCGTCGCAAGTGTCCGCCAATCAACATCACAATAGCATAGCGCTGACCATGCATTCCAAAACATGTGAGCACAGGTTCCAAGGAATGAGTATGCCGATACGGGACTTAAAAAACAAATTCCGGATTCAAATGATCTAAAAGATCAGTCCAGCAGTCAATCGCTGGTTTTTAATGAGGAAGCAAAACAAAGGAAGCGAAGGCCGACAGAGATCGACCACGTTCTCTTAGCACAATGTGAATGAGTTAGATATTGGCGAGACGGTGATTCTCAATATCGTCGTTAATATATGATCCCTCACAGGCAAGCATTCACGATTTAGCTCAAAAGGGTTCTTTAGCATCGCAGGCAACGGCTGGAAATAAAAAACAACATACATCGAGCCTTAGTACAATGTGAAAATAAGCAAGTTTCGCTTTTATACAATTGTTTGCATTCCCAACGTCATCATTACTGAAATCAGTTTCAAGACTGATATCAATGATAATGAAAGTGCGTTATTGTATCAAATTGATAGCTCTCAATGGTATGACTATTCGTTTACTTAACGTGGTTAATGAGTTTATTATGATATGTTCGGTTTTTATCAAAGAGTGAACGTTAAAAATGCAGAGAGCGGGGCTAATTGATACGATACTAATAAATAACGCATTTTTAAATGTATTTTATTTGCTAATTATCTAATTACGAGGAATTGACGGCTGTCCAGCCGTCCGGCATCAGAATTTCACATAAATTTATATTTTTATGACTCAGAAAGTATTTTAAAAAATAATTGCAAATAAAACACATCTAAAAAGGACCACAAACAATTATTTGGACGCTGTAAACCTAAACTTAAGCATCTAATGATAACACAAGAGACATCTACAAGTATATTCATTATGTATAATAACTACTTAAAAGCCATAATTTTTTCTAAAAGTGAAAATCTAAATACTGCGATTCGAAAAATTACAGACGCCGTGTTTAAAATGTGCTAAGACAACACTTACAATGGAAATTACTATACTATCTCTTTTATAGTAACGGATGACTTAAGTTTTAGGTAAAATTTAATGAATCAATGAATTTTGATTAGTGAATGTCACTTCAAAAAAAACTGTGAGGTCAGCAAGGGAAAAATAGCATAGATCCCTCGACACAGTAAGACTTGTGGGTGTCGTGCCATGCCAATGGTTTAAGCCAACCGCTCAAGACAGAGTACACCGCCTAAGAGTGGAAACAGGAAGATTTAAAGCAACACCTTTCGCTTGGTAGAGGCACAATATAGAATTAAAACAAATATTAACACTTACCCTTGTTTCTGCTGGCAGCAGGTATCCCTTTTTGTGAGCTTTTACCAAGTCCAGACTAATACCCTTTTTCGAATCGATTATCAGCCTTCCTTCGATTGGATCCACGAGCTTCTGATCTATGGCTTGTACCAACGGACAAATCTTTCCTGTCTCTGGTTCTTTGACGACAGTACTTGATGGATCTACAATGCCTTGTCGGATCGCTTCGCCTAAATTCAACCTCTTTCTATCTATGACGCTTGTCGTTATAAACGGATCATTAAGAGCTCCAGTCGTAGGGTTGTAAACACCAAAGTTCAGTGTTTCAATCAAACTGAAACTCTTCTTTGGCGTCATGAGTAAGCCGCTTTCTATAGAAGCGGAGAGTGTGTTAAGCTTAGAGGTCTCCGTGTCCAAGATGTTGCCTTTTTCAGCGTCCATGAGGCCTTTGCGGAACGCTTCCGGGAGTTTAACTAACCTCTTCTTGAGATTATCCTTTATGAGCGCTGTGTCCGGATCTATATAGCCCAATATGGCTGCGTCTTTGATTGTTAGAACTTCTTTGGAATCTGGATCAGTAAATCGAGCGGTATTGACGTTGAGCTGACCATTTTCAATCGCTTGCTCAAATGTTAGAGGTTCCCGAACGTAGACAATTAATCCGTTTTCGAAAACGAAACAGAGAGTTCGCGATCTTTGTGTGTCAAATGACCCTTTAGCATTTATATCGATAATACCCTCAGTAATGCCTAATTTCAATGGAATGTATTTATTTTTACGTGGATCTTTTATTACAGCAGTTTCCGGATCGATAAATTCGTATTTGATAGCTTCATCTAAAGTGAATTCCCTAAGCACCGGTCCCTTTGAAGCTGCGGTTTCTGGGACGTATCGTTTGGTTACAGTTTGCGATGTGATAGGTTGATAGACTGTCACAAGAAGACCCTTATCGAAAGCAATGTCTAAACTGTACGTTTTCTTAGCCTTGGTATCGAGAACCCTACCTTTACTTACATCAACGTCGCCTTGTTGTATTGCAATAGGCAGTGGTTTGAATTTGTTTGTGAAACTATCTTTGACCGCTGTAAGTTCGGGATTGAGCAAGTTAGATTCAATAGCTTTATTGACATCGATAAACTCATTTGTGCAAGGATCAACAATTTTACCATTATCAGCCCTGAATAGACCATTTTTAATAATTTCTTCTAGGCTTAAATTCTTCTTTGAAGTTACAATAAGTCCGCGATGCTTTGCATCTAGCAAATTAATTTGATTTCCGTTCGGTAAAACATAAATACTGTTAGCATCGTCTACAATACCGCTGTCAATAGCTTCCTGTAGTTTTATATACTTGCTTGTAGGAATATTTTTGACTAAAGAGGTTTCTGGATTGATCAGGTCTTCAGCAATGGCAGTCTTTAGAGAAATCCTTCTTTCGGAAACCGGGTGAACAAACACGAGTTCAGTAATATCATACATGTTCATGGCTAATGCATCGTATAAAGTAAACCCTGCACTTTCAATATCGACAATAAGACCTAAGCTCATAGCCTCAGAGAGGGTAATTGACACATCAGAACCAGGTTCGTGGAATTTACCACTTCTCCTATCAACAATTTCATTCCGGCAGCAGTCAGCTAACGATAAAGGTTTCTCAGATTTTTTATCAAAGTAGCAAAGATATTTTGGGCTGATGATAGACCTTCTAAGTGACTCATGTAAAGTGATTTTACGATTAGTAGCTGGATCAATTATTTTCCCTGTACTATCTTCATAGAGGCCTTGATGTAATGCCCTTTGTAGACTTATCGGGGCTTTGCTGTCAACAAGTAAACCTATTTCAAACGCTTTGCGGAGACTGATCTCTTCATTATTACTGTTTATGTTTCTAATTTTACCTGATTTGTCATTAATGACACCGGTCTCTATCGATTCTGGTAACGTAATTTTATCCCATTTACCTAATCTGTTGTCCTGAATATGAACTGAATGAGCATCAATTAAGCTCATCTTGATTGCCTCGGCAAGAGTGTATTTCTTACCACTCTGAGGATCCAAGAATAGTCCGGTTATGTCATTGTAAATTCCCTTTTCAACAGCTTCCATAAGCGACATAGGCTTTCGGACTTCAACCAAGATACCTCTTTCAAATGCTTCACGGAAATCTATTTTGTCATCTCCTAATATTATTGTGCCTGTTCTACCGTCTACTATGCCTTTGTCCACGGCAAATTCGAAAGGAATCACCTTACTTCCGACATGTACTAATGTGGATTGGGGATCTAAAATACGTTTTCTAATAGCTCTATCAGTTGGCATTTTTTCTTTACTCTGTGGATGTGAAAATTTACCCGTTTTAGGGTCATAAAATCCTTTGAATACAGCTTCTGGTAAACTGAGTTTTCGTTTAGCCGGTACTATTAAACCACGCTCTGAAGCGTCCGTGAGCGATATCTTGTCTCCTTGGATTGGATCTCTAACTATACCTTCCTTTGAGTCAACTATACCTACCTTAATCGCGTCGGCTAAAGAAATAATCTCGCCGGTAACCGAATTTCTGACAGATAATGCTTCAGGATTTATATTTCCGACTTTGATTGCATCTTCAAGCGTCATCGTGACACCGTTGATCGTCAAAAGACCAGTTTCAGGATCATAGATACCCTGGACTAAGCCTTCTTGTAGTGTCCATGGTTTCTTATCACTTAGTATGTAGCCCTTCTCACTTGCTTCCTTAAGATTGCATATCGGAGATGTAATAATGCCCTGTTCTAAATCTAAGAGACCAGACTTTACTGCTTGTTCGAATGGTATTACTGCTTCAGATTTATCATCTTTTATTTTAACATCAGAGGGATCTACAAGTTTTTCTTTGATTGCCTTACCGAGCGATATAATTTCACCTGTTTTCGGGTTTAAAATCTTACATGTATCATGGGAGTAATAACCTAACTCGATGACATCAAATAAAGAAAACGTTACGTCTTTTGTCGCAACAAGACCTTTCTTCAATGCATCGTCTAATGGAATGTCTTTTCCAGTCTTTCTGTCTTTAATTTTACCAGTTTCAGGATTAATCAGTTTAGTATCGAGAGCATCTGAAAGAGGCACGAACTTCTCTAAAGCCGTGTCTTTGATTTCAGAAATAGTTGGGTGGACAATATTTCTGTCGACAGCGTCACTGACGGAAACAAGTAGATCTGTTACCTTGTCTTTAACTTTTCCTGACTTTGGTTCATACATATCATTTAAGATGACTGCCTCGATAGAGATCGGTCTCCTAGTGACAGTTATCAATCCACGTTGGATGGCAAGGGATATTTCTATTATTTCATGAGTTTCTACTATTGTTATGACACCTTCGTGGATTTCTACAACACCGCGTTCAAGCGCATCTGACAACGGAATACGTTCGTTCGAATGTGGGACTTTAATATGCAAAGATTCGTGGTCAACAATACCTTTTTCGACAGCAGTCCCAATAGGTACCAATACACCGGTGTTAATGTCTTTAATTTCACCTGTTTTAGGATTATAAAAGCCTTGTTCTATAGCTGATTCTATTGACACATGCTCTGAAACTGAAACGTCTTCAGGTCGCTCAACTATCCATCCTATCTGCACGCACTCTAAGAAAGGCACTCGTTTACCTGTTTTTGGATTGACCATGTGTCCTGTCGTTTTATCAATAATAGGTCTCGCGATTGCTTCACTAAAAGTAATATAATTGTCGGATATAGAACCTAAATCTTTTACTAAAATAGACTCGGGATCAAATATTTGTAGGCTATAAACGAGCTCCTCGAAACTCACTTTAGCGCCTGTTTCAGGATTCAAATATATTTGTTTTTCAATATCGTATACTCCCATTTCAGCAAGATCTTCCGGCGTCGGCTTTTGGGAAATAGCAATGAAATATTTGGGTTTGGACTCTTTTATTATAACTAGGTGTTTAGATACGATGTCCACCGGAGTAAATCTACTGATTTGCTCCTGCTCTAAAGAATCTTGGACAGTCAAAGGTGACTCAATCCCGTTTATAATAATCCTACAAACTTTAGGTTCAATCTTTCCTTGTGCTATGGCTTCAATCAATGGAATGTTTTCGTAAAGTACTTCAATTGATTCTAACCTCTCCTTAGTAACACTTATCTCTGTAATTTCATCGATATCCCTCAACGGTTGTCGTTCAGCGTCAAGAAGCATGGCCGTCAAAGTTTTGCTGTCGGGTCCAGTTGTTACCTGTTTGGGTACTTCCACGTTCATCACTTTTTGTTCAACAGGTTTATATTGAGTAGTTTCTGTGACGATAACTTCACCAGGGCGGGTAATTCTTGTCGTAGATATGTGATGTTCAATGATTTCTTCTGTAAGCTTTGAACCATTAGGTTTGACTTTGATAGCCAAAGCATCTGGTTTGGTGGAAGTAATATCACATATGCCAGGTGATGCTTCGTGAGCAGTTTGTATTTTGATAACCTCCTCATACTTCTTATATATGTCAGGGTCAACAAGTCCCCTTTCTTGTGCTTTGTCTAAAGGTATCTTTTCGCCCGTCTTAGGATCTACAACCATAGCACTTTTCACAACTTCAACCACCTTTGCAGCAGCTAAAATCGGAGCACCAACGATAGCCACAAGTCCAATTTTTGCTGCATCAGCAAAGCTAATTCTCTTGCCAGATTTGTCTTTGATTTCACCCGTTTTCTCGTCAACTACTCCTTTGTCAACAGCTTCTTTCAGTGTTATTGGTTTACCCGTTTGAGGTTCTACAATTTTTACTGTATCAGCAGGTATTATACCTTTATTAACTGCTTCTAAAATGTCTCCGGATACTCCGGATGTGGAAGATATTACCACTGAAGTATTTGGATCGTAAATGATACCTGGTGCTACTTCAACAGGTTTAGACGATTCATTTTCTTGGATTTCTACTATCTCTGGGGTCTTTTTCTTTGGTGCGATATAATCTTGAGTTACAATCGACTCTGTCGGACGCGGTGTTCCTTTAGTAAGCTCGTGTTCTGTTTGTAATGATGGTTCTTCTCTTCTAGTATCTGGAGTTAATCTGTTTCTCTCAATTGTTGCCTTATCTACCTGGTCGGAGGAATCAGTAAATTCTACTGTATAGTTTTCAACAGTAGTTTCGCTAACATCCTGAGGTTCACTGTATTCTTCAGTGACCATGTGATAAGACTTAGACTCATTTTGCGTTATTTCCACCGTAGTTATTTTGGACGCTTTTGTAGTAACCACTGTGCTGGTATGTTCAGTGATGTAATCAGTCGGTTCAGATTTGGATATAATGGTTTTTACAACCGTAGTAATTTCTCCACTTTCTGGAGTAGTATGACGATATTCCTCAATAATAGGCATTTCCTCAGTTACATCTGATATCTTACCGATACTTGGAATTGACTCCTTCTCATTCGTTTTATATATGCTAGGGTCTGGTTTATCTTTATGTGGAGTTAAGACTTCAGATTGTTGTGGAGACAGAGTATCCTCTGTAACGCTATATTCTGAAGTTCCTGATTTATTTGTCGTCGTAGTAACCACTGTGCTAGTCTGTTCAGAAATATATTCTGTGGGTTCCGTTTTAGATACCTTTTCCGTTTTGTTTATAGTTGTAATTTCCTCGCCAGCTGGAGTTGTCTGTCTAAGTTCTTTTACAATTGATCCTGATTGTACGACTTTCTGTGTAGTTTCGGTTAGTGGATTTGAATCTTTTGCGCCTACTTTCTTAGGTAGCGTTATATCCTTAGGATCATGTGGACTGCTGGTTTTCTTTTCATGGACAAATGACTTAATCTCATGTGGTATAGGCTTCTCTTCAGAATATGATGGTTTAGCTTCAGAATGTGATTTGGATTTCTTGTCTTTAGCTAACATGTCTTTACCTGTATCCCTTGGAAATTCTATCTTAGGTACAACCTCAGAGACAGATTGAACTTTTGGTTCTGAAACACTAGTTTTAGTTTCAATAGTAACAATTTTGCTCTCTGAAATGACAGGTACATCTTCTGTTCGTTTATCATCTTTCTTAGCTGTTTTAGGAGACGCGTCTTTATCTTTACTCTTAGGATTAACCTTTTCTTTTTCCTGAATTTCAGCAATTTCATATTTAGTAGTTCTTTCTGGGGCAATAACACGAGAGGCTGTTTCAGATACTACCGCTTTTTCTTGCTTGGGTTTCATTATTTTGCTGGCGACTGTTTTAACACCTTGTACAGCAGCTACGCCGGCTAGCACTGGGGCAGCTACCACAGCTATAAGACCCATTTTTGCTGCACTTTTGATGTCAATAGACTTACCGGTTTTCGGTTCTTTGAGCTTTCCTGTCTTTTTATCAATGAGTCCAGTATCGACAGCTTCTTTTAGTGTAACTGGTTTACCAGCGTCAACGTTGTAAATTACTGAATCTGGGTTGATAATATTCTTCTCAAGAGCTTCTTTAAACGTAACAACTTTATGGGGTGCTTTAGGATCTCTGAACTTTTGCGATTTCTCATCAAATAAAAGATCAAAAGCTTCGTTAAGATCAAGCATTTCTGTGTCTGTTTTTGTGGGAGATGTATTGACTACATCTACAGGTAACTCTGTATTTAGTATTCCAGTACTGACAGCCTCAGAAATAGTCAGTATTTCTCCAGTGTTCGGATGAGTGAATGTACCATTCTCAATATTAATATATCCAAGATTAAGTGCATCCTCAAAACTAATGCTTGTATCAGTAGTAATAAATTGTTCCTTGCTTGTTTGTTCGTCTCGAACTATTCCTTTCTGCCGAGCTTCATCCATTGAAATAGTTTCTCCGGTTTTGGTGTTTTGTACCTCATTTGCGCTTACCAATACATAATCAGCCAAAAGTTCAACCATTTTTGTAGTGATTGTGTGTTGTGACGTAAACGTTTCAGTAATAGTAGTCACTACTCCACTAGCTTGCATAATTTCCGTATTGGGCTTAACTGCTAAAAGGCCCTGTTCCATAGCTTTATCTAACGGCATTATTTCGTGTGTTTTCGGATTTGTGAATGTACCTTGTTTTAGATCAACAGCACCTTTTTCTAATGCTTCGTCCAAGGGTATAGTTTCAGATGACTGTGGGTATGGAATCGCCATAATCAAATCTTTCTTTACAGCTTCTTGCATAGACATCACTTTCCCTGTTAGAGGATGTTTAAAATCTCCTGTGATTGGATTTATAACTTTTCTATTAATAGCAACAGCTAATGTCATTGCCGCTGGTGGAATATTCTCAGCAGATTTTTCAGTTTTTGGTTCAGGGAAAACTTGTATGTTGACAGCAGATATTAAATTTAATGGCCCGTCATTGGTTTTTACTATATTTTTATCATTATCTATAACATTTCTCTCTATAGCTTCGGCCAGGGTCAAATATCTGCCAGGTGTAATTGTAATTGTAGACAGAGGATCGACAACGTCACAAATTATAGCTTCCCTAAGCGTTAACAGACTACCAGTCTCTGGATGGATTACTTTACCTGTGGCTGGATCTAATAAACCTTGTTCTAAAACTTCTGGAATAGAAAGACTTTTGGCTAAAGGTACTAGTATTTCATTCTGACATTCTCCATCTAAAATGCCTCTGTGTAAAGCTTCCTTTATACTAACGGTATCTCCGTGGACAGGGTCAATGATTTTACCTTTATTTTCATCCACTAGCCCCCTTTCGATTGCCTTTTCAAGAGTAAGAGATGATCCATTTCCATCTGTATAAGTTTTGACTGCTTCCAGAATTTTCGCTGTTTCAATGTCAATTAGTCCTTTCTCGACTGCTTCCAAAGGAAGTACGACATGTTTTCTTAGTTTTTGTAACACAATCGGTTTTGATTCTAGCACTTGAGTGTCAATAAGATGCTCTTTAGAAATATTTACTTTGTATTTCGGTTTTTCGGTAACGCGAGTTTTCGTAATTTGAATCACGTCAGATGGACGTACTGATTCTGATTTTGACGATGACGCATTATGTTTGTATTTTCTGTTATCTGCTAGAAGACTGTTCTGAATAGATTCAACTGTAATAAAGCCTTCAGATACAGCGGCACCAACAGATATAGGTTTAGTTACCTGAGAAATTGTAACTTTACTTGTTCCAGGAACTCCCTTGTCTTGTTGGATAATGTCACTTTCAGGTGTCCTGTCTCTTAAAGAGTCTTCATATTTTTTATAAGTGACGGGATCTACAAGGCCTCTCTCGTAAGCGACTTCCATTGGCAGTTTCTCGCCAGTTTTTGGGTCCACTACCATTGTGCTCTTGACAACTTGGATAACTTTAGATGCTGCTACTAAAGGAGCTCCTACCACAGCCACAAGTCCGATTTTAGCTGCATCTGCAAGACTTAATTTCTTGCCAGACTTGTCTCTATACTCTCCTGTTCGTTTATCAACAACTCCCTTGTCTAACGCCTGTTTCAAGGTGATCTGTTTACCGGTTTGTGGCTCTAGAACTTTCACAGTGTTGGACGGTACTATGCCACGATCTACTGCCTCTAGAATATTCTCAGATACTCCAGAGGTTGTACAGATGACTAATGCTGTCGCAGGGTCGTAGATGATGCCTTGAGCTACCTGCACAGGTTCTAAAGCGGACTGTTCCTCCGAAATTACTTCATGAGAAGGCAATTGCACTTCTGATATTTCCATTTTATCGGGCATCCCAGCAACTGAAGTAATGGTTATAATTTTTAGGGAAGCCGTGGAAGTGGACATTTGCACAAAAATTATATACGTACGTTCGATTGCGTCCTTCATAGAGAGAGTTCCATTAGGATGTTTATAATGTCCTGTATTATCAATGATATGGAATTCTAATGCTTTACTTAGCGGAATTTCTTGTCCAGTTCTAGGCTCTATCACATTAGCAGAATCCGGATTTATAATATTAAGTCTCAAAGCCTCCTCTAGATCAAGAACCCTATCCGTTCCGGGTATTATGAACATGCCTGTAATGGGATCAAAAAGCTTTTGTTGTATAGCTTCTTTGAGAGTCCAACCACCACGTGGCAGCTCAATAGTATTTTTCTTAATGGTCAATGATGTTACTGAAGGTTCTGTAACTACAGACTTGGTTGTTACAGTCCTTATTTCTTTCATCAAGGCTTCACGCGGTTGGTTTTTTTCACTAGTGACGTAATCAGGACTTTTGACAGTCTCCGGTTTACTGTCCTGGTGAACTTTACTTTCGGGACTGGACGGTAAATCTTTTATGAACGATTTTTTTGTAATTTTAAGTTCTACTACCTGACCAGGTACTAAATCTTTCTTACTAACGCGATCAGAAATATTAAATACACGAGATTCGTTCTTTTCTACGCCTAGTATGCCGTCGTCTAAAGCTTGTTGGATAGGAAACACTGTTCCAGTATTCGGATCAGTGAAAGTTTGAGTTGTCTCATCAATAAGACCTCGTTTCACCGCTTCGGCAAATGTGATAATCGTCTCAGATCTCTGGGATGGGTCTGTGTTCGTCACTGTAACGTACCGCTTTACTGTTTTTGTAACAGTTTGCAACGTAAGAGTGATATTTAATAGAGAATTCAGCAAAGCAGCGCCTTCAGGTGTTATCATGTTGATTTCTACTGCTTTGTTAAAGGGAATAGGTCTTTTAGTAGTCGAATCAAGTAAATGACCTGTTTTGGGATCTAAAATATTTTTGAAAACCGCATCTAATACAGAAAGTTCTTTGCCGTTGTCATATACACCTATTCTACGATTAAACATTTCTAAGACTTCTGGACGTACTATTGAAACTTTTGTGCAATCTTCTAAGTAGACAAAATCACCGCTTTCTGATTTAAGGAAGGTCTCACCATTAACATATTTAAGATAACTCCTACTTAAGGCAAGGTTAAACGAGATGAATTCACCAGTTTTTGGGTCTCTGAAACCGTCGATATCAAAGATTGATCTCTGCGATACAGAAGTGATAAGGCCGCGATCTACCGCTTCAGGGATAGTACAAATTTCTCCTGTCAAGTTATCTCTAAACCTATTATCGGGAAGAATGATTCTAGCACCTAATGCTTCAGAAAGCGTAAGAAGCTGACCCGTGGTTGTATTAGTTATACACTTAACGCTGTCACTATCGAGAACACCGACGGATATTGCTTCGAGAATATTCAAAGGAGCCCTATTTGTAGGGGACAGAATTTTACCATCATTCGTCATTAAATTGTGGTCGCATACGTCTTTTAGGGTCATGGGTTTGCAAATAAATCGTTTCTTTGCCGCATCTTTGAAAGACATCTTTTCTTTAGTTATATTGTGTATGTATTTAGAATGTTTGACGTTAATTATGTTTCTTTCTATTGCTTCGGCAAGCGTTATTTTCGTATCGTTTTGCGGATCAACGATTTCCCTAACATCAGGGTTAATCAGTTCGTTTTTGATAGCAACGTCTATTTGGAATCTGTCGCCCGAATTCCTGTCCAGAATCCAACCAGAATTATCTACTAATTCTTGACTAATCGCATCTGATAAAGACAAAGCACTCGATTTGATCTTGATAATCTCATTGTAGATTAGATAACCCCTTTGGTAGGCTTCAGCGATAGATATATAGGTTCCATTAGGCAACTTATAGAGACCTCTCTGTAGATCAACTTGTCCTTGGTTCAGGGCGTCCGATATACTCATTCCTTGCCCCGGCTTCTTGTTATCAACAGTTACCTTTATTCTCTTCTCAGCTGGATCTGTTAATCCTTGTTCTGCATCGTATAGTTCTCGTTGAATAGCTTCTAGTAATGTGACTTCGTTTCCGTCTTCTGTTACTCCGCAAGGTCCTGTCAATCGCGCAGCTAGCTTCGAATCTATGAGACCCTCTTTCGCTGCCTGCTCTAGAGTCATAGTTTGTCTTGTCTCAGGAGAAGATAGTAACCTTCCTGTTCTGACGTCTAGTATTCTCATGCTGATTGCTTGACCGACTGTCAAGATTTCTTTTGTTTCTGGATGGATGATACCTCTAGATTCGATGATGTTTGGTCCTTCGTACATTTTGTGGACCCGTTTCAGGTTGCGTAGATCAGGTCGGTCGTCATCACCGATGATAGTTTTGGTTGTGTAATTCGGGGAGCTTAGTTTGCCGTTGGCCATAGATTTTACGGGAGAGTGACCGTCTCGCTCAGTTGAATGTGATGTCCTGACGTACCTGTTTAGATGATGGGATAAATGATTACGATGAACCCAATTCCGACGGCACACAATAAAAATTTGATTACACTATAATTGTCAATATTGTGTCAATAAGAAGCAGAATTAAGTGTATTTTTTGTTGAATTAATTTTAAACTACAGATGTTTCTAAACAGAATGTGCGTTAATTCCGTGAGTAACCCTAATACATTGGAGTTTTTTACTTTTTTAAATTTTATTGTACAAAAGTGATCTCTATTTAAATAATTTTAGAAATAATCTATAATTTATACAGCGTTTATTTATGTACTTACTTTTCCGAGGTATAGTGTGTCGTGTAGGTATGCTCAGTGGTCGTGGCCAGGTCTTGCATGTTGAACTCCTGGCGGAAGGAGCGCGCCGAGCGAGGGGCCATCGCCTCCACCAGGCGCTGGAGAAAATAAATATATTAAAAAATAAATATATAAAAAAACCATAAACAATATTTTCACTAGCGCCCCTTGTGGTCGGAAATCCAACTTTCTCAGTACTAATTTGACCATCTTCATGAACAAAATGCATATTTATGGCGTTCCAAATCAAAAGGGACCTTAATTCGGCAAACAGTCTATTTCAAAGGTAGTACGGCACGAATCTGAAGACAAAAGTTAAAATTTTACAGCAGTAATAATATTTCTATTTTGAATTTGAAAAATTTGAATTTATCCCTGTCAAAGTCAAAGTCAAAACTATTTTATTGCATGTAAGTACACTGGGTACATTTATACAACGTCAATTTTTTATCTACCACCTGTACCTATCACACAGTATTATGAAGTTAAAGACGACAGAAATTATAGTGCTGTCAAATTTTAAATGTGGTGCATTCAGAACCGGGCCTATCGATCGACTTATGTAAATGATATTTATGAGCAGCGCCAAAAGTATAGGCGAAGTACTTTCCGTATATTTTTTAGCAAAACAAAAATGTTTATCTGGTAACATTCTTACGCTACATAGCATTGCGTGTAGAGGAACACCAAATATGGGCCTAAAAAGTATATTTAGGCACGCAGGCATTCTGACTACACCCTAAAAATGCGCAAAACCCCACCCTTGCAACCCTTTTGTAGATGCGTGGGTAAATAAATCTCGTGGCATTAAAGCTTTGATTTTTTCTCAAATAAATAATAAACAAGGCAAAGGCAATCCTTTATAACTTTTGTTTGGTGAAACGGTTGTTTAATAACCGCAAAATTATTAACGGTACGGTCTTTCATTTGAATACATGAGGAAATTAAAATTAGATAAGTACGTCTATTAAAGATATATAGGTATTTTAAATAATTTCCTCATATTCAAGGGGCCATCTGAAATGTATAAAGTAATACCAACCCGGCACTCGTATGCGAAATCATATTCGTACTCCTCCATGTTCAAAGTCTATTAACACTAAAATATATCTATATATTTTCACTTAACGCTAACATGTTCACACAAATCTGCTCACAGTTCACATAAAAATTGTTAAAAATCATCACTTGTATATATAGCTTTAAATGTAACCTAGAAAATGGCAATGATAAGTAACCTATTAAAAAAAGAAATAAAATACAAAAGAAATGTATAACAAACAGCCTTTTTAATTTTTTAAGAACGAAAACAAAAGAAATTCTAAAACGTTTAAAAAAGAACACAGCTGACCGTGCACCGGACTGGCTGAAAACTGAATGGAAGCCAGAAAACCGTAAATCGAAAAAAATATTACACACACGCTAAATTTAAATCATTTCGTAACGCGTTTCCGGCGCGTCTAGGCGCGTTAGTGAAAATTTCGCGTATTATTTCAATAATTACGTAAAGTTATCGGTAAACAGCTGTTTTACGAGGTTTTTGAGGTTATGAAAGTGACTGGGCCGATTCGATAGAGGAAAATTCGTGACATTGCGCGCGCAACTCGGTGCGGCGGTCGCGTAGTCTTGACTCTTTGACACTGTTTCAGTAACAATTGGGCACAATGACCGCTATTTTGCCTGGAATTCTGAAGCTGAATGAAAGATGATGTAAGACCGAAGTCAAACATACGTTCACTCCTAACACAGCAGATTAATTTTCTTTGGATTGTTTACAAATAATACAAATTTCAGAATATGGCAAAGGGTTTCGTTACGACTTTTATTATTATTAAGTAAGTAGGTAGGTATCGTTATTTATGTAATAAATTGTAAGTATATCGACCTACTATACCGATATCGATTAAATACAATGAGAGCTTGTTTTATGTTACAATCTTTAATGGCTGACATAAATATTTACTACCTACCACCGTTAAAGAAACTGAATACAGATTTGTGACTCAAACTAACACTTGTGTTATGTGTAATCCTGGAGTTTAAGGATAAGGCATAGAAGATACAAACATAGCACCAACAAAAAGTGGATCTATTGAACGACTGAACAAAGAGAACAGTCAAACAACTAGGCCACAATGCCACAAGCAGATGGCGGATAGCAGCAGCGCTACTGGTGCGAGAACACGTCTGGCCAAGTCTGTCGAAGTGACCATTTAGGAGTATCACAAGGCTCGGTTTTGGGAAGACTTTTTCAATTATTATACCTCAGAGATGAAATCATTAATCATGTGTTAGCTGCAGCTGGTTTTCGACTAATTTCAGCCTGAGTCGTTAAAGCCGTGTTTAAATTCGGCTTTGTTCCAATACTCGACCCTAAAATAGATGCAGTCGTTAAACATGATGGATGCGAACCGTTAAGTCTTACTTCGTCAATCCACACACATCCGAGCCCTTTTCGTCGCGTAGAAAAGCTTTAGAAGGGATATCTTTAAGCTCGTTATACTGCATGCGCTGTGATTATACTCGGTATACGAAGTTAATGTTGTTCTACACTACCAAGTTTCAGAGCCAACATTTTTCAGAATATTATAAATAATATAGAAAGATATTGTTAAAAATTCAACCAAGTAAATCAATATTAATATAACACAATGGGACAAGGGTAAGACTAGATTTAAGAGCAGCGGATTAAAAAGAAAGATATCTTGTTAAAAGAATACCCTGACCGAAACACGAAAATTATCAAATCTTCAAGTAACAAGAGGATTTTCGAAATGCCCGTGGGAACATAGAAATCTTGACAGTTAAATTTTAACGTCAACTAAATCTTGTGAAGTAAGTAGTCTTCTAGTTAAACTTATTCTTCCCAATATAAGGAATGCAAATTAAGCAAACTGTATATGATGAACGTCCAGTG
Source organism: Metalampra italica (assembly GCA_949699065.1). Lineage (NCBI taxonomy): Eukaryota > Metazoa > Arthropoda > Insecta > Lepidoptera > Oecophoridae > Metalampra > Metalampra italica. The sequence continues at coordinate 5,915,316 of OX452991.1, read as the reverse complement.
ATAAACACGTATATGATGTCATACAGAGAAGTCTAAAGCAGTCACCCTCTGGTCGTAACTAGTTTAGTCACATGCGCAAGGGGTCCGAAAACAATATGACGTCACACACAATACCTATTCCGAAAATACTTGTATCACCATCCTTAATAAATCTCAATATTAGAACCATTAGTCATAGAATAAATAAGTTTGTTATAAATATATATAATATATAAATAAGTTGCTGAAAGCAACATTTTAAATTAACCATTAAATAGTATAGAGGGTCAATAATAAACCCTTGATGAACTCCACGTAAGGATGTAATAAAAACAAATAAAACACCACGAATACTAAATATTTGTTAAAAACAAACTTACTAGTGCTAACCTTCAGCAAACAAAACAAGTCGATGTTATGTATTTGCCAAAAATATGGAAGATTGCTTAGTTAAATCTTCATCAACTCACTCAAACGCCTGCGTCAAAACATGTTAGATTTTAAGTCTTTGTAGTAAGGATTCAATCTGAGTGTTGACAGCGTGTTACTCCATTAACACGGACGTGTGACAAATGTCTTACGCATTACGTCAGCTTCAATGAATTTTCGGTTTACTTGCTTGGATTGTGTTTATTTATATTATTTTCTATTTAAGATAATTAATTACAAAGAAGAATTTATCAATTACAACTTAAGCTTATGACAGAACCATAATGCGTTATTCATTAAATATTTCCATCGTAAACTTGAATTAACAATTAACACTTCCACGCGAAAATCTGGCAAATGGACCAAGTCGACCTGGAAAAGGTAGCCGGAAGCGTCTGGTTGACGATGGCGGAGGACCGAGTGTGACAGAAGACCGAACTGTTACTGACTATAATGAGCATATAACATAACATTTAATGAAAATTACAAAATGGTTCTTCATTAGTTTGTCGACCTATTTATCAGTCTCATAAACGTTTTAGTATTCGTCTTCAATATAACGCAATGAAAATACGTGAAATGTAGTTGTATCCAGCAGTTCATTTAAAAATCGGCATAATGAACATGTAAAAAACATCCGACCAACACACTTAAAGGTAATAAGCGAAATTGGCACTCATGTAACACAAGATATGGCTTCTGAACTAATTACCGATAAACATTCACCGATGTCAAATAAAGTCATATACGGTACCTCATTTAATCCAACAAAACTTTTGCAAATCATCCAAGGAACATTAAGAAAGAAACATTTAAAAATTTAAACACATACAACGCAAAACAGAGCCTTTAACCGAAATGCAATAAAAAAAACGGAGTCAAATGAAGTCATATATGGTATGGTAGCACATCCAACCAGACATAAAGTTTTGCAAATGGTACTAAAAAGCAATAACAGAATTTGCTAAGCTGTCAGATACAAGACAGGTTTTACCATAAGTGACATTTGTAATCAAAACATATAATCATCAAACCGGTGCCAATTCAAATTCGCAAACGTAATTCAAACAACAACCTTGTATTAAACTTAAATAGTTTAAAACTCGCATCACGTACTAGAAATGGTTAGATTTGACCTTGAATTTAAAATCGCAAGTTTATTTTGGCAATAACAATTTGGTGCAATTAGGTTAGGCCGTTATATCTGTGGATCACATATAACTGCAGTAAATTATAGTACTGAATCATTTTGTGAGGTCTCAATGCCACAATTTGAAAGAGTTCTCATATCGATGTTTATAGATGAGGTTAGTTTATGTATAATCTATGTTCTATATAAGACTGTAGTATTTGCATTTACAAACACATAGGTACAGGTGTTAACTGAACTAATTATAGAAGACAACAGACGCATAGACACAGGATTTCTATGACCATAGCGCAGAAACCTGTAAAAAATATTAACCGTGTGATTACAGAAAATGAAATCAAACGTAGCTACCCTAATTTTCGTCACAGAAATAAACTCAGTAAAAACTCATACAAACTATTTTGACAGTGAACAGTGTGAGATCACGCTTAGAATCTGAACTTCGTCACAAACGTAAGCAACATGTACTCTCAGCTGATGAAAACACAAAGACGAAGATGACATTATATGGATGTTACAAATAATGAGCCAAGTTATAAAACTTACAGATCTGGCCAAAAACCCAAAATATTCCATCGCTTTCCAATGAAAAAACGAACTGATAGTAAAAACCTATTGCCAAAGACCGTGTGAAAGTCATTCTAAAAACCAAAATAATAATACAACTGCTGAAATTAAAAAATAACTCTAAATGTGAAGTTAATAAGGTTAAGAATGGAACAATAGTTGGTCATGAAACAGCTAATGTCGAGGCTGTAAAAATAGTATCTCTGGCAATAGTACGTGAACCCATTCTATAGAGGCGCTTGCCAAATGATGCTATGAATGCACATGTCACAAAGTGGGGTACTAAAACAAAAGAAGACGTAGGTAATCATTTCATACGTCATTTCTAGGGCCCAAATTTGAACAACCAAATGTCTGAAATTTTAACCGTTATTGATAATTAGTTTCCATTTGAGGTAGTTGTGTTTTCTTTGATCCTCGAAACTTTGTCGTCATCATTTTCACATAACACTAATAATAAATATTTTGTATGTATATCTTGCATACAACTCGTTCGTACAATACAATACACGAGTGAGGTGGGATAGTGAATTAATCAAGGTGAATGATCAAGCACTTGACGCTATAAATGGGGGAACAGGACTACAATGTCACCCACATAATGTACCTACTGCAGTTCAACTCATGTAAAATAAGTTAAAATAGGTATATTTCTATGAGATTGACTCTACTGATAAAGATAATACCAAAAGAGAAAAAGATAGTAACAACTCATGCACAAAAATATTGAGCAATTTGACAATAAACCTAACTAGATATTTAGGAAGTAATATCTCTCAGGCCACGTTTGATCACGATAGGTAGAACGATTCCCACAGGAAATTCTAATTGCCGCTGATGAAAAACTAATAAATACTCCGAATACTTTTGTCGTAGTGACCCTGAAAAAGTCCCTTTTATCCGAAAAACCTTAATATTAATAACAAATATTGACAATAAAATCTACACCGGACTCTCCGTGTGAATCTGATTAGGTGTAGGTACATACAAGTTGTGCTCTCTCGCATTATAATAAGCCGCATAAGTTTTGAATTGATATTTGGATTAGTGGAAACATGATGTCACTAGGGATGACGCCAGTTTTAGTCTCAATTTAACACCAAGGTCGACAAGATTGCGATTTATTTGTATTCTTGATAATGGGGTTCGCGAGAGGTCCTCTGGCTGAGAAATACTAAGATTTATCTCTGTGACACATACTTATATTTAGTAATGCGAGATTTCTCCTAGATGATATGCCTATGTGAGATCAAGATACGCTATATTTTACATCCTGTCTATATTACTAATTTTATTTAAAACTTTATTGCACTAATTTGTGCAAAAGGCGAACTTAATGCCAATGGCAATCTCTGGCCTTGCAGATAAATAAAATAAAATTACTGAAATGTTTCGTGAAACATTTAGATTGTCCTAAAAATCAACTCTTAAGTAACCAATTCGTTTCAACGTAAATAGACGGATAGCTGAAAGTATGCGAAAGTGTTTTTTCACAGACAAAGATGCAGATGATAGGAAAAGATGTAGAGTATTGACAAACCGAGTAAAGTAAGTAAAAACCTACCGAAAAAACAGAATACAGTAAGGTTCTATATTCAACTGATTGCGTATACATATATTCTAAAGATACCAAGGAACTACTGCAAACAAGCCAAAGTGTCGATGGTTTCTGGCAATGTGATAGAAATTGAATTAACAAAGTAACATTGTATAATCAAAAATTTCAACAAACCCAAAACAAAACAATTAGCACAGAGAGCTTTCTTGGTATTGGTATAGCCATAGTTACACTACAGCATTGAACAATCGCTAGAACTATGAAGCTGTCAATCAATTAATTATACAATATGTTTAACTTGATGTTTACTTTGCGAACCTAAAGTAACCGCATCCAAAGCTGTAAGTACCTAATTATCTTTAGAAACGGTGAACCAATTATTTTAAATACTTTTCTGACATTTCTCCTGTCACAAATGAATCTCGGTTAAGGTCAACAGTTGCTTTCTTGATTAACACTATAGGGCGAAAACTTTATGTAGGTAAGCATAAAGTACAAACAGCTCTTGTAAATTCGCAATTCCACGTGTCAATTTATTCTTAAATATTGTATCAATGTTATCTTCTGTATACAAAAAATTCGATAAACCTAACCCAATGCTGTAAAGATAAATGTAAAAACTTTTAATAATCTAGGTAGAACAAATTCTTTTCGGCGATTAAAAAGTAAAAATCCAGAGAGTGATCCATAAAGAACCTGCTTCCACCACAAAATAACACTGCCACTCAAAACACTTATTTGCACTTCGAATAATCCAAATCAAAATTTCGTTCGCGGTTCGATTTTTTCGCGCGGCAAGCGTCGGTCGCCGGGCGTCGTTGGCGCGCTACTAAAAAACGGACGCCGGCAATCGTCATCGTATCAAATTGTTATGCTATCTATTCATGATAGAGTCGCTGCACGTTACGAGTGACGTAATTCCCTTCAATGTCATCTTTATTTTGACGATTTCTTGCGGTCCTATCCGTCAAAATAGCTCCTCAGTTCTTAGACTTTATTATGTTGCTTAAACTCGGTTAGTATTTTGAATTTCCGTTTCCTACTGTTATTCTAAAACTTTCTGCTTTAAGTTCTGTTGCTGTTAATAGATTTTATCTTTACAGTCGCTATATCTCTACTTTATCTTTGTCCACCAATTCGCTCTGTATTTGGGGCTATATAGTCTACGCTTTTATCTTGCAAATCTTTGCCATGTTTGCCAAAGTTTATGGTTTGACCATAGTCTTACAATAACACCCTGCTAAGTGCATTTACAAAAGTAAATACAAGTTACAAGTACACCTTGTTCTTGTCTTCTCTATATCTTGTTTAAATAATTCTTATCGTGCATTAGCACGTGTTTAAATATATAGGTAATAGTTTGAAAACATTGCCGCGACCAGGCTATTTTTAAATTCAACCGCAAGATAATGGATTAGGTACTAGCGTCCTTGGCATTTAAAGGCTTTTTAACAGCTTTAATTATGTATCGAGAGATCAAGGGCTCTTACACTTTAATATATTCATGTCTGTCTGATAGGAAGCATAGGTTTACTTCTTGACAGCACATTTGTTCCACATCACAGAATAGGTCTAAGAAATAAGTTTGTATATTGTTTATGTTTTTTATATTACAGGAAAATCTGTAATTGGCCTACATATGTATAACTGCTATTAAAAAATGTTAATGTATTGTGCTGTTGATTTTCCAATAAACAAATAAATAAATAAATATGTTAACTGTGTTCTCTCAGTGTAAAATGGTGTAAGCACGTCATTCTAGCTCTAGGCAAATAAGAAATAATTTAAGTGGTTTAAATGTCTTTAAATCCACACAAATCAGTGTTATGAACAGAAAAGGTAGTCTAGATCTAATCTACCCTATTTAGGATAGTGATGTCTAGAATTAGATATATACTTAATCATCAAATATTCAATCTCCACGTTCAGTCCAACTTTTAGTATTTGTTGGTTCAGTTTATGTAAATTTTTATTGTAGTTCCTAGTATTTATGTTTTGTATACAGTCACTGCCACCCTTACGCAGTTTATCGCGTCGCTCTATCTAAGCGGGGATCCCACTCTATGCCCGCCTGCCTATGTCCAGTAGTGGACGTGATGATAATAGAATGTCTAGGACCAGTATTTCATGCCTTTAAAACCGCGTAGTATACTTAAACACCCTTAGACAATAAATAAATAAAGAACAATGCGCGTGACGTAAGCGTCCCGATGCCGGGACACCGACACTTTAAACGCTTTTTCTACCGTCCCGATGCCGGGACACCGACGCGTGACTAGTTAAGGAAATTACAATATTAATATCAGTTGATGACGTAATGTTTAGCGACATTGTCCACATCATGGTCAATGTGTCAAGGCTTGCACAGAATTAACATTGATCTATGCAGGTACTGACACGCTTTGCTGTATCATAATTTCTGAAATCTCTTCTATCGTCGCAACAATGGTGGATTTGCTATTTAGCGGCTGAAATATAGGGGTGACCATCCACATGGGTCTATATCCAACTGATTATAATATTCTATACTACGGAACTACTGGGAATCCAAAGTGTTTCGAAGATTTTCCAGTAATGTGATAGAAAATGAATTAACTGGAGACAAACATAGTACAAACGAAAGTTTCAACAAATCCAAAACAAATCAATTACTTCGTGTGCCATTGCTTGAATTTAACAAAGCTAGATCCGGAACGATCGGTAGAATTAAGTAGCTATTACTTTTTAGGAGTTTCAAATTATGTATCAAGAGTTGTACTTATCATAATTTCTGAAATCTCTTCCATAGTCACAGCAATGGTGGACTTGCGGCAGAAATATATAAAAGTTGGTGACCGACGGATGCTGCATTAGAATCCATACCGCCAGTCGAAATTCAGACAAAGTGCGAATTGACAACGAGACTTTACCGAATGATACCACTAACTTTCCGGGAATTCCTTATTCCACAAAAACTAAAACATGGTCTCGTGTTAACTGTTCACGGTAATGATTTTATAACAAATTACCTACCTCGCGTAACTTCAACATAAGACCATCCTGATAAACTTGGTGATGATGTCACTAACGACAATTAAAAAACGGCGAATTATAAAAACGTAGGCGTCTATTGATGGCGCAGTCTGCATTTGTGACAGAAAAACTTAGATATATTGATGTTTCGAGCAGGATATTTTACCATTGACCTTTAAGCAATCAATTATGTAATCTGCAACCAAAATAGAACGCGGTATATAGCTTGGTGGTAGAAAAATATAGATGAGAGAAAGGTTACTGGGTATTCGCAAAGTAGCGGTAGAAAAATATTGGTGAGTGCCAGGTACTCGCGAAGTAGTGGCAGAAAAATACTGGTGAGTGACAGGTACTCGCGAAGTAGTGGTAGAAAAATACTGGTGAGTGACAGGTACTTGCGAAGTAGCGCTAGAAAAATACTGATGATTGACAGCGGTACTCGCGAAGTAGTGGCAGAAAAATACTGGTGAGTGACAGGTACTCGCGAAGTAGTGATAGAAAAATACTGGTGAGTGACAGGTACTCGCGAAGTTGCGGTAGAAAAATACTAGTGAGTGACAGGTAGGTACTCGCGCAGGTTAAAATTTTTTTATGAGTGCCAGGTACTAGCGGTTAGAAGATCGCGAGGCGATGATAGTATCGAGTGCCATTGCTTAAAGAACAATCCATGAGACTAGGTTCTTAGAACAAGTTTTCTTTTCTATGGAAGAAAACTAATTTGTATACCTACTAAAATAAATACTATAGAAATGCAACAGTCTTATAAAACTTGCAGATTTCTTTCGTATGTATCTGACATGAACCAAATTACTTAAATTGCTAGTCAGTGATATCATAAGGCATAGTCATTCCACGGTATTCATTTTATGTTATTGTTATTGCTGTAAGTATGGCCAAGTGATTTCGTTACGGGGTTTGCAACGGATGATATGAGATTTTTATGGTTTTACTAGCTTTTCCCGCGGCTTCACCCGCATAGAAAAGTTTTTCCCGTGTACATTGTGAAACAGTGCCCTCTATGTAGGTGGTTTGTTACTTAGGGGGTATTAGCGGACGCCCCGCGACTTTGTCCGTGTTTTAAAAAGTAGCCTACATGTCATTCCAGGATATAAGCTATCACTGTAGCAAGTTTTATAAAAATCTGTTTGGTATTTTTTGCGTTAAAGAGTAACAAACATCCTCACATCCTTACAAACTTTCGCCTTTATAATATTGGTAGGATTTATTGATCGTTTTCAAGTAAAAGACCTTATTTAAACCAACCACCGAGATATGTGATGGCATCACGTGGGTCCAGCGTCTTTAATAGAGCATTATTCCAGTATCAGGGAATAATATTAAACTTACTCGCTGGTTCAAAGTAGACCTAAAGAAGTGACGTATCAAACAAACGTTTGTCGTAACCATAATAATCAGCGCCTACATACACATATGAAACAAATCTAGATATCGACGTGACAAATATCACATTGCACCACTAATATTCATATCTTCATAATAATTACAAAGTAATTTGGCAAATTTTTCACGCATACCCATTCGAGTATAAGCTGGCAGAAAGATTTAGAGACATAGCCATACCTTTTGTTTGTAAGCGGATTAGAATAGGAGAATGAATTGACGGAAATAGATTTGCAAGGGGCAAAGGAGTTATCCGAGAAATATCCGGAACTCCTTCTGTATATATCGCAAACCAAATCGCAGGCAACTCTAATCCTATCCTAATTCTAACTAACATTATAAATCCGAAACGGAGTTCTTTGGCACGCTTAAATCACGGCACGACTATTCAACCGATCTTCCTGAAATCCTACAAATATCCAGTTTCATAAAGATGAATATAGAAAAAAAATTACCATGGGAAAATTTCTCCTGCGGGCAAATGGGAAAAGAAAATAAATAGTAGAGAATAAAAATGATCGTGTTACTCCTGATTCTAAGCCACGTAGGTACTGTCATTAGTATTTGTACGTGTGGTAGGACACGATTTACGACATTAGCTTAATCGCTATAGCCCTGGGTAATGTATGTAATGCCTATAAATAGTGCAGACTGTTTACCTTATACATTAGGTATGAGATCATGAATCTTGTAGAAGGATCTATCTATACACGACAAATCTCGGTCTCAGCTACGTGTGGATTAAGCTTTGAAAATTTGTACGGTCTGAAATGGCAAACGGACAGACAGTCAGCCAATAATGTTGTCTGCTGGGGTAGCAGACACATTTATATCCTTAGGGGGCCAGAAATATCTAGCGGTATTTCGACTCTTTTTGGCTCATTGGTGCCAAACCCCAGTCCAACAACGGTGTCCCAATCCGTTTTGTCATAAAACAAGTCCTCATAATAAGGTTTATTTTCACAGTCAAAACAATATGACTATTACGAATACTGTCCTTAATGCAAATAATCACACCACATTTTGGCCGACTGTATTTTAAACAAGGTAACTGGGACCTGGAGGAAAAGTGCCCTAAATATTGAAGATAGAAGTTTTACAGAAAACAAATATTCCTTTGTTTTTGAAAAATCATTTGCCTTAGCCTGAATTCGAACCGACACACCTCTAAGTACCTACATTTCTTGTCTTTGTCGAGAAACTAATTTTTTTCCCCATATTCTAAATAGTTAGATTTCGTGATCTTACTTTTAATCAGAGATAAATTTGATCCCTATATATTTGTGCCATAAAATTACAGTCTGTTATGTCTCGTATTTCTGCCGTGCGGCTGGCATTATGTGTAGAATAGGGCTACAAGTCAATGACATCGTCTCGTCTAAAGTTCTTCGCGATTGTTAAACTTTTTTATTATTTTAGATAAAAATTTCGTCGTATTGGCTGACTGCACACTAAACGTAGTTAGACAAAATGGTGCAACAGGAAGTAAAGACAAGGTAATTTTATTTACACAGAGTTCAGTAATTTGCGATTTTTCCTCCTCAAAGTCACGTACAGTCCCTATTAAAACTGATGGCCGAAATGTCTTTAAAAAAGCCATCAATGGTGTCGTTTCGGGGTGCACACGACTTAACTAAATTTAGTCTATTCTACTCTTTTTTTATCTGTAGAAATAAGAAAGAGATGGCGTGAATTTTAGAACTGTCAAATAAGTTTAGTCCTGTCAGACAGAGGGAATTTCAATCGCCATGTTTTAAATTGCAATAGAAACCTGGTACCTACATTTTCTTGTGTATGACAGGACTAAACTAATTTGACAGTTCTAAAATTCATTCCATCTCTTTTATATTTCTACAGATAAAAAAGAGCACAATGGACTAAATTTAGTTAAGTCGTGTGCACCTCCGAATCGACACGAATGAATAACAAGTCCACCTTTCATTTCGACAACCTCAAAATGCAAACATCAAAAAAGGTGAAATCATACCCATAAACTAAAATAAACAATTTTATCAACTCCTTTTACGTATAGCCTTCTCGCCCACGCCAATTTGTACTTATATGTGCATGAGTGGGACGACAAATTGTCGACGGCAATGAATAATAGGTACTATAGGTTCAATTAGATATATTGGATGCAATCTGAGGATTAATCTGTGGACTTTTTTGTAGTATTTGACGTTTTAGTTTTTATTTATTTACCTTTGCCTGCAATAAAACATGGCACTATTAAATAAAAACCGAGAAATTGTAAACACAAAAAGTCTAAAGACATTAGTTTGTTAATATTATCAGCCCTTTAACATCCACTGCTGGACATAGACCCACCCGAATGAACGCCACCGCACCCGGTCCTCCGCCCTCCGCATCCAGCCGCTTCCGGCCACCTTCGTTAGTTCGTCAGTTCACCTGGCAAAGGAGCTTCTAGTCGCGTTTCCGACGTACCAAACTCACGAGTATCCAAAGCCTAAAAATTAAAAAGTGACCCCGAGCGCCGCCCATGGTGTGTTCCAGTAGTTGCAGCGCGTAGCGAAAGTAGATATTAGGTGGATATAAAACCTACCCATTGAGGCCTTTGTCCAGCAGTGGACGTCTACAGGCTGATATGATGAAAACCTACCCATTGGGTAGGTAGGTGTCTAACGCAAATTCTTTAGACGAATTTCAAATAAAGTACGTTTGGATTAAGTCGGTTATTAACTTGCTTTTCCTCAAAACCGAAGCTCGCGGCGTAACGGCCTTCCGCGAGCCCGGCCATGACGATGACGTAACAAAGTGACTTCATTCGACGTAATTTATAACGCGCAAAGGAAACGTCAACTAACCAAAATTTAACTTAGAAAGTATAGGTACCTGTTTAGTCTACCTATGTATATGAGAAAATGTCTGAAAAACTACTTACAGCTTTCATGAAATATGCTCGTACTAAAATCTAATGTTACTATACTATATTATTTACGATGTAAAAAATCATAATAGGTCGTAATTTTATTACAATGTTTTATTTTAAGGTACTGTGAACACTTTACCTTATCTCTTTGGGTTCAGCAGTTTTAGCACTTATTTGCCTAATTCATTCCATTTATCATAATAATTTGTAACGTTTTCACTTACAGTAGTAGCGCCATGTACGTAGGTAGACAAGGGTTTAACTCAGTTACCAGTTTAAAAAGTTTACCCCAGATTTACGTAAAAATACGATCGCAAACAGATTTTGTGTATAACATGTAAAAAATAATTAAAAACAGCCGACAGCAAAGGTTAACTGCATATTACACTCAATCATAATAAAACAGTAATAAAAATTAAGCTTAGTACGTACTATGACATTCGATTTCGTCATGAGAGCTCATACACAGTGGTCGGAAGAAGGGTCCTTAGTATTATATGCCAATGCTAGTGTAATGTGAATAAGACTTTGATTCTAACTAAAGGAATAGATCGATTGGCACACTATAATATTTTAGTAAGTATATGTTTTCTCAGGAATTTATTGTGGCGTGTCCATGTTATAAACCTAATATTGAGGCTCTAGTACATTCATAAAATTCAAACCACTGGTCATAGAGTACAAAAATACCAACTATACTTGTCAAAAATATAATTAATACAGTCTCAATACTCAATCAACCTTTGCCGCTAACAAATAAAAAAAACACTTACCAAAGTGACAATATCCCCTGGGTCAGCGGCGGCTATCCTCCTTAATCTCTCATACAACATATCCAAAAGTCTCTGGTGGTTTCCGTTCAGCTCATCCAGTTCCCTTGCCACGGACTCCGATCCAGTGGCCATCCTGTCCGATCCAGGGGTCAGCCTGTCCGATCCTGGGGTCAGCCTGTCCGATCCTGGGGTCAGCCTGTCCGATCCTGGGGTCAACCGCTCAGGTTCCTTCCCGCGGCTCCGCAGGCGATCGGCGAGGTCAATGTCCGCTTGACGTTTCAGTTGGGACATGTCGAGCGAAGGGTGGACTTCCTCGCATAGCCACTCGGCGTAGCGGAGGCACCTCGACGAGTGTATCTACGTTAAGTTAGGGTCGAAGCGTGTTAGTGGTTTTAGGTTAGTCTGTAGAGCAGACTGCCTTTTTATTGCTGGCCAGAAGTTGCGGCTAAAAGGCGTATCTCCAGGCCGCGAACTGCAGTTCCGTTATTTTTAAAAATTTTTTCGAGGTTGTAAAATGACCCGTTATATATTTATGAAAGCTTTCAAAATAGGGGTCTGTTGCATATATTTTCATGTGACATTAAAAAAAACAATCTGCTCTAAGTTAAGGTTTGAGGCAAAAATTATAAAATAAAAACCTTTCATATATAATCTCACACACATTTCTCATTATTTTTTAAAATGACATAAAATTTATAACAATCATACTGTAACTCTTTCACACATACATTTATTGCATCACTCCCATATTATATTCATACAAAAATATCGAATAGATTTCATATAATTGGCAACACTGATTCAAGTCCAGCTTCAAGGTGTCCCAGGATACAGAAATACATGCTGGAAGAGTTTGCCCAGCCTGTACATACTACAGGTTTCTCTAAGCGTGCAACACCAAAATGAAACACCCATATATCGTGCATACTTTTTTTTTAAATGCTTTTTAAGAAAGCAAGAAGAATGAATTCTTTTTATAAAGAAGTTTACCGCGTTTTTTAAAATTCCAACATGGCACACTGACACACAACAAGACATGCAAAGCTATTTATAGAACAATGAACTTGTATTAACATAAGTAATCATTTTCAAGAATTTGAAACTAATGGGTTGTCTAAAAAGTTCATTTGAAATTCAGATTTAAAATGCTGTTATATTACCATTTAAAGTGCCTACTGCGTAGGATCTATCGTTAAATAACTGAATTAATACTACTTTAGTAACAAAAAAAACTATTTAGGATGTACGTTACTCTTTTAAAACAGTTTTTTTAAATTCAATCACACAATCATCCCACAGTCAAAACATATTAGAGAATTAGTAAAATTCGAAGCTACACAATTTATTAAATTTTATGAAACAGGCATTACAAATTAGTCAAATAGCTTTAAAAGTTATCAAACGACACACAAAAGCATTAAAAAGTTAAAAACTTTTCCCAACGTGCACAGGCGAAGCAAAACACGCATGCAGTAAAATTTGAAAACAGAACAGAAACAAGTGAAAACAAAGTTGCAACCAAGAAAGAACCGTTGCTATTCGAATGAGACCTCAAAAAAGACCCAAGAGAAAGACAAACGACTAAGCAAGACGAGGTGCCAGAGAAGGACGGAGCGCTGGACCGAACTTACATCACTTTTAGAACCTTTCAAAACCTCTCAAAAAACGATGAGTTTCAAAATTGGTAATCTGTGGAATAACTTACATTTGGCAAAGGCTATGAACTCCTTCAACATAGTCACAAGTGTGTACATGCCGTAGAAGATCCATACTATATGATTTGAGACACCTTTGTCCGCAGGCCCAGGTGTTTAAAGCCATACAGTCTAGGTCATACACACACTCTTAGAATAAATGTTATCATAATATTCCACAGAACACCACATACTAAATAAACTCTATACATAACAGTCAGTATACTGATAGTTACCTTCGCCTCCCTTATGAACTTTCCACCATCAACATTAACCTTTTCGATCTTGGGTGTTCTCTCCACCACGCTGGTCAGTAGGTTCTGTAAATTAGCCACAAGACATCCCACAATGTTAATTTTAATATAAATTAGTTCGTGACTATGAGTCATACATAGTAAACAATAAACACATGCGGTAACGTATCTAGTATTTACATTCATTGGTGCATATTTGGTCAAAAGTTAAAAATAAAAACTAAAATATGTAAAATTTGTTAGATATTCTCTTACATGCATAAAAATTTTGTGTTTGACGTTTTTATTTATGACAAAGGATTATTTATTAGATCCCTTTCAAAACATGCTGTTTCACGCTAAATTAGTTCTAGTTTTTGGGTAAGATTTCCTACAAACTCCGCAATCAGTACCACCACAGGTTTTCCAAGTTACATCATTTCCATATATTAAGTAATTTTAAGTGTATTTTGAATGCATGCATACTTCATTTGAATGTGAAAAATCCAACAACCTAGACAAAAATAAAGATACCTAGAAATTCAGACAGTCTAAACGACAAGGCAGTTGCTATACTATCGTATAGTTTGCCGCTGCCCCTATACCTCGGACCAAATCTCTAACAACTGTGGGAGTATTCCAACTTAACAAAGAGTGTTTATTACCAGCGGTACCACACAGCTTACTGAGAATTCCAAGCGGCTCAAAATAGAGTCTGCCAAGGTAATAGAGACTGTTCAATATACGACGGAGTAGAACGGCATAAGACACAGAACCGTTTTACCACCGCCCCCTTTAGCCCTCGTAAATCTTTTTGGCGGTTGAGTGAATTATAGGCACAGATTGATTGCACATCGCTGACAGTTAGTCTTTGTGTGCTTAATTGACATAATGTGTGATGCGTAGAGATGTCCAAAATCTTGAAAAGTTTGATTCGATTGATCAAATCAATGAACTATTTCTTGACATTGAAGGAGCGTCTTTAGTGCACCCCCGCGCAACTCCCCTTTGTCACCTAAAATTTGTCACTGCATAGAAATCAGGTAACTTCACTTAAATGCCTAAAAGTTTTACGGGGACTATACACCTCTTAAGAAGTCTCTTTTAACTTGGAAGGTTTTCCCAGTTAGTCTTACCCGGGTGGGTTCTAATTGTTCTTTAGGTCGGATTTCGATGGGCGGCTGAGCCTGCAGCTTGCCGAACGAGTCGTCGATCCATTCCACCTCCTTCTCGAGGCCAGCGTTGTAGTTGCGCAAGTATTGGTATGCCGCTTCGCAGCTGCGCAGTCTGGAAATAAAACGACCAATTTACTTACAAAATTTATGTCTATACCTTAAAGTTAAAATGGATGCCTATTGATGGACCCACAGAGTCAAAATATTATATTGCGTATGGGTACACTGGGTACATTTATACACATCAATTTTGTATCAACTACCGCTTCCTAGGTGTTAGCGCAAAGAAGAAGCGGCGCCAACTAGGGTCGAAATCATCATCATCATCATGTCAGCTCCTAAACGTTCACTTCTGGACATATGCTTTCAACAATGAACGTTATCACACCCGGTCCTCCACATCCAGCCGCTTCGGTCCACCTGGCGGAGGGGCGTCCCATGCTGCGCGTACCGGTCCGCGGTCCCCACTCTAGAACTATTATGCGACCTGCCCACTGCGAATTCAGCTTGCTAATCCTATTGGTTATACTCAGTCGGATCTCCTTATAACGGATCATATCCTTTAAAGAAACTCCGAGCATTGCCCTCTACACAGAACCTGTGCCAGGTATTCCTGGGCCACTAAAAAGCTAGACAAGCTACCTCTCGGCGAGCTGGTTGCACACGCTGCTCCATCTGTTGTTGAGGTGCGCGACCTCCTTGTCGAGCCGCTCGAGGTCGAGGTGCTTGCCGGCGCGCGGCAGCGACGCGTGCGGCAGCGCGGCGCGCGACGCCTCCACCAGCCGCCGGCAGTTCTCCGCGTCGTCGTTCATCTGGTCGATCTGCATCTGCTGCTTGCTCACCGCCACTTGCATGCGGAGCAGCTCCTCGTGCGTCTGGGGCAGAGGTTTAGAGTTTAAATTCAGGACTTGGCTGAACGTCACTTTAGAAGGGTCAGAGAAGGTTTTCAAATCAATAGCCGTTAATATGGCCCCACTGTTGAGGCTCACGCCTGCCCTCTCAACGAGGGCGTTAGGGCTATAGTCCGCCACGCTAGCCCAGTGCGGGTGGGCTTTACATGCGCCTAGGATTCCTCTTCGGCGTATGCAGGTTTCCTCACAATGTTTTCCTTCACCGTTCGAGAGCAGTCAGTAAATGTACTTAAGTTTCGAGAAAAGACCATTGGTACATGGCACGACCGGGATCGAACTTGGACCTGATAGGCTATTGGGGAACCACCAATGAGTACTTACGTCTTTAAGCAGTTCCACATCGTTTGGCAGCTCATTGAACTGCGCGAGTTTGATCTCGAACTCGGATATCGTCTGGTGGTTCTCCTCCATGCTGTTCACCACTATCTCCACGAACTTCAGCCTGTTGACAATGAGCGTGGGAAATGTGAAAAAAAAATCATTTTTATCATGTACAATTACAGATCTCATTACCGTGAAGGCAATAGTTTTTATTTCACTGCGATACGATACGTATTTACGAAGTTATTTAAAAGACTTATTAATTTGGTTAAATCACTGTACTTCACTTTATTGTGCTAGTACATGGCGGCTGGCGTCGTGTACCGACCGAGCGTCAGATACGGCGCCCGCGCACCCCGCTTTTGGTTATGGTTTGGATTTGGTAATATTGTTCAGAATCAGCGCGATTGGCCCCCTGGAAGTGGGTTTACTGTCTATAATTCAAGTTTTCTTTTGTATACATATGTATAACTGTAGATTTCCCAACAATAAAAAAAAACACTTTTCTACAAACATAATACAACAATAATTCACAAAATGTAAGTACCTCTCAACAAAGAGTTGACTCTTTGACTGCATGTCGTTCCACTTGCCCATCACCTTGTCCAGGTTCTTCTTCATCACTGGGGTCTTCAGGGCTATGCCTGCAATCACAGCAAGGTTTTAAGGAAAGAAATAACACTTCTTATCAAATAAACCCACATCCTTGTCACATAAATAACCGTATACATATAGAAAATGTCAAAGAAACACAACCGACCTCAAATGTATACCATATACCTTTTTACCAACACCAACTCCAGGCTTACAGAAAAGATAGACAGATGGACGACACAACAAAAAAAAACTTTATATTATTACTCGG
Organism: Metalampra italica; assembly: GCA_949699065.1. NCBI lineage: Eukaryota > Metazoa > Arthropoda > Insecta > Lepidoptera > Oecophoridae > Metalampra > Metalampra italica. The sequence continues at coordinate 5,898,358 of OX452991.1, read as the reverse complement.
GTAATACAAGCTTTTAAAAAAAATCTTACGTTTTTTTCAAGTGTGCAAAAAGTGTAAAAAATTAGGACAGTGGAGAAATGCATGTAGGCATAAGGAAAATTTGCAATCGTGTCAAAAGGACATCGCATATCGCGTCTGAAAATATAAAAGTATGCCACTTCTATTAGATTAATACATGTATGGGACCCACAACTGTCCACCTGCTCAGTCTACCAGGCTGGACCATAATTCATTCTAATGATAATCAAAAGCTATTTGCGTCAAGTGTATGTATGTATTTATAACAGCATTGTGTAATTATTTCCTTTGATTGCGCCTAGAGCAAAGTTTTGAAAGCACTGGCTACCCGCCTCCCAGCCATAAAGCCCTGCTGCGTCAGTTGAAGGACCACTGTCGACTTACCGTTATCAGGGCTATCTACGCCTGTGCCACCTTTGTTATAAACAAATAAATAAACATAAACTAAACAGAATTAGTTTGCCCACTTAACAGAGACTGTGCATGGGACTTGAAAATAAATTTAAACGGTTAGTTTGTTAAGAATTGGTACGGCCGACCGCACGTCAGTAAAAACAAAACCAGTATTGAAAGTCCCTAATAGGCTAGACCAGTTTAGGTCAAAGTGTTTTCATTGACGTGCGGTCGACTGTACAATATTAAAAGACAAGTAAATAACTGACAGAAAATTAAGAAAGTAGTGTAAGGGTTACAGACGAAAAAATTACAACATAAATTATGTTTTCTTCAATGATTCCTGCCGCTACATATCCAGGTCTCCATGGTGCCACTGCACTTGGTGTGGCGATTTGTGTATTGGTCCGAAAACGCCCATGTGTAGGGGAGATATTCGTTTCTATTTGGTTTATTTGTGCAAATAACGCGAATAGTAAATATTTGTTTCTGTTTTAAGCGTACAGCATCAATATGCGCACGCGCGGCAAACGCAGGCAGCGCGTGTCTGAAGTCTCACATACATTGCATATAGAATACAACTGGCCGCCACCGCAGGCCTCGTGTGTCTGGGATCCCCTTTATGGCAGGATGGTTCGAATTTAGCTCACGGGCGCCCACCAAAAGATCCTAGCTCCATGGTTTTTGGTCACACACCAAAGGACTTAATAGGCAAACATTCAAGTTATTTGATGTTTGGGTTCATGTGTGGATGGCCGGTTTGTGTATTTTTATTTTTGCACAAATATTTGGGCAAATACAGCGATACCTCTACACAAATACGCTACACCCCGTGAAGAGCCACCATAATTATAGGATAGAATCTCCATGACATGCCACCATAAGTTAAACTCAGTTATTGTTTTCCAGGTCTTGATGGACAATCCAGTTGTTACAGCATAATATAATTACCTCTGAAAGTAGCCTGCACCTCCTCCACATCGCTAGAGAGCGCGTGGAGACTGGTCTCCCAGTCCTTGTGCTGCAGCACCAGGTGTTCCAAGGTGTCCAGGTCTCGCGGGATCTGGCTGGCGATGCGCTCGTGCAGCTGCCTTTCGAAGACTTCCAGACGCTCCAGCAGGTTGGCCGACTGCTCCGTGAAGATGCGCGCGGCATTCTTAGATTCCTCTGTTGGAGAATATAAAAAAAATGTTTTGTTAAGTTTTTTTTTCTGTCATACAAAATGCCAAAGACCTTAAAAACTTTTTGCTACGCAAAATGCAATAAAAATTTAGCGCAAGGTCAATTGGCATCCATCAGTCGAAATTCGCATGACATCAGAAATGAGACATTAATGTTAATTACATTAATGTGAGCTCAGTACATTTTATTAGGCAATTGTTATAATACTGAAACGTCAATTAAGTTCTAAGAACGACTATGTTCGTTAGATTCTGGCGATTTTAAATATGACTGTCAAATGTTACTTACAAAGTCGATACTATGTCACTGTATGAAAACGAGAACATACTACTTCATAGTCATCATCATCATATCAGCCTGTAGACGTCCACTGCTGGACAAAGGCCTCCCCCGAGGATCTCCACGACGACCGGTCCCGCGCTAACCTCATCCAGCTGGGTCCCGCGACCTTCACCAGATCGTCGGTCAACCTCGTGGGAGGCCTGCCTACACTGCGTCTTCCGATACGTGGTCGCCACTCGAGAACCTTTCTGCCCCAATGGCCGTTAGTTCTACGAGCGATATGTGCTCAGCCCACTACCACTTAAGCTTCGCAATAATTCATAGTCAATTTGAATTTTGAATTTTTTTGAATTTCAATACCTTTGAAACTCTGACCTATTTCGCGTTAGACATTGTCACTAAAAAAACTGTAATTTTTACTAGGTCAAGGACATTGTATGACAATGTCAGGATAATATGACATACTATCCGGCGAAATAACTAGCTATGTCATCCTAAGGTGTCTTCCTACTACATTTATAGTAGGCTGAGAGTCAATGAGTTAGACGTATCACAGACACACGCGTTCTGCGGTGGCGGCCTACCGCAGGCCGCAGCTTCAATATGAAAACTCAGGCCGCGCGTGTCTGAAGTCTCACATTCATTGCATAGGGAAGACAACAGGCCGCCACCGCCACCGCAGACCGCGTGTGACTGTGATACACCAGAGTGCTTAGGTACAAAAACCATGGCACCTAGCAACTGTTGATGCTATCACGTGTGAAGTAATGTCCACCTCCATGCCTACAACCAATCGTCCCACAACAAGGTCAACACCTAAAATTGCCCTGCAATTGAACAACACTAGTGACATCAGCACCTTGAATTGACAGCGTAGGAGCCTTAGGACGCGTGCCCACTGCACAGAACGTCTAATTCTAATTTATTTATGCAGTCGACCTAAACTAAAACCATAATTTTAACAAAACGCATAATGAGCTAGACAAAAAAAATCGTTCAGTCAGACGCTAATGTCTTAGCAGTCGGCTATTAAGTGTCGTGTCAGTTGAAGTCTTACACTTTTTTTGGCCTAGCTCCAATACGCCAAGAGTCTGGGAGTTTGTAACACGCGCTATGAATTATATGACTTATTTATTCACATGCTTTATTTATTTACGTACGAATTATAGCTATTTCTATTTTATGACTAATTAGCAATAAAATACAAGTAAATTTACATAGATAAACTAAAAAAAAGAAAACAAACTAAACAAGATTACCTACCTTAAATAATTAACAAAAAAGAGGGGACAGCCCTACACTATTATATTATATGTATATTCTGTGCCTACAGGTAAAATATGTCCTCCAGCTCTGCGGAGGAGATATGACTTATTTATTCACTTGCTTTATTTATTTACTTACGCTAAGCTATTTCTATTTACTACGCAAGACGTGACATCAAAACTTAATACATAAATAATCGCTGTGACTTGAAGTCCTAACAAAATATAAAATAAACCATATGCAAATAAATTGACTGCCATATCGAATCGCAAAAATATGTTAAGACAGACCGTAACAATCCATTTATTATTACTGTAATTTTTCATAACGTCTTATTTAAATGTCTTCTATAGAAAACATTAAGTTTCGGACCTTAAAATCCGATTAATGTACAAGCGCTCTTACTATGTAGTTGAGTTGAGATGTTCTAATATCACGGCAATAGACTAACGACTAGCACTACGACTTGATTTTGTGTCATAATTTTATTTCATAATAATATGTAGGTTACCACGACCACGTATCGGAAGACGCAGCGTACGCAGGCCTCCCACAAGGTGGACCGACGGTCTGGCGAGGGTCGCGGGACCCAGCTGGATGAGGTTAGCGCAGGACCGGTCCTCGTGGAGATCCTGGGGGAGGCCTTTACAGGCTGATATGATGATGATGATGTAGGTTATATAAATTCGATTACGATCCAATCAATTACGCTAAACGCATAGTACACATACAGTTATAGTATATGCATATAGAGATACGAAAATTGATCAAAATAAATACTTTACCGCCTTTTCCCCATGAAAAAATACGTTTAATCTTCCTCATGTTGTCGGAAATAAAACTTTATTCCGTACACAATAAATCTCACTTTTTACACTTTGCACTTCAAAGTCAGTTCGCGATGAAAATATTTTCGTTTTTTTATTTCATAGTTTATATTGGACATATAAGCGATGAAACATGTTGGATCATTCGTTTTAAATTCGCTCTAAATCTACACTGACATTATAAAAAGGTTAAGTTTGTTTTGCTCAAGGTGATTCCGGATCACCAATCTTCTAAAACTTACTTAATGCACTGTACATAATGCAATATATTTTTATTGGATCGGTCAAGGACTCCTAGGACTGATTATGCTGAAATTTGGAGCTACACATGTAAAATTTAAAAAAAAATCCTAGATAAGAGAAAAAAAATATGTCAAAACCCGCACGTTGTACACCTTACTAACGTTTCCATTGTCTATCTACCATCACATCACTGTTTCGAAACATAAACAATAAATTAATAGCAAATTAGAGCGGAAATTAAGCTGTAATTTGGATCTACAACTATGTAAAAATAAAAAATAAACGAGATACGAGTCCAAAAAAAATAAAAAATCCGCACGTTTTGTACACTATTTATTTATTTTATTTTTATTTTAACTTTGCGAACTTTTTAAATCCTCTATGAACCAATCACAACACTGTTTCGAAACGTACGCGCGAAATGATAGAGCATCGAAACAGAAGCGCGTAGTGCCCGCAACTAATCATAACTGACCGCGGCGTCCCGTAGGCTCGGCGGTCCTGTGACTATCTGGAGTAGTGTACTCGGAATTTGGAGATTGTTATTTAAAGCTACATGGAGTTTATGCTATTATAAAATTGTAACGGGAGTATTTCTGTACATTGAAGGGATTAAAAAAAACTATTGGAATACTTTATTTAAAGCTTACCTGACTGATTACAATAAAAATTTAAAAAAAAAACTTGTCTCTGTTTGAACCCGCCTCACGCTGAAACCAGTAGGACCAGTAGGTCCGATTTGAACCGGGGTTTTTTTTTGTTTCAAAGCTTGTGGTCTGACTTAAAATCTGGTGTAAGTATTGGGATTATTTTTAATTCAAACCCTAAAGGGGTAAAAAGGGATGTTAAAGTTTGTATGGGAACAAAAATTTACATATCAAATTTACATGCCGCGAGCAACAGTTAGTAAGTAACATATAGGTACGACACTTTAATGCAAACGAAGTCGCGGGGCAACTGCTAGTTTGTTTATCCTTCTGGGACCCCATGGCCTCGCTTGAGGATATAAACAATAAAAATAAAACATAACTAAAACATTAAAAATATATATCATAAAATACTTGTATTTTTTGACGTTCACTCAGCGTTCACTTCTTTTCTTTTGAGGACTAAAAATTAAAAATAAAACAAAATGTAAAACTTAAAAATAAAAATAAATAAATAAATATTCGTTCACTTCTTCCAGGACTCAGGAGGATAATAGAAAGTATCAAATCTACCGATCTGCAGTACACTAACGAGGTGCAACGTACGCCCACACAGTCATTCATTACGCTGTTAGTCCGTCTTTGTCCATATGTCCACTTAGAGCCACAAGTACGCCCAATCGTAAACAACACATTCTATTAAATTTTATTCAATTTATTACTACACTAGCCGATGCCCCGCGACTTCATCCGCGTCATAGAGTATATGTAAGTGTAAGTTCTAAGAGTAACTATGTAAGTGTTATTCAAAAATTTTTAACCCGTTCTGTTCTAATCATGCCAGTTTCTTAGTTTTAAAGTTTGTCAATAGATGGCGTTAGGTGTATCTTACACCCCGCTATCATTTGGTTATTCGCATCATTTATAAGTTAAGCGTGCTAATTATCCACCAAATTTTACCTCTTTATTATTAGTATAGATATAGATTTATGACATAGTTTTATTACGTGACTCGTGTTTATCTATCGGAATCAACGGAAGGTTTTCGATCTCATCATATTCCACCTATAAATAATCTGTAACTATATTTTGACGCCGCCGCAAAGGACTTGGAAACGTTTATTTCATTATCAAGCACAACAATTGTCCAATTTATTCAATTGAATTGTGTATATTGTACAATTATTTTGATGGCTCTTCTCTTGAAACTACTTGTGCGGGCGTCACATAAGTCCAAGAATGTCTTCTTTGTCGAATGCAGGTTTCCTCGCGATGATTATTATTATACATATAAATTATCGTTTTAACAAAGACCTAGAGCTATTCTATTTAAAAAAACAGCTAGGCTCAGTTGGCAGATTTACTCCCGTCCACGCGTTGCTTTATGATAGAAGATGCATGTGGTTAAATATTACATACATATCTTCACGCTACGTCCCTGACGGGGTAGGCAGACAGAACGGAGCGCCAAGTATCGCGATCTTGACACACCTCTGTCGCTTCGCTCAGTCTCATCATTCTCTGCACACACGCTCGCCGCAGGACGCGAGTGCGGGAAGTTCGGTAACCACGTGGAATTTTTATTCCAGGTAGGTAACCAAGTTATGAACGTGGAAAATTTCGTTCCCGCTACATAACCATTTAGTTGAGATACAACCAGTTACCGAGAGCCGGAGTCGATTTAAATAACTATAGTTAATAATAATAATAATAATAATAATAATAATTGTTTGGACAATTTTACACACGGCTGTTTAGTCCCAACTAAGCCGAAGCTTGTACGTGGGTACTCGACAACTGATAAACATACTTAAATACATTTAAATAAATACATAAATACATACAAACACCCAGAATCCGAAAACCAACAGTTATGCTCATCACACAAATGTTGGTCCCGGGTGGGAATCGAACCCACGACCTTTGGCGCAGTAGGCAGTGTTACTACCACTGCGCCAACAGGCCAGTCAAGTTAACAACAACAGTCAACAACAGTCAGTTAGTTACAGAGTTCGTGTAAATAACTATAGTTGGTTACAGAGTTCGTGTAAATAACTATAGTTAGTAACAGACATACATTTGTAGATAACCAAGTTTGTTAACAAGTTATCTACGTGGTTTTTTTTTCTAGGTAGGTTAGTAATGCACCGGAAGTATTGGAAGACGCAGCGTAGGCAGGCCCCCCACAAGGTGGACTGACGATCTGGTGAAGGTCGCGGGACCCGGCTGGATGAGGTTAGCGCGGGACCGGTAGGCGTGGAGATCCCTTTGTCCAGCGGTGGACGTCTACAGGCTCATATGATGAAGAGTAGGAGAAGCTTTGGGCGGGGCACATCGCTCGTAGAACTGACGGCCGTTGGGGCAGAAAGGATCTCGAGTGGCGACCACGTATCGGAAGACGCAGCGTAGGCCTCCCACAAGGTGGACCGACGATCTGGTGAAGGTCGCGGGACCCGGCTGGATGAGATTAGTGCAGGTCCGGTCGTCGTGGAGATCCCTGGGGGAGGCCTTTGTCTAGCAGTGGACGTCTACAGACTGATATGAGTATGGAAGCTTACCCTCTGCCCTGGCGCGCCGCTCGAACTCGTCGAACAGTCGGTTGACCTCGTCGATCTCCCTGCGCAGGCGGCGCAGCTGCGGGTCGGCGGGGTCCCCCTCCGCGAGCAGCTTCTCCGCGTCCTCGTTCAGCGCGCGCCGGATCGCCTGGCGCTGCTCCGCGCCCATCGCCACGAACTGAGCACAAACACGTCACACGTTATCAGGCTTCTTACATTCTCGCCCCTCGTACGGAGGGTAGAAGAAGTAATCATCGACAGCCTATTAACATGTCCTCACTGCTGGGGCTCAGGCCTACCCTCTCAACGAGGGCGATCGGCTATTATAAAACAGTCGATTATTTAAATGACAAAGATGCCTGGTGTTAATGTTACTTCAGCCTCGCACAACCTTTACAAAAATAATGTTATGTATAAACTCGATTTTAAAAGATGTGTTGCGGAAGTTTGTTGCGCCGCTTCTTCTTCCCAGCTCTATATAACACCTTGGAAGCGGTGGTAGATAAAAAATTGACGTTGTATAAATGTACCCAATGTACTTACATGGAATAAAATAGTTTGACTTTGACTATAGTCCACCACGCTAGCCCAGGTGCCCAAGAATTTATTCTTCAGCGTATGCAGGGTTCCTCACGATGTCTTCCTTCACCGTTTGAGAGCAGTCAGTAAATGTACTTAAGTTTCGAGAAAAAACCCATTGCTACATGGCCCAGCCGGGGATCTAACTTCGGACCTCCCGATATGATAGGCCTTATCCCGGCGCCACAGACGCTGAACCAAACTTTTATAAAATAAATAGCTCTTAAGTCGAGACTTTGGTTTGCGGATCACTAAAGCGTGACACACACTGAGCGGCGGCGTTGCGAAAGCGTTGCGGTTTTTTTCTGTAATGTTCGAAAATAGTATGAAGCCCTTTACATCAAAGCGGCGCGTTCTTCATACAAACCTTCGCCGCCGCAACGCTTTCGCAACGCCGCCGCCCAGTGTGTGTCACGCTTTAACATCGGATCTTTTAGAGAAACTCTGAGGATAGTTCTCTCCAAGGCCTTTACTGTGCACTATACTGTCTGCTTCTCTAGTCTTTAGACCAAAATGTCTACTAAGTAAGAAAACTTCGACCTCTTAAAAGTATTTCAAAGTGATAATGTTATGATAACTTACTTGGGGGAAGTCCCATCCCTTGACGACCTTGATGGTAGCGAAGATCATGTTCTGTCTCATCCGCAGCTGTTTCCTCTGCCATAGTTGTATCACCTTCAACAAACAACATTATATTGACTGTAATTTTAAAATTTATGTAATGTACCTAATTTAATGTTGACTATGTTATATTAACTATTTATTTGCAAAAATGTTTCTCATGGCGCTTTGGATTTTTTTTTCTGTAATGCTATGTAAGAATAAATTAAATTAAATTAAATATCAATACGATTACACTGGACACTAGTTGGCCAAGAAAATAGTCTATCAGTTCTAAGAAGCTTCGAATCTCTTTGGTGGCGCGCGCGCTCCCATAATTTCTTTGATTCAAGATAAGTCCTAAAAAAACTTACCTAGCAAAATGTATGTCACAATTCAAACTTTTCGAAATTTAGAATGTTTAAAAATTTGCAATATGTTTAAAAAAGCATGCAATACAAATGCTTTTACGTTATTTGTATCTCTCGAGCTAGGGCATTCTTATATTGGATTGGCTTTTTCTGCATGTTGTTATAAAATAAGATTATTTTTTGCTTTTTCCCCCAAATCAACACAATATGGCAACACCACTTTCTAAAATTATCGCTTACGCCATCTATGTTTTTGTTGTTTTTATAAAATAAAATTATTTGCTCTTCCCCCCAAATACAACACAATATGGCAACACCACTGTTTCCGAAATGATCGCTTACGCCATCTATCAACCAGAGGAGGAAAGCAAAAAGATCTACTGAGAACTCCTCTTTAGTAAGTAATATTTATTTGCGGAAAACATGGTTGTATACAGATGTTTCATAATTATTAAAGTTCTACATGTTTTCCCATAATTTATGGCATGCAAAAGTAAAATAGGAAATACGTTAATAGAATAACATAACGTCCAAGATTGTTCAATATTATTATAGTAATGTCATCTAAATTTATAATTTAAAAAGCCATTGACTGAGTAAATAAAACACATTGTCTATTAAAAAATTTAGTTCTGAGAAAGTTCATGTTTCGTCCGCTAGGGGCGGTAGTAAGAAGTCTCACCCTGTCGTACGCGTTGCGCAGGCGGGAGCCGGCGTCGAGCGCCTCCTGGCAGGGCGGCGGCAGCGCCACCACCGCGCCCGGCAGCTGCACCTCGGTGCCGGCGCCGCCCAGCCGCACGCGCCAGCGGCTGCGCCCGGAGTTGTCCACCACCGTCACCGCCGAGCCTTTCTCCACCGCCACCTGTGGGATTCACATTATAATAACATGTTTGGACTAATTTACACACGGCTGTTTAGTCCCAAACTAAGCCGAAGCTACAGATAAACACCCATAAACAGATATGCTCATCACACAAATGTTGATCCCGGGTGGGAATCGAACCCACGACCTCTGGCGCAGTAGGCAGTATCACTACCAACTACGCCAACAGGAGAGTCAATAAAAAAGGCTGAAAAATTATAATACTACATACATACACACTCACACACATACAAACATTATCTTGCCGGACACAGGCAAGGTACGGCTGCATAATGTCATATCTGTGTGGCATTTATACCCAGTTTGAATCGTTAAACCGCCATTGTTCGATCACCAAACCCCGTCCGTTAGCTAGCACATCAAGTTGCAGCATTATGCTTCAACTGTCCGAATTGCGAAAAAACAGGACATCCCGCGAGAAAGTGCAATATGACTGTACTCCAGAGAGTTGTTAGTATACATAGAGCGCGCGTTAGCAAGCCTGAACTGTAAGCACGGGTCTGAACGAAAGTCTCGAAATTTTCGGGGCGACGCTACTAGTCAATCAATCAATCATTTATTCAGAAAACAATGTACATTGTATGCGAATTTGCAACACGTATTTTTTTTTTACTACTTTTTTTTTACTACGTACTAATTTACAACAATGTCACAACACGTCAGTAGCGCTGATTGTTGCTCTCGCCGGTATTTATTTAGATTTGGAGTAATCATGGTGAAATGTGCAGTGCCAAGCTGTAAACACGATTCACGGAAAAGAACGATCTAGAAAAAATCTATATAGAAGCATCCATAGAACACCTGCTTACACTTGGCACAATGGGCAATGAGCGATGCGCGCGCTCTATAGCTAGTATACTAACTCTATGCTGTACTCACATTGGCATGTTTGTAAGCGCACACCGTCTCGGCCCTGAGCGGGCGCGTCACCGGCGCTCTCCTCTGCTTCACCGGCCTGATCTCCTGCGACTCCTCGACGATCCTGGAGACGGTGGTCCCGTGAGCGTTCAGCTCCTCGCGAAGGTCTTGCATGCCTTTAAGGAGACGCTCGCCCTGGTCCAGGGTGAATTCCGATTGGGAGAACGTGGTGTTTAGGGCTTCTTCGCGCCTGAAACAAAAACACAATATTTAAAAATAAAACAGAAGTTCTTAGTTACTTGATGATATTCTAGTCGACTTATTTAGAATTTAAGAAAAAAATCTTCACTAAGTTACTATTACTTTCTGACCTTAGTGCGAAACGCCGACTAGCGTGGCCTATTTTTGAGGATGCCGTGCTGTAACCGCCGGTTTAATAGATATAACAAATGATTTTACATTCTAAATAAGAAACGGCTTAAAGGTCTAGTAACCAAGCCAAAACCTACTAAAAAAAAGAACATGACACTTCGGTTCCTGCCAAAAGAGTATATTTCGACGGATACGCGCCGGGCGCAGAGTACCAAGCAACAGTGCGACAACTTACTTCTGTATCCATTTGTCTGCCTCCTTCACCTCCTCGAAGAAGTTGTGGTACTGAGTGGTGTGCTTCAGATGGGTCTCCAGGCACAGGGTGAGTTGCAGCACCCACGCCCATTGCGACTGCATCACCTGGGGGAACGGAATACCTTTGAGCCTCGAACGTATTTCACGTTAGTGTGTCACGTTAGAAACCCTGACATTGTCACTGAAATCAACTGTCATTTTGAAGTAACCGCGATATATTTTGACTGTGACAACTTCTGCCTCAGAAATGACGGTGGATAGTTTATTTTCTCAAACATGCTTGGAAAATACGAGAATTACTTTGACAACCTTCTTTGAGATAAATCGAAAATGCTGTACTGGTCAAATACATGCGAGCAGGCGGCCTGCAATGTTAGTAAGAAATTCCATATCTGTCGTGGTTAGCGACCGAATAAATTACTATGAAAACTCATATCTGTCGTGTGATTTGAAAATGAAACAATCTTTACTATGGTGTCTGAGTGACTGCGAACTGACATGTAGATGCTACATGTAGCAGGCTGATAGTCAAAGAGCTTAGCAAACATTTTAATAGATACTATGTTACGATACTTTCCCTACAACCACGCCCTTTAATGTCTGTATATGTCGATTAGTTTGAATTTCTTGTTTCCGTAAGTACTTAATTGTTTTGAGCAGTATATTTTGGTCTTGAAACATAAACAGTTGATGTGTGAGCTGACCTGCAGATGCGCCTCGATGGTCTTCACAGCCGGATGGTGCTGCGCGATGAGCGCCTCCCCGCGGTCGATCACGTTGCTGAACTGCAGTTCGCGTTTCTCCAGCGAAGACATCAGTTGCTGCAACAGCCACCACACAATCTCAATCACTTACGTCAAAGGCTACCTATCAAGACTTACCTACCTACCTGTTTCTTAAAATTTTTGTATAACAACCTTTTTTTGTTTAATAACCTTTTTCTTTATCTATGGTGAAATGTGCAGTGCCAAGCTGTAAACACGATTCACGGAAAAGAACGATCTAGAAAAAATCTATATAGAAGCGTCCATAGAACACCTGCTTACACTTGGCACAATGGGCAATGAGCGATGCGCGCGCTCTATATCTAGTATACTAACTTTATGGGTGGTTCTCAATTCGACTGTATGGTTTTTATTGTGTGTGATTTGAATGATTCTTTTTTTTATTGAATAGGCTTAATTTCGAGGGTGGTCCAATTTCAATATGAAAACAATATTTCACCTCTAAGAGTGGATAATTTAAATAAAAAAATTAAGGGATAAATAAGTCATCAATGTACAAAAATCATATTTTTTTACAAAGTTTTTTTTTGTTTACCACTAAAATGCCAAATGACACTGGGGCCTAGTGACATATAAAGTACTATGTAGACTTTCCTTACAGCCTACAAGTCTAATAGTCTCAGGCACCAGTTGTGGAGGACATAAAGATTAAGGATTCAAATGTCCTCATTTATAGGTTTGTCAGGTAAAAAGAAGCACACAACAAAACGAACAACCAACAAAATTCAATCAAAATAAAAGTGTAAGTAACAAACCTCTCTATCGTCTCCAAATGAATGCTTGCACAGAAACGAACATAAGTTTAAATAAATGTCAAAACAACATCTTGTAGTGGAAAATGTGTAAGGTGGTAATTTAATTTAAACAGGAAAGTAGAGTGCAACAGAGCTATTTGGATAAGTTTAATTGTAAGTTTTTTTACAGTAGCATTATAATTATTATACATTTTTGTAATGGTTTTACTTTATACTTAACTGGTTAGATTTTCTACTTTTTGAACCTTACCGTATAGATGTACCTACATAAGAATCAATTTTTTTTACAAAGTCGGTTGTATTTTTGGGTAAAAAGTGAGATTATTAATTAAATATCAAAATAAAATTCGAGTGGAGTGTGCCGGCGCGCCGCTCACCTCATAGTAGTGCTGTACCGCCGGCAGGTTGATGTGAGGGTCTGCCCAGTCCCTGGACAGTTCCACCTGCTCCTTCTCGTTGAGCCAGTTCAGCTCGGCGGTCGCGGACTGCAGGAAGTCTTGCAGCGCGTCCAGATCCGACATGCTGCAGAGCATAATCATTATTTATTGGTAATAATTAAGTACATGTCAAAATATACGCAATGGTCAAAATTTAAATAAAGAAGTAATTATTTAGCTACATGTCAAAATATACTCAATGGTCAAAAATTAAATAAAGAGGAGTAGGTAATTATTTAGCGTCAAAATATACGCAATGGTCAAAAATTAAATAAAGAAGTAAGTAATTATTTAGCTACATGTCAAAATATACTCAATGGTCAAAAATTAAATAAAGAGGAGTAAGTAATTATTTATCTACACGTCAAAATATACGCAATGGTCAAAAATTAAATAAAGAAGTAAGTAATTATTTAGTTACATGTCAAAATATACTCAATGGTCAAAAATTAAATAAAGAGGAGTAAGTAATTATTTATCTACACGTCAAAATAAACGCAATGGTCAAAAATTAAATAAAGAAGTAAGTAATTATTTAGCCACATGTCAAAATATACGCAAAGGTCAAAAATTAAATAAAGAAGTAATTATTTAGCTACATGTCAAATATACTCAATAGTCAAAAATTAGATTTTTTAAGATTGACATTGAGTGTACTAAGTATGTACTAACCGCTTGGTGCTGGTAGAGAGTAGGTCCGCGTACAGCTTCTGCAGCTGACTCAGGTGCTGGTTGTACAGGTTGAGCTCCTCGCCCGTGAAGTTGGCGCGGTTGTGGACGCACTGTTCCACCTGCAAACAATATTGTCGTAATTTTATTTTAAAAGTAAAAATCCGAGAAATTACTACAGAAAATAAATCTATGATGATAATAATTGACTAACATTATTGAAAATTCGCATATAACGTACATTGTTTCCTGAATAAATGATTGATAATTAATTCATTTTACGAGATTGTCCATTTCCCATTTTTGTCTCTCATTGCATAATTAATACATCGTAGATTTGCATTTGTAGCAAATTTTCAATTAAGTAATTTCAATACTCGTGCTGCTATTGTGAAACTCGCTCTTTCGTGTTGAAATCCCCTTCTTTGTGAAACAAAGTAGTTAACAATGAAGTGGTACAGCAGGAGTTCGTTGTATTTGCCCTCTCCCCCTTTAATAAGCTAAAATGTGAAGAGTACCCTACCTTGGAGTGGAACTGGTCTATCAGCTTTTGTTCCCATTGGTGTTTGTCCAGCTGACCTTATTTGTGAAACAGTTGCAAAAATAACCATTATACAACTGTCTCACAATGAAATAGTACAGCAAGAGTGTTATACATCTGTGCTGTTCCTGCAGACCCCTTTAATAAGCTAAGATGTGAAGAGTACGCTACCTTGGAGTGGAACTGGTCAATCAGCTTGTGCTCCCTCTAATTATAGTCCAGCTGAGCTTCTCTGGGAAACAGTTGCATAAATAATCATTATACAACAGTCTCACAATGAAATAGTACAGCTAGAGTGTTATACATCTGTCCTCTTCCTGGAGACCCCTTTAATAAGCTAAGATGTGAATAGTACGCTACCTTGGAGTGGAACTGGTCAATCAGCTTGTGCTCTAATTATAGTCCAGCTGAGCTTCTCTGGGAAACAGTTGCATAAATAATCATTATACAACTGTCTCACAATGAAATAGTACAGCAAGAGTGTTATACATCTGTCCTCTTCCTGGAGACCCATTTAACAAGCTAAGATGTGAATAGTACGCTACCTTGGAGTGGAACTGGTCAATCAGCTTGTGCTCCCTCTGGTGCTTGTCCAGCTCGTGCTGCACCGACTGCTGGTCCGACCCGTACTCA
This sequence comes from Metalampra italica, assembly GCA_949699065.1. Taxonomy (NCBI): domain Eukaryota; kingdom Metazoa; phylum Arthropoda; class Insecta; order Lepidoptera; family Oecophoridae; genus Metalampra; species Metalampra italica. Next base: position 5,883,207 of record OX452991.1, on the reverse strand, counting down.
GACTCGTGCAGCTTTTTCTGTCAACATTACAATAAACAGTTTAGATCAGCCGCTTTCGTGGCGCAGAGGTTTGGACTAGCGGTTTCCCGCGGCTTCGCCCGCGTAGAAAAGGGAACAGCTTTTCAAGTCATCTATAAAATATGCGGCTTTGCCCGCGTGGAATAAGTTTTTTCGCGTGGGAACAGTTTACCGCGATAAAAAATGGCTTATATGCTGTTCTTATATATAAGCTGTCAGTGAACCAAGTTTCACCAAAATCCGTTCAGCTGTTACAGCGTGAAAGAGTTACAAACATCCTCACATCCGTACAAACTTCCTTATAATATTAGTAAGATTAAAACGTTAGATAAGACACGCTTACCAGTTTCTCCTTGCACCACTTGGTGGCCTCATGCAGCTGCTGGAACTTGGGGTCTGCGTCGTGTACCCTCGTCTCCAGCACCGTCCTGGTCTCCCGGCGGACCGTGGTCTGCTGCACCGGCATCCTCACCGAGGACAGCCGCGGCAGCAGACGCCCGGTGAAGGCTTGACGAGCGTTCAGCCACCGGTCGTGGACTTGCTGCACTCTGTGAAGGAAATGGAAGGTTGTAGCAAAATCTCGACTCGGATGGCGCCACTGGCATATGTTGTAAGCATAGATTACTATAAACCATACTGGGAGCGTAGCGAACTTTTTCCGTGTTCTGTGGTTGTAAGCATAGAGTGATAGAAAAGAAACATGCATACAGCCAAACATTGAACCTCCTCCTTTTTTTAAGTCGGTTATAATATTGAAACCTGACTACGTAAAAGATAAAAACAAGTATTTTTTCTTTTTTTCTTGTATATTTTAGACGAAAAAATATCACTATACGTAAGCTTTTTAACTGATAAACGGAACGCACTATGTGGGCCTAAATGGATTTTGTTTCCAAAGCCGTAAAACATCTCCCGTATTGGCCTCCATCCTGCGGAGCTCCTGCTCTATCTGTCGGCGGCCATCTTGTTTTGGTATGATTATTTTAAACTATGATAGGCCTGGAAAAACTTTGCTTTTAGGGCCGTAAAACTCAATTAAAAAAGAAGTGCAACTCACCGTCTGTGCAGTTCGTTGGCCTGCGGATAGCGCCCCTCCCTGAGCGCGTGCGAGTCCTGGAACATCTCCTGTATGGTGGCCTCCATGCTGCGTAGCTCCTGCTCTATCTGCTCGGCGGCCATCTTGGCCTCGGCGGGGTGCACGCCGCGCTCCACGCGCCGGATCTCGCTCTCGATGTGCCGCTCCACGCTGTCGAGGCCGGCTTCCGTTTGTTTTATGTCTCTGTGGGACGACAGTGCGTGTTAAGTACAGCTGCACTAAACATATAAGCAGACATAAGTTTTCGTATCACCAACAAAATAAAAGGTAATAAAATTCGAGTTTCCTAACTTTTATTAAGGAAAAAACACCAAAAATAGTAAGTGAAGGAACGCGACCTGTGAACGTTACACACAAAAGCCAAGATCGTGCGATTAAATGCCGTTGGATTTTTGTAGCGTCTACTATCAACACACCTGCAACGCTGCAGCATCTAATAACTAACATTCGCCAAGTTATTGCCGAGATATCCTCCGGAGCTTGCGAAAAAGTCATCGAAATTTACCTCGACGTTGGAACATCTACAAACTATACCCATAGTAAAGTTCTAGTGATTTCTTGGCGACAGTTTCGGTGTAGTGCTTTTAGCTGCACTTTCTGTATGCTCACCTGTGCAGCTTCTCCGCTAGCCGCTGCAGCCTCTCGAGCCGGCGGATCTCGTCGGTGAGGTCCCTCTCTCGCTCTTGGTGCGCCATCATGAGGCGCGCCCACGCCTGCTCCAGGGCGTCCGGCCGCAGCGTCGGCTCGATGTCGCATTCGCCCACAGACTCGAAGTATTTCTGTCAACAACGCCGATGTTAGTCGAAACACTTTAGGTTTTGTAGTTTGATGAAACAAATCGACGTTTTCAAAATATCAAATCAAGAGCATAATAATATGTCCTTACTATTTAGGCTCAGGCCTCCCCTTATAACGAGGACGTTAGGGCTATAGTCCACCAAGCTAGCCCAGTGCGGGTTGGTAGACTTCACATGAACAAGAATTCCTTTTCGGCGTATGCAGCTTTCCTCACGATGTTTTCCTTCGCCGCTTGAGAGCAGTCAGTAAATACGCAATCGACGTTTCTACTACGACGCTTCAATTTATTTATTCCATTATAAAATACATTGTGTCGGAAATGTATGTGTGTATAACCTCATATACAACAAAAAAATCTTCTCCTTACAAAATAATGCTAGAATATATTTTTTCTTCTAAAGTACTAGTAATAAGGTGTTGCAACCAAGCCACAAACTCCTAAAAAAAAAGTACTAGTACAAATAAGTGACCAAACTATCATTGGCCTAAAGGACTTTGTTTCCAATTGGCCGTAAAACCTTTAAAAAAATACACTATGACCCGAGCAATTATAAAAAAAGGTAACAATAAAATAGTTGGTCCCACCTCTAGTTCCCGGTACTGATGGAAGAGCTTCTGCTTCTCTCTCTGTCGCAGCGGCACCTCTTCGTTGCGGAAGCGCGTGCTCTCACCCAGCAGCTTCTTCATCTCGATCAAAGTTGACGGGAAAGCACGGTCCTGCACACAAAATAATGTTGACTTTTATATCTCATAAGTATATAACCATATGGAATTGTTGGAAAATTTACTAGAAATGCGTCAACGACCCGGATATAATATGGTCCTTCGACCCGGATACATGGTCCTTCGACCCTGATATAATGTGATCCTTCGCCCCCGACTGACCTGCATAAGCGCGCACTTCTCGTGCAGCCAGGCGCGGTGTTGCGCCGCCAGCTCGGTGTAGGCGGCGGCGCGCCGCTGGGACTCCGCGTCGAACAGCGGGTGCACCGCCGGCGGCTCGGGGAACGTCTCGTACAGCGACGAGATGTACGTAATGATCGACTTCTCGTCGATCTCGTGCGTGTCCACATCTGCAAACCGATACAAGGATACATCATTCATACTCATAAGGAAGGAGTCATATTCGTAATCATCCAAGTGATAGTCATTTACACATCTAAGTAATCGTAAAAGTGGACATTATGACACGTGGACATTATGATACTTGGACATTTTGACCCTTGGATATTCACTCAGACTCATCAATCTCTTCACACACGCTCGCCGCGAGTGCAAAGTCAAAGTCAAAAAGTCAAAGTCAAAACTATTTTATTGCATGTAAGTACACTGGGTACATTTATACAACGTCAATTTTTTATCTACCACCGCTTCCAAGGTGTTATATAGAACTGGGAAGAACTTCCGCAACACATCTTTTAAAATCGAGTTACACATAACATTATTTTTGTAAAGGTTGTGCGAGGCTGAAGTAACATTAACACCAGGCATCTTTGTCATTTAAATAATCGACTGTTTTATAATAAGCTTTCTTACAAAGTTGTTGTTTAATGTGGGTCTTAAATTTTCTGTCATTCATACTTAAGATTTCTTCTGGTATTTTGTTGCAGAAGCGTATACACTGCCCCGAATAGAAGCGTATACGTTGCTCTTTACGTGTCCGTCTGTGAGCACTCGATCTATCTGATCCTCTTATGTCAGTCTAGCTATATCGTCCCCAGCTCCTACTGCCACTACCATAGTTCAGTGAAAACCAGGGTTTAGATCAGATAGAGATAAAATAGCGTTATTTCCCCACACCGTGGAGCACCGTCATTGCTCTCTTGACAAGAACTCAAAAAGATTGAAGAAGAAGAGAAAATGCAAAAAAGCAGAGGCAAGATTTTTTGACTATATACTTCAAACGATTCTACTCAGAATTTCAATACAATACAAATGCGAAATTGCACCAAACATTAAGTGAATATGCAAAATTCACACACTACTACACTTAAGGCCAGACGGTGGCGTTTAAATCTGTTAAAAGTGCAGAGTTTAAGTGCAGCTAAATTACTGCCATCAGTGTGCGCAGTCGCATTGTCGCTTATCGCAACAAAATCGTGCGCAGGCGCCGCTACCGCCGAGGTTACAGTTATTATTCTGTTCCAAGTGCATATGAGCTAAAAAAAAATTAAAGACCGAGTAAAGACAATATGGCAATGCAAAGTAGTAACAATAAACAACGTCAGAAGTGGAATCTTGAAAGAAAAGGTGGCACCTTCAAAATACCGTCAGATATATTTCCTACTAATTATAACCAGTATGGTCTTCGTATGAAAATGAAATTCAAATTCGGAGATTGGTTGGCGGTAGTTAGTTATCGATACAAATCCACCGAGCAATCCGGCGCGACGACATGATGTGTTGTTTTTGCGATCAAATCAACGTTCCCATTGCACTGTCCACCAGTGTGGGTTGGTGGACTTCACACGCGCCTAGGAATTCCTTCTTCAACGTATCAAGGATTTCTCGCGACGTTTTTCTTCACCGTTTGAGAGCAGTCAGTAGGGATCGAACATGGGACATAATCGACATTACTTTTCCCCACCACGTCTCTTCGTTTTTTCCCATCACCTATTTAAAATTCCCAACTGGTCACATTCACATGTCGTCATGATATGACTGTTCAATTTCAACGCCAGCGTCTGACAGGCCAACCGTAAACAATGGATCGTAATAGAGCCACTCAATGGAACCTGTCTTCGACCTGTCGGCCAATCATACACTTAGAGCAACGCGGTCACCGGGTTCGACCCGAGGCGAGATGCCATAGCCAATGAAAACCATAATCAAAAATTCGTTTATTCAAAATTGGCTGCGCCATGTACCAATGGGTTTTTTCTCGAAACATGTACATTTACTGACTGCTCTCAAATGGTGAAAGAAAACACCGTGAGGAAAGCTGCATACACCGAAGAAGAAATTCTTAGGCGCATGTGAAGTCCACCAACCCGCACTGGGATAGCCTGATGGACTATAGCCTGAACGCCCTCATTGAGAGGGTAGGCCCGGTCCCCAGCAGTGGGGACATGTTAAAGGCTGTTAATTTGTTTTCGATTTTAGAGTTATACACGGGAAAAAAATCTTCGCCATCCATTTTGACGGTAATGTAAAAGAGGTAATTTAGACCGAAAGCGTACCCGCATAATAATAGCGGCTTCACCTAAAAGCAGTGTCTCGGCAAAGCAAAATAAAAGATGTGTCTATTTACACTTATTAAAACATTCCCCTGTATAAAAACTGGTCACGCCAAATAAAGTCGATTAGAGAGAATCGATCGATTGTGTTGCCCGACGGCGCGTGACCGCCACGACGCGGGGCCGGCGAGCTTACGGATATGGGAATCGATTCCGGTTGCATGGGGGAAATGTAGCTATACTATCTAAACATTTATTTTTTAATAGATACATACTACAAAATCGTCAGAGCGTCAGTGGCGTCGGAGATAAGATGCGGCCTACCATATCGAAAAGTCCGAACTTCAATCCCCGGCTGGGCCTTGTACCAATGGGTTTTTTCTCGAAACTTAATCTCTCAAAGACTTATCTCAATGACCCAGGTTACTTAAGTATGTGTATACAAAATTTCATATAGAGATCGGTTGAATCATAAACTTACTTGGACATTATGATGACATTTGGCCATTTTGACTTAATGCCCATGAATAAATTAATGTATGGACGAACAAAGATCTAATTGACGATTTTTGATAATTGGAAGATGGACGTTGCGTCGAATTATTCATTAAAACAAAAACAAGAGGATCGTACCTTCAGGGTCCAGCAGTCTGGTGACTCCATACTCCTTCTCGACCACGTGGAAGGCTGTCTCCAAGCGCTCGCGAACTTGCCTTGATCTGACAAACAACAACATACGAATATTTTAAACGTGAAGTTTGAAACGTAAAGCTTATTTTACCATTTGCTGATATTGTTACAAATACTAATCTGACAGATAAACTAATCTATTCGATATATTTCTCTGATAATATTTTCGTGTTTCACACCTCAAGTCACTGATAAAATATCTGACAGAAAAAAAAACTGCCACTTGATCTTGCTGTTTGTTTATTAAGCGGTTTGTCTGACTGATAAGGCAATCAGATACCTGTGTATCTGTCAGATAACCTGCAGATAGTGTATCAGGGACTTTATCAGCAAGTGGTGAAAGAAGGTTGGTGGTTGGACACTCTAATAACTTACGAGTTATACACATATTTGACATAAAACCTGTGCCAGTAGCAAGTTGATATCATAAAAAGCTTCAGGACAGCCTCACCTGATGTTACGCCAGTCAATCAGGTCAGGCCGGTTCCTGTGTATGAGCGCGTTGAACGCGAGCCCATCCCTCCAGGAGGAGGTGAAGTCCGCCACCCTGACTCCCGGATACTTGGCAGTGGAGCGGCGAGCCCAGCTCAGCAGGGCTTCCCGGGCGGTCACGTTGGCTTCCTGCCCCACCACTATGTCCGAGATCTGGAATAGAGGAAACGTAATGGTCAACACAATTTGCGAAAATATCCTAACGCTGACTGCGTAAAAAGACTAACTAAAAGGTCAAATATATGCAGTACAATTTAGGCGATTAGTTCCAGACATATGTACACGTTTATTACGTTGGAAAATGACATTCTGATTAAAGGAAATTTTGGGAAAAGGACCTCAAATATACTACAATATAGGCGGTCTTATCGCTTGACTTTTTGACATTTTTAGTATTTGTTGTTATGAACGGTATGTGGGCGCGTATTGTGTGAAAATTTCAAACGTATAGGTGCTACCGTTAGGTAGATACAGCCCGAAATGTCATATTTTTTGTTTTTGGGATCCCCCTTAGATTTTGACTTTTTTTAATTTTGAGTATTTCTCGTTGGATGCGCCGCAGGTACGCGTCTTTTGTGAAAATTTCAGCTTGCTACGCATCACCGTTGCGGAGATACAGCCCTTTGAACATCGGACAGACGGCGTAGACAAAGCAATAACTGAGTATGACATTTTGTGAAAAGGACAACCTGCGATTAGACGTCCCCATACATATTCAGACCGACCATTTATAAAGCCATAAAATCCGCGTCCAAATATTGCTAGAAAGCACGGAAAATCTCAAAGAAGTCCCAAATTTACTTTTTATTGACACAAAACATTTCGCTGTCCAAGCTTGTCACACTTTTGGCATCGTCTGCCGATTCCGTCTCACAGACTGACACAGTCGAGTGCACTCAGCTGATCGAATCGATTTAACATCGCCAGGTCGTTGCCTCGGACAGTTATAGTTTGACACTTTCGTGACATTACTCGTATTGCACGAACTTGAGTTGTTGCTGAAATTGCATTACAGTTTTGTACGTTTTTTTAGGGTTCCGTACCTCCAAAGGAGAAACAGAACCCTCATAGGGTCACTTCGTTGTCCGTCTGTCTGTTTGTCAGGACACTTTTTCTCAGGAACACGTGGAGGTATCAAGTTAAAATTACTATCAAATTCTCAGGTCTGCAAATACTCGTACGATAAGCAAAAATAGTCCTGCAAACATCTGTAACTGTATTCATATACATACTTAATGTGCATTAGTAGTTATTAATCCCAAGTATCAAGTAGCAAAGGTTATTTATTATAATCATTGTAATTCTCAAATCAGTTTTGATACAATACTTTGTGTTAAGAATGATTGATGCTACCGTCTTAATACGAGTTTGATTGTATCATTCTCAGTGATTTATTGTTTTATTTCCAACTTATGTCTAAGATCCACATTAATTATAAGCACTTTTTAATAATAGCCTACATACTTTCTATTATATTTGTCTAAAAAAAGCGAAGAAATCTAATAAGTAATTCTAAATAGCATGTTCAAAAAATAGCATGTTCTAGATCTTTTGAAAGTATACGTAATAGATTTGCTTCCATTACGGAATAAACTTTAATCAAAATCATAAAGATCATCTGGTTCATATCATTTTTCCTTTTAAAAGAGGAAAAAGGTAAAACGTACAATTCGGTAAATGTATAATATGAAAAACCGCAAATTTAAACCCCATCGCTGACTTCGTTTAAATCGCTCATATTTGTGTTTAGGTTAAAGGTTAATGCAACGGTAAATTAGAATAAAATCCCAAGAGAACAAAAATTTGCAAAGAAGTAAGCGATGGGTTCCAAGTTCAAAATGGAAAACCGCTAACTTGGACCCGACTACGATTACCCTACGTAAAAAGACAAACTAGAATTTCTACAAAACGGAATGCGAAATGGACATATAAAAACAATTTTGCATCTAGTCCTAATATAACGAAACCGCAATCTTCAATTGTCCAGAGGTCATGACTAATACAGATCGAGCGAGATGCAATTTGAGAGAAAGCCTCATCAACTCAAGTCGAGTCCGTTGGAACTGGCCGCGATCCAGCCCAATAATAGCCTGGTGCGGTGAGGAAGTGATACTTTGATTAGTCTTACATTTTCAAGAGTATAATTAAGGTAATTAAAGAAACCGATTCAAGAGTAATCCTAAACGAGGACTTTCTGTGAGAATTAGACAAAGGACTCAAGTAACAAATGGAGAAAACTAGAAAATAGAAGAGAGAGAAAACAGAAGGGCCCTAGATAATAGATAGATAGTGTCTACCTAGAAGGGCCCTAGATAATAGATAGTCTACCTAGAAGGGCCCTAGATAATAGATAGTGTCTACCTAGAAGGGCCCTAGATAATAGATAGTCCACCTAGAAGGGACCTAGATAGCAGATAGTGTCTACCTAGAAGGACCCTGCACTAGTAGCCTACCTCTATACAATACAAACAAAGGAGATCTATTGTTATGCAAAAACTGCTTAACTATCGTCCAAACACGGACAAAGGCTTGTTTTTGTTGTAGATGTCATCACAGAGGCACACAAAAGCATTCTCTAGTAACACGTGACGGAATACGCCGATTTGGACCGTTAACTTGCAATTTTCATAACAGTTTTCGAATTAAGGAAAAATATGATCAAAAATATGAAATGCAATCAGGGCATAGACACATAGATAAATAAATCTAGAACTATAAATCGCAGTGACTCGTTTGCAATCGACGTTTTCGTAGAGACGTGTATGACAAGTAAGCTAAGGAGTCAACAGACCAAATCTGAACCGATAGCCGACGGGCAGACGTATTTTGGTAGTTTGCGTTGGAGATGCTCCTGACAGATGGACGGACGACCTCAGAAAGGTAACGGGAAGAAGACGGAGGACCGAAGGATAAGTGGTTAGACTCATGAAAAATAGAGAAAAGGACGGACGACCTCAGAAAGGTAACGGGAAGAAGACGGAAGACCGAAGTATAAGTGGCTAGACTAATGAAAAATAGAGAAAGAACAAATGTTTTCCAAATGACTAGACCCAAATGAAAGTGCAATTATCATAGCAAATGTCATGGACTCATGGCTGGCGAGAAATGCGGGAATCAGTCCATGAATGAACGCGAGCATACATCCACGGATTATGTGTACACGTATGTACGTATGAGCTACCACTTTCGCTGCTTATGTAAATGTAATAGAGATGTGCGAAGACTGTGGTAGTGCTGCTGGACAATTGAAACTATCGATAGGTTCAAAATCAAACATATTTTCTATATTTTTGTCACGATATACCAACCCTCTTCCTGCTATCGTTAAAGGCATGGCTAAAAATACTATCGAGAGAATCGATGCAATATTGTGAATTTAGGTCAATAATAGGCACGATTCTGAAGGCACAAAGTAAAATTTGACAGCACTAAAATTATTTCCGTCCCCTTCATGCAATATTATGAAGACAAGGACGACATGAATACTAGTACGGATGAGGTGCAATATTACCTTCCGACGTATAGTACTCAGAAACACAAATTACCTTATACATACGTGAATGACCAGAATTTCATATGTAAATTCCCTGATACGCATATTGGAAACTGGAATATTGAAAAATATTTTTTGATTGTTTTTTTTAATGTCAGGCATAACGATTATTAAAGAAACGTTGTTAATTACAGATGTCACGATAATATCCATTCTATAGAAAGAAATATAGATCGCTATGATTTTTACTCTCAAAACTATCGATATATTAACTTAAGGTTTTCCGACAACACTGATTTGTGAGCAACTGTGAAGAAATATGGCGCTACAAGCGGGATGTAAACAAACTACACTTTAACTAATATTATTATATTAATGTGAGAATCCGTATGCAAGTTAGTTTGTCTGTTAAATAAGTCTTCTTCTTTTTCGTCTTTACAATACGACGTTTGTCAACGTACGTCAAACGACGTAAGTCATAGCGGTTTAAACTATTGGGATAAAACTTAATTACTTAAACTCACTTAAAGCATAATCATAATCATTATATTGCATTCCACAATGTAATATTAGGTGGTAACTTAAAAGTAGATCATTATGGACCCTTGTGGGCACAACAACATAGGGGAGAGGAGGGCAATTTGGTAATGTTTACTTACTAATTTGTTATCATACTTATTATTATATTATATTATTTTATCGTTAATGTATTCGTTAATTGTGTAATAGCATTTTGATATTAATATATAATACATAATGAATGATAGATAATAGCTGTTGCCCACGACTTTGACCGAGTGAAATAAAAGAAAAAATCTTAAAGTGTCCCTAAACGATCATGCTTGCATGACGTGAATGTCATGCCGCATGATGGACCATCATGCTTGCTATCAATCGATACAGTGAAGCTACGGCCAGCACGTAGTTTGAATGTCATGCACGTAGTTTGCATGTCATGCACGTCAATCACTACAGCTAGACGATCATGCATGAGTGACAGCACGTATTGCATGTCATGCCGCATGATCGTTTAGGGAGCCCATTAGTGGTTGCCTGTGTAGTTTGAGGTGCCTGTCACTGTATCTTTTGAATATAAAAAAGATTTATACGTGATATACTATTTATATGTGGCGTCGGTGGCGTAGTGGAGATGACGCGGCGTGTCACTTCGAGAGGTCCGAGTTCGATCCCCGGCCGGGCAATCAATGGTTTTTCTCGAAGCTTGTTTTCCTTCACCGTTTGAGATCAGTCAGTAAATGTACTTAACATTTACTGACTGCTCTCAAACGGCGAAGGAAAACATCGTGAGGAAACCTGCATACGTCGAAGAAGGAATTCTTAAGCGCACCAACCCGCATTGGGCCAGCGTGGTGGACTATAGCCCGTCCAATATCGTTGAGAATAGTCTGTTGATACATTTCACGATGGGAAAGTAAAGTTTTCTGAAGTTAAATTGATAAATAGCAAAGCTAAGTGTTTTAATGTTAACGGCTCCAAGCACCGACTAAGTGAGACCCTGACACGCTGCGCGCGCGCATGACATCATGGATTCTTTCGACGCGACGCCAACCGCCCACGTTTATAGTTAAGTTCAATTCAAGCTCGCTAAGAAAACTTAGATGCTATGTCTCTTTTTGTCTGTAGTCGAGAAAAGGACGGACTCTAAATACGTTAGTACATTTTAGACTTTCGCGCTTTGTATTCATAATTATATAATTATTTACGGGTCTTACACACGAAATAGTGTAACCTGGTCGAAACGTCGGGCAAGGTAAATAAAACTATTTCGTGTGTAAGACCCGTAAATAATTGTATAATTCTAAATACGTTTAAATTATTTCGCTAAGAAAACTTTGATGCATCAATAGGTTCGATTCTGAAGTCCACACACTAAACTAAACTTAGAATTTTGTTAATTTTAACGACAGTTCTAAAATTTGGTATTCTGAAGTCTAGCTAAATTTAAAACAAAGGTTCAGTTCATGACAAGTCTAAATTTACGCATTATTTGGTGACTTCAGAATACCGATTATGACAGATCGGTCAAAGTTGCACTAAAATAAAATAAATAAAATAAAACGCATAAATTTAGATACGTCAAATTTAAAGTAGCGACTTCAGAATACCAAGTCATACTGCGATCATTAATAGTATTGACGATCGCCGAAATACTAAATTAAAAGTAGTGCTCTTAAATTTTAAATGTGGGACTTCAGAATTGGACCTAATATATATATATATTTGTTTATTTTATTAAATACCAACACTCGCTAGTATTGTGCGGCGGCGGGGAGGGCGGCCGGACGTCCCGGGGCGTGTCTTGATACGCTGCACGTTTCGTAAACTTGGATTTAAAACAACTTGATCATTGAACAATTTTTGCGATCATAGGACTCAAAAATTTGCATTGTATGCACTACATTTAGGTATACCTTGTGCTAGCTGTTTCTCGCGGTCTCGCCCGCGTTCTAGGTATAAGTTATTTTTATTAATAAGCAGCATAAATGTGGTTATATTATTTGCCAACGGTACCCTAAACGCGAATAGGACAATGGTCCGGCTACACGGTGAAATATGGAGTGAAGTGAAGGCTGTATCATTCAGCTTTAGATACAGAACCCATCGGCCCTAATGGAGTATTGTGAGAGGAAACCAGGTCACCAGCTCAGTCAGACTGATGGCTAGTTTTGGGTTAAGCTTTTTTGGACTAATCGTTTCATAATTTTAATGGGGACAGACAACAAGTTGGTCGTAGTCAAAACACAAAATAATCAATTTCACACCTAATGTAGCGCCAGTTAAATGCGTATTTCATATATGTAGATTGCTATGATATTGTACTGACCGATAAATTTTTGTTCTCGGGTCTTGGATGTTTGTGATTATGTATGTATTCATGCCACCCGCAACACCTAATGATGGGTGTGTCGCGCTTATTTATTATTATGATTATTGTTAAAGTTATAGGAGCCCGGGGACGACCTAGACTGACATATGAGGATCTGTTAAGCGGGTGCTCATAGTCGGACACGTAAAGAGCACTCGCGTCCCGCGGCGAGCGTGTGTCAAGAGAATGATGAGACTGAGCGAAGCGAAAGAGGTGTGTCAGGATCGCGATACTTGGCGCTCCGTTCTTTCTGCCTGCCCCGCCAGGGACATAGCGTGAAGATATGTATGTATGTTTTTTTTAAATCTTGATTTGGGAGTCGATTTGTATGTATGTTACCGTTGATTTGAAAGACTGTACATAATCAGACGAATGTTCGAGTCAGACACAAATAGCAACCGTGAACTCCTTAATGTTATGCTGCACATACCTACCTATATTTGGACGAATGATTGATTGCAATTCGAAGTTCAAGTGCGAGTCAATGAACTGATCTTGTGAGTTAATTTGTTCGGTCAATTCTATTTTCGAACATACAAAATGGATAAGTTTTCCGAATGCCATACTCTGCCAACTCCATATTTCCATATTTTAAGATTATGACTTCTGGCACGCAATCCCAATCCCCAATAACCCTGTTACTGATCCCATCTCAAAACGAAACTAAATCAAAGTGAAAACATATCAAAAACTAACGTATTTTTACTAACGACTTAATACTTCTTGAAGGGTAATCAACAAGTTGGTGGGAGGCACAAGCCAAAAGCACAGATTATAAAAGTCAAAAGTAATGTTATTACCGCAAGAGGGGTCTCATAAGCACAGAATATATAATAGTTTCCTCATGGCACAGGTCTTAACATAGAACTAGTATCCCATAGAACCGCACTCAGCGTATAGCATGAAATAGCATTAGTCTTTTACCCCAATAATTTGAGAAGACGCTTCATATATGGCGGGGTCAAACTGAGCAAACACTATCTATTTTAGTCGGGCTGCTGTTCGTTGACAGCATCGAGTACTTTCTTGTCTGTGATGGTTTGTTGTTGGCATGTAGTTGATCCCATACGTAGATAGAATATTATATTTATAAGGTTCTTGTGTATTACTAACAATATTATGGACAAATGTCTGAAATAAAAATATTCTATTCTATTAATATTATATTATATCTGAAATGTGTCCCTCTCTGATTATTATTGTTATTTGAGTGCGTCCTCTATTGCTTTCTCTCTTTACGGGTCTTAAGCATGGTCGTCTCCTTTTAGTTCGACAGCTTCAAAACCTTGCCGTTAGAGGCATGCGCGATAACTTAGCGTCGCCTATAAAATCCACGAAAAGCTTAAAGCTCTTAATAGCGCAGTCGTGGGGCTTTCCACTCCTGCGCACTCGTGATCCGATAGCCGTCTAAACACGACCTAATGAGCTATTAGACTGCAACTTTTTGAGAGCACCCTGTGTTCAAATAACGGTGGAAAGCTCTGGTAATGTTACAATGTGGTTCTAGTTGGTTGATGTTTTATATCAGTTTAAACTTATAAATGGGTTTGGGCTCCAAAAATCATATACCTCATCCAGACTCACGGCGAGAAGTCTCGGCGAGAAATATCGAGTGAGCGAGTGAGTATGACAGTTTGTGTGAGGCGAGAGCGAGAACGAGACGCCGAGAAACTATTAACATTCACGTTTCTCGGGTGTTCTCGGGGCTTCTCGCCGCGAGTCTAGTTTAGGCTATAGGCTCACGGCGAGAAGGCTCGGCGAGAAGTTTTGCCGAGACTTCTCGCGAGAACGAGCAACATATCCACACTCAAGGTATTTCCTTTAAAAACCCTTTGTCTCGGACAAAAATACTGACAATGGACCGAGAACAGGCGAGAACGAGACGTCGAGAAATTATTCACATTCACGTTTCTCAGGTGTTCTCAACGCTTCTCGTCGTGAGTCTGGATGAGGCATAAAATTCATGATGTAATTTATGGAAGGAAAAATCAATCGAGCATCTTCATGCCCCTCGTCCCAGACAGAAAACAATTAGCCAATTATAACGATCGAGTATGTGAGTCTTACACATAATGCCGTCTGCAGATCGCCGGCGGATTACATGGGAACCGCTCCAGCCGATTGTCTCGCCTATCTGAGCATCAGACTGAACCGTTTTCAAACTGCAACACGGGTGTGCAAGTGAGGAGTAATTATTTTCTATTCTACGTCGTGAGTACCGTGGAAACTGAGGCTTGGTCCGATCTACAAGTTTAAGGTCGCTCAACGAGCTATGGAGAGGGCTATGCTCAGAGTTTCTTTGAAGGACATGATCCGTGATGAAGAGATCCGATGGAGCACTAATATTTCCGACGTAGCTGAAAGGATTTGCAAGCTGATTTGAAGCAGCAGTGGGCAGGTCACATCTGTCACAGAACCGACGGCCGTCGGGGCATTCCCGCCACCACACCTCTCCCCCTGCCACTCCTCTACTGCGAGGATCAACAGGGGTACAACACAAAAACACCTACCGGTGAGGATACGCGACGTCCCTGGGACTGACTCTACGATACCATGGGCCCCAGACAAATTAATGAAAGAATTAAAGGAAAGAAGTAGGAAAAAGTTTCCACTTTGGGGTAGACGAGTTCTGGAGTGGAAACCACGCACCGGAAGACGTGTGCAAGGCCTCCTACATACAAGCTGATGAACTCACGATCTAGTCAAAGTCGCGGGAAGTAACTGTGGAGATTAGGAAGGTCTTTGTCCAACAATATCTTCGGCAGATATAATAATGATGAAAATTATCTTCGTCTCACAAAAACGTAAAAGTTAGACCACATAAATAATTCATCGGATTCCTAAATCAATAGATAGATAAACAATATCTGGCGGGTGAGATCACGCTATTGACATCACTACTCTATATGGCCATGTAAGGCGCAAGGCCGTTACAACATGCCTGAGGATCTATGGATCATAATCGGACACAAAAAACGAACATTACAAAATGTTAGCTGTGGGAGTATTGTAACATATTAGCTATGATATGAAATAAATATAACACACTTTGTTTTTAGGGTTCAATACCAAAATGGTAAAAAGGATTCCTTGGTGCCTTACTCTATCTGTCCGTCTTCTTCTTATTATTGTTTTTGAGGGTATCGATCAATTTAACTGAACAGCTTTTATGCGTTTCCTTCCAACGTACTGAACGCTCGATGCGCGAGTAGGTATCACACTTGGCCGTTTTCTATTTAATGGTCAGAATGGCAAACGGACTGCGATCTCGCCTGATAGTAAGTGCCTAAGAAGCTACTGTAACCCATAAACGCATCATAATCTCTAAAAAACTACTTTTGAATATCGGATCCAAAGCTATTAAAATTGAATACCTAAACGGGTATTAGTTCGGCAGGACCACATTGTAATAAATAGGGTCGCCCACGCGACGCTGTCACAATATCACTGCACCGTTAACCACCATTTAAGGAACCCCACTCTCTCAACCAGATTTTTATATACGGTGTTACTTGTTGCTGTTATTATTTTAAACTACATCAGGTTTATTCTGGCTCGAGTTCGCAAGGACTTTGTCGCTTTAGGAGCTTGTCTTCCAATAAGGAGGCGACATAAAGTGGTTTAAATATGGGAAAACTGATGACTCTGGGTTTATTTCCACTTTTGCAACATTATAGTTACAAGCCTTTACTTGGGTATTCAAAATAATAAGACTATTAGACTTTGGTAGGGGTCCTCGCTTTATCAAAATAAATCAATACAAATAATCTCTTCGTTGAAATCTGAATTAGGAACGACAATACAAAAACCATAATTTGCATTCAAAATGATATTTTTAAATGGCCAATAAAGCCACAAAAGGTCGCAATCGCAGCGCCTGTCTTTCGCCATTAGCTGCTGGCCAGATTAAATGTCGTGTGAATTGCTATAAATCCATTGAAAGTGTCAGTTCCGTGCTAATAAGCTGCGCCGGCGCCGAGGGAGAAAGCAAAGGGCTCGCTGTAATTTGTGAAAGTGAGACGGCGATATGCGATAGCGCGGGTGTGAGATTCAATATTACTTTGTTTCACTTATCTATGGCTGGGTACATAAAGGTTTAATTGTTGCAGACTGAGGGGACAAACAGAGAACTTTTACTGTTAGGGGCCCATTACACGGTAGGTTTTGCTGTCAGTTTTACCATGGTTTTATCAGAGTCAGGCGGTGACTGACGGATGAATGATCGTCTAATGCAGTGACTGATGAAAATCTGCATACTCTATTTTTTTCATCATTCAACCATTAGTCATGTCTGATGGAATTGAATGACGCTTGCATGACCGTCTAAAGTAAGAAGACTAAGGGGAGATATCGTAATATTAAAAATTTTATTTTCGAAGTTGACTATTTCGGTAACGGTTCTTTTGTACAACCTAACTGCTGAGACCAATAAAGGCTCAGTATTCGGTCAGGGATATCTTTATAACTCCGATCATATCTAACGGAACTACTGAGCCTTCCTTAGTCTCAGCAGTTAGGTTGTACAAAGGAACCGAACCACTGAGACTAAAGAAGGCTCAGTAGTTCGGTTAGGTAGGGATGATCGGCGTCATACAAATATTGATCCCTTATCGAACTTCTGAGCCTTTTTTAGTCTCAGCAGTTAGGTTGTACAAAGGAACCGAACCACTGAGACTAAAGAAGGCTCAGTAGTTCGGTTAGGGATCATCGGAGTTATAAAGATATCCCTGACCGAATACTGAGTCTTTATTGGTCTCAGCAGTTAGGTTGTACAAAAGAACCGTTACCGAAATAGTCAACTTCGAAAATAAAGATCCCTAATCGAACTTCTGAGCCTTTCTTAGTCTCAACAGTTAGGTTGTACCTACAGAGGAACCGAACTACTGAGAGTAGACGTTTTAGATAGGCTTACCTAGTTACATATTTAGTTGTACTTTTTTTTACCGAGAGTATCTATAGCTATTTATATCTCTATCTATTGTACTTTCACGCTGTTAGACAAAAGATTATTTAAACGTTCAATTTCAGAACGTTTAGCTTACATTCATGTGAACGAGATGTATAACCAGATAATTCAGTGGAAGTCAATCCACTGTCATTGTCAGACAGCAGATCAAAATCTCGAATCAGTTTAATTGTAAAATGCCAATCGTACGTTTACTTATTTTTTTAAGTGACCGCTAAGAGCCGTGCTAGCCTAGTTCGTCGTAGGTCCGGACCTTGGCCCATCACATACCAACGAGTGTTTATTATATACCACGGCTTTTCGGTAAAGGAAAACATCGTGAGGAAATTCATCAAGAATTATTGTTTTAGCTTCTATTGCTCTATTATGACTCCTTATATCAATTTTTAGGGTTCCGTACCTCAAAAGAGGAAAAAAGGAACCCTTATAGGATCACTTCGTTGTCCGTCTGTCTGTCTGTCCGTCCGTCTGTCAATAACATTTTTTTTCAGGAACGCGTGGGAGGTATCAAGTTGAAATTAATATCAAATACCTACTGAGGTTTGCAGACCCTTAAAGCTATGAAAGAAACAAACTTCTAAGTCAACGCAATCAGAAGATATGGCCGATTTTGACGCATTTTTGAGTATCTTGGTTATCAAAACTTATGGGGTACTTCCGGTTAACCTAGAATCTTGAAATTTGGCAATAGGCAAGCTCTTATGGCACAAGTAAAGGAAAAAATCCGAAAACCGTAAATTTGTAGTTAAATCACAAAAAAAAATTCTTGTACTTTAGAACAGGAAAAACTTCTCATTGTAGGTACTTGGCGAATACAAGAAGTATAGTAAGTTGTAACGTAATACAAAGAAGTATAGTAACTTATAAGTAAGTAAATTCAAGTAAACTGCTATCGAAGGTGGGGCGCTCGAACTGGTCTGGTCATAAACATATAAGTCACATGAACAGGATTTTAGAAAGGATTTTCTCCTTTCGACAGAAAAATGAGTTCATTATGATTTATACTGATGTTAAAAGTGATATTTGTATGCAGATTTTTTGGGTTGAACATACATGGATATGGTATATTAACCGCTATACCGAATCATTTCTGTGTAAATTGATTAATACATATGTCAAATTACGAATTAGACGCGATACTATTTCTAGAAAACAATAATAGAGAGGTACAATCCGTCTCGAGCGCCTCGGGGGAAGCCTATGTCCAGCAGTGGGCTAGTGCAGGCTGCTTCTGTCTTCAGTCTCAGACATCTATAGGTTTTCTCCATAGTTGACAACAAAGTTCATAAATTATTGAGAGCTCGAAGGAATGTATCTATAAATACCAGGTCAAACAATCACAGAGTGCATGTATTTTAAATACATAAAAAACACATTAAAAACTAGCAGGACCACCTACTAAGACCACATGAATTTCTTCCATTCACATACTCGTATTTTAGTCGCTTTTTCGCCGTGCGGATTTTAATGACATCATCGTCTTACTGAACTTTAAAGAACTCGAGGAAACTCAAATAAAAATCACTTCCAACGGTACTATGTTCCATTTATAGCCCGCATGGAGGCCAATTACATTTCAACTTATGCCTAAATTAAGATATTTTGAAGTATTACGTGTGAGTCTAGTTTGAAATAAAACTTGAATTGCTATTTGCTTTAGTTCCGGTCGTGAAACGGTTGTAGATTCGTAGCCTTAAAACACAAGGCAATAAGCTCTTGTTGCTTTATATTATTGTTAATCTGTTTCCAGCGGTTCGACTGTTTTATTTGCAAATAAAGTGAATGTTCCAATTTTGACATCTTTTACCTTCTACTCGTAAAGCTCCTTCTTTTGAGCCAGGGTTTTAATGATGGGCTTATCTTCATGCTATATCCCTGACGGGGTAGGCAGAAAGAACGGAGCATCAAGTACTGCTATTCTGACACACCCCTTTCGCTTCGCTCAGTCTCATCATTCTTTTCACCTACGCACGCCGCGGGACGCGAGTAACTCTTCACATCTGAGAGCACCCGCTCTATCTGATGATCAGCTTATTCATATCTCTACATGATGGAATTAGGATAGAGGATTGAAAATTTGGTTAAAAACATGAAGCAGAAACAAAGGTTAAAACTCTGGATTGATCGGCTAGGTCCACTGTATGTTATATTTAAGTCATTGTTTCAGTATTACAGACTCAACTCTTGGCAGCCTAAATCTAAATTTTAATTTTATGTGAAAACCTATAATTGGCCTTACAAAATGTTATTTTAACTTTCACTGAACTTTTACCTAAATTTGTACGCTGTTGGTTTTCCAAGTAAATAAAATAAAATAAAAAATAAAATCAGTGCCTGAAGACAATTGCAGAAGAAAAAAATAATAACATGTTGATGCAAGATGGCCGACAGGAAGCGCACAGGTGCGCCCGCACATGACAGCCGGCGCGTGCGCAGTCGCGCGTTAACGGCGACCTGCGCGCCGGGGGCGTCGCGTACTATATGGCGTCAGTGTTGGGTTAGGTTTAGGAGGGTTTAGAACATGTTACTGATTCGCTCCAATTTGTTAATAAGAGCAATGCAGTGCATTAGAACATTGAACTAGTGCATGCTGATGATATTAATGTTAATAAGAGCGTGGTCTGGTCATGCCTGTATGCATACGAACGTATTGCGAAAGTCTCTCTTTGCTATCACAAAAGAAAACCCAGCTCCCTGAAGTAATGGAGTAGGATAGGCTTAATGGCTAAGACATCACTGTTACAGATTTTATGTTACATTTTAAAGATTAACACCCGTTTATAAAGCTGGTTCAAATCGATCATAGTAACCAAATCAACCAGTCTTTCACAGGTGTTACTTTTTGCACCTTTAGACTATTCTAGCAAGAAGGCAGCGCGGCTTCCCAGACACAATCATTAGCTAACGTACGATTTCGACGGGCGGACGCAGCGGCGCGAATCTCCGCCGTCTAGTGATTTATTGTTGTTGCCGTGTGAGGGCAAATTGCTGAGTGACTAATGCGAAAAGCATTTCTTGATCTTAAAAAAGATAAGCATAATAAATAACGGCTCGAACTAGAAGCAGCTACAGACGGGTCTCGAGAAGACACAAGACTCGGGACCGACACCATGTAGCGCGGCCGCAAAACAAATGCGAGGCTCAGAGAACAAAGCAAAGTCACTGACGTCATCAAGCATTTAGTAAAACATAATTGGAAGTGGGCTGTAGCAAAAGGTTAGCCGCGTGGCGAGGAGCACTCACTAGCCAGATAGCAAATGCGTCGGTGGATGAAATGACAATCGAAGAACAACGGGTTAGCAATGGTGGGCATTTATCAAGAGGATTGAAGAAGACTAAAGTGAAACTTTAAGAGCTAAGGGATAATTTATAATGAAGCAGTTGTACTCTGTGATAAGATTGGTACACGACCCATCAGACAGACAAAGTTGACGAGAAGCAGAATTAGGGAAATAAATGCGTACCTTGCGCTTACTCATAATGTGCCTATATTCACTTTTCCTTCCAATTCCATTCTCAGGCAAATGCATATGAAATATGAAATTTTTTTGCCAGAATTCTATGGCAGGAGTAAAAAATTAACAAAATCTAAGGTAAGTAAATTTAAAACACTCTGTTTATTAAATTTTGTTGCGTTGTTAAACCATAGATGCCCAAACCTAAATCAATGATGAAGATGCTTCGTGAAAAATTTAACAGTACTATTTGCTAGAAAACGGATACAATGAGGTTAGTCCCTCAACACATAAAACTACATGATGCATATCAACTTTTTACTTCACCTTGTGTTTTACGAGTCAACGGCGCGTGAGATTTTTTACACGCCTCTGAAAGTGTGCAATTTATTTGCATGGCTACTTGTTGAACAGAGCAAAGCGTTTGATTGGGTGGAGCATAGCTTCCTCGCGGAATAAAAGAACATAGTAGCTGCACATTTCAAAGAATTTTTTTTTACATATGATCATGAATAAACTTAAACTCAGTTGACAATTTAAATTCTATTCAATAGGCTGTTAGGTTTTCTTCGGACCCTTTCGAAGCGGTCGGAGCAGAAGCAGAAAACACACTTCCATAGCGAGCTACGTTTTTTTACGATTTACGAAAATCGAATTTTTGGTCTAGAATCTCACTGTTTGATATATTTATATCTAGAGCCGCATGCGCATGTCTCACGGGCAATTAAATCGACAAATTGCCTCTACCTCATCGGTATGCGCCCCTCCTTCTGTACCAATTAATTGAGAAATCGTGATTTTATTATTATATAGCATTATCAGATGAAAATTGGATTGATTATTGCTTTCCAAGCGTTTTCTTTTGAGTACACATTATTTAGTTATTAGATAGAACTTAAATTGTAAGTTTCACGTATCTTTTGAAATCAGCGATCAGACTTCATTAATCGAACATTTTGTTTCAGATTGTTATGATTTTACAGTTTCTGAATACCAGAAAATTTTAATCTGAGCTTTTAGAAAGTCCAAAGACCGCGAATCGTGATACTTTGAATAAAATCGACTTAAATTGATATAAATCAACATCAAACAGAGCGACTACCTTCCCTATCTTCACTACAAACGGTTTCAAAGACCATTTACAAGAAGCTGTCCCAATAAATATTGTCGAGTCACAGACAGTTGAACCCGTGACATTAACCGGGTTATTTAAAGAGTTGAACTTTAAGAAGAATGCCGATGATCTAATATAGTTATCTACTACTTTCGATCTTGGTTGCGTAATACTAATCTGGATAACATGACAGACTATTGTCTTGTTTTTGGACATTTGCATCGGACGACAGAGGTTATGGTTTCAATTGCCTCGTATTAAAGTACGGAACTAAAGTCAGATATAGGGATATTTTCATACATTTGAAGTCATAGCCATATAGTGTTACTTGGACCCATCCAAGTAACAATATATCAAAGTGTATTATATGCCAAACATATAAGATTCTACATCATCTCTGTTGGTAGTCTGTTTAGTATTTTAGTCCATTAACTACTATCTGGCTTTGACTTCATAGAAAATATCCCTATATCAGACTAGTTCCGTACTTTAATACGAGGCAATTGAAACCATAACCTCTGTCGTTCCTAGCGAGCTTTTTCCGTGTTCTGTGCTTGGACCAATATTGGTGTTAGAACTATTAATTTGATCATAGGAAAATACTTCTTCTATCCAAAATTCACAAAACATAATATTGTTCAACTTTACGAGACTGTTACCCTCGATTCAAGTGCGTTTGACTTTCAACCCTGATATACACAAGGTTATGTTATCAATGACTACAACTTAAACATTTTAAACGCCCATTTAATAGGCAATTTTTTTTTATAACAGTAATTGACTTTGCGTGGTCGATCACATTCACTGCTAACCTAGTAAAATATCTATATTTATATGCAAATTTTTTAATTTGTTCATATCCTAAATTCAGAAATACAGAAATTAAGGAAAGTGAGAAAGTAATTGAGGGCGAAATATGGCTTTAATTTCTCACTAATTTAACAGACATTACTCCCGCATGATCGAAGATATATCCAGCAGGTGTCTCGGCGCTCAATACAACTTTGTCGCATTTGGCGTGGAGACACTTGGTCCGTGGGGTCCGGGCGCACACGGGCTCTTCAGGGAGCTCAGCAAGCGGCTCAGGGAGGCGACGGGCGACCCTCGCGCTGGCAGCGCCCTCGCTCAGAGGCTAAGCATAGCCATACAGCGCGGGAATGCTGCCGGCGTGATAAGCACCCTGCCGCGAGGTCAAAATTTTTTACACTTTTTTTAAGTAGAAATTTGTTTGTTTTTAGTTTATTTATTCTAGCAGTGGACGATAACTGGTTGATACTAACATCATCATTCGAGCGGGGCAACCTTGTATAGTAGTACATACTTAGTACAATGTCAAAATGTCAAATGTTACGAATCCGCGACAACGGAAGGTTTATCAACAAATCAGCGCTGAGCGATGACGTCACCAAGGCTGCGCGGGCCACACTCGTGCGCAGTTTGTTACCACCTTTTGCATAGTGATTTGCTACAACGGATTTGCAGTATATGACCCACGCTAGTAATGCATCGGTGATCTTGATTTAGTTTGGTTTCAGCATCGATTAAGTTGAAGAATATTCTCTACAACTACTTTACAGTAAGAGTGGCGACGAATCTTTGTCTAATACATCTGTCTAATATCAGCGAGACGATGAAACACCTGTGTGCGAATGCAATGCACTAGCTGCAAGGAGAATGAGTGTCCTGGGTATAGCATCCTGAACCCGAGGACTAGACTCTAGAACCGAGGACCCTTTAGCTGCATAATAGCTTCTGTGTCGCGAACACTTGGGGAGGAGAGCAACAGGTAAACACAGGGGCTGACAATAGATCTCATAGGGTTACAGTGTCGCCGAGTGGACCTGGCACCCGACTATTTTAAAAGATAATATCAAGATGCACTAATAATACATAAAAATAAACACACGTTAACTTTTAAAAACTGAAAATTTTAAGTAAAAATTTTAAAAACGGTTTAACATAGCAGTCGCATTTTTCAGGATTAAAATCATCCAATGTTTTTCCTAGCTCATGGCATGAATCACGTAAAAAGTTCCAATCTAAAAGAAACATATAAAGGAAAAAATTTCTCAATTATTTATACGTTTAAATGCGGTTAATTTTAAAGGATCTGGTTTATATAAAGGCAAAGAGGCAAATCATTCGATAAAGAAAACATGTGTGGAGCGAATGCCAAAATCCTTTAATACCTCCAAACAAATCACACGTCGAAATACTTGAAGCGTTCTTAAACCGAATTTAGCTCTCTCTCTTGAAGGCAAAGATAAATCGACCACATCCATATTCGAACTCGTTTTAAGACCATCAAGTATTGGGTACAGTGGACTACAAGTACACACATCGATTCACTTTAAGGAGTTAAAATAAAGTTTAAAATCGTGTAAAAACGTTACTGAGTGAGATGCAACTGTGTGATGCAACTTTACGCAGCACTATTTAGTACTCTATGGTTGAAGGCAGATGTGAGACATTAACGTTTCGAAATTACACAGGTCAAACTAATAAATGGGATAAAACCATGAAGAACAAACTATATTATAACGTACCAAAGTGGTTATAGTATTCGAATAGAAAAAATACGTAATTTTCTAATAAGTATGTAAAAAAAATTGCAAAAAAACTACATGTAAGTATTTACTACAATAATATTTTAAAATAAATATATAAAGGTGGACATAATACTTTAAATTTTAATTCCGAAGAGATACATGAAGCATCCGCAGATGTGGTCTCATCATTCGATTATAGAACTGAAAGAATATCGTATTTTCTTCTAAGTGGAACACGAACAAAATTTTGTAAGTATAGAACGCAACAACAATAACTGTTAAAAAATCACAACACTTGTAATCATAGACTATGGCCTACGAGTCAACCACAAATTCAATGATAAATGTGACTGGACCAACAATCACTAAAATCACCCATGAGGCAATTACGAAAACACGTCTCCCTTGATAGATGGTCATTTAATCATTAGTCGATGATATTAATTTTAACAGATGATGTCATTACGAACGAACTAAGTATCGAATGTGATTGGTTGGATGGATCTTCTTGAATTTGTCGAACAATTGTTAGAATTAGAAAAATACTAGCCCTGGTCGAGGTGAAAGTACTTTTATGATTATGAATATATTTACTTAAGTTTTTTGAATTAGAAAATGTACGTTCTAGTTCTCACTTACTTGTACGACCTTCACAGATTTGCATAATATTCGCAAAGTGAAGCTGTTAATATTATCATACTTCTCTAAGGTCTGAGACTAGTTTAAATCATATTGGTCCCTTTCTATTACAACCCTCTGCAAGCAGTAATCATAGTTTAGGCTAATTCTGTGTTAACAAAACGTCTTTAGTTAGGAAGTACTAGTTAAAGCGCTATAAATGGTACCTTTACTTTTCTAGGATGCGTTGCCTCCAACTCAACGTGTCTATAATGTTCCGCTGACCGGTGCACCTCTCGGCCTCCCCTCGCCAGGTCCTCAGCCGATGCCTTCTCTTCCCCACGAGTCAACGTGGTCACCTTCCGCACGATCCTCGTTGTAATACGTCGCTGCCCGCTGTCATCTTTCTTCGAGACCTTGGTGGACTCCAGCGAGGAGCCAAGAATCTCGGTCGACAATCTCTTGTTCGTATGAATCGCCTGTAGCTCCGACACGCCCCTTCCACCAGCTGATGTGGGCACGGCTAGAGCACTCTCGCCCTCGTATTCGAAATGCGTCTGATTGCCATCGTGGACGACTCTACCATTGTAGCTCTCCTCTCGATAAGTCCCTGCCTTATAACTCGATGTTCTCTCCATTCCTGGGTAATTCCCGTCGAAAACTGTCTCATGCTTCGTCAAATTATCACGTAAGCTTCTCGGTACAGAAGCTAGGTTTAGACTGGTTGTGATTGGAGACCCGACAGGTGATGGAGTTGATTTTTTGAGACTTGACTTGAGAGGTTTGGAATCGTCACTTTCAAGCGTTCCTTGGACGAAGAGACGCTTGCTGTTTCCTTCTTTAACGAATCTGTACATGGACATGTTCGTTTGTTAGGCCTTTATAGGCCGGTGTGAAGCATAACTCCGATGGCTCGACGCACTATACACATTAGGGTAATCCTAGTTATTACGGATTCGACACGCGTTCCATATGCGAGTTTACCGTTAAATTTACCGGAGACAATAACGCGAAAGACAGTCGTGAAATTTAAACAATGAGTGGGAATTCGACAAACAAAGAGTCGAAATTTGAAAGTGAATTGTGAGCTTATTCATTGAAATTAAAAGTTGTCGGCATGCAAACTATGTGCCGGATTAGGCGGGTACCTTGACGCCTTACATGGTGCGTATGGGCGTCGTATTCGTATATGGCTAGACCCTTCCGGCGGACGTCAGCCACAATATGTTAAGGAAACTGTCAAAGTACCTCCTTTAGCTGCTTTAAAATTAAAATAAACCTAACATAAAAATATTTCCAAAGAAAAACCTGAAGTAGTTATAGAAAGAAATGCTATGTATGAAGACACAGATGCTAGTAAAGGTGCAAAACATATTGTAGTAAACCTTGACCCGAATGGTACAGTAAACATGAGCATTAATAACGAAATTTACATAATAGGAGATCAACTACGAGGGTGACGTCATGGCGGCGGAGACCAAACGTCATTCGCTTCCTATTGTACAGTTTATAAATGTTTTAAAAGGGAACGTTTTCTATGTAAAAGCTAAACTAACAATAAGATAAAGTAGTTAAATATAACAAGATATACATAACAAGATATACTTTCTAAACAAGACATAAGTAAAGCTGACAAAGCGTTAAATGGTTTGATTTTAGTCCAGTAATCTACATTATCAATGGGTCTAAAGTGACCTAAGTGATCAGACAGAAGTGATGTCTTTATAATAATCTAATTAAATCCTATTTTGTTGTTTGTTTGAACAAAAGATTCCGATGAACTTATATCTATTTGTATAACAATTAGGATTAATATGTCATTTTTCTTGCTATTTCCGGGTGCTTGGTCATTACATTGGTTACAAAATTATAAAGTGACTGCTTCAAGGAGTCTATCAAGTTCAATTGTAAAAGATGAATATCGCAAGGAATACCACTATGTATTTGTAAAATCAAAAGGGTAAATTACATAAGCCTTGTTGATGAGTGAAACATGGCCAACAGTTGCAGTACAGGTGTTAATTACAGTTGCTCATGTAGAGGCCTCATTCAAAGCTAAAGGGCGCCACACTTTGCGTAATAGACGCGTACGTGTCGTAGGTATTAAGTTCTCATCGATCCAAGACCAGGTAAAATTGTCTTTAAGACATATACTTTTTGTTTTATGAAAATTGAAACTTTGCTTTAGCTTGTTAATTCATGCACTGTCTTGTCATTGTCTGTTCAATCTTCCTCGAAGAATTTCTAAATAACATTGAAGACTGTATCGATATAAGCGGTTTTCTTCTAAGCGAATAGACATCCTTTCACACTTTGAGTTTTCTAAGTGCAGTGCTTTATCGTTTCGCTTGACTGCTTTGATTTAGTTTAGTAGATTAGTCTTTGGAGACGGATACAGCTGATGTTATGTAATACTGATTTTTGAGGCTTTTAAAAGCACTAAAAGGATGCAAAAAACAAATGGAACATTTCATTTTGCAGCAAATCGAGCAATAGATTTGATTTATTCAAAAACGAAGTGTGGGTGCCAACTTACTGTCATTTTTTTGCGGGGGAGGCTGTCGTAAGAATTCAATGGTGACGCCCACTAGCTCGGACCTTGCATGGCTTTATATGGGACGACATTCTGCCTTCGTAATTGTCGGGTTAGTTTTAATAGGGCGTTTAGAATTCTTGATGTTGTTACGCCATTTGTGGCTGATAGATACTCGGTAGATCATTTAAGTTGATGGATTTGTGGTACAGGAATACGCGGCAGAGAGCTAGCGTGCTATAGAAGTATGTGCTTAAGTGTAATGGCATTAACTACGTCCTATTAAAGGAGATCCGAAGGAGAACTAAGGTTACCGACATAGCCGAAACATTAGCAAGATGAAGTGGCAAGGTCAGGCCACATCTGCGGCAGAACCGACGGCCGTTGAGGCAGACGAGTTCTGGAGTGGAGACCGCGGGGACCACGGGTTGTCAGGTGGACCAACGAGAAGGAGGTTGGAGGTCCAGCAGTGGACGTTGATGACGACTTAACGATACTGGTGAAACATGGGATTTCGCATGCCAAAAGTCTTGACTTTAAAGCTTAACCGCGGCATTAAAGCATACAAGTCAATTATTATTTTGATGTGTGACCAGATACGGCAAATAGGGGGCGGTTTGAAGCTTCGTGCCCAGGGTTAAATAGGTCTAGATCTAGACATTAATTCATGTAGGTCATGTCATAAGCACAACATAGCTCAGAAAGGACATAGCATAGACACGCGGGTCGTTCGCATTAGACTCTTGGATCACGATCCAATGGTCACGATTTCAAGTTGAGCCAATGATTGGCAAGTTTAATATAGTCATTGTTGTTATTTGGAAATGAATAGCAAAGTTTCGTTTTTATAGATAAATTAACTGGGGTTAAGAAAGAGATATTTGCTGATAAGAATAAAAAATATGACT
Source organism: Metalampra italica (assembly GCA_949699065.1). NCBI lineage: Eukaryota > Metazoa > Arthropoda > Insecta > Lepidoptera > Oecophoridae > Metalampra > Metalampra italica. The sequence continues at coordinate 5,854,414 of OX452991.1, read as the reverse complement.
CTTGCTTTATGATTTCTGTCAGCAAAGACATTGGGCTTTGGGCTGCTCAATGAAGTTCTTCGTTTAGGTCTATCTTGACTGCTGGGCACACAAAAGGGTGGCAATCTCATGCTATTATAATTTCGGGCACCCTCGATAGAGTCGGTACTCTAGGATTCCAATTGAAAGATAAGTATAGGCTTTTAAGAATTCTTGATTCTACGAACTTGTATAAAAAGGAAAATACATTTGACGTTTTTTTAAATTAAATAAACAAGCGTCTATCAGATCCATAAGAGCAAGTTTGATTGCTGTACTTCGAAAAACTTTTTACTTAAGTTTCATTTTATTGCCAAATTGGTATTTTATAGCGTTTATAGGCTACTTAAGTGTGCATTAAAGTTAATTTGAGCATATTGAGAGTCTCTTAATGTCTACAATGTTTACTTTATGTTTCAGAATTTTCTATATGATCGTTAGCATTTTACAGTGGCTATTAATGTCATAATGAGGGAAAACCCGGGGCAGATCTTTTCCCCTTTTTTTTTTTTTTAGAATTGACTTTGCTATTGGCCTTTCTTTGATGAGGGAAAACCCGGGGCAGATCTTTTCCCAATAGAGGACATATTAATAGAAGAAAGTTTAGGTACATGTTTGCTCCATGAAAACTCCAGAACTACTGAACGGATTTCAAATATTTTATCAACATTGAAACAGAAAATTTATATATACAGGGTGTTACAAAACAAGTAGTAAAGCAGAAAGGAGGTTAAATGGGGCCTTATAACGAGTCCATTCACATACCCCAAAAAATAATAAAAATAATAAAAAATATTTTTATTTTCATTGATGTGCAAACTCTATTTAGAAAAACTATTTGGTTCCCTGACATGACAGTTTACTAGGGTTGGCTTTGATAATTAATTATATTTTTAAGGGGTATTTTGTAACACGTTGTATATGCACTGGGTTTTGTAAACCCCGGTAAAAGGCTAAACGAAAAAGATTAAAGCTAGACTACACTAAAACTCCAAAGTGTAGTGTGTATCAATCATCTAAACATGATATTTTCATGAGTTAACCAACTCTAAAACAACAGTCTCATTCAAAGTTGGGTAACGAAAAATTAACAACCAATTAAAATAGAATTAAATTCATTTCGTAACAGCGACGCTCCCTTCCATTCACGAAAGTCCTTTTATGAATGACTGAAAACAGTATCGTAAAAACCGTTAGTGTCACCGGGCGTTTATCGGTAAAAATCTCGCATCGAATCCACATTCACAAATTAAAAAAAAAACACAAAACACACCGCACAAAAATTCTTCCCACTGTTTATTAGAATTAGTCGTGTTAGTTTTGTATTGTTCGATTCGCGGTTCGGAATTTGAATTTGTTTCGCGGGACGGCGCGCGCGGCGGCGTTGGGTGCTAACAGGTGACTGGCTGTAGGCAGAGCGGCGCGCGCGCAGATGTCAGCGGTAACTTACCCGTGACGGCTGCTGCTTTAAAAAATGAGGTGTTTTGTACGTGGGCTCATGTTTTGCCATTAATTATAATTACACTGCACTTGGTTTGAACGTAAATTGTGATTCCTTGTGAGGTTTTATGACTAAAGTAGTGATTTGCTTATGTTGCTGATCTGTGGACGTAAATCCGACCGAAAAAAAAGTTATGATTAAAAAGTCTAGATTGCAGAATGTCTCTAAAGAAGCAAAATGGGCAAAATACCTTCCCCACATATTCAGAGTGCGACGTGCCAAAGGACGTGCATCATATTCTGATGGAATGTATCAAGAATGAATCTTTGAGAAGAAACTTGGATTTAGAATAACAATATAGATTGTAGAATCAACAGAAGAAATCTATAAGGTCAGAAATCTATTGGCCCAGTAGATTTAGGGCCTCTTACACCGCTTGCTGATAAAGTCCCAGATACCCTATCTGCAGGTCATCTGACAGATAGCCTGTTTTTTTGGTTTCACAGGTATCTGATTGCCTATATCTTATATATTTTATATAGTCTATCACACAGATTTATCTGATAGATTAGTTTATCACTAAGATTACTATCTGTAATAATATCAGGAAGTGGTGAAAGAAGCCCTTAGTCTGTGTTCTACGCTGATCCCACCCAATAGAGCGACATAGTTACTTTAGCGACTAAAAAGAGTACAAAATTGTTACAAGCTCTCTAAATAAGTAAAAAAAGAAGGCAAAATCAACCTAGTTTGTATGAAAAGTATTGGGTTACGATGTATTTTGTAAGAAATATTTAAAAAAAACAATTTGTATCGGTTTGTAGTTGACTCAAGCTGAATCCACTAGATGTGGGTTTGGCTCAGTCAATTTTGACCAAGCCTGCATCTGTGGCGGCACGATCTTTGTATGATATTTTTGAGTCGCCTCGTCAGTAAATCTTGGTCAGGGTACGATGGGACTGACATGTGGAGAACACAAAAGTCCCTAAATAAAATAAAGATTAAAAAAAAAAACTTGGTTTTCTGTTTTCTGTCCGGGAGGAATCTAGATTTACTGTAATAATGTCCAATCTGAAAAATGTCCAACGACCATGCCAAATGCCAATGCCATTTGAAAAATGACCAAACTGAATAATGTACAAACTGAAGAATGTCCAATCTGAAAAACGTCCAATCTGAAAAATGAATGATATCCGATCATGCTCAAACTTTGCACTCGTCTGCACTCAAGACAATACAATAAAGTATATTCAAAAGGTTGTAAAAAAAATTAAAGACATAAAAGGCCGATGCAGTTACGTCAATTATTCAATTACAATGCCCACTCGACAATATTTAATTATCTCACTACACAACGAACTGGACGGTGTGGGCTGACATCACATTGTAACCACCTAAACATTATGCATACCTAACACCTGTTTGTCTGTTTAGTTCCTGTACCTATGTTAATCTAAATTCTAAATTAGTTGCGAAGTTCGACTTCTGCAGATAAATGTACCTAGTTTAAGTATTAAAAATAAGTATGTAATATAAAAAATCACTATGTAATATATAAAATGCGAAAATATGAATGTTGCTCAAACATGTTGAAATAAACCAGTTTGGATGAAACGTCGTGTACATACGTAGATTATGATGAAGAATAACATCTAATCCGGTCCACCTGGGCAAAGCCGCGGGCGAAAGCTAGTGTCAAATATTAGGAATACCTATATTCAATTTAGTCCACATTTTTAATTCAAAGCATTTTGTTGCTAAATGTACTCAGACTACAATATTGGCGAAAAAAACGGACTGGGATTTAACGGCGAATAGAAATAATATTAAATTTTGATTTCGCTGTTACGTCCCGTCCTATTTGGGACATTCGGTAGTGGGCCGTAACGACGAAGGACACTTTGGAATCGTCCTAGGATTATCGCAATGATCCGATCTTTCTATGTCCAATATTATACTTACGATCTGATGATAATAATTACACAAGTACCGACTTAAATTAAAGAATTATCTGAACTAAAATTACTTGAATATAATTAAAAGTTTTACTAGCTAAAATACGTGTTCGAGACAAAAAATGAAAAAAACCTCAAAGTTTATTAAAAAGTTTATATACCAATAAACTACTAACGCCATCTATCGAGCGCAAGTACAAAGCGCTGCGAAGCGAGTAAGCGAAGCCTACGTTTAGATACGAACCACTCGCTTTGTCGTCAGCGCCATCTGGTTGTAAAACGTATAACTGTCAGCGCCACAGTATAGAGAATACAGTATATTGAGTTAAGCAAGCATGGAAAAGCTGTTTTATTTCTTTCAGCGCTGTATTATCTCTCTGACGGCTTACCATGATCGTCTGCCAGAGGATTGCATGTACAGATAAAATATGTAAGTACATGTATCCATTCTTAAAGTTACATTTATTTAAGTCTATCCTCCTCATTTGGTTAGTTGTTCGGGCTTTTGCCTTGAGCAACAGAGGTGATGGGGTCAACAATTTTTAAAAACAGGAAAAACCTAAAAGAAAACTATTTTTTCTTCAATTTGCCTAATGCACAATAAGTAAACAGTATATTTTGTAGAGGTAAATTATATAAAATTGTTAAGAAATAGCCTTTTGCTTAATTGTTGGTTTAAAAAATTAACTATTTATATTGTACTTAAATAAAATACAATAAAACCTTCCCTCGATCGCATTTTAAAATTGGTGCAAAGTGCAGACTCGTGGTCACACCGTTTTGTCACATTGGTGTGACCACAAGACTCATAGTCACACTAGTCACAGAGTAGATAATAGGACAAATCACTAGTGCAGAAATAATAATAAAAACAATAAACCGTCTCCCACGGGAAACGCGACAAATTGCCGATATCCAAGGCAAGTGCTTAAAAAATTATACCAGGCCATCATAAACACAAGTGTCTTGTTAAATAAATCATATGTAAATGGTCACCATAAACTGTGCCTCCCCGCCCAATAACGTATGACAATCGACCACAGATTATAATCGATAAATCGATCCCTTTGAACGAGCACTTGAATTGCAAATTGTACGCCTGTTTTATTACTCTGTGCTTTATTTACGAGTTGTTTTGGAATGCTGCTGTTGTTATGCTGGTTTGGAGTTATTTATACAGGGCGGTGGTTAGATCGATGTAAAAATTTAAAGAGTGATAAAAAATATTCAGAATTTTTTTGCCTAGATTTATAATTATATGCAAACAATGTAAAGTCTAATAGTTTTTTAAATATGGCAAAATTTCGTGTTTATTACGTATGTATTACAAAAACTTATAAAAAATTAAAGCGCATATTTAACACAGATTTTTAAATAAAACTTCTGTTTCAAAATAAAAATTCATTTTTTAAAAATTTTTAAAAATATAGAGCCAACAAACAAAGCTTCCGCAACAAACGTATCCGTATTAAATCGATCCAAAAATTTTAAGTCCCTAGAGACTGATAAAAATATCGAATAGCCCTTTTCCTCCCCTCCTAGCAAAGTCTTTCAATAACGTCATCGACTGCAGTAGACAGAAGACCAGAAGGCTAGAAAGTGTATTGGTAGCGGGGGGTGCGAGGGCGGTGCGTGGGCGCAGCCATCTGGTCCGCGGCCTTGTACCACCAGTACTAAGTGTAGGCCCTACCAACGGGCTCACCTTTGTCTCTAGGTCACTGGGTAACATAACATCCATTTATCCTCAGATATCTTACGAAAACAAACACATTTGCGGCTCGAAAACTAGTTAAATAATAACTTATTATAAACCTCGCTCAGAGGATGAGCCTCACCCTCCAGCGGGGTAATGCCGCCAGCCTTCTGGACACGCTCCCAACGGTGGGGAGCCTCGAGTGTGTACGTATTCTATTTATAATTTATTTTTAGTTTAGTTTTAGCTTTATAATAAGTTATTTTTATCTCCAAGACCATGTTACCTTAAAAGTAACTAATACAAAAAAAATATTTGACATATACAAAAATTGAAAAATTTTTAGGTTTCCCATGCCCATTTGTTGCCATGAAAAGGGTCTCAACTCAGCTTCGATCGAGTGTTATTGGTAATAGGAGCCGGGGACGACCTAGACTGACATCAGATAGAGCGGGTGCTCACAGACGGACACGTGCAGAGCACTCGCGTCCCGCGGCGAGCGTGTGTGGAGAGAATGATGAGACTGAGCGAAGCGACGGAGGTATGTCAGGATCGCGACACTTGGCGCTCATAAAGGGCGCTGTTTCACAATGTACACGGGAAAACTTTGCCACGCGGGCGAAGCCGCAGTAAAAAGTTAATATAAACGATGTACTTGGCAGAACTATCAGGTGACCCAGAAGGCACCGTGACCCTGGCCTGGCAAGGTCGTTAATGTCCAAATGGCTCGATAATAGCTGGAATTAATAACCAGTTACGAATACAAAGGTCAAGTTCTGGAAATTACTGGTTACATACTTGAAGTACAGGTTTATAAAAGGCGTGTGATAACTTGATAAGTTTTACTTAATGCCTTTTGTAATGTTCACTAATCAAAAGTAATCACTAAATATCTCAAAAACTGACATCTGTCGGAGGACAACCGCTGGGGTACACGAGTTGTCGAGTGGAGATCACCACTGGGCAAGCGTAGTGTGGGACGCCCCCGGATAGATGGAGCGATGGCGCTGGCGCGGACGCGGAGAACCGAAGATCGCGTTCATAAGCGCCTTGGGGAGGCCTATGTCCAGCAAAGGACTCGTACAGGCTGTTCGTTGGCTTAGGTTAGAAGGCGTTTGATTCGAAAGGGTCGTGGATTCGACTCAATTTCCAAATTTAGCCGCTAGGGGCGCGGGTAATTTGGGAAAAACATTACATCAGTTTGGGAGAGCTCTGATCTACGAGTGGACTTTTTATAGACTTTCGTTGAGGATATGATCGAAATATGGTGTTATTAAGACCATCACTATTGTATGGTCGACCGCACCTCAACAGTTCCACCACGGAACTGTACCACGGCACTTCTGGGAACAAGCCAATAAAACTAGTATAAACTGGTCTCCATAGCACTGGAACTCCCTAATAGACTAGGTCAGCTCAAGGTCAAAGTGTTTCCACTGACGTGCGGTCGACTGTACTTGAGTCTTAGACCTTAGAGGCAGTGTTACGCAGGTGGGCACGCGGGCGTTGACCCCCGACCTGCGTAACTAACTGTACGCCGACTCTCGCGCAACCTCCGTACCAATGGCAACCGATTTGCCAGGTTCCGGGTTCCGATCTGAAAACCCAGTAATATCAGAAAACTGAGGAGTTGTGCTACTACTACCGCTAGTTTTTTCGTGAATTCGAATCCATCAAGAGGTTTTGATGCTAGCGCGAGATGTATGTTTTCACTTCATTTTCAATGCTTACTCCCGCGGTCTATGACTTCATCGTGGGGTGTGGAGACAGGGGCAAAACTTATATTTTTGTGTTGTCACCGATTGGGTTTTCACAACGATTTTCCAACATTTTTATTTTTTACAACTTTTCAACTTTTTTCCTCAATAGCCTATTAACATGTCCCCACCGCTGGGGCTCAGGCCTACCCTCTCAACGAGGGCGTTCGGGCTATAGTCCACCACGCTATCCCAGTGCGGGTTGGTGAACTTCACATGCGCCTAAGAATTTCTTCTTCGGCGTATGCAGGTTTCCTCACGATGTTTTCTTTTACCGTTTGAGAGCAGTCAGTAAATGTACTTAAGTTTCGAGAAAAACCCATTGGTAGATGGCCCAGCCGGGGATCGAACTTCGGACCTTTCGATATGATAGGCCGCTACTTATCCCCGACGCCACTGACGCTGTAAGATACTAAATACTTATGTAAAACGGATTGACAAAGGGGTTTGGCACAAAAGACCCTAAAAGGGTCGAAGTCTCGCCAGGTATTCCTGGCCCCCTAATAATATAAGAAGGGTCCTTAACAACACCAAATTGGTTCGACTTAAGAACCGATTACATCACACAATATTAATAAAGCACAATGAAATATTAATATTGCATTGGCCGGATAAATACAGTGCGGCAGCGCGTGGGGGCGGCTCGGTGGCACACTTGTGTGTAGGTGCCCTTACACGGCGCGGCGTTTATACAGCATGATTAAATTGTAAACTGGCTTATTGATTATTTTAAAGGGGATATTTGACTCATGTCCGGTTGATATTGATGCAAATTGCACAAAAAGGATAGTTGTTAAGAATAAAACAGAAGTGTAAGTAGGCAGTCAGACCACAAGTCAGATAAAAAAAAAAAAGGCACCCCGGTACCCGCATAGCACTCCCAGCACTAGGCAGCTGAGTCGTAGGTGCTATTCGTGGACAAAAATGTAAAAAAATTAAATTCCATTCAATCCACGAATAGCACCAGCCAAAATATTGATCGGTGCCATTCGTGGACTAGGCAAGGTGCTATTCGCCTAGGTGCTATTCAAACAGGTGCTCTAACTTAAAATTGTCATTACTTAAGACCAGTGGAGCGAACATTTTTTTGTCTGTCTGCGTGAATGTTCATCTGTGCTGGCTAATCTTGGAAGCTTATCAGAATTTGACTGGGTAAACTTTTGTCACTGGTATTTTTTTTTAGCATCAACCTGTAGCTAAAACCACTCGCTCCTTATTAAGAGATGTCATTTTAAATAATAACCGGTATGTTTATTCATATATTACGATTTCATTTTCGTATTCAATGATTATGAGCCGTAAAACAAGCAGGCTTGTAATTTGCACTATATTCGTGAAGGTTTTATTGTATCTACTTAACTTTGTTGTTACGTTCCATTACATGCAAATTTTATTGCAATCTTCGTTCAGAAATCGGAGTTTCACAATTTTTATTTCTTAATTTTGGTATTGTGTATAATACGTTGTAAATATGTTTACGAAATGAAAGTGTTATGTAAACGGATATAGGATCAATTCTAGACTTTCACAGGTTGGCCATAATAATATAGATTTTAACCTTACTTCCGGTCCTTTTCACTTACGCTTCCTTTTTCAGAATTACGAGACTAATTAATGTCCAATCGGAAAATGCACTGGAGGCCGTCACCGCTGGTTTTTTTTGATAGATGATTAATTTAAAACTATATGATGGGCATAAAAGTGTTCATATTTTCCAGTGCCGTAAAACCCAATATTAAAAAAATTAATTTTTCTAAACTGGCAACACTGCAAGAGAGCGGTGGTGCCGGTGGGGTAATATGGGATTGTGTGGAGGACACTATACTGGCGCGGCGGTGGAACTGACGCTCAGCAAAGCCCGCGGGTCGGACCTCCACCGCTCCAGTGTGTGGGTAGCTTAAGGCGCCACCGGAATCGAATGCGTAGCCTCATTTATGCAACCTCGCATCCCAGGCAGTGAGCCAAGGAGATTGCATACAATACAATAATAAAATGCTTAAAGAAGCGAAAGTGGTATGACTGATTATTCAGTTGGCAAACTGCGCTTGCGCACAAAATGGATTGCATCATTGCTGACTCATGGAATGTCACTTATTACTTTAAGGGCCCATCAATTGCCTATAACAAGTCCACTGTTGGACTACTCCCAAAGTAATGCCTTGTGAATTAGACAGTTACAGCTCAAAGGTGATGCGTAGCAGAGAATGGTAGAGATGGGAGACTGCGAAGGCCTATGTCCATAAGTGGACGTTCATCATCATCATCACTTCAGCCTTTTATCGTCAACTGCTACCCAACGAACGCCACGACCCCCGGTACTCCACTCTCCGCATCCAGCGGCGTCCGGTCACCTTCTTTAGCTCGTCGGTAGATACTTAGGTAACTACAGTAGGTGCTTGTCAAAAATGTCAAGTCGGTTGCACAAGATCACTTCAAAGAGATTGTCCCCATCAAAGCTCGACATGAATGCGCTTTCCCTTTCATTCTCATTGCGTCACCTAATCCCAGCACGCTATCTCTGTCTTTAAGGATGTAGATCTAGATGTGCAACAGCGGTTTTCCAGCACCTCTTTGAAAACACCGACAGCTCCAAAAAAACACAGCCTGTATTATCAATCAAACGTCACATATGGCGAAAATGTTGGCAAAAGCATGTAAAGCAAAGCCGTAATTTAGTTTAAAAAACAATCTGTCAAATCTGTCAATTTGGAGCACAGAACGATTATTTAGGATAATTCGCTCTGGGGGTGCCAATTTCAGAGGAGAATTCTACTACATGTAGAAGGATGACACCTAGCTGGTACGCCGGGTAATATTTGTCATAATAATATAATCCTGACAGTGTCATACATTGTCCTTCACCTCGTAAAAATGACAGTTTTTGAGTGACAGTGTCAGGGTGTCAAACTGACGCGAAATAGTCCGATTATATTGCGCTCTGGTGCCTTAACACAGTACCACAATAGACAGTACAAAAGGCCATATATTAAAAAAAACTATATAGGTATTATGTACATTCAGTTAATGTTATTTTCGTTGCTCTGTGGTTGAGAGTCCGTTCACGGTGTCCGTACAACCAAAATACGACAAAGTAAAGTAGGTAAGTAAATACGACAAATGAAATCCGGTAAACTAAAAAACATGTCACACTCATTGCTAAGGCCACAGCAAGGCTTTTCGTTTTCGCCATTAACTTAAAAGCTGATGATATCACAGTTACGTGTGTACAGAGTTACGGACAGACATACAAACATATCGCAATAGCGGCTGATCTGAATACTTGATTTGTATGTCACGGCGACGCCAAATAAGGGTATTTCGACGTGTCGTGTCCACACTTCGGTTTCAATTCAAAACTAGCCGACAGAATACTGAACAAAAACTAGACAATCAAGTACAGTCAGGTTCAAAAGTGCAGTAGCACGCTAAGAGTCATTCTGTACAACGGTGCGCACGAAAACACGAAAACCAATTGGGCGTAACTGACCACCCAAGTCAATAGTGTGTTTTAATAGTTATTTGTTATGCAAGGCTGCAAAGTTGGTTATTTTGTGCGAGTACTAGTATAGGATTGAACCACGAGCGAAGCGAGTGGTTGAAAGATAGAACCCTGAGCGTAGCGAGGGTTTCAAGGTACGAGACACAAAATAACTTTGCTGCCGAGCGCAACACACACTTTTTCACCTTACTACAGCGAGGAAAATACTAGGTGAATTGAATCCATTCGGCGGTTTAGATCCACAAATAATAATAACCACAATTAGAATTGACCACTTCTTTAAATGTCAACCTTCAAATTAGAAGAAAAGTATTAAATTTTTCCAGGTGCAGTTTTCCTGGAGATTTCGAATGAGAAAGTATACCCTTCCGAGCCGGTGAGGTGAAAACCTTATTGTCATAGCAATAAGTCATCAATTCATCTTAATACCCATGAATATATTAGTAGATGTGTGCATGTGTGGGTACAGAAACAAGTTGATGTTAAAGAAGGTCGTAAGTGATACTGGTCTCACAATCTATTGAATTGCGAAACTGGTACTGCACATATCAGTAGAATCGACCGCTCGAAGCGAGGCGAGCGATTCAAAAATAGAGCTCCTATAGGTAAGACAAATAACGCCTAATGATATTAACCTAAGGTGACAGGAAGCCTATAAAGTGGATTACTGTGTCAAACCCGCGTCCATGAATCAAGGTCGTACTGTTCGTATTTAATTAATGTTTGTATCCGTTTTCCGATCGGACAATTTATAAATTTTCAGCTACAAGGAATCCCCCCCCCCCTCCATAGAATCGCCTCCGTCAGGCCCTAAGCCAACAAGTCTGTCACAATTACTACTGACTTAATATAAAGTCACTTTTAATTCAATTCAATTCTGCAATTCTTCTTCTTTCTTTAAATCAAAGTTACAATATTTTTCATAATAATGATTGCATAGAGAACTGCCGAAGATTTCAACCACAGAACACGGGAAAAGCTCGCTACGCAGTAATCTATAATTTCAACACGTTAAAGTTGGGTGTGGTAAAAAGTATCTGTTTATTTAGAGGAAAAATCTGTTTGAGTGATATCTTGTAGCTAATGCCTAATTAATAATAGAAAAATAAACGTTTGAAATGGATTGCATCCGTGGCGTCGGGGATAAGTCGCGGCCTATCATATCGAAAGGTCCGAAGTTCGATCCCCGGCTGGGCCATGTACCAATGGGTTTTTTCTTGAAACCTAAGTACATTTACTGACTGCTCCCAAACGGTGAAGGAAAACATCGCGAGGAAACCTGCATACGCCGAAGAAGAAATTCTTAGGCGCATGTGAAGTCTACCAACCCGCACTGGGCTAGCGTGGTGGACTATTAGCCCGAACGCTCTCGTTGAGAGGGTGGGACTGAGCCCCAGCAGTGGGGACATGTTAATAGGCTGTTATTAAGTAAACGTTTGAAAATAAATATCTAATTTTTCTAGAGTTCCGTCAGTCTGTTAGTCCGCTGAATTTTAAATCCACTGGACTTTGAATAAAAGAAACTCGAAAATAATAAATTGACTGACAAAGACGATCGAAAATTATGGTAACCTCGTGAAAATCGTTACCAGTTCTACGACGCACGCGATTTGATCGTCCTAAATAAATAAACATTCTTTTTAAAATATAATATGTAACAAAGTAGCGATTCTGTAGTCATCTTTGTCATCCAAATTAATCGTCTATTTTATAATAGCTTTCTTACAAGGTTGTTTTAAATGTGATAAAAATTTCCTGTCCTTCATATTCAAGATTCAAATGAACAAAAAGTTCTTTATAGAATTAATACTTTTATTTGAATTTTCATTCCAATCCCTGCTTTCCATCGTTTCATCTAAAATAGCAGGAAGGTTCGAATCTCTCTGGTGGCGCGCGCGCTCCCTATGGAGACTGCATCTTGCATATTTAGTATGGGAACCAATGGTGCCACTTACAGGGGGGGGGTGCGGACAAAGGAAGCGGAGTAGCGGGAGGAGGTTGCTAATACAAATTTATATGGAGTTTGAAAATGAGAATGTGTGAGTGAGTAACAGTATTGTCGTACATTTGACACGATTTTGACACCCATAGAATGCTTCTTTTACGCCTCTTTAAGGGGCCGCGAGCACGCACCAAAGAGATTTTAACTCTATGTAAAATAGGATCCAAAAGAAGCATCATCGGCGACACAAAAGCCATGAAGCCAGAGCGACACTGACCTGGAAGTGGAGGATGATGGTCCATATGAGGCCGAGGGTCAGCTTGGGGTTCCCGTCCACGATGTCCTCGGCGCGGATGTTGACGAGCTTGATCTTCTTGTAGCGGAGGAAGTCCAGCGCCATCTGCACGTTCTGCAGCATGTGGAACCGCATGCGGCCTCGCTCGCGCGGCTGGAACGTGAAACATAGGTTAGTTACAGATGGGTTACTATAGCCTCTAGCACATCATCATCAATCATCAACAGCCTATTACTTATTTAATCGTATGGCGTTTACTTAAAAACTAGGTAAAATTAGCTCATAGATATAAAATTTGTCAACATTCATTCTGTTCTGGAGCCAGTCGGCCGCGTCAGGTGTGAGCTCGATCAGGTCGGCAGGAGATCCAGGGTAGGCACGCAGCGGGCAGCGCTGGACAACAGCCTATTAACATGTCCCCACTGCCGGGGTTCAGGCCTATCCTATCAACGAGGGCGTTCGGGCTAGCCCAGTGCTGGTTGGTGGACTTCACATGCGAAGTAAAAGAACAAAAGTAACTTTCTTCCCTATAAAGATCTACACTTGACATTAAGAATTAATCATGGAAAAACGTGTCAGTTTTTATAGCGTGCTGAAAAGAATTAACCATCGAATTTTTTTTTGCCACATTTTTAATACCGTGCTGAAATGGCATTACAGACAACTCTGCGCACACGCCCGTGTGGTTATTTACGATGACTTTCACTATCTGTCGTGCCACGAGCCCTTTTGTTTTGATATGACGCCGCGTATAGGCCGGGCCTAACGAGCCCGATAAGGCTCCACCCAGGTTGAAAACTAGACTAATAATAACAATAGCCTAAAGGTCTTAATGGAAAATAAAACAGATAATCCACAGCATATAAGAATGGTTATCAAATGCAAAAACGAACAAACATTTGACCTTTATTATATAGTAAAAAAACATCCTGAGGAGCGAGCGTCAGTGGCGTGGGGGATAAGACGCGGCCTATCATACCCAGCTGAGCCTTGTACCAATAGGTTTTTCTCGAAACTTAAGTACATTTACTGGCAGCTCTCAAACGGTGAAGGAAAACATCGAGAGGAAACCTGCATACGCCGAAGAAGAAATTCTTAGGCGCATGTGAAGTCCACCAACCCGCACCGGGCTAGCGTGGTGGACTATAGCCCGAACGCCCTCGTTGAGAGGGTAGGCCTGAGCCCCAGCAGTGGGGACATATTAATATGCTGTTGATTTGATATCGTAAGTATAAGTCGATAAAATACATTTTGAGGGGCGCCGCGCCACTATGTGGTTATCTTTTAGTGAATTATTTTTATTATTTTTTCTATCTATAGCCTATTCGCGGGCCGTAGTTTAAAACAACCATCCCCTTAACAAAGCCATACTTAAAATTAATGAGGCTAGCTATCGGCAGGTGTGGCCCGGAAGCGAACCGGGTACACACCCTTCCCGAGCTGAGCACTCGCCACCCGCTCTACACAGCTCGGGGTCACGTTAGCTATAATATAAGTTGTGTAGGTGAGCGTGTGTGAAGAGAATGATGAGACTGAGCGAAGCGACAGAGGTGCGTGTCAGGACCGCGACACTTGGCGCTCAGTTCTTTGTGCCTACCCATAGCCTAGACATAGCGAGAAGATGTGTATTTATGTATGTTATGTATGTATAAAATCGGTGTATGTATATATATCAGGCTGGTTTCATAGAGACTCGGAGCGTATCCCGTACCTAAGTACGTAACAATCCGGGAGCTCTATTTTTGAATCACTCTTCTCGCTTCGAGCGGTCGAGTCTACTGATTTTTTGTATGTGATGTCGAAGGAAAATATGTAGAAACGACCGCTCGAAGCGAGGCGAGCGATTCAGAAATACAGCTCCGGGTCGCTGTATAACGATGTTCTAGCGCCTCACGTGTCTCCGCTCCGGGAACCCGGACGGGTTGTGTATTCCCTCCGGGAGCCCGTATGGAAGACCCGTCCGGGTGCCCGTATAGCTGTAAAATCAGCCTTACTGCCACGCGACGCGCACGTCAGGCGTGCGCGCACGCAGGTGCGTTCCGGCCCAAGTCAACTATTAAACATTCTGTGCCTAAGTGCTACTTCCCACGTGAGGTGCCCTACTGTACCCCGCTAGCACCCGTTAACTTTTAATTTACTTTCCCTAACAGCTTTTAAACAAAGTTTACTACTGTTTATTATTAGGGTTTGCGATCACGCGAATACATCGTTTAGCGCATTTAAAGTTTATAGTAACAGTCTATACCGGCGTAGTACAGTCGGCCACGCGTCGTCACATCATCATCATCAGCCTGCACTAGTCCACTGCTGGACATAGGCTTCCCCCAAGGCGCGCAACTGAGTCCGATCTTCGGCTCTCCGCATCCAGTCACTGCCAGCCTTACGCAGGTGGTCGCTCCATCTAGCCGGGGGGCGTCCCACACTACGCTTGGCTAGTCGTGATCTCCACTCGAGAACTCGTCCACCCCAGCGGTATTCGGTTCTCCGACAGATGTGACCAGCCCACTGCCACTTCAACGTGCTAACCCTTTGAGCTATGTCAAAGGCTTTGGTTCTCTGGCGGATCACCTCGTTTCGGACCCTATCTCTCAGAGATGCGTCGTCACGTTTCAAGTTAAAGATAACTTAAATATCATTGGAACTCTTTCCCGGCGGATAAATCCGGAAGGGTTTTGTCAGGGACTCGCTCATGTTTTTGTTAAGTGTATTATAAAGGCCACAATAATACAAAATAATTTAGGAAATTTAGAACGCAACGATGTAAAATATCAGAGGTAAATACACTGTTTTCATGAGTTTTTTTTATATTTGCTGATAAGCGAGCCAAGCTAGATTGTATAACATGATGAAGATTCCGCCTAATTTATACATTTCCTACAACGCAACGCACTTAAGTTAATTTTATGATGATTATTAAGATTTCATGGTCTATCAGAATCAATTAGAACCCGCATTTATATGGCTATCAAAATGATTTAATTTGTAATTAATTTTGACCCTGGATTTTATAAACAAAATAGACGAACGACCTTCCTTGTTTCGGTATCGATAAAAGAATTTGATCTTTGCAAATCGATATACCTACTTACTGAACTCAAGACGTTTTCACCATAGACCAGTAAGAATAAAAAGGATCTAAAATGGCGTCAAAATGTATGGAAAACCGCATACGCAGGGTTCTGACTAGACTATTTGTATACTTTTTAAATAAATACTTAAATACATACAAACACCCAGAATCCGAAAACCGACAGAATATGCTGATCACACAAATGTTGGTCCCGGGTGGGAATCGAACCCACGACCGCTGGGGTAGTAGGCAGGATCACTACCAACTAAGCCAACAGGTCAGTTGCGAACAAAGAAAAGTACGCCGTCTACGGCAACTGGTTACGAAACTACCCCCAGAACCCCTAAAATAGGTAGTTATAAAGGTATACTCACGAGGTGTTCGCCAGAAAGCACCTCCAGCAGCGAGATGAGGTTGAATCCATCGCGCAGGTCCTCGAAGAGATCGTTCACGTGTCGGTTCACCTGCGCACACGCAACATAATGTTATACATTGTATTATTCACATAAATACCAAAGGGAATTATGGGAAATTGTAGTTTTATTAGGGGTCCAAAGCGTCAAATATGCAGAAGGCTGACCTGATGGTAAACAGCCAGGTAGTACTTGTAATACTATACATAAAAAAAACTGATGTTTGAACAAGCCGGAAAATGGACAAAAATTACCAAAAAACTTTTGTAACAAAGTCAAAAACAATCTACACATAAATATTCTATTAGAAACACGAAAAAAATATTTCAAAGCAGAATTTAGTTAAAGAAACATCACTGAATCAATTTTGAAAAATAAATAAGACAACGAAATCAAACAAAACTGTAGACAAATATAAGACTCTTATGACGAGAAAGCAAATGAAGATGACAACATTCGATGAAAACGACAACTACAACTTAGAAGACATGACTGAAATAATAATTAAAGTGTTAACTCCAAATAAAATTAGCTTGATAATTAAATCTTAAGATGACTGTGAGCCGCATGCCAAAACTTCAGAGAAAAAACATAGAAAACTTTAAAATAGAAAACAAGCCAATATATAAAGTCGCATTATCTTATCATTCACAGCTTAGTAACGAAGCCTGTACATCTAAGAACAGAGGTTGCAACACAACACCTAGACTTACTTGCTGCGGCGGACAACAGGACTGGTTGTTGACAATCTCGCACACGTGCAGACGGGTGTACGTCTGTCCGAGCAGCGTGGGAAACAAATGGGCAAACACCTGGTGAGAATCGTCAATTGTCAGACAGATCCTAAAATTGAAGTAAACGAATAAATTGAAATAAGGTTCATAGTAAATATGGGATTGACGTAGGTTAAGGGAGAAACTAAACCAAACAATTTACAGACGTTACTACAAGTAGTTCATTTGGATATTGATTGTAGCTACTAGGACTGTAGGGTCAGGAAGAGAATGAAGAAGGAGGAATGAAGGGAAGACACAAAAATATACAATTGATCTTCGGATTGATCTTGGAGAAGGCATGATAAATAAATATGGAATTTTAACCTTATAATTCTTAATTTGTTCGTTTTCGATAAACAATACTTAGGTGATGTAATAACAATGGTAAATACATAACAAAATTGGTATAATACAGTATACAAATGGTGTTTTTACAAACCTACAGGCAATAGAAGTCAAAAAGAAAAAATGATGATTAAAAATTTTTGGGGAAGCCATACAAATGTTACTCTGAGGTCTGAGTATGAAATAAGCTAAAAACAAAAGAATACAAAAACCATGCAAACTGAAGAGACGACTGCAAATAACTTGCAGATATACCAATCATAATACTAGATCAGGGCACTAAAAACTTTCACATGACAGAAATCTTGATTAACAACAAAATTAGTATCAACGATGACTTAGCTAAAAATGATGTGGTTGATGAAAAACGACAGCTGTGTATATTACAGACCTTGAGATGTTTCCAGTGCTGCTCCATATCCGAATGACAAGCGATGAAAATTCAAACAAATAGAAAACTTTCATATTAAAACGTTTTAAAGTGAAATATGCATAAAAAATAAAAAGTTACTTCAATTTAGCCTGAAGATCGGTGAATTCCAATAAAAGTGCAAACATATTTATATCTTTCCAAACCAGAGTCAAATTGAAGTAACTTTGTAAAAATTACCTAAGTACTTTTAAGAGATTTAAAGGAAACTGTCACAATTCGTTTTACCACCCAATTTAATTAGCTTTAAAAGAAAAAAATCGTATAACGCATTTGGATTTTAGGTTGATTTGTCGAAGAATTAATACCTAACGGATGTAACCAACCAAACCAAAATCTCTTACCAAATACATAATAAAAAAATATATATAGAGAAAAATAAAATTTAAAAATTAGCCCGTTTCAGGTTTTGGTTTTACTGAGACATTAATTGATGAGAATATTAACTGGGAAATAATTCTATTTTAAATGTGTTGACAGGCATCCTCATGATAATGAACATGTCTTCCTTCCTTACGACATCAATCGGAAATCATTCTCAGAAGCAAAATTAATCATTCGAACTGCTTCGTATCTGGATGAAGCAACGAGACCAAAACGGGGTCGCAACAACATGCTAATGGCTCTTATTAATCATATGAAATGAGTCAGACAAACAGACAGACAGGATTTCGATGAAACATTTGTGGTGTTCGAAGCAGAAAGCAATGCGATCAACAGTTTACAGTTAAACTTAGACAAAGTACAGTGTTCAGAAGAGGAATCTGGGTTTTCTAAATTGGAAGGAAAATAAATGATTTTCAAAAAATCCTTATTGGTTGACTATATCAATGTGAATTTCATGTTTTTGGACTCCATGGTTTGAGACGTGTGTTGTCAGATCAGTCAGTCCTTTCCTTTTATATGCGAATTCGATGGATAGAAGATGAATAGGATTTTTAGACAATACAATAGTTACTATGAGTAAAGTTGACAGCCATATTTAAGACATCCCTACCTACCTTATTGAACATTTATTTCCTATCAAATAACACGATGTGGGCAGACGTATTGACCTATAACTCGTGGGCGACATTTCATATACACCGGTGTCCCAACCACATATGGTCTTTGGCCACACAACTTGGTCGAAGACCATAAATTTCTACACCCACTATAAAAGCATTACGTCACCGGTGACGAGATTTTTCTGGAATCACTGGACAGTATAAGAAGCTTAAGGCTTAAGGCGAGGAATGTTGGAATTAAAATCATAATCTTGTCCACAATATACAGAATGTACTGTAAATTATAACAGGTTAATGGTCGATTCTGATTGAAGGCATAAATATAAGATTTGATAGCACTAAACTTTTTAGTAACTTTAAAATCAAACTATCTTAAATCCCCATGGAGATGAATGTTACTGTTTCCCAATGCTACAAAAAAGTTGTGCTGCAAAAATTTTTTTGCTTTCAGAACCGGGTCTAATGTTATATTTAATTCAACTTTCTCATTGGTGTTCCCGGTATTTTCTCGGGATGAAACATCATCTAGAACAATTCACAGCAATTTTATTTAAAATCGTTTTTGTAGCTTCGGAGATTATTTGTATATTGTCCACGGTACGACATAAGTCTCTCCGTGCGTACTGGAGATTATCTTCCAGAGTCCAGACTCACCTCTTCAATATACTCTTAGAAGAGTAGATGAGTAATTGTAAGTATGTAGTTACCAATGCCGGTCAACTTAACGAAAAAATTGCCGCAACGGCAGCGCGCATGCCTTACGCGTGCGTCACAGGGTACGTTTGATAATAGCCTTTGTTATAGAATTATAATTTATAACACGGGCCAAGTTTACGTTATAAAATATGCTGAGTTTGTAAATTATTACTTGATAAGAATTTGCACTCACTTTTACTGGGAACTCAGTCTCAAACACTGTTGACATTGGAAATGATGAGTTGTCTATATCTCAACAGCTAAAGACTCAAGGTTTTCGTCCTGAGTTGCAGACACTGAATAGTATGAAGATTGATACTTCGTTAGCTCTTCGAAACAAGTTATTACGTTACTTGAACGTTTTAATTCCCCTTTCTAGGGCAAAGAAAAGAATATATCATCAGACATGACATAGAGCATAATAGAGTTGATCTATGGCCAAGAAATCTAAGAATAGTAATACCAAAGAGCATTGTGAAGGCAGTCAGTGATGTCGCCAGCAGTGGACTAGTGCACGCTGATGATGAGGATGATCAAAAACTGCTTCCGCGGGTAGGAAAACTTATTCGCAGACGTCTAGTGCAAACGTATCTATGACCTGAACATCAGGGTGATCGTTTACAGATAGGTCGTTGAAACTTGATCAAACACCTCTTTCATACAATTCAATACATCCATTTTTTCGCCGCCCACAAAGGCCACTTTCATGCAAAAAAATATCCCCTTCAGATATCGTATCCTTTCGCACATGTATCGGTACGTAACACTTTCACATATAAGGGAGTGTCTGTTTGCCCATCTGAGTCACCGATACCAGGGGCTTTGTTCTTTGTTGATTAATATCGCCCGTTTAGACAGCTGATAACGAACGAGTATTACATTTCTAAGCGAGATGCTTCTTAGCTAAGCAGTACAACTACAGAGTACAGATAAAACTTAATAGAAGCTATTTTTGTAGCCTTACATTTACATTGACTTGATAAGGAGATCGGAAGACGAACCGACAAAGCATGGTATTGTTGCAGGTTGGTCAAGATGGTTGACGGCTATGAAGAAGATATAGGAAGTGGAAGAATAGGTGAGCTTGTTCAGAATTTTATACTGGTTCTTTGAAATGCGTTACTAGAGTACAGGTAAGTACAATTTTGTTAGTTCAATAAACGAGGTATGATTTCTTTAGAAGGTTTAGACTTTGTTCCCAAAACTTATTGAAAGAGTTTTTCTCCAAACTTAAATATGTACATTTTACCGACTGCTCTCAAATGGTGACGGAAAACATCACCGTTAGAGTAAGAAGGAATACTTAGGCACATGTGAAGTCCACCAACCCGCACTAGACTAGCGTGGTGGACTATAGCCCTAACTCTCTCGTTTAGAGACTACCCTGAGTCTCAACAGTAGGGGACATATTAAAACTGTTGATTTAATTTGATCCTAACATACCTAACTACATGTCATACATATTGTGCTTGGTTGGTATTTGCCTTTAACTTGAATCATTTGGTATGTTATATTTATTTACAATTTGCAAAGGAAATGTATTTACAAACACAACATAAGTCAGTGTTTATTTACGACTGTGCAGACAGACTTACAAAGGATGTCTTTATTTGATTTGCGCATCGCTCGTTTCATACACATAATTGAGAGAAATGTTATTTATATCCGAAGCTAACAATAAATAACGAACCGGGTGTCCAATTGTGTAATTTCTCGTAGCCGGTACAAAATGAATTTTGGACACTTGCATTTTGTGGTAAAAACTCCAACAACATATACCTGGTTTATTAAATGCAATGCGGGTTTCTTCAATATGTTTTCCTTTATAGCACGTGGTTTAAGAACAATCCTTAGTTAAGTTCCGAGGAACTGAACGGTACATTGCCGGGGTTGAACCATGAGAGCACTTCGAAATAGACTACCTACGATTACCCTTCCAAAGGACACTGACATTGAGACTAGTCCGAAAACTCAAAGTCGCTCAACGGGCTATGGAAAGAGCTATGCTCGGAGTTTCTCTGAGAGACAGTATCCGAAACAAGGTGATCCGCCAGAGAATCAAAGCCTTCGACATAGCTCAAAGGGTTAGCACGTTGAAGTGTCAGTGGGATGGTCACATCTGCCGGAGAACCGATAACCGCTGGGGTAGACGCGTTCTCGAGTGGAGATCACGACTTGGCAAGCGTAGTGTGGGACGCCCCCCGGCTAGATGGAGTGACGACCTGCGTAAGGCTGGCAGTGGCTGGATGCGGAGAACCGAGGATCGAGTTCAGTGGCGCGCCTTGGGGGAGGCTATGTCCAGCAGTGGACTAGTTGATGATAATGATGAGTACCCTTGTAACCTGTATTGTCGAAGACACTATATCACTAATCTGTGCTGTGTATGACTATATTATATAATCAAATCAATATTCAGTGGCCATCCAGTTTTATAACCGCGTCACGATCTACCAATGAAGTTTATTTGACGCATAATGTCAACTGTCAATTCGTTGCACACGACTCTTGGGTAGTGTACATCACGCTCCGAGGTGCTTGTGATTGTTCTGAGGTATCACGCGAATTATTTTTACGCTTTTGTCCGGCTTTTTCTACATTTTGCTATCGTAAGGAAACGGTTTGGTTGAGACGTCGAGGTCTAATAAGTTCTATATAGAAAGTATCATGGTACCCGTCATCTGTAGAGCCTGTGGAGAGGACAGCGAGACTATGAAACACCTGCTGTGCGAATGCGATGAGTGTCCTGGGTACAGACAGAGTGAATACATGGGGAAAAGAGCAACAGGTAAACACAGGGGCTGACATAGGGTCGAGGTGACGCCGGGTGGACCGGAGCTCTACTATAAGATGAGATCAATTAGGTACTCTAAATTCTTTCATTCTTGCTCTAGAAACCTGGAGGCACATACTGTCATATTATCAATTCTCAAACCTAGCTGAGAACCAAGGGATCATAATCTGAGAAACAAGATCAAAATGACTTCTAACTTCAAATGATTCACTGTAATAATGTGACCAAATGAAATTTGATTCTAAATAATTTTATACGAATTGTGACAGTCTAAAAATATTTAATAATATAATTAATGTAGAAATACAATAAAATTACCTTTTTTAGGTGTTTGTTAACCCACTTCGTAAACGTCTTCTTCTGTATTGCATCTCGCTCGTCTGAAAAGAAAAATACAATTAAATTAAATATCGTTACGAAAAAAAAGATATTATTGTAGCAAAGCTGATTATTAAATAACTTTGGAGTGAGTGGACTATAAAGTCGTTTTCAATAGAAGTTTCCAATTAAGTAAACAACACACTTGGTCATCACAGGGTTAAATATTTCCACAATAACAATCAAAGACGATGCCATTAGAATTATATTAACTTTATTTTAACAACATTCAGAGACGTTATTAAGATTGTATCATTTTCTATTTATTCACAAAAATAGTGTGTCAATGTCAGTCGGCCATATTGTTTACTTAATTGGAAACTTCAATTGAAAGAGAGTTTGGGGATCGAACAAAGTTCCTGAAAGGTTGATTTATTTACAAAACAATAAGATGGAAATATATAGGTCTAAGGTATTCACGAAATCCTTCAAATAAAACAAACGTTTCGAAATTATTTCGAATTCTAACAAAAGACCAGCAATAAATGTTATTGTGCGTGAAACACGTGCACTAACATTAAAATTATAACACCACCAAATCAAAAGCTCAATGAAGGTGAACGAACTTGCACGTTGATCGATGGCTTTGTGATTTGGTCTAATAATACCTCGTCTATTTTAGCGTCTAAACACGAGGCGGTGCCAAATTATTCGCGAATCGGAAGTGTACGCGTGTACACTTTTATTTTTTAACGAGGTGAAATGATGGGGTTTTTCAGATTGGACGTTTTTTCAAATTGGGTATTTTACAGATTGGACATTTTTCAACGGTTGGACATTTTTTAGATTGGACATTATTATCGTAAATCGTACAGTCGACCGCACGTCAGTGGAAACACTTTGACCTTGAGCTGGGCTAGCTAGTAAGCTCGGGCGAGAGTTTAGGAGTTAGTCACCTGCAATAATGAAGTAGGTGATTCTGATTAATTTCATTAAATACCAACCCTCGCTAGTATTATGCGACGATAGAGGAGGGGGAGGAGGGGTTTAAGGACACTAATTAGCGATATTCTTCAAAAGAAAAATACCGATTTTGACGACTTGATACCTAGCTATAAAATTTGCGGTCAGTCCTAATTTCTATTGTTTAATACTGATATTTTAATTAGTCCTATAAAAATACATTTACAAAAAATACTTATAAATACTGCACAATATTATTGCTTCAGGTCCGTAACCTTATCGATTTCCTAAAATGTAGTTTTTAAAATTTTGCATTTCCAGAAATACCTGAAGGGAGGAAGGTTGTCTGGAAGAAATCGCTCTTAGCGAAAAGATCGCCTAGACGTACCTCCTAAATCTACGGTATTATTTATTTTTTGTGCAATATCCAATCTCGCGTGGCTGTCAAAAGTCAAAAAACACCGTTAAGTGTGGCTGTCAGTTTTGGTTTTTGAAAAATCGCTCATATCAAAAATATAATAAAATTGACGTAAGTGTCCCTTTAAAGACCCATCAACACTTGAAAAGATATAGGAACCATGAACATTAACTTCAGCACATTAAGACTGTACCAGGATACCATAATTCTCCTCTCGGACACCAGTTATTCTAGTCCGAACAATTTATTGGCTTCCTCGTTCGCTCTGGCTATATTTCGCACTAAAATCTAGACATGCGTCTGCTTCTCTAACGTACCGCGGCAGAAAGGGACGCAGAATGGTGTAATACGTCTTAATTAAGAGTTGAAATAGCTCGTTAAAACGTCTCGCATACCAGGCTGTCATGACCGGTAGGAGATTACTAAATATGGAATGCAAGAGAACTGGGAATGCGGTGAAAAACATAGAAAAAGAATGAACCATAGAACCGTAATCAGCGTATAGCATGAAATAGCAATAGTCTTTTACCCTAATAATTTAAGAAGGCGCTTCTTATATGGCGGGGTAAAACTGAAAAAACACTATCTATTTTAGTCGGGTTGTGGCTGCCCCCAACCAAAAATTCACATACGTAGATAGCGATAGAAGATATTATACCTGTCTTGTTTACTCTTACCACTTTTGTAATAAGTGTGTCCCTCTCTGATTATTATTGTTATTTTAGCGTCTGTTCAATGGGATCCTTGTTCAATGGTGAAAAATGGCTTCCGAGTACCAGGATCATTTCAATTGAAACGCCTAACTTGGTCTTAATTGTCCTTTTGTATTTAATGAAAGTACTTAATGGTGCACTAATGGCAGTTACAAGAAAGACAAAGGCCTATAACGAGCAGCAGTCACCGGTGCGGGGCCTAGTACTTGGTCAACGTTTCTGTGCAACAGTGAATATTTTTAAGCTGATGATAAAATATTGTTGGCGTTTATTTGTACGGTCGACCGCACGTCAGTGGAAATAACCTAAAATGGTCTCTCATAGTATTAAAACTCCCTAAGGGACTGCGCAAACCAATCGGAAATTTGCGCGCGCTCTTTTTGACATTATTTTCAAATGAACCATATCAAAATCGTAAAATGACTTCTCGCGCTCGAGGTCATTCATACGATTTTGTTCTTTAGGCTATAGTGATACGGTTCATTTGGCAATGACGTCAAAATTTCCGCTTGGTTTGCGCAGTCCCTAATAGGCTAGACCGGCTCAAGGTCAAAGCGTTTCCACTGACGTGCGGTCGGCTGTACAATGTATGTCGACGTTTTGCTCTTCAGAATGCCAATGAAGAATAACTTCAGCTCATGTAATGATGATAATGAGAAGTTTTAATGACGGCTTAGGAATGTTGTTTGTTTTAAATTCCTTCGCGGAAACATGTCGCGACGCTACCGTTTAATTGTGTAATCATTATGAACAGTCGGCCGTCATTAATGATTTCTAATCATTGATGATGCTGCAGTGCTGTCGCGCTTAGCGATTGCATTGATGATATTTAATAGTTGTTTGATACACTCCTTAAAATGAGCTTGATCTTTTCCTGTTAGAGGACCAGAAATACCTGACGACGCTTCGACCCTATGGGATCTATTGTGCTAAACCTCTGTCCACCAACGGTGCGCCAATCCGTTTTTAGTGGACTTCACATACGCGTAAGAATACAAATTGTAATTTAAGGCGAATGCAGGTCTCCTCAGGATGTATTCCTTCACCGAAAAGCCTGTGGTATTTTCATAAACCATACATGACCATGATGAGTGTATGTGGCGTCGGAGATAAGACGCGGCCTATCATATCGAAAGGTTCGAAGTTCGATCCCCGGCTGGGACATGTACCAATGGGTTTTTTCTGGAAACTCAAGTACATTTACTGATTGCTCTCAAACGGTGAAGAAAAACATCGTGAAGAAACCTGCATGCGCCTAAGAATCACATCACCAGCCCGCACTGGGCTAGCGTGGTGGACTATAGCCCTAACGCCCTCGTTAAGAGGGTAGGCCTGAGCCCCAGCAGTGAGGACATATTAATAGGCTGTTGATTTGATTTGAAAGATCAAAAATACCGTTACAAGTATAACCTACATAACGAAGAGTCCTTCGTCCTTACGGCCCACTACCGAATGTCCCAAATGGGACCTAACAGCGAAATAATGGGACCTAAACTGTCGGCGCGCCTGATCGACGTGTCGGGTGACCAGAGGGCTGGCCTTTATTTCGCACAGCGAATTAGCATTGCCATCCAGCGGGGCAATGCGGCCAGCCTCCTGGGCACGCTGCCCATCGATAGCGATTTGGGGCACATTTTTGATCTATAGATAAGCTTTTTGTATTTAATAAGTTATTTATTTAGTTAGTTTTTATTTTATTCTATTATAACCGATAATTGTTAAACAAATAAATAAAAATTTAAAAAAAAACAGCGAAATCCAAATTTAATATTATTTCTATTCGTCGTTAGATCCTAGTCCGTTTTTTTCGCCAATTATTGTCTGAGTACAGTTAATAACCTACAAATATTAAGGACCTTAATCTGACAGACATGGGGAGCTATATTTTTGATTCGCTAGTAGGGAATTGTCGACGTAAGTCATACTCGACGTCCAAGTCGCACGACGTTGATATTCTGCATTTTTGATTCGCTCGCGTTCAATGTTGCCAATAATATTAGAAATGTAGAATTTAATCCGTTTCACACAGAAAAAATAAAAACCTGTAATTACCGAAACGTAAAGCGGAACGTAAAATGTTCAGTAATGGTCGAAACCATAGAGACTGTATATGATATTATCTTTGCCTTTTGTTAGAAAAAGTGAACTGAAGTGTCAGTGATAGTTGTCTCTTTTCTTTTGTCATATGGCATTTGACGTTTATTCTACCGCTCGGCTCGTCCCAAGCAACGATTGGTCGATACCACTCGTTGCCGTTCGAGCGGTTCAAAAATGCGGAGGCGAGGGAAAATCAGTAGAATCGAACGCTAGAAGCGAGGAGAGCGAATCAAAAATAGAGCGCCTAGTCGAGGGAAAATCAGTAGAATCGAACGCTCGAAGCGAGGAGAGCGAATCAAAAATAGAGCTCATGGTTAGAGTCGAAATTGCACCGTCTTGTGAACGCTCACTGAGCTGAGTGTTAATAACTGGTGCGAAACGTTTAATTCAATCAGCATCCCAGATGCAAGAGCAATTGACGCAGAGTGCGATGCACTCGAGATTGCACTTGCATCATATCGCTGTTTATTGTATTACCATTTTGCACAGATAAAGTTTAAAAATCACATTTTAAAAAACCCGACAAGTGCGAGTAAGACTCGTGCCCGGGTTCCGAAAAAACTTATTTTTTAAAAATTCGAAGGTACTAACTTACCTGGATGATTAGGTTATACGCAAAATTAAGTTTGTTAGTAATAGAAAGAATACTTTTTTTTGCTATTTTTGATACTTTTATTATATTTCATCATCATCATCATATCAGCCTGTAGACGTCCACTGCTGGACAAAGGCCTCCCCCAAGGATCTCCACGACGACCGGTCCTGCGCTCACCTCATCCAGCTGGGTCCCGCGACCTTCACCAGATCGTCGGTCCACCTTGTGGGAGGCCTACACTGCGTCTTCCGATACGTGGTCGCCACTCGAGAACCTTTCTGCCCCAACGGCCGTCATTTCTACGAGCGATGTGCCCAGCCCACTGCCACTTCAGCTTCGCAATTCTTTGAGCTATGTCGGTGACCTTGGTTCTCCTGCGGATCTCCTCATATTATATCTCCTCTTATTATATTTATATTTTTAATACTACAAATTTACTGTTTTTGGATTTTTTCCATTTGTTGTGCTATAAGACCTTGCTTCTTGCCAAATTTCAAGATTCTAGGTCAACTGGAAGTACCCCATAGGTTTTCATTACCAAAATACTAGAAAATGCGGCAAAAAGGTTGCAGGTTTCCCCACGATGTTTTCCTTCACCGTTTAAGAGCAGCCGTACTTAAGTTTCGAGAAAACCATTGGTCATGGTCCAGCCGGGGATCGAACTTCGGACCTTTCGATATGATAGGCCGCGTCTTATCCCCGAGGCCACTGACGCTCTCAGCATTATTAGCATTTATAAAATTTTAGTAAATAGGCCACATCTTAAACTGTAGCAACTGGCAGACGGTATTTCTCATTTAATTCATCAGACGGCCGCAACGGCTCGAATCGCCGCCAATTGAGCGCTGAATGTAGACTTCAACTAATACTCGATAAATTGCTCCCGGCTATTGGTTTATCAGATCCAATCAATATCTAGACAGACA
The DNA here is from genome assembly GCA_949699065.1 of Metalampra italica. Classification (NCBI taxonomy): domain Eukaryota; kingdom Metazoa; phylum Arthropoda; class Insecta; order Lepidoptera; family Oecophoridae; genus Metalampra; species Metalampra italica. The sequence goes on along the minus strand of OX452991.1, from coordinate 5,826,256 downwards.
AAGACAGACTATAAGTACCCTAGTGAAGCCCAGGTTTATGGTTAGTTTTTGTTTCGTAGACTCAAGTGCGGACCAATAGGTAGATTTTGTCCTAGAAAATGGTACTGGGGTAGTAGGACACAAAAACTCAACAATTGCTCTGGGTCTGAACGACTTCACATGTTCAGCCCCAGAGCAATTGTTGAGTTTGTCGGGTTGCTGGACTTCACATGCGTCTAAGAATTTCTTCTTCGGCGTATGCACATTTCCTCAAGAACTGGAATTTGCCTGTATTTAAGTACCTTGACGACTGCAAATCAACCGCATTGACCTACTTAGGGCTGTGTTTAAATAAATCATTGGTTATCTAACAAAGCTTACTTACTGCATGAGTAACGCGCTGCATTCTGATGCTTATACATGCAAATGAGCCTTCCCAACGAGGCATGCTTAAGTTGGAAGTTAAATGTAATGAACTAATGACTCTGTGATAGAACTAAATGTCAGCTCAAGGTCTAACATATAATTTATGGTCGTATAGATCTATCAAAACGGACATCCTAGAAGTCTTTCATATATTACGTCATGCTTTGGGAAGAGGGTAAAACAGGCGGAAACTGTACGTTTTTTTAGTTAGCGATCAAATCGTAACACCCAATTGCTTCGAGTTGTCACAAGATTGCGCTAGTAGTCGAAAAATATGTTTTAATTTTTTCTGAACTTATCTGCCTAAAACCCCATCAAATCCCAATGTCTGTGAGTTTAGATGTATGTTGCTGTCCTGGCCTCGACTGCATCCCGCAAAAGTCGCGAACTATACGGGTCATCCTGGACGTCAATGACACCCCCACCCCAACTTTGGGGGGTCACATCACACGTACCCCCTTAAATAAAACAAAAGCATAACAACCTGCGCGCACGCGAGGCATGTGCCCAATTCACGTCCGCTGATTGCACTAATCAACCGATTTGTTCCGATGTCCACGGTCAATATGGCCAGTCGGCGCGGTGGCTTTAAAGTCGTCAGAGTATATAAATTGTCAGCGAGTTAGTTTGTTAATCACATCGACTTCTAGATCTTTGTCGCGTAATTTGAGTACGTTAGACCACCAGGCAATGTCTTCCCGTTTACTTTTGACTTATGTGCCGAGGTAGCCTAGTTGGTTGTGCACTCGCCTCACGTTCATGAGGTCGTGGGTTCGATCCTTGCCCGTACCAATGAGTTTTTCGGCTCACGTACGGTTTATTACAATACCACAGGCTTTTCGGTGAAGTCCAACATCGTGAGGAAACCTGCATACGCCAACTAGAATTTCTATACTAAGGAGAGTGTGAAGTCCATTAATAAACGGATTTGGACACCGTTGGTGGACAGGGTTTGGCACGACAGATCCCGTAGGGTCGGAAGCGTCGCCAGATACCCCTGGTCCCTTAAGAAAAATTAAGTTGTTTACATATTTGGAAACTTCTAATGAAAGTGAATTTTACTATGGAATGGTTTGTTTTCGCGACTGCAAAAACAAACTTACTTACAAAGCTTCGGGTCCAAATTTGGCATCCACCTTTCATGGGCCTTTTGTCTTAGGAGCAAAACATTACCGTCACCCACTCGTAACTAGACTATGTACATAAACATAAGAAGGGCGAGATAATTTTGTCGCTTATCGTGTTGTTATCGTTATCTTATTGTTATCGGTATCGCACACAAAAGTCGGATAATAAAATTAACGTATCTATTTAACGCGTGAGAGAATGCTATCTGGGTTACGAAACGTAATAAGTATGTTCATAACAAAATATGAGAAGAATCAAATTATCTAATGACTAGCCGATGCCACGCGACTTCATCCGCGTTATAAAGTATTCGATTTATATGTTATTCAAAAATTTTATAACCCGTTCTAATCATGCCAGTTTTATACATACCGTAAATAGATATGTATGTTTTTGAGTATGTTTGTCGCTCAATCACACCTATACGGCTATACTTCTCTTTTTAAAGCTACAGATTAAAAAGACTTGGATCTCCTTACCCTTCAAACCGGAACAATGTTATGCATTCTGTTTGCCGCCAGAAATAGTAAGCCACGAAGTGAAATGGCCCCTCGTAATGACTTCCCCATATTAAAGTTCTCGTGAGAACGCCTATCAAAAATCAACCTTACATCCAACGCCAATTTCCGTCTGTCTGTGTAGCATCCTCTTCTAAGGCCACCGGCTACTGACACGCGAAGTTGCGGTCGCGACGACTACCGGCCATTTCTATTTCATGGCCGCTTCGTCAAAGAATACTAATTACCACCAGGTAAATCAGTCAGAAGTCAAAAATATTTTTGGGCATATTTTGAGCAATCATTACAACTTATCTGACTTAAAGAACATACTTAACCCTAACCCCATAGAGAGACTCAGAGGGCACAACATGAGAATACAAAAAGCCAAGGCTCAACATGAGAATACAAAAAGCCAATGCACAGCTACAGACATTTTCTAGGCAACAGGGTTGAATCTATTTGGAACAATCTGCCAGAATCAGTTGTATCTGCCACTTCCGTAAACATGTTCAAAAACAGACTAGACAACTTTCTCAAACTTTAAAAAACAATAAATAAATAATGAATTAAGAAAGCAAGTCGACTGCTGATATGGAAGCATCAGCTATAAGCTGCCTTTACATTAAAAATAAAATAAATAAATATAAACTGGGTACATTTTATACAAGTCAATTTTCATGTACACCCGATTCATAGAGGTTGAGAGGAATAATTCGCATCATACTTCTGCGATACATCTTTTAAAATTCAGTTGGTATAACAATGTTTGTTAAGATTGTGCTCGGCTGAAGTAACATTAATCCCAGGCATCTTTGTCATTCAAATAATCTTCTAGTTTATAATTACCTTTCTTACAAAGTTATTTTTCCATTTGTGATTTAAATTCTCTCCTTTATGTTCAGGATATCCTCTTAGAAGCGTATAAATTGCCCCTTGAACGATTTACTGACTTAACTAAGTCTTAATTAAGTCATAACTAGTAAAAGTTTGTTTTCATTTCTTGTAACATAAGTGTGTCACAAGCTGGCTGCGATTTTGTTGGCATGATCGTGTGGAATCAGCCTAAATTAAGCAATTAAGAATTTAACTATAGATAGTCATTAAGGAGTTCCTGAGTATTTAATGTATTTACAAAAAAATGGAGGTCAAGCGCGAATAGGTTTCCTTTTCATATTAACAAAAGTAAGAGGCTTGTGTAAAAAAAGTTGTGTAGTTGTAGTACTTACTTACGGAGTATGCTTATTATTTTCTACTACGAGTGCAACAGTGCCATATTCTCCTCAGTCGATTATGTCATCGAAATAAATAACTATTATAAAAGAAGCTGGCAACATTTGTTGTATTAGGACATTATTTTCCAAAGCCGTGAAGCCCAGTTAAAAAAAATGGGGGGCTTTTGGCGGGATTTTGTCGGAGACGGTTGTTGTTGAAACTATGATTGGCCTAAAGTGACTTTAAGTCAAAAGTCAAAATATATTTATTGCATAACTATAGGTCAAATTAAGATATTATTATACAAATTCAATAGTCACTCTATAGTTTACCTAGTAGGTGTACAATAGTACAAAAATTTAATAATAATAAAAATAGAAAATTCATTGCTTCCAATTAGCTTCCAGAGCCGTAAAACCCATTAAAAATGGAATATTACTTTCAAAATGACTTTCCTTTTCATTTAAACCTGACGGGGAATCCTTGGATCAAGGACGACTAATCCATGAAGCTAAAGACTGAAGTTGACTGTCCAAATGTTCATTAAACAACGAAACAGTAACGAAACCCGAAAGGAAATTGTAGTCCATGTGGGTTCTCATTGATCAAGAACTACTCAATGACTCAGTCTCCGGCGAGGTTACACAGATCGCGTGGGACGGGGGGAATGTAACCACACTTATTCTAGAAATTATTGGGCAACGCTACTTTAGCTTAAAATGCCACTGCAATAAGCATAAAATCATTCTCGTCAAAACATTTGACATACAGACAGAACAGTGCAGTAGGTATTTATGTTTTGGTAATAACGTAGAAAGATAATACCGTAAAGGGAGAAGGTATACTCAATCAACCTCAGATCAATCAACGGAAAATACCAATTGCTTTCTCCCTCTATTTATGATATACAGGCGAAGGTATACGAAGGTGTACAGCCTAGTGTGAAGTGGTATATTTTGTTAATACCAATATTTAGTATAGCTATAACAAGACCTGTACTGTAACATTTACTTAGTACACATAATGATTTACAAGGATGGAAAATTTAACATTAGTTGGATTCCATCTGGTCTGAGAAAAAAATCTTAAATATTTAGAGTACTTTCCACTCAAAATATTTAAGATTTTTTACTCAGACCAGATGGAAACAATCTTTGAGAGTATTTTTTAAATGATCTCATTTCAAACAACTCCTGTTATGTTTTATTAAGATTCAATAAAATATAGGACCTAGGTGTCTATAAAAATTTAAAAATGTAGCGTTCCTTATTCAAAAAAATAAAATAGTCTCCTTCGAGTAAAAGCTATATTATTATTGGTACTTTCGCTCAAGTTGGCGTTCGGTTTTTTCCGGAGCGTAGCGAGCTTTTTCCGTATTCTGTGGTTTTTTACACCTCACCTTGTATGTGAAATAAAATAGATTGGTCATTTTAAATTTACAACAGGAACCAAAATACGTTTATTTATATCATAATTAAGAATAAAAAATATTAATATATCTACAATATCAATCATACGATGAACTACTGAGGAAAATAGCTCCATAGTAAAAAACTAAAATCACCAAGGTCATTATCGAACATCATATTTTATAACCATAAAATTACAACGTTAAAAAAATATCAATGCTATTCTCACGGAACGAGTTCCATCAGCTTGTTTTTATGTAAGATTGGACCTTAATAAATTACTATGTGAGGTTGCTAAAGTTGAAAATAAAAGTAAAAAAAAGTGGTATAACATTTTGACTACATTTGGCCACTCTAGGAATTAACCGATAATGCTAGAGTATTTGATTTGATGATATGTGCAAGCCATTGCAGCTAGCCTTAAATGAATAAAATTTGGAAATTGGGAATAAAATTATGTAGACAAAACAAAGTAAATAAAGAAAAAAAATAAAGGCTATAACCAAAAAGTATGTTAGGAAAATTATGTTACGGATGACTCTAGGCAATTTTTTATTTAAATGAGTAATAACTGTCAAAGTCATACAATGGGTGTGAGAAAGACAGACATACGGTTATAAAGTATTTTGTGACATTGACAGTCACAAATTGACCGTTTTTTTTGCATTGCATTTAAATAAAAACAGACTTCTAGTTAAATAAGAAAAAAAAATCACTTTAAAAAATTAAGGGGTTGTAACATTACGTAAGCTTATGTTATGAAAATTTCATTACGGATGATTCCGCACGACTCACGCTAAGTTAGTCAAGAAATAAAAAACACCGAGGAATGTTAACCAGAAGGTATGCCACGGCATCAAAACAAACGCATGTTTTTCAAACAAGCAACACACGCATTCTCTATAACCCATCACCACGAACCTGACTGTTCTATAAAGAAGCCCCAACAAGTTGTACCTTTGAATTTCGTTAGGTTCTCCTCATACACCTGGTCGTGGGTCTCCGACGTATTCTTCTCGCCGCGATGACGTTTCGGCTTGTGGGGCCCGTCGTAGAACGCGTTCCCGTTGACACTCTCCTCTTGGGGGTCAAACCCAAGGCGCTCCTTATAATACGCTTGCGTCGACATTTTTCACGCGCACACACAGATCATTATTTAAATTTCGAGCACTTTGTTTTTCACTGTTTTATTATTCGAGCACTTTTAATTTTTGACAGGTCCGTTTTCGTTCAGGAACCGAGCACTGTCGCCGCGCGAGACACGAGCCGTTGTGAGGGGGATCCGCCAAAATCCTGCCACATTCAACCCGTGTAAGGCCGCGAAGGTCGTTTTTGAACGATTCACCACTATTTTATTACGATCGATGTCACCGAGTCACCGCTCTACAAAAGGAAAGTTGCAGAAATCCCTTGACATACACTTATTGATCTTGACACGATTTTTTTCGCGTAATTTATCTGCGATTACTCACTTATCTTACGTTTTATTAAGATTATTCTTATTTAAAAAAAGCTTGTTAATTAATATGGCAACTTTAAGCGTTAGTTTTGAATTTGGAATGCTTGGTTACTGTAATTCGAATGTTTTATGTTTTGCAGTCGTTCGGGTTCGTTTTCGACACACAATGGTTCACTTGTCTTCGGGTTTTCACATGAGGTTTCGTTATTTCTTTAACATTTGTGCAAATAACGAGACGATGGAAATTGTACCTGCGGAGACAAAGGATTGGAGATAATTTACATATTATTTTCGAGGTTATAATTGCCTCATACACCAATAATGGTTCCGTGTGTTACGTACATTCGGAGGAAGGTAATTACTTCCAGAACATTGGCTCACGAGACCAACGATTTCGGTATAAACGTTTCCTTGTCTAACGTTAAAATCATAAAGTTCGTTTGTAAAGCGAGTTTGACAAAAGGACTTGATTAGACGAAATGAGAAATTGATCAAAAACTAATTTGACAGAAATGTCACATACTTAATGTGTAAGTTTAATTTCAGTCTGTAAAAAAATTAACAAACGATATATGTACTTAATAGGGTCAACGAATATTATAAGTTCGACAATGACAGATTTTTTTGAAAAACATGTTTTTAATAGAAGTTTAGGTAAGCATGTTTTTATAACGTGCAAAACTCGCAAATTAGTACCTTGTCAATGTTTTTTTCCATGGCTGATATCACTTCCTTACTTTTTCACCTGTCTAGCTAGATATAGTTTCAACAATCTACGTTACTTTAAAATTGTTACAACATTGAAAAACTTTATCATTGGACGAAGCTAGAGCGGTTAAATAATTTACCTAATAATGATAGAGCCAACAACGATAAATATTTAATTGAATAAAATGATTATGATTAAAGATTTAAAGATGAATGGTTCGCTTGTTTTGCCAACTTGAAAGACTTCAATTAAATCATCAACAGAGGTCCTATAGGTATAGAAGTATATATACATACATACACAGACACACACACACACGCTTTTAAACAGCTTTATTAGACTTGATATTTTTGTTATTATATTGTAATCTGTGAATTTGTAAATTATCTGTTGTAATTATTTATAAATGGGAAAGACAATGACTCTTGAAATACAGCTTGACTAGTTTGGGAGTCAGAGCTTCGATATATGATGTATCTATCTAAATAAGTGAATAAAGTTTATGTTTAATACATCAAGCAATAATCACATCACTCGATAAAATTTACGTCTGACTGAGATTATTATTTGACATTTAAAACACTTCTGGCTGGACATAAATCAGCTAAAACATAATAAATGTGCAATATCACACGAAAACAGAAAACATGTTAGGTATAAATACATAACTTGTACAAAACCTGTCTGAATTCTGGTCTGATACATTTTATAGCATCTTCGCAGGTAGCGTACCTGCTTCGGCCACGTCGTCCCTTCGGTGCTAATTTTGTTAAAAGGTATCTAAACAATATATTTTGTCTGTGGTGTTTGTCAAAATTCTATAAATTTCTGTACAGGTTTATAGTCCGTCACTATTGGGCTCCCTAAACCATCATGCGGCATGACATGCATTACGTGCTGTCACTCATGCATGACCGTCTAGCTGTAGTGATTGACGTGCGTGACATGCAAACTACGTGCTGGCCGTTCCTTCACTGTACTCATTGGTAGCAAGCATGATGGTCCATCATGCAGTATGACATTCACGTAAATGTTGCATGTCTTGCAAGCATGCTCGTTTAGGGACACTTTATCAGTGGAAACCTTTAATTGGTTATCTGTTTTTAATTTTAGTTTTTTACATAATTCTTTAGTTTTTTTAAATAAATTTTAGTTTTTTACATAGTTTTCTTAATTTTTGTTTTTTTACCTATATGTTGTAATTGTGGAATTCCTAAGAAATTAATATAAAACAAAACAAATTTCATAGTATGCCAACTAGTAGGTATTTTTTATAAATCAATTAGGTACTTGGTATTATTTATAAATAACTCATTTCAGTCGGTTTTATGATAATTGTTCTATTTGTTCTATGTATATCTTTGCTATCTAAAACTTTGCTAAAAAGTTGTACGTCATGCTTAATTACACTTGGTTTATTTTATCTAAGTCATAAAATCATCATGCTCTTCTTTGTCAAATAAAAAGTGCGTGTTTGTCAATTCATCATAATCATACAGAACTCGAACAAACAACACGACAAGACAGACAGCTCTACGAGTATATGCATTCTTTTTAATCACACCCACATATTGTTTCTGAAAGCTATGGTATTACCCATAATGTACCTAGAAATGTAACTTAGATTAAGCTCTAATTTTACTGTAAATTAACTTTATAGGTAATGATAATAAATACATTTTTAAAACAAACAAACAAAAAAACAGAAACAACATAGAATTGGGTAGATTACGCGCTATAATTTTTATTTTGAATTTCAAATTAGAACTGAAAAGTTTAGATTTTCAGCCGCTTGGAGCGCTGTGGAGAATCTATTCGATTTTAGGTCCAGTCGGTGTACGGAAATATACGGTGTATTTCCATTCACCGGGTCCAGTTCACTTCATGAAACCAGAAAGTATCGACTATTTCGAGCAACGCCGACCTCTCTATCTGACCAATCGATTTTATAACTCATTCGACACGTTTTATGTTATTTCCAGACTGTAAATGAGCATTTAAGCGCCATATTTAAAATCACCCTTAAAATTGTAGCTTCATTTAAAAACTTATCTTAAAGGCTGTATCTCCGACTGCGAAATGAAACGGCCATAAATTTTAATCAGACTCTCAGACTTGTACGTAAAATGTGTTGAATTAAAGTCTTAACGACCTTGGCACCGATGCCCAAAAGTCATTATTAATTTTATTTAAAAAATATGCACGGAAAATGAAAGAGTTTTTTTACTAAAGGCCCTTCGCGTTCTTTGTAAATCCAGCTCTGAAGTTGCCATAAATGGTTAGAAAATTAGAAATAAGTGCACTACATTTTCTTTTATTTCAACAAAAAAAAGTATGAATGAATAGCCTTATTAAATTTTGAAGTTTCTATCATGTTGCTTCAACAAATATCCCTCACAACAAGTTAGAGGGTATAGACACCTTTTAATTTGACTCTTGCTTCAACAAATCTCTCAAGAGTTAAGTCACTTTTTAATATACTAATTATACTAACAATTAAATCTAACAAATTGAATTTGAGCAGTCACAAAAAATACATGTCAATTACTTTTTATTAAGTACTACGTTATGTACAAATGAATTAAATCGAAGCCGGTCGCTTGGGCATACCTTTCCTTGTAAGTGAGAAATAAAATTGTACATCTTCATTGAGAGAGTAGGTCTGCCCCAACAGTGGGAACTGGGGACAAACAGCTGATGATTTTGTTTGATTTTCGATGAAATAGATGTTAGTTGCTTGGTTGCTAAACATGACGATTTAGGCATGGTTTCAAGTAAAGGTGAACAACCTGACACGAAATACAAATTTCAGAAGGCACCTATAGTTTTTGTAAGGTTATATTTGGGTCGTCGGCCTGCCTGTCTGACCTTGCCAGCGCGACACGCCGACGGTTTTGGAGACGTTATTTTATTAACGACTTTTCCTAGAAATATCCGACTTAAAACGAAGTAGTTTAGGTTCACATAAAATTTTAATTTCGCTACATTTTTAAAATCATTTGTATCCATTATTTACATGCTCGTACACTAATAAAGATATTTGTGAATCTATTGACTAAAATTAAGGATATAATGGTCTGTACTTTATTATTAAAAAAATTGTTTCAATTTACTAAACAAGCCTGGTATCTGTGGGATTCTCCTGTTATCCGTAGTGTTGCGGAAATAATTTTGTTTATTAAAATTTAATAAGTAGTCCGAGCGTGAAACCAGGTTTTTTTACAGAGCTACAAGATTAAATAAACTCAGTAGGCATTCTATTGTACTTAGCAATAGCAAAATAACTTGATGCAGTAGAGCGGGGAAAGCCGCGACGAATTTTTAGTGGCAAAAGATCCAGATGGTCACAACTTGTTTGACAAAATTCAGGTTTCCAGATAAAAGCGCGCCTCCCCTTCTAAAGTGCACAGTGCGCAACATCCCGAGACTGACTGGACAAAAATCATCCAAGGTCACGCGACCTTCGCCAAAATAACCCACTGTTACACCGCGGCCGTGGGAACGAGGAAACAAAGATAAAATTGGGGTCGCACTGCAAGCGGCGGTAAAAAGGGCACATGCAATATACTTGCATTATTTATTTGTAGGGATTGAGGACTGAAACGAAAAAATATTTATAATAACATCAAAATCTAAACTAAAAGCGGCCGAAGGACTAGTACCTATACACCTATTAATTTTAAATTAGTACTTTGACTTTATCAAAATTATTATTATGAAAAAACAGTGTCAAATCGCGATTTTTTTCACTTTTTCGAAATATTAGAAGTAGGTATATGAGCAAATATGTTTGATATAGGTACATACATACATTAGTATATACATACTTTTGACTACCGATGTCCTGCTGCGAAAATTATGCTAACTGAGTATATTAATAGTATATGACGTCTGTTTTGCCTTTTAGAAACTTGATGTTGTTGACTCTAAAATATATCTGATGAAATCCATTGCGTATTATTTTATCCGTATTAAATTTCCTTTTAGGCCTAACGCAGACGACAGACATTTTAAGTACGATAGTCTGTGGCCAAAAAGTAGTCGGGTTTTCGCATTGAATGTTGTCATAGGTTCGACTTTTCGTATGACATTACCTTTTACGTCTAAGTCCGTTAGGTCCGTCACTAGCGTAACACACACAGCGCGGCGGCGTTGCGGCGGTGAATCTGCGGAAAGCGAATAAAAAGCGGAGCCCTTCAGACAGGAATACCGCTAGCGGCGGCGGCGCGGCGGCGGTTTGTATGAAGAACACTCCGCACCGCGCCGCGCCGCCGCTGCTCTGTGTTGGGGTTCTCATACACTACAAAGGAATACAACGCGCCGCCGCCGCTCCGCAACGCCTGTCTGCGCAAATCTGTCAAATCAAAACGTCAAATCTGTGCGCGCGGTTTTGTCGCTTTCGCCGTCGCACCGCTGCCGCGCCGCACCGCTGCCGCGCCGCACCGCCGGCGTGCCGCACCGCCGCCGCGCCTCTTTGATGTAAAGGGCTTCATACTATTTCGAACATTACAGAAAAAAACCGCAACGCTTTCGCAACGCCGCCGCTCAGTGTGTGTCACGCTTAATTGTCTGTCGTCTGCAATGAACCAAAAACCGCTTCTTTCTATCAATCGCTAGCACTAGCGCTCCGTCTTTATGGTAAGGTCACACAATGACATGGTAGGGTCGGGATTTCACTGCATTGTTCGTTTTTGTAACGAATCCACGAATTGGAGCTGCTGTGTGTCACATTTTGAGTTTCGTAAGATCTATTATGAAAATAGTGAACGTCAGCTGTCGAGAGTTTGATTAACAATGGGGAAAAAGTGCAAATTTTACATTTTGGTCCTAAGGGTATTTTGTCCACATTTTCTAGAGCGTCAGATCACTGGGTCAATGTAGAGTTATGCATGTTTTTTTTAATGCTACGGGGGCAACAAGCAGGCGGGCCTCCTGATGTTAGGAGGTCACCGCTGTCTATAGACACCTGCAACACCCGGGGGGTGCTGGTGCGGCGCCGGCCGAGGTTGGAGGGCTCTTTTGACTCTCTTCTTGAAAGACCCCATATCGTAGCGCTGTGGAAAAGCGTCAGAGGGAAGGTCATTCCACATTTTGCACGTGCACAGCAGAAAAGAACGTGCTGGTCCGCCAGGGATGTTTGTGTGTGTGAGATTCTAGTGCTTGTAATTGTTCTGAGGTCTAGTGAGACATTATTTCAAAACACGACAATTGAATACACATTCCAGTTTTATTATTATTAAGAGTGGACACTTGTTTCAATTTAGATTCTGCAGCTGTCAACCAGTTATTAGGTGTTTGCGATATTGCCCCGGGCAATGATTCTGTCGTCCTTTTTTTCAATTACTTATAAGCATACATCGGGGTTCTCGGAGCGGGAATGATTTGAGAAAGAGTAGAGATAAACAGATACGTTAGTCTGCGAAAATAGCATACTATGCCTAATGAATGACTACCTCTCTGCGAAATGAATACACTCTATGACACATTTTAACTTATTTCACATAGTACTTTAGCTTTACTACCAAGCCTCGTAAGATAACAATTATAAAAAGAACTTTGATTGATTAACTGCAGTAAATTTAGTAGGTGGCACGATTTTCAGAATAAACTATTAATATTTTTTCTATATTTGGAAAACATCTGCGGCGTCTTGCTGTCCATTTCATTGAACTGAACGATCTTTCCACGTCGACAGTTGTAATTGGTGCATATTAGAAACCTGCTAGAGTACATTCTGTTTTTCAAGTCAATACCTATTCAATATTGTGGTTAATAATTTGCTTTTCCCGCGAATAAACTTTATGTTGTTATATATAGTAAGTAATACACAAATTAAATTACAATTCTAATATTAAGTAAAAATAAATTTTACAAGTCTAAATTTATAAATAATATCATGCAAATTACTATTCTAAACAAAATGTTTTGGTCAAAATTTACTAATTTATAAATTACAAAATAATAATAATACTAGCGAAAAATATACTGTATAAAACAACATAAAATAATATAAAATCGACACGTGTTTCACCTCTCTACGAGGCATCCTCAGGATGTTGACAGAACGGCAGCTTACGACCGAGTGACTGCTCATATGCACGGCCCTCCCTTTTATATCGTCGCCGTCGCCCCACTACTCCCACCCTGTGGCACGATGACGTTATCTGACTCATTTAAGCGTAGTAGTGGTGAGTTTACTATATTAAGTTGTTCATTGAAGATTTGACCATTATTTTTATGTCTAATTATTTCTAATTGTTCTAACACACATAGTCTAAAGCCTTTATTGCAAGTATGTAAAATATTAAAAGATTGGTTATCCTGTATTCTGTGACCTGTTTCTATGAGATGTTTCGCGAAATTTGATTTTTCCGGGTGGTTATTTCTATGAGCTGAAATATGTTCTTTATACCGTGTCTCAAAATTTCTACCCGTCTGTCCTATGTAAACCCCGTTACAATCCCCACAAGTTAGTTTGTATATTCCTGATTTTTTATGAATGTCTGTTTTTTCTTTGGCATTACATAGTTTTTTTCTTAGAGTGTTATCTGTTTTGAATGCCGCAAATACTTTGTTTTGTTTTAATGTTTTATTGATTTTTTCTGATATTTGGCCAACATAAGTCATACTTGATTTATACTTTTGTGTATTTTTGTCTTTATGGCATGCATATAAACTATTTCTAGCCATTATATCCTTCTTCTTTTTTATAATGCTGTTTACTACACATTTTTTGTATCCATTTTTAATGGCAATTTGGTTTATGGTATTTAATTCTTTCTTATAATTTTCTTCGGATAACGGTATTTTATGTAAACGGTTTATGTAACTATGAAAAGCGGCTAGTTTGTGTTGCCATGGGTGGCATGATGACGCGGGTATAACTGTATCTGTATGTGTTGGTTTACGATAAATTTTGAAATCGTGTTTGTTGTTTTTTCTTGTTAGTGTTAAGTCTAAGAAATTTAATGAGTTGTTCTGTTCTACCTCTAGTTTAAATTTTATTTTCGGGTGCTTATTATTTAAATTGTCAACAAAATTAATTAATTGCTCATCATCAGCCGCCCAGCATATGATAATGTCATCTACATATCTATAGTAATATAAAATATTGTTATTGTGCACAATATGTTTGTTTTCAAAATCATCCATGAAAATATCTGCCATTAGTGGACTCACTAATGGCAACTAAACAACACTTTAAAGGAAAAGTCTTCATTTAAACCAAAATATTGCTTAAAGAATAGTTTAGAGTTAGTAGATAAAATTAAGGATACATATCTGCCAAATAATGTAAAATTAGTATCATTAGATGTTGAAAGTTTATTTACAAATGTACCATATGAAGAAAGCATAAACATATTAAAAAGTAATTTGGAAAGACAACGATGTCACCCAGAAGAGATTAATGAGCTTATAGAATTAACAACTTTATGTATGAAACAAAACTATTTTAAATTCAATAATAAATATTACATGCAAAAAGAAGGTTTAGCAATGGGTTCACCATTGAGTCCACTAATGGCAGATATTTTCATGGATGATTTTGAAAACAAACATATTGTGCACAATAACAATATTTTATATTACTATAGATATGTAGATGACATTATCATATGCTGGGCGGCTGATGATGAGCAATTAATTAATTTTGTTGACAATTTAAATAATAAGCACCCGAAAATAAAATTTAAACTAGAGGTAGAACAGAACAACTCATTAAATTTCTTAGACTTAACACTAACAAGAAAAAACAACAAACACGATTTCAAAATTTATCGTAAACCAACACATACAGATACAGTTATACCCGCGTCATCATGCCACCCATGGCAACACAAACTAGCCGCTTTTCATAGTTACATAAACCGTTTACATAAAATACCGTTATCCGAAGAAAATTATAAGAAAGAATTAAATACCATAAACCAAATTGCCATTAAAAATGGATACAAAAAATGTGTAGTAAACAGCATTATAAAAAAGAAGAAGGATATAATGGCTAGAAATAGTTTATATGCATGCCATAAAGACAAAAATACACAAAAGTATAAATCAAGTATGACTTATGTTGGCCAAATATCAGAAAAAATCAATAAAACATTAAAACAAAACAAAGTATTTGCGGCATTCAAAACAGATAACACTCTAAGAAAAAAACTATGTAATGCCAAAGAAAAAACAGACATTCATAAAAAATCAGGAATATACAAACTAACTTGTGGGGATTGTAACGGGGTTTACATAGGACAGACGGGTAGAAATTTTGAGACACGGTATAAAGAACATATTTCAGCTCATAGAAATAACCACCCGGAAAAATCAAATTTCGCGAAACATCTCATAGAAACAGGTCACAGAATACAGGATAACCAATCTTTTAATATTTTACATACTTGCAATAAAGGCTTTAGACTATGTGTGTTAGAACAATTAGAAATAATTAGACATAAAAATAATGGTCAAATCTTCAATGAACAACTTAATATAGTAAACTCACCACTACTACGCTTAAATGAGTCAGATAACGTCATCGTGCCACAGGGTGGGAGTAGTGGGGCGACGGCGACGATATAAAAGGGAGGGCCGTGCATATGAGCAGTCACTCGGTCGTAAGCTGCCGTTCTGTCAACATCCTGAGGATGCCTCGTAGAGAGGTGAAACACGTGTCGATTTTATATTATTTTATGTTGTTTTATACAGTATATTTTTCGCTAGTATTATTATTATTTTGTAATTTATAAATTAGTAAATTTTGACCAAAACATTTTGTTTAGAATAGTAATTTGCATGATATTATTTATAAATTTAGACTTGTAAAATTTATTTTTACTTAATATTAGAATTGTAATTTAATTTGTGTATTACTTACTATATATAACAACATAAAGTTTATTCGCGGGAAAAGCAAATTATTAACCACAATATTGTTATATAATGGATTTCCGCAAAGTAACGCCTGATACAATTCAATACCTATTCTTTGACTAATGTCAAACGTTCCCGCTCCGAGAACCCCGATGTATGCTTATAAGAGGTCGACAACTCGACAGCAATCAAACCAATATGCGTCAGGATTTTGGCTGTCAGTAAATTGAATGTTTCATTTCAAGAAACTGGGGGCCAGATCCCGCCGATGTGATAGTGATCTCACCAATGACGAATTCATCAAAAGTTTAGCGGTCAAGTAAAGGTATGTTAATGACGTCACGCGTGTTCCTCACGACACCCTGACGTCATCTGCACACCGACTGTTTTTCCTCATTTTTTCCTCTACGGAGCAACAAGTCATTTTAAATAAGGTAGAGGTTTATACTACACTATAAATAACAAAAACACTGGGCTTAATACTTTTTTCTAAAGTGCGGTGCCACAATCCGTTTTTGTGGACTTCAGGCACATACGCCTTAGAATATAGATAGAAGAATATAGAATTCTATTCTTGACGTATGTAGGTTTCCTCACGATGCTTTCCTTCACCGAAAAGCCAGTGGTATTATAATAAACCGTACTTAAGTTCCAGTTAAGGCCAAGGATAGAACACACGGCCTCGTGAACGTGAGGCGAGCGCACCATCAAACTAGGCTATCATAGTTTTATACAAGGAAGAAACGGAGGACCGGATGTAGTTAGTAACGCCCATTAAGAAAAGCATGAAAGTATTTTTACCCAACCCCTGGGCCAGAATGAACGCTTTCGTCCACTGCTGGACATAGGACGTCCCCACCACAGAATATATATAATAGTACACCCCACGCAGCCCTGTAAGAGTGCGGAAACTCAGAACAACGGGTCTGAAACGCACGCGCACATGCCCAGTGTTCACCTACACTAGCACACAGAGATAATCCCGGGAAAGTAGAACTTGGCCCATAGCTTCCGACGCGCTCATCTCTGTGTGCTAGTGTAGGCGATCATTGCGCTCGTGTGCGTGCGTTTCAGACCCGTTGTTCTGAGTTTCCGCACTCTGACTCACTCTGACAGGGCTGCGTGGGGGTACTTTTATATATTCTGTGGTGGGGACGTCCTATGTCCAGCAGTGGACGCAGAAGGGCTGATATGATGATGATGACTTTCTAGTGACTCAGTGATCAGTCGCTAGTTCGACATCAACTTAACATACATTCCACATTACAAAGTATGTACATAATTACTCATTACCTGCGCCTACTACATGCTTAGAAACACTAACTACTTACTTATGTTTTACTGTTATGTCAAAACAAATACCTACTAGAAGACATGAATTTAAAAAAAAAGCTACTCCCATATGGATGAGTAACAAAATCATTTTAGGGGGTGCCAAAATCGTGCCAAATGTATATCGAAATTGATACTCACTCACACATTCTCATTTTCAAACTCCATATAAATTTGTATGAGCAACTTCCTCCCGCTAATCCGCTTCATTTGTCCGCACCCCCCCTGATTTTGACACAGAATTTTTCATCGTTTCCCATACTAAATTTGCAAGATGCGATCTCCACAGGGAGCGCGCGCGCGACAAAAGAAGTTCGAATCTCCTTGCTAGAAGACAACATCAGACACAAGTTCTTTGAACAGTTTCGAAGTAGGTAGGTGTATTTCTTCGAAGAATAAGATGCGCAATGAGGTTACCAAGGTTACCGACATAGCCGAAAGGATTAGCGAACTGAAGTGGCAGTGGACAGGTCACATCTATCGCAGAACTAACGTACGCGTAGCGTGGGATGCGCCTCCGCCAGGTGGACCGACGTCCTGAAGAAGGTGGCCGGAAGCGGCTGGATATGGGGCAGCAAGTTCAAGAGTGGACACCGCGGGTGGATACGCGCAGCGTGGGACACCCCTCCGCCAGGTGGCGTTCATTGGGGAAGGCATGTCCAAGCAACGAATGTCCAGCAGTGGGCGTCGAAAGGCGGCCGATATAATGAACCAATCATTACTGCAACTTGTTAGGTTGCCTGGTAACTATCCAAGGCTGTCTGGAAGGAAGCTTTTAGCGATAAGACCGCGTAGATGTACCTTCTTAGTCTAATGTATTATTGTGTTTTTTTTAATTATGTGCAATAAAGAGTATTGAATTGAATTTTTTTTTGACGCCAGATGCGGCACTTCAGGTTTGAAGATTTTCGAATGTTAATTTTTTTTACCCTAAAGGTATAAGGTTCTCTGGATTTTTCAAGCAACATGACAGCCAAGTTATTTTTGTGAAAAATATGATTGAACTGACAGACGTTGTACAAAACTGCAAGAAGCTAGATTTTATCGTAAAATCGTTTTATCTCTATCCATTAATATTGAACGAAGCAAGTATTCTAATTTTGGCATTTTAATTCATTATCTACGTCAACGACGCTTATTTATAAAGTTGGTGATTAATAAAATACCAATTTTATAACTAATACGAGTTTAGCCCCTCCGCCAGATGGACCGACCACCTGAAGTCACCTTGGCCGAGAGCGGATGGATGCGGCGGGCGGAGGACCGGGTGTGGTGGCGTTCATTGCGGAAGGCCTATGTCCAGCGGTGGATGTTGAATGGCTGATATGATGATGAATTTACAGAATTCCACCAAGAATAAGATTCACGAAACACAGTTCAGTGCTTTTTGAGAAAACTACGGACTATACGATTAGAATTGATAAAACATTTTAAAAGTCGGTTTTGCAATGTTAATTCCAAAACTTGAATCTACTCTTTTTTCATTCTTAAGTAGGTATAACCCAGAGAGTTGTTAGTATACATAGAGCGCGCGTTAGCAAGTCTGAACTGTAAGCACGGGTTTGAACAGTCTCGAAATGTTCGGGGCGACGCTACTAGTCACAAAACGTCAGGAGCGTTGATTGTTGCTCGCGCCGGTATTTATTAAGATTTGGAGTAATCATGGTATAATGTGCAGTGCCAAGCTGTAAACACGATTCACGGAAACAAACGATCTAGAAAAAATCGATATTGAAGCGTCCATAGAACACCTGCTTACACTTGGCACAATGGGCAATGTGCGATGCGCGCGCTCTATAGCTAGTATACTAACTCTATGGTATAACCTGATTTTCTAGGATAAACCAATGTCCCAAAATGAGTGGTTTAATTTACAAATTACCATATTAAATCGAATTAATACCGTAATTAGTATGTTAAATTGAACAAAGTCGCGACATGAAAAAAATACAATTAAAAAAAAACTGAATGTGAGAATAAATTCGTGCGAACAGATTGAAATTTCTCAAGACGAATCACCTATTGTGCGTGCTTAGAAGATACGGTTTTCAAAAAGAACTGGTGCAGTTTAAAAGAAAAAGATCCAATTTATTTCACCATTGACCGGGGGTTCACCGTTAGCCGCCATTGCCGTGAAATCTATAATATGCAATCTTTTTCGTAACATCTGCCGGCCGGTTAGGTGGGAGGACTCTGCCTGCTTAGGGATATTATCAAAAATAATATGTGAAATAGCGTCAGTGGCGTAGGGGATAAGACGCGGCCTATCATATCGAAAGGTCCGGAGTTCGATCCCCAGCTGGGCCATGTACCAATGGGTTATTTCTCGAAAATTATGCTCTCAAACGGTGAAGGACAACATCGTGAGGAAACCTGCATATGCCGAAGAAGAAATTCTTAGGCGTATGTGAAGTCCACCAACCCGCACTGGGCTAGCGTGGTGGACTAACGCCCTCATGGAGAGGGTAGGCCTGAGCCCCAGCAGTGGGGAGATAGGCTGTTGATGATATGTGAAGTAGAAGAAACAATTAGGTCTAAAAAACAATTCGTTTCACATAATTTACAATGTCATTCTGATAACAGGTCAATCTAGAAATTCACCGAAAACAGAAACGGAGCCGAGGACCACAGGAAACGAGAGAACACTCACATATCAAATGACATGAGTAGTGATGTTCTTATCTTGTTCAATTTAGATTCCAAAGTCAAAGACAAAATATTCTATTCTATTTATTATCTACTACCTCTTCCTATGTGCTTACAGAACCTAGGAGTAATCAGACTACAGAAGAGACCGACAGAGCAGAATCCTAGTTCAAGATATTAGATGTACCTACTTAAATAGACAAGCGAACGTGTTGTTTGCGCAGTTATTCACAGGTAAGTAATAGAGATTGCAACGCTAGCACCATTTCACGTACAGCGCGCGTTTAATGACAGTCATTAGATGCTCAGTCATCTAACTGATCAGCGTAAATAAACAAAAATCAGCGTCCCGCAACACAATGCGAGGAACGCAGCGCTCATACCTAGCGCGGACCGGTTCCGCACTAACGGTATAGACGGACGGACCAGTACGTACGGATACGAAGCTCCACTATCCGACCATTTGATGCAGTGAATTTGAGATGGAGTTGTTAAATAACTAAAGATGATTATGCTGCCACTGTCACAATATGAACACCTGTGACCCTTGGCTTGCGGCGTGCTGCAGTCCAAATTCTAGGCTCCCACTGGGATCTGGATCTGTGGTCTGGACGGTCACCACCTTAGAGCAACTCGGCCAATCTCGGCTCAGCCCGGAAAGGTCACGCCGTCAGCGTCTTCTTCTCATGAGAATATTCTGCCATATTTTGGATGCTCTAGACAGCCATCATCAGATCTTAACCAATCGTTTCCCGGCGGAAAACCACTGGACAATTGACTACGAGATTGTTGAAAAGGCCACTTTGACCAAGATTCCTGCTCGGCTTGGATTGTATCTAAAGTTATTTGCAAAATTTATTACAACAGAATTACCTCAAAGCTCCTCAAAGTATTGTAATATGTGCAATTTTTAATATTCTTACGTAACTTTAAATCTCCATACATTGTTGTTTGAAAAAATCTACATGAAATATAATTTAGAAATCGGCTCGTTAAACCTTTCACCCAATAATTTCACTAATTCGATCACCATTGCTGGCTTAAAAGCATCGGTGGAAGAAGTCTCAGCTCAAAAAATCTATCGATGTTGCGTTTATCGATAACATCGATACGTCGGCGAGTGGTCCCATAGGTATGTATATTGAGGCTGGTAGTTTACCAACTCACTAACAGGCTGACCAAGGACGATCCTACAATAATACCAAATGTTGACGTTCAATAAAAGAGACGTAGGTTAAGTAAAAGCAATTAAAAAAAAACGATTTTAGTGTGTCTGAAATGCTCTATATTTATGACGTTATGATACCATAGATCATAGAGCAAAGATCTCTTTGGTAGACGCGCGCTCCCCTAGCAATTTTTTTCCTTCAAGACTACAAGCTATAGATAAAAAAAAGGGCTGATAAATTTTTCAAGAGAATGGAGCACTTCCAGCCTCTACAACAATAAATGCAGTTAACACTGCACTGTATGAATTTTTTTCTAAGCAGTTCATTCATGGTAGTACAAAATACTAGTTTTACCAAAGGAAAATTTACAAATCGTGAGCACACAGCAAACAAAAACTCTGAAGTATATCTAAACATGTGTACAAAGCGCAAAAGTAAAATCGCCTTTCATTAGTCGTGAAAAAAGTAGAATCGATGGCCAACCCATTGAGTGCCTTGTTACCCACGCTGACTGTGTGATTTTGCATCCAAATAGAGATAAAGCAGTTCAATTTCACTTTATTCAAATTCGAAAAGACCCTGCTACAAGACTGACTTTCAACTGTCAAAATTATGTAGGTAGGGTAAATACCTACTCGAATTGCAGCGACGAAAAGTAGATTAGAAGAAAAGAAACAGAAAAGATTCCTGGCATAAAGGTATAGTTAGGTTTTCTTCAGATCACAATCTTGAATGTATCGAATTGGGCTTAAAACGAATGTGTGGGTCTAGATGTTTTAATGGAAGAGCAAATATGTGCCAGTTTCTTAATGGTATACATATCGATATAGAAAGTAGTGCGGACAAACGGACAGAAGTGGTTTCAAATGTTTTATAAATAAACGTTTACATAGTTATATTAAAGCGCATGACTGGTTAGTTTTGGAACTCAGAATTCTAACCGTTTAACATTTTTTATAAAATAAGAGAGCGTCAGTGGCCTCGGGGATAAGACGCGACCTATCATATCGAAAGGTCCGAGGCTCGAACCCCGGTTGGACCATGTACCAATGGGTTTTTTCTCGAAACTTAAGTACATGTACTGACTGCTCTCAAACGGTGAAGGAAAACATCGTGAGGAAACCTGCATATGCCGAAGAAGAAATTCTTAGGCGCATGTGAAGTCCACCAACCCGCACTGGGCTAGCGTGGTGGACTATAGCCCGATCACCCTCGTTCAGAGGGTAGGCCTGAGCCCCAGCAGTGGGGAGATTAATAGGCTGTTGTTGATGATTGTTGTTGATAAAATAACATTTTTTGACTGAAGCTTGCACTTTTGGAAATTCTTCAGCATGGCAGAGAATATAGGTATTTTGCATCAAGTGGTGAACTCTTGTTATATTTTATTATATTTAGTCCTACAATTTTTAATAAAACAAAGTTCAATTTTCTGCACTTAATTCAGTAAAACGTGACTAGAGTAAAGAGTGAGTACTATGTAGTAGTAACAATAGAATAAATTATAAAAACACCAGTGTCTGAACTTCCTCTCATTGTGGATGTAGGGGCTTTGACCACCTTAGCGTTACAGTTAGATTTTCAGGAATTAACAATAGATGTTATTAAAATACAAGATAGTTTAGACAAGTGATGGGAAGAAGTACCGTATTCTACAACTAGAAATACATGATGAGACATGAACGAATAGGTACGGAAATGAATACCATGTAGAAAGAAAACATTGGCTGATGAATCAGAGCAATCTAGGAAACACACGACCTTTCGTCACAGAGGAATTAATTTTCGTGCAACAGCTGAGCAAATGGCCATTAACATAATATCAGTACGAATCAACGCAGCGAAGAAGAAAAGATATGAATAAGAAGAAAGAATGTACAAAATAAAATCGTGGATGTTGCCTAAGTGAAAATTACGTCATCTATAAAATACCCGCTTCATATAAAATGATCAATTATCATATTAAGTCAAAAATACGTAATCAAAATAAATGATCACTCACTCCCTTTCTGTGATTTAAGGTTACGATTTGGGACTTTCTTTATATGTATAAGGCAGCCTAATCCATTTTCAATGCTAAATACCGATGAAGGTCGTACTGATTTGATAGACTTATTTGTAATTTCGATATGATTGTTATAAGTTGATAGCTTAGAACAGCTGCTATGATTTGAAGCACAATATGTAAAATCTGAGAAAATATCTAACATACAATAAAAACGATGATACAGTATCTACAAAGCTTAGGACAATAAAAACTAAGCTCAATTATTGAGCTTTAGAACATAAACAACTAAATATCACACGGGATGGATCACACGGAGTCACAAGAGAAAAAGTGAATTTGTAAAATGAGGTAAATATTTTTTAGCTTGCTGCATCGTGATCTCAAATATGACGGGTCTGGCATGCGACTGATGCTCGAGGCAACTGAGGTCTGACCTCTGACAGATAGGGTCAGACCGTCGTCATAGCGTTTCTCCTAGCTATCCCAAAGAGCCTGGTTGTTAACTGGTTTACTGTCCTTAGGCATACAACTTTCATTCCCTATCATAATTAATTTAATATCTTTACAATCTTTTATTTTTAAATTATTAGACAAGCCAAAGAATGATAAGGCATATCATCCGGATACATATACATGTTGTATTAAATTTTATTTACCTGCGAAGAGATAGGGTATTGATAGCAGCGCATTGTAACGTAAAGTAAATCGAGGATTTGGCGCAAAACAGCGTTGTTTTGAAAAGCATTGACAACACCGTATAACCACCACATGAAGTTGAGTTTATACTCAGAGAAATAGATGTACAGGATACACAAATCGAAAGATCGTCTATGACCTAAGTACAACCTTATAATTCTAGTTGGAATGCAATCGGAGATCAACGTAGGGAAAAACTGCCTTCGTTTTCTATACCAATATCAATTATTGAAGTAATCTAGGATTTCTAGGCTTCAGTACAACAAAATGACGAATTGATCCGGATTCTCAAGAACCCGTCATCTTACCAAATTTTACAAAAATAAACTAACACTCATAATATTTGTTAGATTATGAACTTATTTGCTTTGTGATTTAGCGTGTAAAAACCACATCTTACATATTCTGCTACTATTGCCATTATTAACTGAGCAGTAAGGTTTAGCTTAGACTGGATGTTTAGGTATGTCAAATATGTCTGCATATTGTATGATATAAGCAATGACGTCATCACTGAGTCATAGAAGCAAAGTCAGGTATTTTGTGGTTTTTAACCAAAGTCTAACTAAATCCTAACGTTAACTGGAGTCGCTTAACTAGGTAATGGTGTGTGTTATTCTGGAGCATCATTAGGAAAGAATTCCTCTTCTACAGCAAATCTACCAAATTTAGCTCATCTTTATAGTTCTGCTGTAGTTAAAAAATAAATTATTAGGTAGTTCCTTTGTAAATATTAAGTTTTCATAATTGTGAAAAAAAATCTGTTTACGGATATTTTTGCAACAAATCTTGAATCTTCATAGGATTTAATTTATTTATTCTGAAGAAAATAACAAGGCCCTGTTTTTCAAATGCGTTGTGGTCTTTAGTTACTTTACGTAACCTCTAAATCCAGTAATATTTGTTACTATACAATTGAGTTTATCTCAGTTATTTCGTATTATTCATATCTGTTTCCTGTATGGCAACTTTATGTTTTATATTAAATACTTTATTACAGTCTGCTATGACATCAACATTGGCTACATCATTGTTTATGCCAGTTTTTGTTTATAATCGACCGGTATTTACTACTCAACGATTATTTTTAACATTTTACGCGCGACATAGTTCGTTGAAGTCTTTTGACTGGCTAACCCCATTCCTGGCGCGGCGATCCCAGTAACCTAATTGACGGAACTATTTTGAACAAAATTGGGATAAGAAACTACGAACAACTAATCTCATTAGTGAGTGGTTGTGTAATAGGTGATGATGATGTTTCGGTCATCCTTCTTAAGTCTTCTTAATTGTGATCTGGATGATTAACATTCTTGCTAAATATTACCTATCTTGTATGGCCGTATTTTTGTCACAGTCAAACTTATAATATAAAGAAACTGAAATGTTTGATAGAGATAAAATAAGAATCGATTGTACTGACTTTAATGATAGAAATCATTATGAATATTTACAATAAACAGAAGACAGTCGCCTTGGAGACACATTAGCGCTGCCAATGCAAATTCCCGATAATTATTTTACAATTTACATCATTGACGTCGCCGCAGCCTCTCACGACATAGCCGTGCTAGAAAAAAACACAGCTCTCGATAAAGACCGCGAATACGTTTATAACCTTAAAAACAAAGTTGAAACCGTTTGAAAATACCGAAATCCCCGGCTTATCAATTATCTCCGAAGGAATTTCGCGTTCAAATTCCGTATTGTAACACCAGAAACCTCCGAAAAAACGTAACGCACACACATTAACCACACAAAAAGTTGACACGTACGGTTTATTATTAATAAACTGCCCGTGAATTTTCGTGAAATTCAAAATGGCCGCGGGGAGCGATCGTTCCGCGACGCCGTGCATCGGCCAACTGATTCGAACTCGAGAACTGTAGACTCGCTTGAGGTGCGCGCGTGTGTGCGTGCTGCTTGTACCTGTGTGGCGGCCGTGTGTACGTGAACGGAGGCTTGAATACTTGAATGAATAAAGACGAAGGCAACTGGTGGCGTTCGGCCCACTGTATGCTGTGCATACTCGCTCGTGACTCAACAAGAGTGGGTCGAAAAAATCTAATTACTTTTTAAAATTGATGTTCGTCAGTTTTTCTTGCGCTAGTTTCAAACACTTTGTCAAGGTCTGCAATACCTTACTTAGCGTTCACAATTTTCGATTCACTGCAACGATTTTTTACGCGCATTCAGCATTGCGTCCTTTCCTTCCCCAAATATGTCTACGTCATTGATTCGAAGCAACTTTGGTAATTTGAAAACGATTGGTTTTGAAATTTCCAAGTTGATTCGAATCAATCAAATAAATAATCAAATAACATGCAGCATCGACCGTTTCGAGTTTCATCTTTATTGTAGAATGGTATAGTCGACAATTTCTAGTAGGTAGGTATGTACTACATAGTAGTCTTACAAAATATTTATATTTCACAATTTATTATTATTTTACAAATAATCTATTTCTGGTGAATTCTTTATTTACTTCAGACAAATATATTTGATTTGTGAATTTTATTAAATTATAGATGCTATTTAACACAATGCCGGACATCAAGGATTATCGGAAGAATTATTTGCTGCAACCTTAATTCAGCTAAGCCAAGACATAGCATAAACATACTTCAGTACCTAAGTAATCAAATAAAAACTAAACAAAATTAGGTTATAGTTCAATCCATGTGTAACAATGGCGACATGAGAAAACATGCAAGTATCATACGAGTAATATCACAAACAATGCAGACAACACTCGATGTAATCTGTTTCACTCACTTTCTCAGGTGAGAGGGACCGACTCACTCGCCAAACATTCGACGGACGTACTTGCCGGTTTCCGGATCAAAGAATTATTTTTTCATCACACTTGCTCGTTCAGGGTCTGATTATATGCGTACTTATAGAAACACAATGGCCTATATACACCCGCGGGTGAATAATGAAAATCAGTACTATATTATACATCTAGGGCTGTAATGTGTAGCTGGCTGTACTGAACTGGTTTATTAAATTAATTAAGTTAAAAATTAAGTTAAATTGAGTAGGTAACTTGACTTATCTCGACTAAAATCGACTAAACTCGACTGTACTCGCCTGTACTCGACTGTGCTCGAATGTGCTCGACTGTGCTCGACTGTGCTCGCCTGTGCTCGCCTGTGCTCGACTGTACTCGACTGTACTCGACTGTACTCGCCTGTACTCTACTGTACTCGCCTGTACTCGACTGTACTCGACTGTACTTGCCTGTACTCGACTGTACTCGCCTGTACTCGACTGTAATCGAATGTACTCGCCTGTACTCGACTGTACTCGACTGTACTCGCCTGTACTCGACTGTACTCGCCTGTACTCGACTGTACTCGACTGTACCCGCCTGTACTCGCCTGTACTCGACTGTACTCGACTGTACTCGATTTGACTCGACTTGAGTTAAACTGAGTTAACTTGAGTTATATTAAGGTAATTAAATTTAACTAAATTAATTGAATGAACTTAAATAATATCAGCACAGTCAAAAAAAATAAATTTGTTCCCTTGTGTCGTAGGTATTTATTTCCTCGCAAATGTGATGAAAAACATTGTGTGCATCACGGGCAGTAAGGGTATTACAAACTCGAGTCATTAAAATCCCTCCGCCTTCGGCGTCGGGCTTCTAACAGACTCTCGTTAGTAATATCCTACTTACTGCCCTTATTGCACAATGTACTATTCTGTCCTTCACGTTCAAGATATCTTTTGGTAGTTTGTTGTAGAGGTTGTAGCGTATATTGCCCAGCTTTTATAACTTGAAATTGTTGATCTAAATTTTTTAAAGTTAACTCTCAGACTGAGGTCTGAGTAACTTCGCAAACAGTGTTTCCTCTGGCATTGACATGTTTAAGTCACAAGCCTCAATAAAAAATAAGAAAAATAATAACTTTTGTCAACAGCTTCGATGGCTCTTTGGCTCTTTTGACAAAAATGGGTAAGATCTTGGTAAGAGTAACAGGTTTTAGTTTTCCACTCTCGTCTCGTATAATTACTTACTTGTAACCACTAAAACAAACCAACCCTGGAACCGAAGCACGTTTAATGCAAATACGTACATTACTGGTGCACACTGTAGTAAAATAGATGATGTTACCTGTAACAATAAAACAAATCAGATATGAAAATGTTGCATTTCAAATAAGTATTGTATCTACAATAAAGATTTTCGTCAGTTTTTGCCGTGACGGTCTCATTACTGAAATCTTTATTACTCGGCTCATTTTCGAAAACGTATCTCAAGAAATATTCGTAGCAACAATGAAAACTGTAGGTATTCAAATCTGTTCAGCGATTTTCGAGTTTATAAGTGGTGGGCTAGATTAAATACGCGGTGGGTATAATTACATTTTTTTTTTGAGTGAAATAGTTTGGATGTTTGGATACTTGCTCTCCTCTCAAGACATAGGTAGGTAACTGTATCTAATTTACATGTGATATCCTCATTTCATTACAACAACATAATTATCCTTCTATTTTAAAACAATTAACAATTAATAACATACTGCCTTACTTTTTATATAGGACAAGGATACATTTATACGTATTTTCTCATTGATTTCTATATAATTCTCTCAACACGACCATTTACCGCCATAACAAGTGATGCAGGGATGATGTCATGTATATTCTGTGGAACAACAGATGTCAACTAAAGAGATCTGACTCAGAATTGACACAGATTGACACAAATAAGTTTTATATTTTGTTTAAATTGGCACATGGCGATTGATCAAAGTCTGCTCCATTTATGGCCGGGTTCGTAATAATAAATATTTTATCCAGTAGGTAGATTGTTAAAACGTCTCAATGTTATTGTACAGGGCGAATATGAAGTGTGCCCAATTTAAGGCGTGATTTTTAAACAATATTTTTAAGTACCAAGGGAACGTATCGGAAGACGCAGCGTATAGGCAGGCCTCCCACAAGTTGGACCGACGATCTGGTGAAGGTCGCGGGAGCCGGCTGGATGAGGTTAGCGCGGGACCGGTCGTCGTGGAGATCCTTGGGGGAGGCCTTTGTCCAGCAGTGGACGTCTACAGGCTGATATGATGAACAAGGGAAGGGAAAATATCGCGAGTAAACTTGCACATCCTGGAGATTAGTAGAATCTGGTATCATCTGATGTTCTCCCTATTGTATTTCTTATTTCAAAGAGTTGGTCTATGTTAGTTCATCTAGCGACTAGAGATGAATGATCTAGACACAGCCAGCAAAACTCATAATTTACAAACTCTTGGATTGAGCAGATGGCTGGCCGAAGCCGCGCACGCGGCTGACCACTGTTTCTTTGACACCATCGGTCTTTGCGGCCAGCGGTCTTGATGCCAGCTGTCTTGCAGTCAGCAGTCTTTGCAGTCAACTGTCTTTGAGGCAAGAGGTATGTGCGGCCAGCGGTCTTTGAGACCAGACATCTTTGCGGTCAGCGGTCTTGATGCCAGCTGTCTTTGCAGCCAGCAGTCTTTGCAGTCAACTGTCTTTGAGGCACGAGGTCTGTGCGGCCAGCGGTCTTTGACACCAGCGGTCTTTGCGGCCAGCGGTCTTGATGCCAGCTGTTTTTGTAGCCAGCAGTCTTTGCAGTCAACTGTCTTTGAGGCAAGAGGTCTGTGCGGCCAGCGGTCTTTGAGACCAGATATCATTGCGGCCAGCGGGTTTGAAGGTACATTCATAGCACTAAATAACATACCTACCTAAACTTTTTGCCAATATTTAGAAAACTATTAGACTTTCCATATAACTAACCAAAAATATACAGAATAAAGCTTCTTAGGGTGATCCCTTTTAATTCCTACAACGATCCAACAATAAGCGTGTATAAAAATAAAATCAGTAAAAATATTTTTTGCCTACAGCAAAAAAGCTTAGATCTTCTGCAATTTTACTACCATATCCGTTCCTTCCTTTTAAAGGTCTCAATCAAATGGACTATAATGTGGCAACTACATACATCTCCATATTGAATCATGGACATCATTGAATTTGAATTCTAGGTCATATTCGAGCCATATCTAGGTCTACAAGGGAATCTACCGTGCATACAAGTGTATAGGTAATCACTTTATTATCAGACTAGCATATACCCTGCGGCTTTACCCGCTGCTAGTCTAGTTCGGGAATAGATTTCCCGTGGGAAAATTATCCTATATTCGAATAGAGACTATAGTTCGTTCCCTTAGATAGTGTCGGTACACCCGAACGGAATATGGGTAAGGCCGTGGATTTATATTTATTTCTTTAGGAAAAAATACGAATGTAAACCATATAAGTACACAAGTTGATTTCAACACAATGTCGATGGACATCAATTATAATTAGCTTATGTACATGTTTTACAAAAAGTATGTCCTTTTGTTTTTGGTTCAGCCGAAATTTAATTTTGAGACACCTCTATAAACGTACGCAGCAGTCAACACACCGTTTCAATCCAACGAACGCCTCGTTATAAAATGCCAAGTTTAACAGCGGGTGTACGCCGCTGTCGGCGTCCTTTGTCTTCGCGGCGCCATCCTTTGAGTAGAGACGACGCGTGCCGGGCGGCTTTTTACAAAGAAGACCGTATCTAAGTGAACGGACTTTTACTACAGTATTTCTAGTTACAAACTTTCGCCTTTATAATATTAGAAAAAGATAAAAAACCAAAATAGGACTCCACACGGTCTGTTTTGAAATTGATTAGTGGCTATACTTAGTCAACTTCCTGACTAATCAAGTAATCACCATGTTGACTAACGCCAGGCTAGAACGTGGGCTTGTGCTAATTACAATTGGCATTCATTCTCCGCTTAGTCAACTGGTGGCGTAACCCATCGATGTTGGGCGAAATTTTAGTTGTTACCCTGTGGAAAATTACGCGCGTCGACTGCTTCTACGCATAGAAAAAGAATGAACCATAGAACCGTAATCAGCGTATAGCATGAAATAGCAATAGTATTTTACCCCAATAATTTGAGAAGTCGCTTCTTACATGGCGGGGTCAAACTGAACAAACACTACCTATTTTAGTCGGGCTGTTGTTTAAAAATTCAGATACGTAGAAAGAGATAGAAGATATTATTTCTGTCTAGCTTACTCTTACCATTTTTGTAATAAGTGTGTCCCTCTCTAATTATTATTGTTATTTTAGTGCGTCCTCTATAGTTTCTCTCTTTACGCTTCTACGCCACCATGCGCAAGCGGTGCGCGTCCCTGGTGCGCCAGGTGCGGGCCAGCCCCAACAGCGTCCTGGAGATGGTCACGGGCAGGCTGGACTACCCATTCATCCGGCATGACATGTTAATTATATATTCATTTTAATTTGATTAATTTGTAATGTTAATAAGATTAATATTTTTAGATTATATTATTAACAGTCTGTTACTAACAATTTGTATGAGCTTGTGTCACTTGAATTAAAGGAATATTATATTAAACAAACATATCTTCACGCTGTGTCCCTAACGAGGTAGACATACAAAACGGAACGCCAAGTATCGCGATCCTGACACACCTCTTTCGCTTCGATCAGTCTCATCATATTCTTCGATTACGCTCGCCGCGGGACGCGAGCGCTCTAGTGTCAGTCTGTGAGCACCCGCTCTATCTGATCCTCGTATGTAAAAGTGTCCCTAAACGATCATGCTTGCATTATATGCAACGTTTACGTGAATGTCATGCTGCGTTATGGACCACCATGGTTACTATCAATCAATATAGTTAGGCAACGGCCAGCACGTAGTTTGCATGTCATGCACGTACGAGTAGTTTGCACGTCATGCACGTCAATCACTACAGCTATACAGTCATGCATGTGTGACAGCACGTAATGCATGTCATGCTGCATGATCGTTTAGGGAGCCCATAAGTCTAGCTCGTCCTCCGCTCCTACTACCAATCAAATACGTTCCATATAATATTCGCGTCGTCATTCGTTCATCACTCACTCGCTCAACATGTCCGAACCATCCATAGATTAAGTAACCATAGATTAGTAGTCAGCGTATAGCATGAAACAGCAATACTCTATTACCCCAATAATTTGAGAAGACGCTTCTTATATGGCGAGGTCAAACTGAACAAACACTATCTATTTTAGTCGGGTTGTGGTTTGTTCAAAAAATTCACATACGTAGATAGAGATAGAAGATATTATACCTGTCTTGCTTACTCTTACCACTTTTGTAATAAGTGTGTCCCTCTCTGATTATTATTGTTATTTTAGTGTGCTCTCTAGTGATTCTCTCTTTACAGTTTGAGCAACGGAGCGGCGTGCCTTTTCTCATCTTAATGTTGACACTTTCATTCAGTCCAGCCATACTGCGTATTTTTTCGTTAGCGTATCCGGTCGGCCAAGATCGTATATCTACAGCATTCATGTTAC
Source organism: Metalampra italica (assembly GCA_949699065.1). Taxonomy (NCBI): domain Eukaryota; kingdom Metazoa; phylum Arthropoda; class Insecta; order Lepidoptera; family Oecophoridae; genus Metalampra; species Metalampra italica. Next base: position 5,794,335 of record OX452991.1, on the reverse strand, counting down.
TTTTAGTCGTCTACTGGCAAACCCAGGCTTCACTACCATATAATAAAATGAGTAAGTAGGAACCAATTTTTGTAAAGCACTTCAAATAATGTGATATTGTATAGAAATTGCGAAAGGCGAGTGGCGTGGCGAAAGTGCACCAGTTTTGTTGCAGGCTCGGTATGCAAATGTGAACGATTTATAGTTAGGACACCGCTGAGTTACCGCTGCTGCCCACTGCGGAATCTCGGCTGACAAAATACCTGTCTCGAACACAGCAGATCCTTGAAAGTAGGTACCGAATGAGATACAAGCTTATCCCATTCCTAAGCTATCCACTCACTCAATTCTACAAACAGACAACTACATAGGTGGAGAGATAATTAGAAACAGGGCAAGATTTTCATACAATCGAGGTCACTTTGATGCCATGGTTCTCCGTGAAGGATTGATCGGGGCAGGATCTGATAACGGTCATCGAGAGAGTAGATGGAGGGCTTTAAGATTGCTATAGATATCCAACTGATCAGATAAGCCGTTTGGAAGCAGCATGGTCATGACTACTTAACTTTAAGATTTTCATACATTTTGATGCCACTTTGCGGGTTTTTTTCTTTATGACGATGCTGCTTCCAAACGGCTTATCTGATCAGTTGGATATCTATAGCAATCTTAAAGTTCTCCATCTACTCTCTCGATGACCGTCATCAGATCATGCCCTGATCAATCCTTCGCGGAGAACCATGGCTTCAAAGTGACCTTGATTGTATGAAAATCTTGCCCTGTTTCTAATTATCCGTCCACCTATGTATATGTCAAAGTGCTGATCGGTCCCATCCTATGACGCTTAACCACTGAACAGATTTTTAATGGAAATGACGTGGAATTAACTAACCACCTAGAATATAATATTGAAGAGCAAAAATTTGAAAATTTGTTGTAAGTACTACATTTAAAAAAAATCTATAATACTAAAAATAATATAGAGTTTATCTTGAGTGAAATTTTTCACCCTGCAGATAGCGTTTCTTTTTCCACGCTGTAGGCTGTAGGTAGTAAAAAAAATCTTAAATTTGTATTTTCCGGTAGTAAGTACAAGGTTTATAAGTTAAAACCCTTGTACCTTTACAAGGGTTATAAATTATAACCCTTTTTTACCGTACCGTGCTACCGGAAAATACCATTTTCGCGGGTAAATTGATAGACCGAACAAGCTAAGCTGGTCAAGCAATAAAAGAACCCGTTAGTTATAGCTCGGTCAAAAGCAAACAGCTTTAGCAAACATAAGGGTTCGTTCACACCGGTTTCTATTTGCGAAGCTCGGCCGCACCTATTAACCATTTTACGATTCGCGCAAACGAGACTACCCTATTATGAGGGAATATCTTATTTGGGACAACCATAATTTAAATTGTAGTTAGGTACGGTCGACCGCACATCAGTGGTAACAAAACCAGTATAAACTGGTCTCGCGTAGTATTAAAACTCCCTAATAGGCTAGGCCAGCTCAAGGTCAAAGTGTTTCCACGGTTTCCACTGATGTGCGGTAGACTGTACTAGCGCCTCTAGTGTGCGTAAATGGAAACCTTTGAAGTAGATAGTCGAGGAATCTATAGTAGAATGTAGATAGATCACACAGATCACATTTGATACTAATTGGACAGTTTGGTGAGTAGAGAAATTCAAAAGTGGTTCACTTTTGAAGAACCTAAACATTAAATTTGACCGCTATTGAATGCTCAATAATTTTACTCTGAAAATAAGCATAAGAAAGGAAGCATTTCTGTACATACATTATGGGTTTTTATTTATTTATTATTATTATTTAAAAATATATATTGGAATACATTATTTAGCCTTAACTGACCCCCAAAATACTTTTTAAACAATTTCATGTCTCTCTATTTGAACCCGCATCACGCTAAAACTATATACGAGGCGGATTTGAACCGGGTTTTTTGTTTGTTTGATAGCATGTGGTGTATTTGATTTTTTTTTCATCTCACTTGCTCGTTATGTGGATTATTATATGCATGCATACAGAAACACAATGGCCTATATTATACACCCACGGGAGTAATGAAAATCAGTACAATATTACACCCCTAGGGACTATAATGTGTAGTTTTAAAAAATGGCTTTCACTCGAAGGCAAATAACTTTATAGCAAACAGGTATGACATTCCACACTAAGGAGATTTTAAATCAAACATGGGTTTTTATGTCTTCGAAACTTACAAATGGTAATTTAAACATATACGCTTTAATTAAATGCATTATTTTTTGTGTTTTAAAAAATGTTTTAGTTTACTTTGCAATTATTTCAATGAATTTTATTTTGAAACTCTGGCTGAACTAATACTGAATAAAAACTGGCTGTTTGGGCTTTCGCCTTTGGGAGTTTCTAAATGCATTTTTTATCATTATCTGTGGCAGTGTGGACCACCGAATGGCACTGATTGGGCCTTGGAGGCCGTGCTGCGGTTTTATGTGTTCGTGATTATAAACTACGATCTACGATTTTGGCTTAAGAACTTGTTTCCAATTGGCCGTAAAACTACATATGAAAAAAACTTGAAGCTCCAATGACAAAGTTGACAATAAAACTATTTTATTAACTACCTGTAGTTGTGACCTATTAGTATAAATAAAGAGAGAAACAAACTTAAAATATGTCTATGTCATGTGAAGAATCCCAGTCTGAAAGTGCAACAACAATATTAACACCTCCGGATAGAGTGAATGCGGCTCAGTTGATTAGTGAAAATTTGTTACCAGCAAAGTCTTAAGAAAATAGATTTGTTGCATGCAGTATGTATCTCTACTGTACGCATTTCATATACTACAAGATAGCCTAAGGGCTCCCTAAACGATCATGCTTGCATGACATGCAATACGTGCTGTCACTCATGCATGATCGTCTAGCTGTAATGATTGACGTGCATGACATGCAAACTACGTGCTGGCCGTTGCTTCAGTGTAGTGATTGATAGCACGCATGATGGTCCATCATGCCGCATGACATTCACGTAAACGTTGCATGTCATGCAAGCATGATCGTTTAGGGACACTTAGGAACTTGGGAATGTTGTCAACAGAGCAGAAGCACTAAATATAGTTCGACCGCGTAGGCTTGGTCGTGGGCGCAATGATCTAACGCCGAATCCAAAATGGCGCATATATTCGTATTTAACGAGGCTCTTATCAGAAACAAAGCTCCATTTCTGTATTGATTGTCAGTTATTCCACTCACAAAGATGGGGTAATAAAAGTTTGGAATGATTTATTGGAATTGAAATTGTCTTTGATGTTCTTCCATAGAATTCTATAGGTACTAGGAACATAGTCATCGAATGAGATAGGTGTCGATCGTATAGATACCATTAGACAATAAGATTATGGCAAACTAAGTTCATCTGAATGCTGGTTGGTTGGTCAAATCAATCTTATGATTATAAGATTGCTTCCTCCTTCCTAAAATTCGCTATTAAGGGCCTCTTACACCGCTTGCTGATAAAGTCCGAGATACCCTATCTGCAGGTTATCTAACAGATAGCCAATTTTTTTTCGTTTCACAGGTATCCGATTGCCTTATCTGTCAGTTAAACTAACAGCAAGATCAAGCGGCTGTTTTTTTTTTCTGTAAGATATTTTATCAGAGATTTGAAGTGTGAAACACGAAAATATTATCAGACAGATTTATCTGATAGATAAGTTTATCTGACAGATTACATTCTGTAACAATATCAGCAACTGGTGTAAGAAGCCCAGTCTTGTAAAAAGAAAAACGAAATGAATTGTAAATACTGCGGCTGGAATCTTAATATATAAAACAAAGTCGTGTTAGTTACACCACTTATAACTCAAGAACGGCTGCACGGATTTTAATGAAACTTGGTACAGTGATAGCTTAAAGCCTGGAATAACTATAGGTTACTTTTTACCGAGGTAAACAGTTCCCGCGGGAAAAACTTATTTCACGCGGGCGAAGCCGCGGGGCAACAGCTAGTATGAAATAAAACACCGATAGGTGAAAATGAATCAAGTACATCGTGGAGAAACCTGCATACGCAAAAATTAGAAATTCTATTCTAAGGCGTATGTAACGTCCACTAAAAAAGGAATGGGATACATAGGACAGGAGTTCGGACAAAAGATCCCAAAGGGTCGAAGTGGCGCCAGGTTTTCCTGGCCTGGCTAATACGCCTAAAAATCACCATTAATGTGTCACCATTATAACCTAACTGTTCCAAACATGGTAAGCTTTTAGTAAACAAGTTACAGGGCAAACTAATAGGTCACATTACGTCCCACACGCTGCACTGACTCGAATGGAAACAAAGGGTTGTGTAATTTACACGTTAGCCATGAACAGTTCACTACATGATAATGACTACACTTTGACTAAATAGGTGATAATTCCGCCAGAGGTTTTCGAATTGTCTGCTGTGAAGTACAGATAAGAATAATGTTGGGATAAATCCACACACGACTGTTTAGTGCCAAACTTGACTGGCCTGTTGGCGTAGTGGTAATAACACTGCCTACTGCGCCAAAGGTCGTGGGTTCGATTCCCACCCAGGACCAACATTTGTGTGATGAGCATAACTGTTGGTTTTCGGATTCTGGGTGTTTGTATGTATTTATGTATTTATTTAAAAGTATGTATTTAAGTATGTTTATCAGTTGTCGAGTACCCATGTACAAGCTTCGGCTTAGTTGGGACTAAACAGCCATGTGTAAAATTGTCCAAACATTATTATTATTATTATTATATAAACTCAACGACTGATAAACATACATATAATTATGCTTTTAATATACATAAATACGTACAAACACCCCGAATCCGGAAACCAACAGATATGCTTATCACACAAATGTTGGCCTCGGGTGGGAATCGAACCCATCTAGCTCAGTAGGCAGGGTCACTACAAACTAAACCAACAGGCCAGTATGCAAAAGTATTTTATCTTCTTAGGGGGCAAGGAATACCTGGCGACACTCGAGCCCTAAGGGGCCTCGGTCCACCAACGGTGCCCCAATCAGTTTTTGGTGGACTTCCAAAAATAGTAAATGAGCATCCGTAGCAACCGTACTTCTTTGGCGTATGCCGGCTCGTATACCTATAAACCGTACTAAAGCTTCGAAAATACCTAGGTCTAGAATGATACAACCAAATCATATTCAGATTCAAGGTCGAATAGGTTTGCAGCATGTCAGTATGATCAATTTTGATCATCAACAGAGATAAAGAGCGTTAATCTTTGCCAAAAACAAATATCAAAAATTCATTAAACGAAGTCCTTCAGGATTTGACTGGCCTGTTGGCGTAGTAGTAGTGACCCTGCCTACTGCGCCAAAGGTCGTGGGTTCGATTCCCACCCGGACATTTGTGTGATGAGCATAACTGTCGGTTTTCGGATTCTGGGTGTTTGTATGTATTTAAGTTTTTATGTATGTTTATCAATTGTTGAGTACCCATATAATTACAAGCTTCGACTTAGTTCGGCCGTGTGTAAATTTGTCCAAACATTATTATTATTATTAAGTTTGGAAAAAGGCGTCACACACCTACCATACCTACTTTACGTGGTTAAAAAAACAACCTCCTGTCAAAACCACTTCCGAATGACCAATATTTTTTTTACAATACTGACGTAGTCGTTTATTATTAATTCACACGTAACGGAGGCGTCAAGTACGCGTCGGGGACTGTAGTAACCTTAAATGGTTCGATCAAACGGCCAGCAAAAACTCAAGTATCTCGTCCAATGAATGGGCGAGCTAACGGTACATAGTATGTAGGCAAGTAACCGCTCAAATGGAAGGAAATGCGCTCTAACTTCGGGGGATTGGGGGTTCAAACCTTCCTCAAAACCTTACTAGCACTGGTAGAGAATTAATAATTCCTGCTACAAAACAAGGTGAAGATAAAAAACCGGACAAGTGCGAGTTGGACTCGGGCCCTGAGGGTTCCGTACAAACTTAATTAAATAAATATTTAGAAAACCGTTAATAAACTTTCATGCGCAAAGTTATGTTTGTTAGTACAAGAAAAAAATAGATTTTTTTGTGATGTAACTACAAATTTACGGTTTTCGGATTTTTTGCAATAATTGTGCTTTAAGACCTTGTTTATTGCCAAATTTCATGATTCTAGGTCAACCGGAAGTACCCCATAGGATTTGATGACCAAGATAGTAAAAAATACGGCAAAATTGGACATATCTTCTGACTGCGATGACTTGATTTTTTCACGGCTCCAAGGGACTGCAGACCTGAGTATTTGATATTAATTTCAAATTAATACCTCCACGCGTTCCTGAGAAAAATGGTCTTGACAGACGGACCGACAGACAACGAAGTGATCCCATAGGGGTTCCTTTTTCCTATTTTGAGGTACGGAACCCTAAAAAAAGGGCGACTGAATGAATGGAATAAATGAATGAAAACAATTGTAGTTCCCCGGCTTAGAAAAAGAATGAACCATAGAACCGTAATCAGCGTATAGCATGAAATAGCAATAGTCTTTTACCCCAATAATTTGAGAAGTCGCTTCTTATATGGCGGAGTCAAACTGAACAAACACTATCTATTTTAGTCGGGCTGTTGTTTGTTCAACCCCCCAAACCCCAACCAAAAATTCAGATACGTAGAGATATTATTTCTGTCTAGCTTACTCTTACCACTTTTGTAATAAGTGTGTTCCTCTCTGATTATTATTGTTTTATTTTCGTGCGTCCTCTATAGTTTCTCTCTTTACGTTCCCCGGACATACGCGGGATACTTCTAATCTGCACAATATTAATTCAACCGACAGCCTGTCCTGTCCAGCGTTAAAGACCTCTAACCTTTTACTTCGGTACACTACAGAATAAGGCCCTTTGCGGATCCTTCTGCCATTATTATAAAGTAGTACACAACCCACATTACGTCACGCCCCTCCGCATATAGCCTGCGCTTCATAAATTGTCATCACACTCCATTCGACCGATGACATCATACGAGAATCGAACTTGAGTTTATTTGGTAATGGGCTCTCGGTGTACGCCAACGCTGGCAGCGCCTACGTCGGATATCGATGGTAAATATTGTCTTTGGACCCATCATAGGCGCCCACAAAAGAGATCCTAGCTCCATGTATCATAGCATTGTTGTTGTATTTCGTTTGTCAGGTTGCTTTCTCACTTTGAATTGTATTTTTTGCACTTAATAAGTTGTATAGGCCCGATGCTAGTGCAAAACAAAGAAATAAAGTGTCCCTAAACGATCATGCTTGCATGACATGCAACGTTTACGTGAATGTCATGCTGCATGATGGACCATCATGATTGCTGTCAATCAATACAGTGACGCAACGGCCAGCACGTAGTTTGCATGTCATGCACGTCAATCACTACAGCTCGACGGTCATGTAGGAGAGACAGCACGTAATGCATGTCATGCCGCATGATCGTTTAGGGAGCCCAATATCCGCGTACCCCGTAAGGAGAGCACCCCCGCTGTCATCGTACCTTACGTAATTTACCTGAGACATGTGAAGTGATGTTGCTCTACTTTGCTACTCAATTAATGGAGAGAGAGATTGGAATACATCAAGAAGATTCGAACCTCTTTGGAGATCGCATCTTGCAAATTTAGTATGGGAAACGATGAAAAATTTGGTGTCAAAATCCGGGGGGGTGCGGACAAAGGAAGCGGATTAGCGGGAGGAAGTTGCTAATACAAATTTATATGGAGTTTGAAAATGAGAATGTGTGAGTGAGTCAAAATTCTGTGATACATTTGACACTATTTTGGCACCCCCTAAAATGCTTTTGTTACTCATCCATATGGGAGTAGCTTTTTTTTTTAATTCATGGAATACATGGAGAGAGGAGGAGAAGGGAGAGAGGGAGAGAAAGCAAGCGGAATAAAAAACTGCAAAATAATAATAATAATGTTTGGACAAATCCACACACGGCTGTTTAGTCCCAAACTAAGCCGAAGCTTGTAGATGGGTACTCGACAACTGATAAACATACTTAAATACTTACTTTTAAATAAATACATACAAATACCCAGAATCCGAAAACCAACAGTTATGCTCATCACACAAATGTTCGTCCCGGGTGGGAATCGAACCCACGACCTTTGGCGCAGTAGGCAGGGTTACTACCACTACGCGAACAGGTCAGTCAATGAGCGTTACACAACTTTTTACTGGTCTCAGCCCTCGAAATTCTTTGCATTGTGTAATTAATTATTGCAGGTGATCAAATGTACACCCTTCCATAGTTCCTTCAATACATCAGTCGTTCGAGAGCGCAGTTCAAGCTCACGGTTCAAGGTTCGACCTCGGCCGAGGCTCGCGCTGCATACCGATAGCCTCCGGTCTGTGAATGAGATGCCTTCATACGAAACAGAAACGGGAAGTAAAACTTGGATTTTTCTCATCAGAAAAATAATATACATACAGTCAACCGCACGTCAGTGGAAACGTTTGACCTTGAGCTGGCCTAGCCTATTACGGAGTTTCAATACTATGCGAGACTAGATTATACTGGTTTTGTTTACGCTGACGTGCGGTCGACCGTACCAATCAATGGGTTATTTCCTCTAAACTTACAAAAGCCTAAAAAAAGTAGTGGACGAGCTATTCAGAGACTACTACGATCTCTTAACGTTTTTAATTGATTACGACATTATGTATTCAACTGTTGTATTTGACTGTACAACATTATGTATTTGACTGCTTTCAAACGGTGAAGGAAAACATCGTGAGGAAACCTGCATACGCCGAAGAAGAAATTCTTAGGCGCATGTGAAGTCCACCAATCCGCACTGGGCTAGCGTGGTGGACTATAGCCCGAACGCCCTCGTTAAGAGGGTAGGCCTGAGCCCCAGCAGTGGGGACATGTTAATAGGCTGTTGATGATGATTATGTATTCTGTGACTACGATCTTTCTTTAATTATTTGAGTAGTAAGAAGAAGGATGAATCCAAGTGTCTATTTATTTAAACACTAGCTGTTGCCCGCGACTTCGTCCGCGTGGATTTTGGAAGTAGGTACCTATCTCTGCTATGTACAGACATACATCGTCTAGTTATAATTTTCCAATGGTAAAATGGATCATTCTAAGTACCTTCACCATAATTTAAGGTATACCATACCTTCAGGAACAAACTATGAACACCGTATCCAATTTGGTGAAGACATAAAAATTTTAAAAATTGTTGTATTCACTTCTATTGCTCATAAGACTTCTCATATCAATTTTTATTATACGTGTGTATTTTTTAACTAATACAGTATGGGCAAAACCAAAACCATAGAAGATACAGGGAAACTGTCTTAGGAACCTTTAGGTATTTTTTCGTGATAACAATTTTGACATAGTAATCGGAGCAGCTGGAGTTCGGGTGGCATGCATGAATAAGTAGTAAGTTCCTAAGTACATTGCACAGTCTGTTTTATAAGAAAACATTTTATTAAATTTGACTAACTTCTGTTGCTTGGATTTTTTTCTTCCGATACAATAAAATGATTCTAACATGAAACTAAGTCGATACGCATTTTTTAAAAATAATAAAAATTATTTTTCACTGGCGTTCTATGAGAAAACATTTTATTGAATTTGACTAACTTCTGCTGCTCAGATTTTTTTCTTCCGATATAATGAAGTGATCCCTACATGAAACTGAGTCGAACCGCATTTAAAAAAATATGTGCAAATTGTCTCATTTTTATGGACAACACACGCTTGACCAAAAAATTTCTATGTCATAAGACACTTTCCCTGCATCTCCTATGGTTTCGGACTTGCCTATACTGTCCCAGTTAAAAAAAACACTGATATCTCCTATGTCTATGACATCGTCTTGTTACGTTAAATGATTTATCTGTAAATGACGATAACTTTTTTCGCTGTCATCCGATTTCAATGAAACAAAGCCTATAAGTTGCGCCAGGCTGTGCTTAATCTACCTGTGAAAACCGCAAGAAAATCCGTTCAGTAGTTTCGGAGATTAGCGATTACAGACAGACAGAAAGACAGAAAGACAGAAAGACAGACAGAAAGACAGAAAGACAAAAAAAATTAAAAACGCTTTTTTGTGTTCTGTTACTCTTTTTTTATCGTCCACACTCATTTTTTTATAAATTTATTCAAAGTACAGACACACGGTTTCTACAGATTTATTATAAGTATAGATAATCTTAATATAAGTAAATATAAAATTTTCAACACATTAGACATATTAAAAATACCAAAAAACGATGAGAAACAAATTAAAAATCTGTGAGGAACCAATTAATAAAATAATATATCTAACAAGACGCCATTAATTGTGGGCACGTCTATAAACTCCGTATATAATATTAACGATTCATAAAGTGATGTTAAATATTAACATATTTATGCAAGTTATATAAAGTTACGGAACCAATTTACATAAATATTCTAATGGGAACATCACTATTGACATTGAAATTTTTACAACGGTCTTCAATGAACTTAATAAATGATACCTAGCGTCCTACCTTTTAAATCGTTTTATGTAGTTTTAACATAATTTTGTGTAACAAAAATTAACCAGAGTCAGGGAAAATAAAGTCACTCTTTTGAACTATGTCTTTTATATTGTTTGGTATACAAATATTTTAGTGTAGGTATACTTAAAATATCATCATCATCAGCCTGTACTAGTCCACTGCTGGACATAGGCCTCCCCCAAGGCGCGCCACTGAACCCGATCCTCGGTTCTCCGCATCCAGTCACTGCCAGCCTTACGAAGGTCGTCGCTGCATCTAGCCGGGGGGCGTCCCACACTTCGCTTGCCAAGTCGTGGTCTCCACTCGAGAACGCGTCTACCCCAGCGGTTATCGGTTCTTCGGCAGATGTGACCAGCCCACTGCCATTTCAACGTGCTAACCCTTTGAGCTATGTCGAAGGCTTTGTTTCTCTGTGTTTAAAATCTCATAGGAGAGTAACTCACTCATCTCGATGAGAAATCCTATTTCAGACAGAATGTCAACCAACCTTACCAAAAGAGTAACCAAATCATATTTCCAAAAAATCGACCGCCAAAATGCTGGGTCAAAGACCTCCGCCTCCAGCCGGCGCGGATTTTGGCAAAATGGCGGATTAGCACGCCGCGCTTTAGGAGTTTTATGTGACGTTTACATGCGAAATAGATTTAATATCGACCGAGGTTTGAAACTGATTTAAAACTACAGTTTACGATGACATGTGAGCTTAAAGTTTACTTAATTAAGCTGGCAAAAAGAAATTGCTAATCAACTTAATGCCGTTGGTGCGGAGAGGTTCTCGAGTGGCGACCACGTATCGGAAGACGCAGCGTAGGCCTGCGTGATCGATGAATAAAATATCTTTTGCTAGCTTTTTCCCGCGGCTTCGCCCGCGTAGAAAAGTTTTTCCCGTGTACATTGCGAAACAGTGCCCTCTATGTAGGCGTTTTGCTACTTAGGGGGTATTAGCGGACGCCCCGCGACTTTGTCCGCGTTAAAAGGTAGCCTATATCTTAATCCAGGATATAAGCTGTCACTGTACCAAGTTTCATCAAAATCTGTTTGGAAGTTTTTGTGTGAAATAGTAACAAACATCCTCACATCTTCACATCGTTACAAACTTTCGCCTTTATAATATTAGTAGGATAGTAGGATTTGCTTTTCCTTTTTAAACCGAAGATCGGGTTCAGTGGCGCGCCTGGGGGGGAGTCCTACGTCCAGAAGTGGACTAATGCAGGCTGGTGATGACGAACAATCCTATCCGTTGTTGCACAATCTTGGACATTATCTAAATGCAGCAAGTTCTGCGCTTGTATCTACAAGACTGTTCGCATTATCTCATTTGATACTATATCAGCTGTAAGCCGTCATCATTCGTTGTATTATTCAGATAAAACATAATCCTTGTGTTCTCTCATAAACTGTACATTTATTAATAAAATAAATATATAAGACATTTCTTTGTTTGCATCTAGTTCAAAATAAACATTGCACCGTCAATGTCAATAAGGCTGGTTTTACAGTTGTACGGAAGTCAGGACATTTTTCGTACGGGACACGCTTGCACGCTCCGGGTCGCTGTGAAACGAAGCTCTAGCCGCTAGAGTCTAGCGCTTCACTTGTGTCACCGCTCCGGCATCGCCAGACCGTACGGGAGACCCGTCCGGCTAGAGCTTCGTTTCACAGCGATCCGGAGCGTGCAAGCGTGTCCCGTACGAAAAATGTCCGGACTTCCGTCCCGTCCCTACTATTACGCTATATGCATTCTGTGCCTGCAGCTGTGAAACCAGCCTTACGCTATACGGCCAGATTTCAACACACCATCCCTCCCTACCGTCTAGGTGCAACGCCGCATAATGATAAAAACTTCCTGGGGACAACCAGCCAACAAACGCCAGCTAAACCCCTGCTCCACACGTTTGCGTTTGTATATAAAGGTTTGCCAAAGGTGTGGATGGGGCATAATGTTTTTGGTTATGGTTTGGATTTGGGAATATCGTTCAGAATTAGCGCGATTGGCCCCAGGTCTTGTACTGATACCCAAACCGCTGGACACAAATCTTCTGGCCCAGGATCTGACGCCGAGGAGTGGATGAACTGCTTTAAAACTTCCGGCAGTCCTACCCTGCCAGGGAGACCAGGATAGGACCAGTGTATCTACTTCGTTATATTTACTGACGGGAGGAATTTTGGGAAGCGCAAGTAATAAGGCCAGGGAATGTTTTCTAATAATTTTATTTATATTTTTTCTAGATAACCCCAACTTGTAAAAGCTGTAAAAACCTCTATTTTTGGTATTTCTAGACATTTTATTTAAAAATAAGAAAAACAGGGCGGTAATAGATCTTCATACAGTTTTTTTTGGTAAGACTAAATAGAGGGTAAACTTTTACGTATTTTTGTAAATAAACGATGAGTTTCTTTCTGCATTTGCTCTATTGAAGTAGTTAGAGCACAATCCGCCTACAAAATACCTACGAGCAGATCTACTTTAGTTATTTGCTCAAGAAATTATACAGGCGCATAATATTACCTACATTACAATACACACATACACACCTACGTATTTACAAATCTATATCTATATCTATACTTATAATAAATCTGTAGAAACCGTGTGTCTGTACTTTGAATAAATTTATAAAAAAATGAGTGTGGACGATAAAAAAAGAGTAACAGAACACAAAAAAGCGTTTTTAAATTTTTTTGTCTTTCTGTCTTTCTGTCTGTCTGTCTTTCTGTCTGTCTGTAATCGCTAATCTCCGAAACTACTGAACGGATTTTCTTACGGTTTTCACAGGTAGATTAAGCACAGCCTGGCGCAACTTATAGGCTTTGTTTCATTGAAATCGGATGACAGCGAAAAAAGTTATCGTCATTTACAGATAAATCATTTAACGTAACAAGACGATGTCATAGACATAGGAGATGCAGGGAAAGTGTCTTATGACATAGAAATTTTTTGGTCAAGCGTGTGTTGTCCATAAAAATGAGACAATTTGCACATATTTTTTTTAATGCGATTCGACTCAGTTTCATGTAGGGATCACTTCATTATATCGGAAGAAAAAAATCTGAGCAGCAGAAGTTAGTCAAATTCAATAAAATGTTTTCTCATAGAACGCCAGTGAAAAATAATTTTTATTATTTTTAAAAAATGCGTATCGACTTAGTTTCATGTTAGAAACATTTTATTGTATCGGAAGAAAAAAATCCAAGCAGCAGAAGTTAGTCAAATTTAATAAAATGTTTTCTTATAAAACAGACTGTGCAATGTACTTAGGAACTTACTACTTATTCATGCATGCCACCCGAACTCCAGCTGCTCCGATTACTATGTCAAAATTGTTATCACGAAAAAATACCTAAAGGTTCCTAAGACAGTTTCCCTGTATCTCCTATGGTTTTGGTTTTGCCCATATTGTATTAGTTAAAAAATACCCACGTATAATAAAAATTGATATGAGAAGTCTTATGAGCAATAGAAGTGAAAACAACAATTTCTTAAATTTTTATCTGTCTTCACCAAATTGGATACGGTGTTCATAGTTTGTTCCTGAAGGTATGATATACCTTAAATTATGGTGAAGGTACTTAGAATGATCCATTTTACCATTGGAAAATTATAACTAGACGATGTATGTCTGTACATAGCAGAGATAGGTACCTACTTCCAAAATCCACGCGGACGAAGTCGCGGGCAACAGCTAGTATATAAATAATCCAATCCAATCCCATCCCAAAAAATCTTATCTCCCCAGATCTGGAGTTTGTGGCTGCGTGGGGAGGGTGGTGGACCAGTCCAGTAGTTGGACGGTGATATACTGATGATGATTGACATAATCATCATCATGATACTACAATTATATTAACGATCGCTTTTATATTCTACGTCAAACTTATAGCGGAGGTTTTTTGGACGTTTTGGACGACGTGGAAGCAATATATTTTCAGTAAAAGCATAATAATGTTTAGGTACCTACATTATTATTATTACGTAAATGAGACAGATTGTTATCAGTTATTTATTACGGAGTATGACATAAGCCTACATTTAGCACATTAGGAGGAAGTTAATGTTAATGTTTGTACAACGGAGGCGTTTGCAAATATATTGTGTAATATTTGCTATGACCACACAGTATGATACACCTATGTAATGAATTCCAAATATTCCAATTATAGGTATGGGAATTTACCCTTTCGATTAACACCTGCAAATGTATGTCAAGTCCTTAAACTTGATACGACAAACGGACAAATAAAGAAGACATCTCTTAATCGATGAGGTAAAACTTATTTCGTTTGCATGGACGCCGCGGGCGCAGCCGCTTTTGTGACACCTTTATGTTCTGTTTCCCGCGGCTTCGCCCGCGTAGAATTTCCCGAGGAATCTATAAACTATGTGTCATTCTGATATATAATCTATATTACTATAAAGTTTCATCAAAATCTATTCCGTAATTTTTGCGTGAAAGAGTAACAAACATTTATCCAAACTCATAAACATCCTTACAAACTTTCACGTTTTAACAATCTTCGCCTTAAAAAAAACCTAAAACCACAGATTAATCATATAGTATCTTCACTAAAACGACACTGACATTAAACCCAAACAGGACAGACATTTTTATAACCAAAAAATTCCAAACTAAATGGCAAGTTACGGCGGTTCTGTCACCGTATTCTCCCCCGACGGTCATCTGCTCCAAGTGAAATACGCCCAGGAGACCGCCCGGCAGGGGTTCCCGGTGGTAGGCATCCGGGGGGAAGACGTCATAGTCCTCGCCGCCGAGAGGAGAGTGGTATCGAAGCTGCAGATGGAACGCACAGAGAAGAAAATCGTACAGTTGGATGGCCACGTGTTGTTGGCCTTTTCGGGGTGGAAGAGTGACGCTAGAGTTATCATATCCAGGTATCATGCCGACGAAATGGGATCTCATAAAGTTTTATAGGCTGGGTCATGTACCAATGAGATTTTTCTCGAAACTAAGTACATTTACTGACTGCTCTCAAACGGTGAAGGAAAACATCGCGAGGAAACCTGCATACGCCGTAGAAGAAATTCTTAGGCGTATGTGAAGTCCACCAACCCGCACTGGGCTAGCGTGGTGGACTATAGCGCGGACGCCCTCGTTGAGAGCCCCAGCAGTGGGGACATAATAATAGGCTGTTGATTTGATTTATAGTTTTATAGTAACTTTCTTGTCGTTAAAATCATAATTGCTAATAACAGCTTAGTTCTCCGTTATTCAAATTCAAATTTCGACATTCGACATTGATCTGGCCTATCCTTACACCATAGAAAAAGAATGAACCATAGAACCGTTTTGTTTCCACTGACGTACGGTCGCGTACGAGTATAAGTCCTCTTTAAAAGATAAAACCGTAACATCACTTGCTGCTTTCCAGAGCCCGCATAGAATGCCAGTCCCACCGCCTGATCGCGGAGGACCCCGTGACCACAGAGTATATAACGCGGTACATAGCGGAGATGAAGCAGCAGTACACGCAGAGCAACGGCCGCCGCCCGTTCGGGGTGTCGTGTGTGGTGGCCGGGTTCGACATGGACGGCACCCCGCATCTCTTCCAGACTGAGCCTTCGGGCAACTATTATGAGTGGAAGGTGGGTAGATAGATTGGTCATTGGAATCATCATCATCATCAGCCTGTACCAGTCCACTGCTGGACATAGGCCTCCCCCAAAGCCCGCCACTGAACCCGATCCTCGGTTCTCCGCATCCAGTCACTGCCAGCCGCCTTACGCAGGTCGTCGCTCCATCTAAACTATGCTTGCCAAGTCTTGGTCTCCACTCGAGAACTCATCTACCCCAGCGGTTATCGGTTCTCAGGCAGATATGACCAGCCCACTGCCTCTTCGTTTGCACTTGCAATTCCGTTTTTGTTTGACAAAATAGTTGTTCGTCTTCTTATTATTTTTTAAAATAACCTTTAGAATGTGGCTGTCAAAATTTGAAAACTCCGCAGAATGTGGACGTCATTTTTTGATTTTCGAGAAATCACTCATACCTATATACATATATATACGTGATAATAGCCTACAGCGACGACACCCGATCGGGTCGCGTCACATTCTGCTGACAATATTAATAAAACCCGATCGGGTGTTTTAACACTGAGGGATAATGAATAAATAAATAACAAAATATGTATTTTCCGACAGGCTTGCTCCACTGGTCGCAACGGCAAAACGACAATGGAGTTTCTCGAAAAGAACTACTCCCCCGAGGCGGTGGCGACCGAAGCCGGGATTATAAGGCTGGCTATCAGAGCCTTGCTCGAGGTGCTGCATTCCGGCCAGAGGAACATAGACGTACGTACAGATGAGGTCAGAGCAGACGGAAGGCGGGGTGAGGAAAGGGGACGCCTGAAGGAATTAAGGGCTGGTTAAACCGAATGCGGCGGCGGCGCAGCACAGCGCAGTGCGGCTAAAGGGTTGGACCATATCTGTCAACACGGAATCGCACTTTTGCCGTCAGTGTTGCGGCGTGTTATAGCATGCTATGGCTGGCACGCTATGGCGTGCGATCGCATGCGTTGCCGTGCTGTCATTCGTCGTCATTTGCTAGAATGAGAAACATAGCGGGTGTGCTATAGCTCGCGGTGCCACGCGTCAGTCAGCACTCCGTCGCAGGCGTGGGGCGACTTGTGGCCATGCTGACAGGCATGGTCCAACCCTAAGACGTTGTAATGTATGGAATAGTATGGTAAATGAGTGACACACCAAACGAACCATATCACCATAGCCTTAAGTTCGTCAATGACGTCAAAAAGTGCTCGAGCGTTTTTTCCGTTCTGTCTGCCCCGATGCTTACGCGTTTCCCATACTATTCCATCCTTTAAAACGTCTTGCGCTGCGCTGAGTTGTGCTGTGCCGTGCTGTGCTGCATTCGGTTTGACGAGCCCTTTAGTTAGACAATAAGCCACTGAGCTATGCTTTGTAACAAGCAGGTAACAAGCTACAAAGTGAGAAATATTTTTTAAGGTCGCTGTATTGAAGCGCGGTCAGCCAGTGAGACTGTTGGAGCAAGGAGAAGTGGACACTGTTGCCAGCGAAATAGAGACGGATACAAAATAAAGATGTGGGCCGAACGATAGAGAGTTTTTGGCCGAAAGTCGAAGAATCGAAAACGAAACATTTTAAAAATTACAATCGGACCCGGACCCAATCCTTGTTATGATGGCGCCACTGTCTACGGATTTGCAACTTTTATTATAGCGTATACCTTAGTTCTACTTTTAGCCGCTAGTATACAAATGCTGCTGTTTTTATAAAATGTTATTTTGCAGGTTATTTATAATTTATTTATTTAACCTTGTACCTTTTTGCGCAGTATTAATTTCTAGTTTTTATGTATTTTGCTCGCGATGTGATTAAAACACGCATAAAATTATAATAAAATGGACACTGTATTAACGAATTTATGTAAATTATATTAGTTCGATAATTAATTAGTTACATTTATTTACCTGTTCCATGAATCAATCCTTGGTATTAAACATTCCGCTGTGATAATTTTACCTGAAAAAAAAAAGAATATGTTATTAAATTTATAAATTCAGTTCAGCGCCATCTAACGCAGTTAACACAAACCACAATGACGTGGAAGAAACTTCAACTTCATCCATTGATCGAACATGTTTACTAAGAACTATCGATAGATGGCGCTAGTAGACGTGTAAACAAGGTTGCATTCGTTCGTTCACCTCTCTCGCTCTTGTTATCAATACTTATCATTATCAATGAGTAACTAAAGTACACAGTATGAAATATTTTCCTTAACATTGTTACGGATAAAATTACCGAATACAGTAACTAAGTGGAAAGACTGACTTTCATCTGGTCTATCTAACCTATTAGGCAGTTTCAGTTCAAAAAAAAAAAAACTGCGACTACTATGAGAGACCATTTTTATACTGGATTTGTTTCCAATGACCTGCGTTCGATTGTACCTATCAAGTAAAGGCTGATTTACACATCCTTATGCACAGCAGATTATGTTCCCGAAAAATATATTTTTTTGCGGAACTAATTTTGAATTTGTATTTGTATTTATATAAGTTGTCTGTGTCCTCTACCATAAGGCCTGTGAATATATTGCACGTTCCATGTCCTATTTGGCATCGCTCCAGAGGATTTCATATTCCAATAAACCACGTCCAGGGCCCTGGAGGCTGGTTAAATAACATCAAGGATGTTGTGAGTCCCGACCTACAAGTTTCCACGTCAATATGAATAAAGCAATACATTCCACCGATACTCCGAGCCATGAGAAATGTGGGATAGACTCTTTTGGCGGGAGCGAAGTGTCATGGTCGTCTCTTCTATTTTATTTTCATTATATATTTTGCGGGGTTCAATGTGTAATTGTGATAGTATTTTACACATTAAGTGCTTGTGCTTGTGCATATTGTGCGGGAAATTAAAATAAAAGCGTGTAACAACTCTTTCAGCTCGTGCCAAAATTGTCCATTGGAAAAATCTCCACTAAAGTTACTATCGACTTAGTGAGGATATGAACCTTAGTGAAAATCGCCGACTAACTCTAGACGTGGTCTGTTTTTGTGGTGCTGTAACCGTCGGTTAAATAGATTTAAGAAAAGACTAAATTCAAAATAAGATATGGCGTATATCTGCTCCGTGGATATGGCTTAAAGGTCTCGTTACCAAGACAAAATCTACAAAAAAAAGAAATGGGATCAAAACAAAGTGATTGAATTTGCTAATTCCTTGCCCGACTGTAATTTATGGTCAAACATGGTCAAAAACAGTCATTCTCGTGTCAAAGATTTTAGTGTTTTTGTTGTTTTTCATGGATTTATGTGAATAATAATAAGGAAAATAAGTAGTCGAAGTAGACAAAAGGCCTCTCCGAACAACTGACGGACGCGGTTCATTTGGGGGGATTTCCCGTAATACATAAGTGACAGTTAACTCGAACGAGTGTAGAAACGGTAAATAATTTCAAGTCGGTAGCCGCTCATCGGCTCATCACACCCCATTGTTAACCGCTAATGACGGTGCCATTGACATTTGAGAAAGTTCGAAAACGCATTTTTCGCGGCCCCATTTTGTAAAACAAAACGCTTTGTGTGTTTTACTTCACTTCGCATGCAGGATCTGTAATATTATGGCAAAGAGCCGTGGTATAGTCCCCACGGAGTTCCTTGACGACTGAATGAATATAGTCACAAATTATTTGCACATCGCTGACAGTGTTCATAGTCTATGTGTGCGTAAGCGAGGTAGTGTGCTACATAGAGATGTCCAAAAACTTGAAAGTTTGATTCGGTTGATCGAATCAATGAACCATTTCTTGAAATTGAATGAGCGTCTCTAGTGAACCCCCACACAGTTCCACTTTGATTGAAGTTAGTCAGAAATCGCAGAAATCAGCCAACTTCACACAACCGCTAAAAAGCTCTACGGAGACTATAGCCTAGTTGGTTGTGCACTCGCGTCACGTTACAAAGGTCGTGGGTTCCACCCAACCTTGGCCCGTAGGTGCCAATAAGTTTTACGGTTTATTATATGCTCGGAGTTTCCCTGCGAGATCGAATCAGAAACGAGGAGATCCGCAGGATAACTAAGGTCGCCGACGAAGAATTGCGAAGTTTCAGTGCCAGTGGGCAGGGCACATCGCTCGTAGAACTGACGGCCGTTGGGACAGAAAGGATGTCGAATGGCGACCACGTACCGGAAGACGCAGCGCAGGGCTCCCACAAGGTGGACCGACGATCTGGTGAAGGTCGCGGGACCCGGCTTGATGAGGTTAGCGCAGGACCGGTCGTCGTGGAGATCCCTGGGGGAGCCCTTTGTCCAGCAGTGGACGTCTACAGACTGATATGATGATGATGATAATGCCACAGTAAAACGACGTAAGGATATTGTAAACGCTGTATAGTAAGTAGGAATATGCGAATCAACCGCCAAGTTCACTAAACCGAATAGCATGAATGTAAACAATAGTAACGCGACGCCTGACAGAGTGACACAGTTGCCCATCAATCGAAAGATTACATAATACTACACACGGACAGACAATACATGTTTACGGTAGGTATGCCAGTTGTGTTATAAATGTTACAACATTAAGGGCTTCTTTCACCGCTTGCTGATATTGTTACAGATAGTAATCTTAGTGATAAACTAATCTATCAGATATATCTGTTTGATAGACTATATAAAATATATAAGATATAGGCAATCAGATACCTGTGAAACCAAAAAAACAGGCCATCTGTCAGATAACCTGCAGATAGGGTATCTGTGACTTTATCAGCAAGCGGTGTAAGAGGCCCTAAAAATTGTAGTAACAAGTATATCAACACATTCGAGTGTCAAACGAACTGTGCGGGGGTTCAGTAGAGACGCTCTTCAATTTCAAGAAATGGTTCATTGATTCGATTAGCCAAATCAAACTTTCAAGTTTTTTGACATCTCTATGTATCACACTCACTATGTCGATTAAAAACGTCAAAACAGCCAAAAAATTTAACGTGGACTGTACGTAACTGCTTTAAGCGGTCCCTAAAAAATCATGCTTGCATGATATGCGTTACGTTTACGTGATTGCCATGCTGCATGACGGACCAATCAGTACAGTGAAGCAACGGCCAGCACGTAGTTTGCATGTCATGCACGTAGTTTGCATGTCATGCACGTAGTTTGCAGCTAGACGTTCATGCATGTCAGTCAAGCAAAAATAGACTTTAGAATAACTAATGTTTTCGAACTGCGACTATATATACACTGACACCAGCAGCAAACGCAAGTTTGTATTACCACAATAGCTTTGCAGTCCACTTTAGAACACCACGTATTGTTTATTTTGTTTCCGATACGCAAATGGGTTTGTTTTCGCAGCCAATTGTGT
Source organism: Metalampra italica (assembly GCA_949699065.1). NCBI lineage: Eukaryota > Metazoa > Arthropoda > Insecta > Lepidoptera > Oecophoridae > Metalampra > Metalampra italica. The sequence goes on along the minus strand of OX452991.1, from coordinate 5,772,945 downwards.
GGGAACAGATGTTAAATAGCAGTATGAGTATGTAGGTATCTGGTAGACCTACAATGTTAAGGTCGGTTCACACACACGTGTTAATTGACCAAAACACACCGTGCGAACGTTTGCACGGCCATTATTATCATTTACATCGATTCGCTTCCTGTGATACTAAACATAGTTACTAACTGTTAGATCAAACAGGTGCACTCACTTCTTATTTGACTTAAAAGTATGAACTAAAACGAGCCTAGTCGGATGGTGAAAGGTTCTTCCAGATCAAAACTAAAGGTCCAGGCAATCGGCGCCAATAAACACATGCAAAGTGTGTTTTTCTTTCTACTCGATCGCTGTCTCCATTTCCGATTTCGTAACTCAACGATAGTTGCAGCCTGCCTACAGCCACTTCAGCTATCGGCTGACAGCGACGTAGAATCGCCTCCACAGAACACGGAAAAAGCTCGCTACGCTCCCGCTCGCTAATCGCTTCATTGCGGAAATGAAAAAAAAATTGAGTATATTCGGTCGGCACAGCTAGTCGCAGCGTTTTACGAAAAAGTCTTTGTACTCCCACCCTAAACCCTCCCGGCCTCTACCTCCTTCCTGTCTCCCTCAAATCCTTCTCCTTCCCTTCCTCTCTCGGCCCTCTCCATTCATCTCTTCCTCCCTCTATCACACGTCAAAAGAAAACTTCAAAGACACTCCGACCCCTTGCAGTGTAGCCCTTCTCCACATAAAGTTACATAAGGTATCTAACTCTATGCTCCCCTGGCCGCTACCTCCTTCCTGTCTCCCTCAAATCCTTCTCCGTCAATATCTCCGCCCTCTCCCTTCATCTCTTCCTCCCTCTATCACACGTCAAAAGAAAACTTCAAAGAACCCGACCTAACAGTAGTTCAATGAGCGACTTTAATGCGTGACACACACTGGGCGGCGGCGTTGCGAAAGCGTTGCGGCAGCGAAGATTTGTATGAAGAACGCGCCGCGCCGCTGCCGCTTTGATATAAAGGGCTTAATACTATTTCGAACATTACAGAAAAAAACCGCAACGCTTTCGCAAAGCCGCCCCGCCCAGTGTGTGTCGCGCTTAAACGCGTGGATCAGCTATTCGATTCTGCTCCATCGCTGAGCGATTATTAACCCCTAGACCCTGGATCAGCCATATATATGTTCCTGCCCGTGCCACAGGGGAGTGATGTGCACTGCCCGAAAATAACAACTCGTCTGTTATTTCTGTAGGAAGGATACGCCAATTGTGAGGAAGCCGAAAATTACTTCCACCGGCGCTCTCCTGTCTTGCAAACTACTGGTTTCCTACCGTGACGATTGCTTCATTGAGATGAATGGACCGTGGGATTTTATCACCAGCCCCCGATCTAGTGATTACTTCTTTAAAATGGAATTATTTATTGTTTCCTCGAGAATTGTGCTATCCAATGCAAAAAGAATTTTTCAAATCCGACTGGTAGTTCCAGAGGTTAACGCGTTCAAACTTTATTACCAATATTAGCATAGATTAGTACCTATATCTTGTTAGCTTTCGACGTACACACCTTTGCTTGTTTCTTTAGTCTGAAAATGTTATGAATGTGGGTAGGTAGCCCACTTTCTGTGAGATTACAAGTCAAAATAGATCGGCATGTTTTATTTTGTTTCAAAACATTTATTTTGGTCGCCCTATTTCGCTGGCAACTGCAGAGTTAGATTTTTATACCAATTCATCGAAATAAAGGTATATTTGTCAGGCAAACTAAATAAATTGCAAAAAACCAAGTGGGGAATTTATATAACCCCTCGAATGTGAGCTGACTATAGAGTTGTATAACCTCTTTCTCCGACAACTCTGCTTCAATATTTAGACAGCTTTTTCCAGGCTTTTTCCAAAGACAAAAGTCCCCATAGCTTTTTATGACCCCTCGGTCGCACTTACACATGTTAAGTTCGAAAGATCATAAAAGATCACCGAAGAGAGCGAAGGTGTTTATTATGATGGTTAGGTTTTACAACCTAGAGTTTATGGTTCAGTGAAAGTTGTTTTTGTCTTATACTACTTTAAAGTAAGATAATTAATGGGGTGATGACGTAATTATGACACGTGCGAAACAAACACGATAATAATGGTACCTCGCCGTTTGTAATCGGTCCAGGAGCTCTATTTTTGAATCGCTCTCCTCGCTTCGAGCGGTCGATTCTACTAATTTTCCTTCGACATCCGATACAAAAATCAGTAGAATCGACCGCTCGAAGCGAGGAGAGCGATTCAAAAATAGAGCTCCAATCATTTAGGCTCTACGACGAAACAAAAACATACATATTTTCATGCTATGTCCCTGACAGACACTAAATAATACCAATGAAGCATGATTATTGAAGTACCCTATATGTTATTCCAGGATATAAGCTATCACTGTACCAAGTTTCATCAAAATCCGTTGAGCCGTTACAGCGTGAAAGAGTAACAAACATCCCCACAAACATACTTACAAACTGTCGCCTATAAAATGTAGTAGGAGTAGGACAAACAGCTAAATACATAACCCTCCTCTTGGCTTCGCCGTGGTCGGGTAACCCGCTAGCGGGGAAGGCTAGCCCTTCATAAATAACGATGCCCGACGGCTCGGCGGCGAGTGCCCACTGAATGTCAAGTTCATCAAACCGGGAAGCGAGCTATTTCGGTCCCGCGCCGCGCGCACGCCGGCCGCAGCGTTTATTATCTGTGCTTCACTTTACACGCTCTTGTAATTATGTAATCGTAAATATAACAAGTCATATAAATTCTGAACCAATAACTTATATGAAAAAGGTCGGAGCACACATTTCCCATACTAAGTACATACTTTTAATTAAAAACCATAGGTACAGTCACAAACCGGGATGGTTGAGCCACTAGCTTATCATCTTAACTTGGATGTGTTACACGAATGACGCCATTTTTCGTTATCCCTCAGAGTGTTAAAACGGGTTTTGCAACCCAAAAAACAAGATCAAATACTAGCCTTAGTTCGTTTTTCAAAAACCAAAATCTGACAGCCACATTCTAATGATTATTGAAATGTGACCACAGCAACCCTTTTGTAACTCGATTTGCATTACACGGCCAAAATACGAACAATGGCAAGTGGCTCAACAATCCCGGTTCGTGACTGTACTTACAGAACACTTGGTTACGTCTTAAACTAGTAGGAATACATCTAAAATACAGTAAGAACAGATAAAAATATTTTTACAATTAAATTGGGATAAAAATTATAAAATAACAACGTCAGCGATAACCACATGAACTCATTGTATAAAATTAATTAAACATTTAAACCTACATATTTTTAAGGAAAATAAAATAGAAGAGATAAACATGACAATTCGGTTCCCGCCAAAAGCGTCTATGACAAACAAATCTTGGAAACAAGTCCAGGACTTGTTTCCAATTGGCCGTAAAGCTATATAAAAAAAAAGTTAATACATCGGTCGAAAACTTTTAGTTAACTTACTTTTTAGTTCACTGGAATTCTCCCACCGGAGAAAAACTTACTTCATCATACTTTCGTTCACAGACAATAAAAGTACAAATATTACCAACAAGGAACGTGTGTCGTAAGCCCTAAATGGTAAGATTTACAACCTGTCCCACTAACTAAACGAACTTAAATTAACTACAATTCAGAATAATGACCGTTAGTTTTGTCCCGGTTTCTAAACTATGGCTTTTACTTCGTACAGTAGTATATTACAAGAAGTTTCGAACCTCTTTGGTGGCGCGCGCGCTCCCTGTGGAGATCGCATCTTGCATATTTAGTATCGGAACCTATGGTGCCAATTAGCGGGAGGGTGCGGACAAAGGAAGCGGAGTAGCGGGAGGAGGTTGCTAATATAAATTTATATGGAGTTTGAAAATGAGAATGTGTGAGTGAGTTACAATATTGTAATCCATTTGACACGATTTTGACACCCATAGGACGCTTATTTTACGCCTCTATAAGGAGCCGCGGCCGCCAACCAAAGAGATCCTAACTCTATGGTATATTATGACGAAGGCGAAATACCGAAAACGCACGCAATTATACAGTCATTCAAAACACTTTGATTAAGACACTTTGGCAGTAACATTATTTATGTGTAACTACATACAGTTTTTTGCAAAATTTTCAGTAAAATTAATTCTAAATTTGTGATAATGGGACACTGGGAAAAGACATTTGTCTGGTGTCTCATGTAGATCTCATGTATTTAATGTTCCTTGGTATTACTAACAAAGTTTTAACTTTTTAAGTTGCTTTTAGGGTTCCGTACCACAAAGAGGAAAAAGGAACCTTTATCACTTCGTCGTTCGTTCGCGGGCAATAGTTAGTAACATACACTATACTTTCTAATGCGAACGAAGTCGCGGGGCATGAGCTAGTTAGTAATACAATTCATTGGACATTTTAACTTTTATTGGCGCAAAGAATGAAGTTCCGCATTTCATAATCAGCGGACAATATCAATAGATTTTACCATAATATCAAGATAACGTTTTATTTTAAACTAAACTAATAAAATGTAATACATACAACATCAGGGCCTGTTAGGTATTATCACTTATCAGAGTTCACAATCTTATCTTTCATAAACTTATGCATACCATAGAATATTTACCTGTACCTATCTTAAGTATTTAAAGTCCCGTTACTTGGGTTATATCAGTCTTCAAAGTATAATTTAGTATAAACTGCTATAGTGTTGGGTTCCAGCCAGAAGGAGAGAACCAGGGGGCCAATCGCGTTAATCCTGAATGATACTACCAAATCCAAACCATACCCAAAAACGTTATGCGGCATCCACACGTTTGGCAAACCTTTACAAACAAAAGCCAAACCCGTGTGGAACGATTGCGTTGTCCGCCAAGTATCTGTATCCACTATATCTGCTGTATCCACACGTTAGTTATAGCTATATCCTGGAATGAGGTATATAAAAATTTACGTGTATAAATATACCTAGTGTATTCATATGCAATAGGTAACAATCACTTGATAATAAGATACTTTTTAACGCGGACGAAGCCGCGGGGCGTCCGCTAGTAAGTATCATAGTAAACAATGTTTCTTTTCAGCGGTGATGTGTCTAAAAACAAAACGTGTGAAAGTCAGCAGCTGGAAAATTGACTTATGAATATGTAGGAGTTGGTACAGTCGACCACATTGGTTGTTCAGAAATGAGTAAAGAAGTAGATGTTATGGGAGTGTTATTGTGTGGTGTGCAGTACTCAGTACATAGTTTTTAGAAAACAATTGGCGGATGGTACATGAAAAGTGAAGTAAAAGGGAAAACCTGTTGAATTAACATGACAATATGTATACCTAGCAGTTAGCACACCCCTTTCACTCAATACGTATTTCTACCACAGGAGGATCAGCTGTGTGCGGACTGCGGACACGCAAAACCTAGGGTCTGTGTGTTGCGTTTATTGTATCCGAACCCGCTGTCGTTGCAGAGCAGTGTCTGACTGTGCTGCAACCGCATTTGTAGTCACGCGCCCGGGTTTCACCAACGACAGTATGACACAAAGGCAGGGCCCTATGCTGTTGGGTTTGTTGCTGTTTCTTCCCCTCCACCCGTACCACGTAGTTTGCAAGTCATGCACGTCAATCACAACAACTAGACGGTCATGCATGAGTGACAGCACGTAATGCATGTCATGCCGCGTGATCTTTTAGGGACCGCTGTATGTACCAATATGAAGGCAATAAACTTTCATTTCATTTCCAATTTTAAATAAACTATTTTGAATTTCAATGTTGCCGCACTGTCACTTCATCTATACGGCGACCCGTTGTGAGTGACATCACTTATTTGTCCAAACGCCCTTTAATCGCGACATAATCCACTTTATCACGAAGGTCTTATCTAAGAGGAAACTAGCGTCTAAATTTAAACCAAGGATGGCTTGTGTCACCACATAAACTTTTGAAACTTAGCAGGTTACCTTGTGGTTAGACGTAGAACCTTGCTACAATATAAATAAACATAAATAACAATAAAAAAATAGAGAGCGTCAGTGGCGTCGAGGATAGGACGCGGCCTATCATATCGAAAGGTCCGGAGTTCGATCCCCGACTGGGACATGTACCAATGGGGTTTTCTCGAAACTTAAGTACATTTACTGACTGCTCTCAAACGGTGAAGGAAAACATCGTGAGGAAACCTGCATACGCCGAAGAAGAAATTCTTAGGCGCATGTGAAGTCCACCAACCTGCACTGGGCTAGCGTGGTGGGCTATAGCCCGAACACTCTCTTTGAGAGGGTAGGCCTGAGCCCCAGTAGTGGGGGCATCTTATTAGGCTGTTGACGATGATGAAATAAACATAAATACAGCTCTTAAGTTCTCTCAAGTTAAGATGTGGTAATGTAAGTGTAGAATTAAACCGCCAGATACTTCAATATTCAATTCTTCCATACAACAATTAATATCATTTCTCTGACATCTTGCTCACACCCCGACCGTATGTCATCCCCCCGTGCCCCGCTTCCCCCCCGCAACCTTGCCAGCGCGCGATCCTCCCTTTCCCCAAATCTTAATGTTGCCAGTGTGCATTTTCAATTACCACTCAATATTCGATATCGTAATCAATAAACATCCGATTCTTTGAATAGAACCTAACATAAGTATGTAGAACCGACAGCCGCCCGTTGGGGCAGGCGAGTTCTGAGGTTCAGACCGCGGAGCTGTACGCGCAGCGTGGTACGCCCCCCTCCGCCAGGTGGACCGACGCCCTAGAAGATGGCCAGAAGCGGGTGTGGTGGTGTTTATTGGGGAGGCATATGTACAGCAATAGACGCTATGCTATGATGAAGTATGTAGATAGTAAAAGCCAGAATAAACTGTTATTTTAATGGATTTGTTAGAATGTTTTCCCAGACACATTATTTTCTTTGTAGCGAATATTTACCAATTATTTTTCACGGCAGCAAATTTTCACATTCACTTTTTCCCAATCGCTTTTGATTAAAAACCTACCTTATAATTAAATATTTATAAAACCGGATACTTATTATAAATTAATTTAAAACCAGTCTCATAGGAAATAAAAATTAGTAAGAAAACTTACCTACCACTAAAATGCCGCATAGATTCTTTTTCCTGCATTCGACACAGAAATAAAGGAACTTGGTATAATAAGTTCCTTTGAAGGAACTACAAGGACAAAAAGTCTCAGTAGATCCTTCAAAGGAACTGCTGAGAACAAACGCTCATTTTTACCTTCTTGGTTTTATTTTTATAGCACCTAATTTAATGACGGACATAAAGATCCTCGACCGCGAATAAGTTGCAACATTTTACTAAAATTCTAAGAAAGGAAGAAGAGTCAGGAATGTATTCACATGAAGCCAACTTTTTTCTTCCCGGAATGCGTGGCATTCCAGCGGACGGGCTTGCCATACTTTACCGAGAACTTGAATATTCTTTTTATTCGCTTGCAACATCTACATGCAGGTGTCAAATCCGGTAATTGATTTCTTTAGCAACAAATGTTACTTATTATAAAATACATGTAATGTTTATTTCTTTTTGGTTACATATATGACGAAAACCTTTAATACTATTACAAGACTCTGCGTAGCAGTAAGCATAATGTGTTATAGAGTTATTATTATAAATCGACATTAACAGGCATTCTCTTTATAACAGATAGTATTAAAAAGATAAAAAAAGAAACATGAGAAAGTAAAAGAAACTGCTGAATAAACAATCAGTAATAATCAGTCAATAATAACATCAAAGTAGACATCTATTATCCGAAAGAAACGTGTCACTTAGATAAGATTTAATTGTGTTCTCAGATTCATCTTATCTTATCACATTGCAGAATGAGAGACATTTACTTTGCGGTCCAATTCATAAGCTGCAAGTAGCTTTGCAAAGCGTTTCGAGTCCTGGAGTCGTGATTTTGAAAACTCGATTCGATTGTGCAGAACTCGTGGCGCTCATAAACTCGAAATCTCGAGTCTAACAATGAATTGAGTTCCAAAAAATGTATGTGGTCAACAATCATAACGAGATTTATCATTTCTCTTTAGAAAGTAGTTGTCTAGGATCAATAGTTTCGGAGTTGATGCGGTTTTAAGTTTGACAGCTGTCATCTGAAATGAAGAACTCGTCGAGATCCATCATTTTTCTTTACGAACTAGTAGTCTACGATCAATAGGTTCCGAGTCACAGCGGTTTTAAGTTTGACAGCTGTCATCAGAAATGAATATCTCGACGAAGAACTTGACGTGTAAGTGTTCAGATATTTTTGGTTAGTGTGTGTATAGAAATTATTGATAAGCACCTGCTCAGATATGAATGAAGTAATGAATGTTCAGATATTAATGGTAACTGTAGTGTATAGAACTTATTGACATTTTAAATGTTCAGAAGTATTTGGTCACCTTGTCTGCTACGATATATCTGACGGCGAGACTGTAATTCAAAACTTGTAGGTATACTTTCATATAAGCGGTTGAGTCCGTGAGCGTCAGTGGCATCGGGGATAAGACGCGGCCTATCATATCGAAAGGTCCGAAGTTGGATCCCCGGCTGGGCCATGTACTAATAGGTTTTTCTCGGAACTTATGTACTGCTCTCAAACGGTGAAGGAAAAACATCGAGAGGAAACCTGCATACCTCGAAGAAGAAATTCTTAGGCGCATGTGAAGTCCACCAACCCGCACTGAGCTAGCGTGGTGGACTATATTATAGCCCGAACGCTCTCGTTGAGAGGGTAGGCCTGAGCCCCAGCAGTGAGGACATATTAATAGGCGACTGATGACACGCCACCGCATTCGGAATCATTGATGAGTGAAAATACTGTGAAAGCAAATTGTAAGGGGTAACTCTGCGCGACTGTGCACCGAAATCATCTGTTGTCTCCTTCTGACCTCACAATGGATACTTTGAAAATAAGAGAAATCGCTACCCGCTCCCGCCTGTGACTCCCGCCGCCCCTGTAAGAGACATTGCGTAAAAAGAATGATCCAACGTACCGTAACTGGCACTTTCTCAGCGAAAACCGAAGTTACTCGCTCGAGACGGGATAATACTTGCGAACGCGTCTGGTCTAGTGCCATTACTTCATTGTTACGGCCACTTGTCTCGTTAATACCGACTTAATTTAGTTTACGATTTGTTTTTGCGACTAATATTCTCACGGGCATTCCATCTTAACCACTGTGAAAGCCTAAGGCGTCATCCTAATACAACGCGAGTCAGCAAATTTTAACATTGAAAATGTTTTTTCGATGGCGTTGGTAGAGCACCCATTTCAAGGAAAAGTGCGAAATCGCCCTGGCGTCGTGAAATTTAAAGCTACGTGGATGATTGGGGTGTCCAAAGATGCGTCTCGGCAAGGGCTACAATATGACTTAATTTTTTTTTGGAAAAGTCAAAAACTTTTTTTGTATTAAATGGTTTTCCGCCAACCCGCACTGGGCTAGCGTGATGGACTATAGCCCGAACGCCCTTGTTGAGAGGGTAGGCCTGAGCCCCAGTAGGGGGGACATGTTGATTTGATTTTGATTTGAAATGGTTTTCCAAACCGCACTAGCAAAATTCTGACTAGTCTATGGTAAAAAAGGGTTCCTGATCAGTGAGGTGTGTATGGCTCTCTGGACCCCCTCCATCCGTACTGCGGACAGCCACTATCAGATCTCACGCAAATCTTCCCCTGACAGAGATGAAACAAAGTGACATCGATAATTACTGCTTCATCATCATCATCAACAGCCTATTAACATGTCCCCACTGCTGGGGCTCAGGCCTACCCTCTCAACGAGGATGTTCGGGCTATAGTCCACCACGCTAGCCCAGTGCGGGTTGGTGGACTTCACATGCGCCTAAGAATTTCTTCTTCAGCATATACAGGTTTCCTCACGATGTTTTCCTTCACCGTTTGAAAGCAGTCAGTAAATTTACTTTAAGTATCGAGAAAAAACCCATTGGTACATGGCCCAACCGGGGAACGAACTCCGGATAGATAGGTCGCGTCTTATCCCCGACGCCACTGACGCTCTTGTAGACAAGTTAATAAATGTCAATCAACATGTCGATAATATCTAAAAGTTTGACAATCGTAACAAATTATATGCGACAGCTGAACGCATTCAATTAACGTCCGCTGAGAGATCAATCCTAGACGTATTTTTAGATCCGACCTACGGCAACACAACGAACGCGACCTGTCATAGAACAAAGAAAATACAAATATTTACCTGTAGGCAAGTTTCATTTTCTATAGTAACAAGTTCTTAAAACAAATCGAGCGAATGTGATAGGCGAATTGGTAATAGAAGCCGGGAACGACCTAGACTGACATACGAGGATCAGATAGAGCGGGTGCTCACAGACGGACACGTAAAGAGCACTCGCGTCCCGCGGCGAGCGTGTGTGAAGAGAATGATGAAACTGAGCGAAGCGAAAGAGGTGTGTCAGGATCGCGGTACTTGCCGCGCCGTTCTCTGCCTATCCCGTCAGGGACAAAGCGTAAAGATGTGGGTATGTACAATTTTTTTAAAGGTCAACTATTTTAAAAGCGGGATCTATTATTTTTAAAACGCAAACCATTAATCGTATGCATTGCATTTAAATACAATCATTTTCATATTACTTTGTTTCAATAATAATAGCGACCCAAACTGGACCAACAGTAACTGGCCAGGATTGGACCATTGGCAAAGTAGGAATAATCTACGCAAACTGGGGAGCACTCACCGGACACTGCGGCCTGAACAAACACATGTTCAACCCCAAGCACCGGGACACTAAAGTGTGCACACTCCGCCAGGAAGCAGAGGAGCAACTGTGCAAGTGTGGCCCGCTGATGCGTAAAAGAAACAACCATCTGGGCAACTACCTACTCAATTCAACCTGATGAAGTAACAAATCAGTGCCAATTGATACAAAGCTACTGAAGGTAAGGAGGCGATCACAATAGATCAGCAATGGTCGCAGTGATAAAGCCTTGAACGAGCCCCATCACAAATAATAACAATAATGTAATATCAAAGCAGTGTCCCCTCTGTGCGACTACCTACATCACGTTGGTATAGGTCAGTGACACGGTATGGTATGTGGGCGAAGGAACATTACTTTATACTTTTTGCCTCGTATCGGTCGTTTGATTTATGCAAATGGCTCACGATTGGCCCATACAATGACCCTTAACTGTTCAATTAAGATATCATAATTAAATATATATTTTTTGCGAGCATATACCTACGCCTTATCAAGCCCGCTCGATTCATTCATGCATTCATTCACTCGTTCATTTTATTTTAAGGTGGTTTTGGCGCCATAAGCTTATAGCTCTGGCTCATTTTTCGTCTTTTTAATCATTATTATCTAATGATTGATTCATTCGTTACAAATTAAATTAACTAGGTAATGAAATGAATGTTATTGGAATTTAGAATTCCAAGTCAAACCGCAGACTGATATTATTTCGGTTCAAAGTGGTTATTTCGACAAAACGGCTATTGACCATAAACAAGTAGACATCTAATTTATTAAACGGCTTGGGTAACTTACTATAAGTACCTATGTTTGAAGCAAGCGTCTGTCTAACAAAAGACAAGCGGCTTTTTGGCGGTATTTTGTCAGAGATGGTTGTCGTTTTTGTTTAGTTTTCCAAAAAATATATATTGTGGGTTTTGGTGTATATTTGTGATAGTTTCATATGCAACAAGAGCCTATTAAAGTGTATATTGTGCGGGATAGTTAAATAAAAGCGTGTAACGACTCTACCGGATCGTTCCTAAATGTCCCTTGTTATTCTTCATTAAACCTACTATCGGTTTAATGCGGACATGAACCTGCAGTGTGGATCACCGAATGGCACTGTTGTGCCCTCGTGGAGGCCGTGCTGCGGTTTTATTAAAAATCGCCGACTAACTCTAGTCGTGCACTGTTTTTGTTGAGGCCGTGCTGTAACCGCCGGTTTAAATAAATATAAGAAATAATACTTTAAATAAGACAGGGCTGTATGGACGAAGCTTCCCTTGCCCGTCCTCAATAGAGGACAAATCAACAACAACAAAAGACAAGCAAGAAGCAAGCCATAATCAAACAAACTCGTGTTAAAAAAATATAGTCTTAATTTTCCCCACTATCTAATTTACCCAAGTCGTTTGACTAAACAGACTCTAAGCAATTTGAATTTTGCATTATTATTTTTACTGTAATATGAATATTTATTTAATTTCTTTGATAATCCTACTAATATATTATATTATAAAGGCGAAAGTTTGTAAGGATGTTTGGATGTAAGGATGTTTGTTACTTTTTCACGCAAAAACTACCGAACAGATTTTGATGAAACTTGGTACAGTGATAGCATAAATCCTGGAATAACATATAGGCTACCTTTCAACGCGGACAAAGTCGCGGGGCGTACGCTAATACCCCTAAGTAACAAAACACCTACATAGAGGGCGCTGTTTCACAATATACGCGGGAAAAAGCTAATTGTAAATAAACAATAGATCGAGTTCCTAAGGCCGTAGGTAATACAAACTTGTTTGCTATTAAAGTCCCTGGCACATGATAGCAAGATGTAAAGAGAAACTGAATAAGATCTCTAGATAAGATAACATGTCCACAGCTGTCTCAAACCTCATTGCTATTCCAAACATGGCGTTACCTGCAAAGAGAAAAACATATGTTATTAAAAAACCGTCTGCACGGGAATGCAACCCACGTGCCCGCACCGTTAACCGCTGCGCTGAGCCGGTGGGTGTGATATGAATACTGATTGGCAAGTGCAGTTTCGAGATCCTAGCTGGGTATATCAGGACTCGCTGATTCCCGCGGCTTCGCCTGCGTTGAAAAGTTATTCCCCTGGGAACAGCTTTTCCCGAGGTACGACCTATGAGGACCAGATAGAGCGGGTGCTCAAAAACACGTGAGGAGCACTCGCGTCCCGCGGCGAGCGTGTGTCAAGAGAATGGTGAGACTGAGCGAAGCGAAAGAGGTGTCCTCAGGATCGCGGTACTTCATCATCATCATCAGCCTGTACTTTCCCCAAGGCGCGCCACTGAACCCAATCCTCGGTTCTCCGCATCCAATCACTGCCAGCCTCACGCAGGTCGTCGCTCCATCTAGCCGGGGGGCGTCCCACACTACGCTTGCCAAGTCGTGGTCTCCACTCCAGAACTCGTCTACCCCAGCGGTTATCGGTTACCGCGGTACTTGGCGCTCCGATATTTCACATAGCGTGAAGAAATGTATGTAAAAATGTTGGTTCCGGCCGTAGAACCTAAATTGGTGGTAAAATTAAAGGTTGTTTCCCCAGGGTCGAGACGGCGGCCATATTGCTCTAAGAGTTCGACCAAAGACGTTAGAAGAGTGAACGTAAGTGCGGAATCTCAGAACAACGGGTCTGACTGAAACGCAAGCACACATACGCAGTGATCGCCTACACTAGCACATAGAGATAAGCGCGTCGCAAGCTCTTCAGCGCTCTGAAGCGCGTTTCGGACCCGCTGTTCTGAGTTTCCGCACTTACGTTCACTCTGCGTGTAGTCACTCACTCAAAATGACTATGAACTTATCTTCTAGGGGCCAGGAATACCCGGCGACGCTTCAACCCGTCTGTTGCGCCAAACCACTGTCCTCAAAACGGTGCCCCAATCAGTCCTTTTTGTGGACTTCACATATATACATCTTAGAATAGTAATTGTATTTTTTGGATTTAGTCACGATGTTTTCTTTCGCTGAAAAACCTGTCATTTTCAAACAAACCGTAATTAAATTTTGAAAAATCATTGTTACCGGCCAGGTTCGAACCCACGACGTCATGAACGCGAGGCGAGTGCGCTACCAACTGGGCTACCACCGCTTCAAACGGCTATGATATCTGACACCTTCCCAATTCAGTAGATAGTCCGCAGCTGTTTAGTGTGTACGTGTTTATTCGGTAAACATTGAGTTCCCGTGTCTTGTTTCAAACATATCAATGTTAACCCGTTGCCGTAGATGGCCGTCCAAGCCAAATGGGTCCATGGGCAGAATCTACATTCTGAGAATAAATCGCTCCCACCGTTCCGTCTGAGCTGCTCCTCCTTTTCGGCGAAGGAAAACATCGTGAGGAAAAAATCTGCTTAAGCCGAAGATTAGAATAAATACAGGGTGGAATTTTGTAATGCCACCTGGAGGGAAAGTACTCATAATACTGCAGATAGAAAATTTTACTCAAAGAAAACATTCCTTTATTTTTGAAAGGAAAGAAAACTGCATTCAAAGATTTTTTAAAATTCGCTTGCCACACCCGGGAATCGAACCGACTAAAATCTGTTAAAATTCCACCTGTGTACCCGTAGGTACCTATATGAATAACTTCACCAAAAAACGGAACGGTGCCCCGTTGGTGGGCAGAGGTTTGGCACAAAAAGCCAATTTTTTTCAAACTGGGCTTTACGGCTCTGGAAGCAAAGTCCTTTTGAGCCAGTCTTCACTATTTGTTTCGTTGAATGATATGAAGTTTTTTTTCTTTTTCTTTTAATTGCCGTTTGTTTGTTTAAATAAAGGGTCGAGTGTGGCCAGGTATTCCTAACCCCCTAAGAAGATAAGATAAGACTTATTTAATTCTTAGAAAGTTAACAAGTACCTACTTACCTTGTATAAATTGTCAATTGTCATGTTTCTATCAATTGTTATGTATTCGTACCAACGTGTTCCAACTACACCTGTCTGTTAGCAACCTGTCTCCGAGCGTTGTTTCTATCCAGTCATGCATGGACAATGTGCTGTCTCCGCATGACTGCCGGCTGTGCTGTCACGTACGATACGGCAAAATGCGGGACAGGGAAGAAACACATCGGGCGAAAGTCGGGACTTTAGTAATAATATGACAATGTCCACAAAAATGCAAAGAGAATGGTAGTAGATAAGGCCTTTGCCTAGTAATTTGTGTGACATTTCAAAATAGCTACAACATAGCACAACTAAAAATATGAATAATACGAGTAGGGATAGAACCACTTTGCCGAAAAAGTCATACTATAGATATTGTTATATATATTTTTTTATTTCATTTAACTCAACTTTTAATCGTTAACTAAAAACTTAATTAACTGTTTTTAAAATAACTTTTAGAAGGAAAAGAACCTATGCAATTCTTTAAAATACGGCTCTTTTTGGTTAAGCACAATATTATAGTTCCGCGGGTCTTTTATATAATTCCGAAAGGACGTCCCGCGTAAATTCGGGACACCTGGCAACACTATGCATAGTGCCGTCACACTTGTTAGGAGCCGTGTGCGAAGTGTCATTGCTCCACTCTACTTGCAAAATGAAAGTTAAATAAAGGGCGGTGTAGATTTACGGCAATACGGTTATTACATACGGCAGCTGTTTGGCTGATCGCTTAATTCGTTTTGAAAACATCTGACTTCGAACGAGGTATGCTGTGGACAACTCAAAGGTTAACCAACTAAGATAGTCACCATCCCATCAGTCAGCCAGCAAAAATAAATAGAAAATCTGTGAATAATCGTCATAGAGTTAGGATCTCTTTGGTGGGTTCACAGCCCCTGGAGTAATTGATTTTTCCTTCATGATAATCGTCGATTGGCGCGTGCGTTTCTTCAGGATATTGGTTAGGCCTGGTTGGGGAGGAAGGCGCTCTAGCACTAATATTTTGGGATCGTTTGGTCTGAACGACCATAGGGAAATTTTTGTCTTGGATAGTTTTGGTAAACTGGCTATAAGCTCTACGAAGAGATATTATAGGACCCACTCGTAGAAAAAGAAGTTAGACATACAATATCGAAGGCAGCCTCCTATCTGTCCTTTTGCCAAAAATTAAATTTTGGTCTTGATACCTTGTGAAGAATATCAAAGGCAGTCAAGCAAGTCAAAGATCTTGGTACAATGAGTAGAAAGTTGAAAGTTCCATGACAGTCGGAAGTCAGATTGCTGCCTTTGATTCTATACGCCTCAAGGGTTTTCAAACAGGGATAAACCCGAGATTCTTTCAGGTAACTTTTATTAGGTAGTGTACCTACCTACATTCCGTAGTCAGAATTTCAGATGATGCTTAGGTACAGACGCCAAGAATCACTATAAACCGTTTAAAACTCATCCATCAATTACCAGGACCACATAAATTGCAGAAGATGAATGGCGCAGTATCAAGTCTTGTAATCAATGTCTTGCCCGTTCGTTAGCAAATTAATTGGCGACTTATCTGATACGCTAGGGCTATCGCTGTCCGATCATAATTGCATGTATTACAATTGTAATTTATCGTAGATCTCATCAGTAATTTAAGGGCAGTGAACTATTGCTCTGGGTTTAATAGGACTGTGGTCGGAAGCTGAACGGTTTACCCGTTAAGTGGGAAGTTAGTATATCTTTGTTAGAACCAATTTATGCAATGGAAATAACAATGATGATAATTAGTCAAAGACAGGTTCAGTGACATTTTTTAAACCTCACAAGCATACTCATAGTTTCAGCTCAATCCGTCCAGTAGTTTCCGATATATCAGCCGTACAGATAGGCGGACAAAACTTTTGCTTTATGGGACGGGTCTGATGTTTTGGGGGATCGTCAGAGATAGGTACTGTAAACTATAA
This sequence comes from Metalampra italica, assembly GCA_949699065.1. Classification (NCBI taxonomy): domain Eukaryota; kingdom Metazoa; phylum Arthropoda; class Insecta; order Lepidoptera; family Oecophoridae; genus Metalampra; species Metalampra italica. The sequence continues at coordinate 5,756,369 of OX452991.1, read as the reverse complement.
TTGCGGAACGCATAAATAATTTAAAAACCCACCTAATGTTGGACACAAACCCTAACCACAGATTAGATAAAACGGCTTGCCTGATCAGGAGTTATACGGCTCTCTGGACGTCATCCATCCGTACTCGGGACGGGACAGCTACCATCAAATCTCACCCAAATCGTTCCCTGGCGGAGACCTAATCTAATGTGCTCTCTAAACGATCATGCGGCATGACATGCAAAACGTGCTGTCACTCATGCATGACCGTCTAGCTGTAGTGATTGACGTGCATGACATGCAAACTACGTGCATGATATGCAAATTACGTGCTGGCCGTTGCTTCACTGTATTGATGATAGCAAGCATGATGGTCCATCATGCAGCATGATATTCACGTAAACGTTGCATGTCATGGAAGCATTATCGTTTAGGGACACTTTAAGGGCTCAAAGTGACCTCGAATGTCTGAAAATGGTGTCCTGGTTCATATTTTGTATTGATATTTTGTATTAGTATTTGAGTAGTAAGTATAGAGTAATAATATAGGCTATTATAATCTTCATTTACACGGTGGTGGGACAAATTATGACAGGTGCGACAAGCAGGCCGCGCCCGGTGACATCATGTAGCGTGCTCTGCTCCACTGCGCACAATGGACGCTATTCGCAGAGAATGGAGGTATCTGCTTTATACTTGGAAATCTAGTCCAAGATTACTCTATGTTAACTTAGTATTCAGCAGCTAAAGGCAAGACTCAAAGAGTAATTCAGCACTCAACACCTTTTAAATTTTTTCTAACTGGTCACATTTCTTTCACACTCACCCATCAACACTTGAGAGGTTAATTGATTTTTAAAAATACCTAATCTAAACAGACGTGTGTAAATTTGTGCAAACATTATTATTATCATCAAGTATCTTATAATAAAATTTTAAGGGTTATTTAAACTGTACCTAAGTAAGTTCAATAACTCTTTTGGCGGGAGCCGAATTATCATTGGGGATGTGAAACCTTAGTGCAAATCGCCAACTATATACCTAGGTTTATATTACCTAGTGATGCCGTATTTTCGAGCACTACCGTGCTGAAACTGCCGGTTTTTAAAAATAACTATATGGCTTTACATATATTTTAAACTAGCTGTTGCCCGCGACTTCGTCCGCGTGGATTTTGGAAGTAGGTACCTATCTCTGCTATGTACAGACATACATCGTCTAGTTATAATTTTCCAATGGTAAAATGGATCATTCTAAGTACCTTCACCATAATTTAAGGTATACCATACCTTCAGGAACAAACTATGAACACCGTAACCAATTTGGTGAAGACAGATAAAAATTTAAAAAATTGTTGTTTTCACTTCTATTGCTCATAAGACTTCTCATATCAATTTTTATTATACGTGTGTATTTTTTAACTAATACAGTATGGGCAAAACCAAAACCATAGGAGATACAGGGAAACTGTCTTAGGAACCTTTAGGTATTTTTTCGTGATAACAATTTTGACATAGTAATCGGAGCAGCTGGAGTTCAGGTGGCATGCATGAATAAGTAGTAAGTACCTAAGTACTTTGCACAGTCTGTTTTATAAGAAAATATTTTATTAAATTTGACTAACTTCTGCTGCTTGGATTTTTTTCTTCCGATACAATAAAATGATTCTAACATGAAACTAAGTCGATACGCATTTTTTAAAAATAATAAAAATTATTTTTCACTGGCGTTCTATGCGAAAACATTTTATTGAATTTGACTAACTTCTGCTGCTCAGATTTTTTTCTTCCGATATAATGAAGTGATCCCTACATGAAACTGAGTCGAACCGCATTAAAAAATATATGTGCAAATTGTCTCATTTTTATGGACAACACACGCTTGACCAAAAAATTTCTATGTCATAAGACACTTTCCCTGCATCTCCTATGGTTTCGGACTTGCCTATACTGTCCCAGTTAAAAAAAACACTGATATCTCCTATGTCTATGACATCGTCTTGTTACGTTAAATGATTTATCTGTAAATGACGATAACTTTTTTCGCTGTCATCCGATTTCAATAAAACAAAGCCTATAAGTTGCGCCAGGCTGTGCTTAATCTACCTGTGAAAACCGCAAGAAAATCCGTTCAGTAGTTTCGGAGATTAGCGATTACAGACAGACAGAAAGACAGAAAGAAAGAAAGACAGAAAGACAGACAGACAGAAAGACAGAAAGACAAAAAAATTTAAAAATGCTTTTTTGTGTTCTGTTACTCTTTTTTTATCGTCCACACTCATTTTTTTATAAATTTATTCAAAGTACAGACACACGGTTTCTACAGATTTATTATAAGTATAGATAAGATATGGCTTAAAGGTGTAGTAACCAAACCGAAACCTCATTAAAAAATAAGTTTCAATTGAAATTCGCAAAATCTCACGATAAACAATTTTTAACACTCATTATTAAGTAACCAAATAACAAGTATTCCAGCTGGCTGTTGTTTAAGCCCGTTTAGTCCACCATTTAAACACAATCGTGCAGAATTATGATAATTTCGCAATTAGACGCAAGGTTGGCCGCAAATGATGTAACTCTTCAAGATTGATACACTGACATAGATAAGTTTTTACTTAGATACTTTTGAATTCAGTTTAAGTTATTAATAATTTTAAAAGCGAGGTTAATGGTTAGCTACCAAAGTTTGAGGACGATGAATAATTTGAGGGCAAATCGAAATAAAACGCATCACGGTCAAATTTATAATCCACAAGCTGTTTTCCGCGGCTTTGCCCGAATAGGTACTTACAAACAATCTATTCTATATACATAGGTGGACGGATAATTAGAAACAGGGCTAGATTTTCATACAATCGAGGTTACTTTGAAGCCATGGTTCTCCGTGAAGGATTGATCGGGGCACGATCTGATGACGGTCATCGAGAGAGTACATGGAGGATTTTCAGATCGCTATAGATATCCAACTGATCAGATGTGCCGCTTGGGAGCAGCATCGTCATGTAGAAAAAAACCTGTAAAATGGCATAAAAATGTATGAAAATCTTAAAGTTAAGGAATCATGACGATGCTGGTCCCAAACGGCTAATCTGATCAGTTGGATATCTATAGCGATCTAGAAGTCCTCCATCTACTCTCTCGATGACCGTCATCAGATCACGCCCCGAATAATCCTTCACGGAGCACCATGGCTTCAAAGTGACCTCGATTGTATGAAAATCTTGCCCTGTTTCTAATTATCCGTCCACCTATGTATTTGACATTGTTATAAAAATATCATTTTATGAGTCAGTATGATGAAAATATTGACACTGCATTAATTCTGACATTTCTATTATATTTTTTTACATTTACGAATATATTTTATTTTTATTTTACTGCGAATGATGAATTGTATCACAATATTTACGAGATCAGTACGAATAAATGAATATGAATATACTTAGGTACCTACTGTTAAGTTTCATCAAAATAGGTTCCGTAGTTTTACGTGAAAGAGTAAACAAACATCCTTACAAACTGTCGCCTAATATTAGTAGGACAGGTACAGATTAATATACTTCTTGCAGTAATTAATTTGTAACTAAGTAGTATAGAAATGTTGAATAACTAATTTACTAACTTAAATATACAATTTATGTTGGGTTTGCTTGACCTCAATATTACCTATTCACTCTTATACAGGGTGAAGAGTTGAGATGGGGCATCTCTATCAGAACCGTTAGCTACAAGAAAATGTACTTAGCAGATGAACCCGAACTTATGGAGTATTTAATTTTACTTCTGCATTCACAGATTTTAATAAAAATGCAGTCATCGAGAAAAACGGCAATTTTCATAAAAATAACGTCATCTTATTCGATCTTTTTACTGATAATGAACATAAATCTACAGAAACAAAGTTCCATTAAAATCCTGATGAGAAAATGTCTCAAAATTTTTGGATTTTTTTTTCAGTCACGGGACCTAGGTCCAGGTTAGTATTAGAACTCCCAGAAAACGCACAAATAAAATCCCCTTCCATTCACAAAATAGCATTATTTAAAAAATAGCTTAATCTTAGTTTTAGTCGCTTGGTCAATGGCATTACCACAGAGGACTATAATAATTATATAATTATTTACGGGTCTTACACACGAAAATAATAATATAAATAATATATGTAAATAATCATATAATTATGAATACAAAGCGCGAAAGTCTAAAAGGACTTAAATAGTTTGTACGCAATTACTAACCTACTTACCTTGATTTATGTTTGAGAGGGCATTTTTTTCGCACTAGACCAAAAGTACCTAACTAATAACAATGTCAATGTATATTTGCAAATATTTCCTAGCTACACAATATTCCTGATGTTGGACCAATCTTATTCTAACAGTGCAATCTCCATATAAATGTATTTATTCGCATTTTGATAGCAAATCTGAGCGATCTGACCTTACCGCTAATATAAGTTCATAGATTGCTCTAAAAGATTACCTACTATTATTGTATGCAAATTTATAATCCAAAAAACTTGTACAGACCGGTGGCTTTAAGATTTATAGCGCCATCTCGTATAGTTGGAGGTGGTCGAGTACTCGTTCATAATTGTGTTATTTAATAGTTGTTTTGTTAACAGGCATTTGCACGCGGCACCGGCTGCCGGACAAAGAATTTATAGTAGTAATTATTTTTTATAATAATAAAAATGGCGTCCCTCGGCGAGCGTGTATGCAGAGAATGATGAGACTAAGCGAAGCGAAAGAGGGTGCTCCGTTCTTTGTGTCTACCCCGACAGGGACATAGCGTGAAGATTGAATATGTATGGTTAGTTTATGGTTAGGTTAGGTTATGAACCGAAAAGTAAACATAGGCTACATTTATCACGGAAAAACAAGTTGCCGTGCGAAACGATCGAGGAACGGTTCTGGTTAAAGAAAGTGCAAGGCAACAAAAAAAAGTCAGTAAACTATAATCAGTTATCTTTAATTTATAGCTTGTCTAAATAGTTACGACACAACTATTAAAGTTAAATTAAAAACCTATCATTGGTTAATGAGGTTAATTAACGTTAAAAATATTTGGCCGTCGGTAAACTCAGAGATGAAACCAAAAGTCTCATGTTAAAGAATATTTTTTTTTGTCAAATTTATCCCTCGAAGGGAAAGGCAAAGGGTCACTGCCCATACAGCCATGTCTTCAGTTTGAATCTTTTTAGTCTTCTTCTTTTCGGTTATATTCTTCAGCGTTGAGTTCAAGTTCAAGGCCGGAGCCAAGTCTTCTTTATTTTGTTTTCTTCAGGTCTGAATAATCTTCAGAGTTGAGTTCAAGCTCAAGGCCGAAGCCAAGTCTTCTTTATTTTGTTTTCTTCAGGTCTGAATAATCTTCAGAGTTGAGTTCAAGCTCAAGGCCGAAGCCAAGTCTTCTTTATTTTGTTTTCTTCAGGTCTGAATAATCTTCAGTGTCGAGTTCAAGTTCTAGGCCGGAGCCAAGTCTTCTTTTTCGTGTTTTTTTTTAATGTCAAGTCAATTAGTCAAGTCAAGTAGTTTTAAATGTCATTCACAGTTGAAAGGACAAAATCATATAGAGAAGGAAAACAATCTCTATTTTTCAAAAGTTGTGGGAGAGAGCGCGGGATTTCTTCCACATTTTTAAAAATACTTAGAAGGCGGTCTATAAAAACTGTTAAAGAATAAATATAAGAATGAGTGAGTGAATGAATAAATGACATTTATATGCGAGAAGCTGGTATGTACCTCTAATAAAGTTGATAAAAACTTATTTGTTTCACTCACATCTATGCAGAACTGAAATAGTAGTTGAGTTCTAAATGAACACAGTGGCGTATTTAATTTGTTTATTAATAAGCGACATATTTTTCGACCATTTTCAAAACAATCTACACACTTCGCAAACATTAAAAGTACATTCCATTCATAATTTTGTTTACAATTTATGGCTGTTTTTGAGCCTTCATTATAATTTATTCTAGTTTCCGACAAATAATATTTTTAGTTACCTACCTACTTGAATGCGAGTTTATTGCGTGCCTTGTAGAGTGAGGTCTACTCTAGGTCAGCCGGTTTGACTCTATTAAAGTTGGAAAATTCCCGAAAAGCATTTGAACTTGTGACATTCATTTTTGGGAAGCTGAAATTCCATTCCCGAGTACCTACTTATCAAACTATTGCCTATCTAAATTAATTGCTTTAATCGATATTACTATACGTATACCTAACTTACAACTTTATTATATTACCTAAAGAGTTCTTTTAGCTCTTGCGGTTATGCCCTCCCATTTCTGACACTGAATTCACAGACAAGAACAAGCAACAATTAAACTCTTTAATTAACTAACTAGATCATTAACTTTTATGAATCTTTAGTACTTAATAGCTTCTAGGCTGAATCTTAGACACTTTACTTTGACCCTGATGATTTGTGCTGACCCAGTGATGTCACTTTGAGGCAAATGTCAACTACGAATGCTCAACTAGCCACCGCGTCGGTCGGTGTTTTCAACAAATATGTTTTTGTGTTGGTCCTTCTAGCCGGATGAAGCCATATATTACGTCTGAAAAGATTAAATGGTCGAAAAATGATTCAAACACTTAAGGTGTCTGGTCCAACCACTTAGGTCGCTGATCCAACGGTTTGGGGTCGCTGATCCAACAAGCAGGTGCTCGGGGTAGCTGATACAAAATAGAAATAGAGTAACTGAGTGGGACAGAACATTACCTGAGACTGTTGTTGAGTAAGTAGGTATATATGTTTTATTTATTTATTAATATCTAATACATTTAGGGCTTCTTTCACCACTTGCTGATAAAGTCCCAGATACCCTATATAAAGGTTATCTACCAGATATCCTCTTTTTTCTGTTTCACAGGTATCTGATTGCCTATATCTTATATATTTTATATAGTCTATCACACAGATTTATCTAATAGATTAATTTATCACTAAGATTACTATCTGTAACAATATCAGGAAGTGGTGAAAGAAGCCCTTAATTTACATAATATTTTGTTCAGACCGTCCTACATAAACTACTGGGTTTATCTGCAGGATGGTATACCAGGTTGTATGGACCCAGATGATCCGCTAACGTAGGATATACCCACCTAGATAACTAAAGGTAAAAGAGTCCGGAAGTAAACACAGAAGAAGACAATGAATTTACAAAGTAACCACAAGTACGTCATCTCATCCTTTTTCTAAAAGCTTCGGGTTTTCAAGTTGAGTCACACCTACTAAATCGTCAAAGCAAACTCCGCAAACAATCGACGGAAGTGAACGAAATACAACTATTAGCACAGATTTAACAGGTGACTGCAATTAACTGTACCAGTATTGTCCATTTTGGAAGCATTATAGTAGAGTACATATTACATGGACACATTTAGCTGTAAGTACACTTGGATAGATAGAGTGAACGAGTCGATTCTATTCTATATCTAGTAATGTGTGAGTGCGTTCCATTCACCGAAATTATCAGTCTATCGGCCTATTTTGGGAGAGCAGGTTATTTTTTTCGTAATCATACGGCAAGGGTCGTAGATCATACAGCTAATTCATGATATAAAAAAATATTTTTATGTTGTACCTACGTACATTACAAATAGGTACGTCTGTACGTACGCAAGCCTAATGCCAACTTAAGATTTTGTCTTTGTACTATGGGATTAGACAAGGATAGGATAATTAACAAATATAACATCCGGAACAGGACCAACTTGTCTTTCCCTAGCGGCAATCACGACCTGTCATTAAATCATGGGAGTCAAATTCGTTCGGCGCTCCACGCCTAGAAAAACATTCGAGCGTTGTATGCCAATGATACTACGGCGCCAAACTTCCCATTCATAAATGAAAACCCCACTTTGAATCAATATTTAGTTCCGCCACAACCGTTCTAATTCTATATTCAAAGCACGCTTTCCCGCGTGATTCAGCGCATGCCCGCGCTAATCCACCAATCTTGAGGTAGTATAGCGGGTCAACGCCCTCCGTAGGCCAACTGACCAATGCCCGGTCAGGGTCCCGGCCTGACATTGCATGTTCCTTTATTTCACTCATTTATTTAAACTGTGGTTTCCTAGGAAATTAGTGAACGAACCTTTTCTGCCTGTACTAGACACGATAAATGAAAACTCTTCAGCCTAGCATCGAATTATTTAAGTATCAATTGGACATTAGTGTGATTTAAAAACTAATTCTGTTTGATTTAAAATAATGTACCTACCATATGCAATATTTGCACGCCATTACAAATGGCACAATGTTGTACACTTTAATTTTAAGATGACATGAGAAAATAAACTACTTTATTCTAAAAATAACAAGAACTATTTCCAGGAAGCATTTATCAAAATTCCATCATATTAAATGGTAATTCCAAATGACGTAAGTACCTATAGTTAAACAAACATCAATTCAATTTTGTCTCATAACGATATAAGTGGATTATAAATAGACGTTGAGCACCATTGATGGAATCACATCTATAGGCTATGGCAATTTTATTGTGGAATGCAATTTAATGACATCATAAAACCTAACCAGAAGAATCTCGATGTCATTTATTACACTGAAGCACTGAAGTAATTTGCAATCATCTCTTACATAATTACTTTTATGTATTAGGAAGACCTCCCACGATGTATCTAAGTAAATATATTTTTAAAGCAATACATTTCTTTAGAGAAGTGCAGAAGGAACGATATCATGATAATTTTGAAATTGGTCCTTCGAGCCGGATATCATCACAGGCAGCGAACTTAAGTTCGCTGATCGCAGGATGCCAAAACCTAACGCAAGGCTTTCTTTGACCGTGTTTTGTAAGTTCATCTATTTTTAGATAAGATCTTTTTATTAGTTTAAATTAACCGACTGTAAGAATGAAAACGAACACAAAATGTAGCCCGATTGCACGATAATAATTACAAAGAACGTTATGCCGTAATAGGTCTGCGCCTGAGACGGCTAATTATACCCCACAATACTTTTCAAATAAGATCTGTTTGGTTTGTTTCTTGTAAGTATTTAAAAAATTTCAGTGCAACTATTTGTTTACTTTATTTGTACGTTTCGGAAATTGTTAATAAAGATACAAATGTGTAGATTAGACAAAGATTTTTTAGTTAGTATTATTTAGTTACCAAGGTATAGTAAACTACTTTAGAAATTAAGCTAATACTATTCGTAAAATCTTTTCTTCTTTATAAAGATTTTGTGGTTTGAAAATCAATGAAGAAAGTTGACTCACCACTGTGTAGCGAATGTAACAGAACAGAGGACTTGCTCCATCTGGTAATGGAGTGTGGCCGGAACGCAGCCTACAGAAGACAGTACTTGGGAGAAAACATCGGCCACAACGGTGAGATAAACCTCATATTGCGCAGTCCGTTGTCAGCCAAGGCAAAAGAATTACATTTGTTGTCTCTCAGACAGATAGCAAAACAGTGTTTCCTTGCGAGGCTGGCATTGACTTCCTTGAGTCATAAGCCTCAATAAAAAAATAGAAAAAAAAGTATCAACGGTATGAAATCTATCTCGGCTGCTGCACTACAATCAAAACGTAGCATCAGGACCGCAACGCTCTATGCACAGCCACTAGAAAGTGATACGCCTCATGGACTCTGTGATTTTCGTGATGGAAACCAATTACTAAGGCCAGTATGTAAACAGCATAGTCTAATACGTGTTAGTCGAGCAGTCGTTAGTTGATTATGTTAGTTTTCTTTTTATTGAGGAGTAAAAAGAAAGTGCTCCAGTTTGTTGTGGTTACGGTTGACTCGCTCCCACAATGAAACACAATACTTGGTCTTCTGATTTTATGTTTCAGTCAACACGATTCCCAATGATCTGTGTGAATAATCAGTGCATAATTATTAATCACTTCATAAAAAAAGAAAGTCAACGCACCCGCGGTTTTCGAGAAGTACCTACTTAAAAATCTTTATAAAAAAAAGTTCTAAAAACCTGGATGGCACTGTGTCGTATTATCTATCATCAATGTAAAGTACGCGAGAATATTTACAAAATTCCGTGAAGCAAGGCCATAAAATTATTTAAAAAAAAACTAATAAAGGATTCTTTTGGCGGGAGCCGAAATGTCCTGACATGCGTCAGCGTATTTTAAGCTGCGGTGTTGTGGGAGCTTCGCGTCAAAAACGCTTAGATTAGATACTTTTTAGCACAAAATAGGAAATAATATCTAATCTATGCTTTAAGTGTATTGTAAATGATATTATAACATAGAAGAGGATATATTTTTAGCTCTAAATAAGTTTAAAATGATAAAGTGACCTCTGACATTCGCAAGCATCGAGGTCAGACGGCGCCAGCCGTCCAGACGCCAAGCAGACGCCTCAATATATAGGTCAACTTGCACACGTCGTAAACTATAATTTTATCTCTAATCAATACTTTCGACGCGCCTGGCCTGATGTTTGGATTCGACAAAAGTAAGTAGACGTAACTCGTAACGGACCGAGTAGACATTCCGGGAATAAGACCAAACGGGCCTGAGGAACTGATCCTCCTAAGTGTACAGAAAGTTTAAATTAACACCAAAACTACATTTTAATTCCTTAAAAGTTAAGAGAAAAACCAGACCGATTCAAATAAAAAAAAAACATTTCACACTACTTAGGTATTACAAATACTAGGCACTTATAGTCATTTTTTTATTTTTAATCCCTGGAAAATCATGGGTTCCCACGGAAAAGCCGACTAACCGAACGATGTCAGATGTACAGCCAATTTGTACTAACGTTTATGGCTCGCAGTAAATAATTTTCTGCCATTACATTTCTTCAGCCGTACAACAGAGAAAGCCGAACAATTTATTGTTTTTGCTTCATCGATCAATCCTTTAAAGGTAAGCATCTTTAAATTCAATCTGACATAAAACGTATCGTCGGTTAACAAAAACCTCGACGTAATGCTATTACAATGCTTATTGAACTCGCACAGAAAGTATAGGGCGTTGAGACGTTTGTCGTCATTTGTCCGCAAAAATTCCTTTATTAAAACAGTTATTTGTGCAGCAAGAGAATAAAGGTGTTTCTTGCTGCGAGTGTCGATTGTGCATCCCGAGCAAGCGAAGGATTCCATGTAGGAAACCTGAGCGTAGAGAGGGATTCACATGCACGAGATGCAAATAACTTTGGTCTCGTGTGATGTGACTGACACAATACTTATTACAACTTTTCATCTCAGGAACGAGAACATTAGAAGTAGGTAATAAATGCAACATGAACTAAATAAAACAACATACCTATGTTTAAATTTTAAATAAAATAAAATAAAATTTTAAATTTTAGGGTATCTTATCTTATCTTCTGAGGGGGCCAGGGATACCTGGCGACACTTCGACCCTATGGGATCTGTTGTGCCAAACCCCTGTCCGCCAAACGGTGCCCCAATCCGTTTTTTTGGTGAACTTCACATACGCCTTAGAACAGTAAATACCAGTCTTTGGCGTATGCAGGTTTCCTCACGATGTTTTCCTTCACCGAAAAACCTGTGGTATTTTAATAAACCGTACTTAAGTTTCGAAAAACTCATTGGTACGGGAAATTTTAGGGTAATATGCGTTTCCGAAAGTTTTTTAGTTTTGTTTTTGTTTGGAGGTTTACTATGAGACTATGAGATTCGATCATTGAATTTAATTTTATTAAAATTGTTCTTATTTCACCGTTTGACCTAACTACCTTGAAGTTCATTCACTAAATCTTAATTAACCCACTCATATTAAACTGGACTTACTTATTTTTATCTTAAGAGTGTACCTATCGTTTCAAACTTGTGGCCGAGAAAAAAATCAAGGTAATAAAATCATCGATTCATCACCCTCGCTAATGACGTGGTATGACGCGAGCGATTACAAAAGGAAGAAAGTGGCCTAGCAAGTCAGGTCTGTGTAGGTACAAAAATACACCGTCTCGCCTGGCCTTGAACCTGTGACCTGCCGATTGTTTACCTCGCTGACTCAGCCGCTAGTTCCGAACGTTGATGTTTTATTTGAAGACTAACAGCTTCTCTATCCGCCGTGTGGAAGTATAGGCATCTTGAATGGAGTCGATTACGGGCCGTCAGCCAACTTGATGGTAAGTGGCCACTGTAGTCCATAAACCTACAACCTTTAGATTTCTGCGTGCAATAGTCCAAAAGCCACCATGCTTCGTGTTCTTTTCTTATCTATCAAATTGAAACGAAAAATTTTACATTTTGCAAGAATGAATATTCCATCCAAGCCGGAATATCATAATCAAACGGTTTATATTGCTCACAATATTACTAGACAAATTACAAAATAAACTTGGCAAATGATGAAATAACTTTCCATCTGTAAAGTTATAGGTTGAAAATGGATCATTTGGACTAGCTGTGGTGTTTGGGCTAGAATTACAGAGACAAACAAAAATGCAAACGTTCGGTTTTCAATTTCAATTTGATAGACGCTTTTCCACAGCGCTACGATATGGGGTCCTTCAAGAAGAGAGTCAAAAGAGCCCTTCTACCGCGGCCGGCGCCGCACCAGCACCCCCCGGGTGTTGCAGGTGTCTATGGGCGGCGGTGACCTCTTAACATCTGGAGGCCCGCCTGCTTGTTGCCCCCGTAGCAATAAAGAAAAAAAAATATATAGACGCGCTAAGAGCGGGTTTATAATTTGAAAAGGTGCTTTTATCGCTCTATCACGCCATAAATCGCCTACCGGTGTTGATTTTGCATATAAATTTGACTATATGGGCGATTTATAACCATACGGCCATCACTATGGCTATTATAGCCCAATCAAAAACTTAATAGGTAGCTTACCGTTAGCAAAGACGTATTGTATTCTACGGTGCTACTTTGGTTGCAGCGTATTTTCGTTCCTAATAATACAATTGTCGACTTTTTTAAGACAAATAGCCGCAATCTTTTACCATCACGGTCTTGTTGGCTGCATGGGATTGTTAAAAGAATAATATACTCTATCTTGTACAGAAAATAGTTCCACAAGAATAGCATACCTAATCTCCTTACAGATTTATGGTGTAGATTTCGTTTGAAGATGAGGTCGACGTCCTAACTTCGCGATCGATCTTGTCAGCCAAGATCGGGATGGAATAGGATAGTGTTGGCTAAGCTGAGCTTTAATTTAAGTGAAATTGGAGCTATACGTATTGATGTATATTATTTACGTACCTACCTACTGTTGGACCGTATACTAGGGCACAGATTGTAGAGAAATTTGTACTACCAAACACACCAAACCGCAAAACGTAATGTACAAAATGTATGTACCAAAAAGTGGTTGCTTATTTGTCAGGATGTTCCATGAAAATTTGAGCAGTCATAACTGATAGCTTACCTCATAGATAAACATCAGAACCGCATCTCTTGACTTAAGTCAACGGGCTGGTGAGGAATCATCAAAATTCGGTAGGCGCGGCAAAGTTCTAGTGCCCCGGGGCGGCATAATTATCGAGTTACGCTACTGTGAGAACTGTACTTTGTGAGAGATTGGGGTTTATTCTGTCACAAGACAAATGGCCTGTCAAAGAAGGGTATACAAGCTTTGTCTTAACAAAGTCTTAACCTAAGACACTGCTGTTAATTCGTGATGAGAGCAAGTCGAAAATTTAAACTAAATTGTTCTTGATTGGAGGACTTATTTAATTTGAGATGGATTTATTTTTTAATTTGTTACAATTTGTAAAGTTTTTTGTTCAACAACTGGGTTAATAAATTACAACACTGCATGATACTGTGATACTATAAATGGGATCTACTCCAAGAAAAGTACCTCATTCATTCGGTCTTGCCAACTATCTGTACCTACATTGATACTTATAATAAACTGTGAAATTTTATTGGCCATATTATATTACAGTTTTTGGCTAAAGCACCGTCCAAAGAGGTTTGAAATTTATGTCACCGACTACCTCGGGCGCCCCTACCGCGCGGCGAAGCCCGCGTGTGCGCATTCTGTGCTCCGTGGCAGCGGCCAACAGTTTTGCGACAGATATCTTTTTGCTACTCATCAAGACAGTGGTTAGCACAGAAGGGCCGAAAGGGGTCGAAGTGTCGCCAGGTACTCCTGTCCCCCTAAGAACATAAGTTCCTTCGTATGCAGTGCTCTGTCTATTGTCGCTGTACAGTTGAATGAATAATGTTTAGTTTATAGACAATGGCTGGAACAATTTCATATTTTTCCGATGCCATAACGACGCGTGCAAAGTGATTCTAGAAAAAAAAGAGCCTTGAAAAATTTCGTCTGGCGTTTAGCACCTGCCTGCACGAGCGCAGGAAATTCTTTATGACTCAAGCTTGTTCCCACAAACAATAGTAGGCATCCGATTACTCGGCACAAGCTTTGTTCCGATTTATGTACTCTGTGATTGGTTGAATAAACTTTACTTACACCAACTGTGAACTGAGGAATTCGGTTAGAAAGGGGTATAGTTAAAATAATTTGCAAGATTTTATTGTTCAGTCGACCGCACGTCAGTGGAAATACTTTGGCCTTGAGCTCGCCCAGACTATTAAGCGTAACACAGACAGCGCGGCGGCGTTGCGAAAGCGTTGCGGCGGCGAATCTGCGGAAAGCGAATAAAAAGCGGAGCCCTTCAGACAGGAATACCGCTAGCGACGGCGGCGCGGCGGCGGTTTGTATGAAGAACGCTCCGCACCGCGCCGCGCCGCCGCCGCTCTGTGTAGGGGTTCTCATACACTACAAAGGAATACAACGCGCCGCCGCCGCTCCGCAACGCCTGTCTGCGCAAATCTGTCAAATCAAAACGTCAAATCTGTGCGCGCGGTTTTGTCGCTTTCGGCGTCGCACCGCCGCCGCGCCGCTTTGATGTAAAAGGCTTCATACTATTTTCGAACATTACAAAAAATTACCGCGACGCTTTCGCACCGCCGCCGCCCTGTCTGAGTTTCAATACCAGTTTATACTGGTTTTGTTTCCACTGACTTGCGGTCGGCCGTACTATAATCTTTATGACTCAAGATTGTTCCGACAACAATAGTAGGCAACAGTTTACTCGGCACAACTTTTGTTCCGATTTATGTACTCTGTGATTGGTTGAATAAACTTTACTTACACCAACTGTGAACTAGAGGCAGAATTCGGTTGGAAAGAAGTGTGGTTAAATAAAATAATTTGCAAGCGTCGTTATCAACTTTTTATTGTATGTATTAGGTCGTCGAGATAATTCTTTAACGACTCAAGGACCACAGAGCACAGAAGGACATCTCCGCGCGGGGCCGGCGGCTACCTAGGTATTTCAAACTCTTTAGTTCTGTCTGACAGACAATGGCAGGCAATTTATGTGTGTATGTAAGGGATCTCTTCCAGTCAACCTTATTAATAAAGTTTTGTTGTACACTGTTGATTGGTTGAACACAGTTTGTATATATAAATTGAGGAAGGCGGGCAGGATTTGTGAAATAAAAAATATATTGTGTACGTTTTTGTTTCTTCTAAATTACTTTTACTCTTACAAACAGGAGAGCAGGGCTGCAAGTCCTGCTGCATAAAGACTGTTACGACTACAGGAAATTGTTCGTGACTCAAACTTGTTCTGACAGACAATGGTAGGCAGTTTACTCAGCTTTGTTCTGTTCACTGTTGATTAGTTGAACAAACTTTACTTACGCCAATTGAGGAAGGTAGGATTGAAAATTAATTTAGCATTTAGTTTCTTTTGCCTTTTTCTTCGGAATTCTTTCAGGATAGGAGACAGGAGAGGAAACCTGGAACACATAAAGGGTTATATTAGGAGAAATGCGATTTATTTTTTATTTCCATTACACAAATACAAAGTGGAAGTAAGATTACCAGGATTCTAGGAGGAAAATAATTACTGCTGGATAACCAGTTATCTGACATGAATTATTATTTTATATATATACATACCTACATAATAAATAATATGTACATGCCTCGCGCTGGCTCCATGTATCAACAAATTACGAGGCATGTATGATAAGATGAGCCGTTTGGAAGCAGCATCGTCATGATTCCTTAACTTTAAGATTTTCATACATTCTAATGCCATTTTACGGATTTTTTTATTCATGACGATGCTGCTTCCAAACGGCTCACCAGATCAGTTGGATATCTTTAGCGTTTTAAAAGTCCTCCATCTACTCTCTCGATGACCGTCATCAGATCACGCCCCGATCAATACTTCACGGGGACCCATAGCTTCAAAGTGGCCTCGATTGTATGAAAAGCTTGCCCCGTTTCTAATTATCCGTCCACCTATGTCAGTATATATAAAATAATTATTCCTGCTATAGACACAATACTGGTTAACTAACTTGGTTTTCTACAAGGAATAAAGGGCATCTCTTCGTCGAGATTCGTCATTCAGATACGACTACCATTGTTTTACAGCTTGATTAACCAACTGCAAGGTAGATGTACTCTAGAAAACAGTGTTGTGGGGAGTTCGGGCAATGAACCGTGGAATTAATGGCATCCTCTTTAGATAGTGAAAACTTGCTACTTGTACCAACCTACATTAACATAATACTAGCGGACGCACCGCGACTTCGTCGACATTTAAAAAAATCCCCATTTCTTACAGTTGAAATTTCCGAAAACCTTTCTTAGCAGATGCTTACGTTATAATATAAATACCTTTATTCCTGTGAGCTTGCTAGACTTAAGCGCAACACAGACAGAGCGGTGCGGCGGTGCGAAAGCGTTGCGGCGGCGAATCTGCGGGAAGCGAATATAAAGCGGAGCCCTTCAGACAGGAATATCGCTTGCGGTGGCTGTTTGTGTGAAGAACGCTCCGCACCGCGCCACGCCCGGGCCGCTCTGTGTGGCGGTTCTCATATACTACAAAGGAATACAACGCGCCGCCGCCGCTCCGCATCGCCGTCGCGCCGCGCGAGGCGTAGCAATCTGTGCGCGCGGCTTTGTCGCCTTCGCACAGTAGGACTTTACATTAGGTTTAATTTCCATTGCCACTTAATTCCTTAAAAAAACATATCACACGAACGGAACACGAAATGTCTAACATTCCGCTTTAACTGCGACTCAAAACCCCGATAACAGGTTTGTTAAAACTAAGTAAGCAGTTTATTTTATGTTCCTACGTTACTGATAACGAACGGCAATTACGTGATACGTATACGTACCTACAAGTAATTTTGGTACAAGTTTATTTGTGTTTTTTGCAAATCACTGTGCCAACAATCATTTGCGGTTGTCGGATGGCGCTGTCGGTGAACTAGCATCAAGTAAACGTCAACTTGACTTATTAGTTCCGAATTTGGCCACCAGCAAACAGAAGTTGGTGGTAATTTGCGAATCTTCTCACATTTCATTATGGAACCGGTTTGTAGTTTGTAGCTAATGTGTTATTGGCGGCTAAACTAAATTCAAATTACACTTGTACTATTATTTATTCTGTGACTGGACTGGACACGAAGCCACAGAATAAATAATAGTACAAGATGAAACCTAATGGGCTAGCGCCCCATAGCAATATTTTTTGATTCATGCTGTCAACAAAAATGTGTATTCTCTGTCAAACATTACAACCTTTCAACTGTGATTGAGGAGATAAGAAAATGTAATTTCATGTTTAGTGTAGATGAAATGAGATTAGAATTTTTTTTAAATGGGAAAAAGGGGAATGAAAATATTTAAAATTCGAGGAAAAAGTATATTTGGTAAAAAGATAGCAACATTCAGTTTCGAAGGTGTTTGTTTTGAAAATTGGGCCCTAATAGCACAGTGTAGCGGGTGGTAGCGGAGCCGGTGATTACTAATCTAACTAAATGCTGGCTCGGTTGGAACGGTCTCGCTCATCGGCTCTTGCTTGATGGAATTGATTGTCTCCATTCTAATGAAACTCGACGACAATAGTGAAAGCACGACACGGATTACTTAAATTGCCACTAGTAAAAATAATAAACTAAGTTTATTATAGGCATACCATTATTATAATGGACGGAATATTATTATATTGGACCCGAAGGGGAAAACCAGTTTTTATCAAACTTGTAAATTGTGCCTTAGTTTCCGTAAATACAATAAGAACCACCAGGCACCAGGCGTGCATGTGACATGTGCGACGCATTGCGTGGCAGCTCCGTTGTAATATATGAAACTGTATGGGAAACATCGCATCGGCTGCGTTGCTTGCGCGACGCGGCGGCGTGGAAAAAGACGCCGCAACGTTTCCATACAGTTTCATACATGTCAACGAAGTTGCCACGCGACGGCGACGAGCCGCACACGCACGTCAGGCAATTGTGCGTTCTCATTATACACGTCAATGTTTTTTATCTACCACCACGTGTAAGCGCTGAGAAGAAGCGGCGCAAAAAACTTCAGCAACACTTAAATGGCGCTTGAAAAATACTACATACAGCCTCTGAAGAAGGCTTCATTAAAGGCCGGAGTACACCTTTGTAAGTGTCCCTAAACGATCATGCTTGCATGACATGCAACGTTTACGTGAATGTCATGCTGCATGATGGACCATCATGCTTGCTATCAATCAATACAGTGAAGCAACGGCCAGCACGTAGTTTGCATGTCATGCACGTCAATCACTACTTACAGCTAGACGATCATGCATGAGTGACAGCACGTATTGCATGCCATGCAGATTGATCGTTTAGGGAGCCCATAAGGCATGAAACTGTCACTCCGGTTGCGTTGCGTGCACCGCGCGTGGCAACAGATTGACTAGGAGTTGGAACGAGCCGAACGTCTCATATAGACCGGAGCTCAACGCATCCGGTGAGCTCCGGTCTATATGAGACTTCAAAAATAGTGTACGTGCGCGTACAGCCTTTGCCTACAAAAACCTGAAAACCGGAAACTTTTTACACCGGGACGTTCCCAAACAAACCGGGACAAATGGTGCGTCTACACTTTATACCTAAAATACGCAAGTTTTTCATTAAAACAGTGAATTGCAGCCGCGTGTCGAATGTCCCTGATTTCGCGATTGATCATCGATAACATCGAGTCGTCAGTTTGTAAATCGATTTCGTAATATTATTGATCGTCTGAGTTGCGTACACGGAAAACCTTTGTAAGTAAAGGGGGTAGACCAAGGCCCAGTCAATGCAATGCTAGGGTAGGTAGGTACATACATGTGCTATCTTTTTACCACGGCCAAAGTCTGTACTTCTAGTACCGTTAAAAAACTGCTCAAAAACACCTGGCTTATTTGAAAACACCCGCAGTACCCAATAAAATGTATGGTGCGAGGTGCTTCTCGCGATTGCACTGTTGTTAGCAACAGTATCTTAAAAACAGTAGTGGTCTCGACTCTTGTTTTTTAATACCTACTTCTTTTTGTCGCAGCCGAAAGTGCAAGAGCCAGGTCAGGTTCAGGATCGATGTATTACGTTATGAACCGAGAATGAACGGCGTAAAACGAATGGAATTTATGCCGGAAGAAACCAGCCGGCTGGAGCAGAACAAGACTGCTGTCTTAAGTAATCTGTGGTCTAGCTCTAGGTGTAGTCCGGATCAACAGTTTAGGTGAGCGTATAGACCGAGAGGTATGAGATTTATAGGTTAGGTACCTATGACATGCTTCATTATTAGTAAATTCGTTCCAATTTCGCTCCAATCATAGGTTGTATTTAGATATACCTACCTATACACATAAATCTTTCTCGTGATCCTCTGAATAGATATGAAAATTCTTTAGGGCCTGTTAGGATTTTTTCTTTTTATTATGAATAATTAGGTAAGTAGGTATTCTACTAGACTGATGAAGGGCGTGGGACTTATCGGCCGGCATATCGCGGGAACTTAGCCACAGATAAGATATAGGTAGTAATAGTTAAAATAAACTTGTAGTGTTTCTAGAGCCCAACTGCCCAAGATACCTAAGGTAGGGTTACATTTTACAATGTTTGATATCTTGTTCCACGTGTTAATTCCTTTTTTTGGGGAAAAACCGAATCACGATAACAGAATAGTATAAAACTTTGGTGCCTACCTATAGATAAACAATAACGACCGAACAATACTATTCCTCATTATTTAATTACTGAAAGTGAAAACCTATGTGGAGGCCGCACGCGAAAAAAAAAAGAATGAATGAGTTGATTCTAGACTCGAGTAAACACTGTTTCGATGCCGGAATGAATATTATTTTTATCATTGCACCACAAGCCATTAATCAGCCGTTCGTCGTTGTTATCATAATTCATAACGTACGATAACATGACCTGATTGTAAAAAAGTTCTAAAAGAAAACTGTGTATAGTGTAGGTAACGTCACAATATTTACGACATGACGGGTTGGCAGTTACTGTAAAAAGGTTATATTCAAACAAATCAAACAAACCTGCTATCCTGAGGACTGCACGGTCCGCCGGGTCCAGCTGCAGAATGGACAAAGGTTTGTCCTTCGCCCATTCTTTCAAGCTGAAGTCGTTCTCGAATTCCATTTTTCCGTCATCCAAAACACGAACCTTCGCGCGAACTCTCGCACATAATTGAATGACTCACGCACACACTAACGTCGAATATAACACATTATTTTCGTTATTAACACACAAAAATAAAAAGTAAACAAAACGTTACGCTCATTGTAAAAAAAAATCGATAAACGCTAGCACTGAGGATACGCTAGCAAGTGCGTATCCAGTCACTAACCCTTCAAATTCACTGTTTAGAACACTTTATCGTAAATAACTAAGCAAAGTAAGTGAAAAATGAAGTTATAGCACTGAAAGGGACCGCTATTCAATAGGACGGACTGGACAACAGTGTTTTTAGGTTATTTTACACTAACAGAGCGTCATACACCTAACCGGCGGCCAGACATGATGCGACTGAATAGTTTTTTAAAATGCCGCATCGCGGCGCCGTTGTTGCTCAGCTGTTTTAGCGCATGCCTGTGGCGTATGCACTTCTACGTATACACCGACTAAATTGAACGTTAGCTAACTTCATTCCTTTGTTGAGTATTTATTCATCTTTGACATTTAGTTGGATAATATTTATTTACGTTTTAAAATACGACTAGCGCCATCTGCAAGTTTTGTTTTGAAATAAAACGGCAGCAGGTGGCATGTGAACAAACGCACGTGTCCGATTTAAGTGGTAATGAAATGAGGTAGATGATTAACACAAAATAAATTAGGTACAAATTTACGAAGTCATGGGTAATCCAGAGTTTGCAATAAATATAATATGACACCGCCGCGCCGCCGGCAAGATTTTGCTTAGAAAAGTGGTAGCTATAAAATTTTCAGTAGGTGCGTGTTTCTTTGGTGCGTAGGTATTTGTCCCTCCTATATTCTGTGCCTCAAGCTGAAGCGATATTATTTGATCCTATTTTGTAGGAAGAGGAAAAATAGGTTGGCACAAATCTACCTGAAACCACCTAAAACGCCTATGTTGCCTACAACGCTACGCCTAAAACGTTGAGAAATGAACACTTTATACAATGTACCAACGGGACTTTATCGGGGTTGTCTCTTTTATTTAGTTTTCCCAAAAATATATATACATAAAGTAGTTTTTGATGTCTAACTACTTAGTTATTGCAACAAGTGCTTGTTATAGTGTTTATTGTGCGGGACAGTTAAATATAAGCTTGTAGCTATTCTACCGGAATGTTCCAAATTGTCCATTGTTAAATCTTCATTTTTACTAGGTATCTGTTTAGTACGCATGTGAACTGCAGTTTAGATCACCGTGCCGAGGCCGTGCTGCGGTTTTATTGCAGACTAACTCGTTGCCAAACTAGGAAAAACTGACACAAAATATGACTTGGCTGAATAGTTTATCGACTTTTGCCTGTCCATCATTGGACGAATTCAACAAAAAAAAATTGACACTATTGTTTCCATGGCAACCAAACTGTCAAACAATCGGCGTCAAAAAATTATTTGTTTTGAATTGTGAATTTGGCAAACTATGATTTTAAAGCTTAATAATAAACTTATTAGAGAATTACAAATATAATGTACTAGGTACATTTAAAACAGCTGTTGCTTATTTACATGCCATTACTACATCTCAATTCATATTTTATTCGTGAAAGTAAGCGAATCGTGAAAGTAATTCAAAGTTTTGTCAATATTTTCGCTAAATAACAGTATTGAACCAGTTCAGTGACCTACTTTAAACGTTTTCCTTTGTTCCTCGTGACCTAGAAACTATATTGATGCACTCAGCAGACACCATTCAATTGGTCATACAATCGAAATATCGGTGTACATCATAAGTTGGAACAAACGAATATAGAAATGGATACAATATATTTTATATCAGGGAGTTGACGATGGACTATGTAGGTTTTATTCATTCTTCTCCAAAGGTTAGTACCTAGGTACTGTATAAATAAAAATTTAACTTTGGTCAGATTGTATTTATTAATATTAATAATTTACCTTTAAATAAAACTTTTGATCTTTAAAATAAATTCTAAAACAAGTAGGTACCTATACAAAATTTCAGTAAACACCTACCTAAATATTGCAGTACTTATGGATTGCATCATGGAAAATGTCTACTGAATATAATAATGTGTATGAACCATGAAAGTATTTCATCATCATCAGCCTGCACTATTCCACTGCTGGACATAGGCCTCCCAAGGCGCACTAATGAACCTCTCCTATCCTCGGTTCTCCTCATCCCGTCACTGCCAGCCACCTTACGCAGGGAGTCGCTCCATCTAGCCGGGGGGCGTCCCACAGTACACTTGCTAAGACATGGTCTCCACTTGAGAACTCGTCTACCCCAGCTGTTATCGGTTCTCCAGCAGATGTGACCAGCCCACTGCCACTTCAATGTGCCACTTCACCAGACTTTCTTTATGAAAGTCTTTAGATTATGATAATGTAATAAATAGGTAATAGAAAAAATATGTCAGTCCCGATATTATTTCATACAAATCTGAGATACACATGTCCAGTAGCATGTACTCTACATACATAAGAAATAGCTATGTGAATACTTAAACCATAACAGATTAATTAATTAATTTTAATTTCATGTTTATATTTTTAGATTATATTACTAACAAATAGGTTTTAAGTCTGTTACTAACAATTTGTATGAGTCTGTGTCACTTGAATTAAATAAATAATATTACTATACTCATTCCAGTCTAATAAACATGGTGATATACTGAAGAGAAACCTAGCCAGACACAGTCAGGAGAAGTTGACATTCTCCGGTAACTTCTCTCAGCGTCTCAGGGACTTCGACATACTGCTACCGGAGAGGAGAGCCAGCATGCGTCGTGATATCCTCGATGCAGTTATGAAGAGGACGGAGTCAGCCTTGGAGGATGATGATAAGGTGTACGTTGATGACAATCCGATGTATGAGGACCCGAGGGATGTAATTGGTATGTGTATTTTAAAAGCTACCTTCTGCTTTAGCCTAAGTTTTATGTTATTTTTAATTTTTTTATTTATTCAGAGAACCAGCAGCTTATTTAACACAACATAAATTACTCTAAAGATCATAATTAAACGTAAATCTAATAGGTTTCCCTAGCTTAATTGCTCATATTACAAAAATTGTGGTTGCTGAGAATGAAGACGAGCATAGCAGTTAATCTAGTTAATACATAGTTTTCCTTTTTTTTGTTGTGTTTTTTGTGTTATGAATTTATGAGTGATACAAAGTTGTGTCACTTGTACCATCAATGGTACTACTGACACTACGCGAATTTATGATTATGGTTGTATCAATTAAGCATTCGTCAGACTCCCCTGACTTTATAATGTGATTCCTTTTTGTCAAACAGACCCCAATTTGAATTTTGGACCTCATGAGCATGAGAGGAGTGCACTATCAATACCTACTAGTCTACCACGGCTTACCTGACTTTATTAAGGATTTACTAGGACTAAAAATAATGTTGTATTTCAGGAGAGAAACCTCCTAAGCCGCCTAGAAAGCGCAACCTTCAGCCTCCAGTGCCGTCCCCAAGAGTGAATAAGGACGGCAAGTCGCTGCTGAAGGAGCAAAAGAGAAAGCTGACGAAAAAGTACGAGGGTCTCATCACAACATTAATGGGCAGATGTGAGGAGAATGTTGTTTTGGTACGTATTGTTCAAGTGTATGCTGCTTACGTGTATAAAGGTTAATTAGAATCGACCATTTTAGAGATATTTGAAATCAAAGTTTGTGTGGGATATAAGTTTTCAAAATCCTCTGTAGTGGTTTGGTCAGTTATAGTTCTCAGTGGACTATCTGTTTAAAGAAAAACGATCAGTTTGTGCCGATATGATCTGTGTTATTTTCAAAATATTCCTACTTTACAACTCTCTCAACTAGCAGCAGTACTGTGCCGCAGTCGAGGGGGCGTGGCTTGTGCGCGCTGTCTCCCTCGCACACGGGAAGGCTCGCTGTCCGAAACACCCTCGTTAAAGCCTTTCCAGTTTGTGCTCCTTACTATTCTGAATAGTGATTCACAATCTAATTCATCATCCAACCGTTTCACAGATAACAGAAAAGGACAACCTCATAGCAAAACTGAAGGAGAAGCTCAAAACGGTGCTGGATTACAACAAACTGTTCGCCGAAGAGAATGACCAGCTGAAGCATCAGCACGGCACTCTGGTGAAATACGTAGAGGAGTGCAAGCGCGTGATAAAGGAGGAAAGGGAGAGGAGTGGAGAACTGGAGGGAAGGAGTAAGGAGTTGGAAGAGAGAGTAAAGAGATTTGAAGTGCCTGATCGAGGTGGGTGAATGTCCGCTTGTTTAACATTTATATTTTACTTATGATAAAACCACACTATGTAGAAGTTCGTAGCAAATCGTGACGCTTTGGATTGCGGTCATATCTTTTGTGCAGTTGTATATTGAGATAGACTTTCCAACATAGTGTTCTAGATGGCCTATTATAGAGATGGTGTAGTCTTCACTTGTGGCCTTTCTTTGTGGTTTTCAATAAACCAAAGTCTGCATGTTACTATTAACATTCGGTAAATTTTCGCCCATGCAACATAATGGATTACTGGACAAAATTACTGATTAAAGAAAGAAAGAAAGAAAGAAATTTTATTTCTACAAAAAGCTAGTAGGTACATAAAACAAACAAAAAATAATAATTAAAAAATATTAAAAAAATGGTACACATGCAGGTATATATTATGCACAGTCCGTGTAAACTTGTCTAGTCCTACAATAACATAAATAAATAAATAAAACTCAAAGTCGCTCAACGGGCTATGGAAAGAGCTATGCTCGGAGTTTCTCTGAGAGATAGGATCCGAAACGAGGTGATCCGCCAGAGAACCAAAGTTACCTTTAAATAAATCTTTTTCCAGAGCGCAGCGAGCGCTCCACGGCCATCCCACTGGTGGAGGTGTGCATGAGCTGCAGCAGCCGACAGATCATACTGAACCAGGCGCGGGAGCAGAACTCTCGTCTGCAGAAGGACATGCACGCGCTCAAGGATGTCTTGTACAGGTGAGGCAGGAAATACAGACTATATTTAGGCCTCTATTAGACACAGGTTTACTCTCAGAGAGGACTTTTCGTTACAGGCGGCCGGGTTATGTAGGGCAGGCGTACTGGACCCTAGTAAGGACTAGGGTCCAGTACGCCTGAGTTGACAACTAGCGACTACGTAAAAACTATATCTCTGTCTTTCGTAATCAGTCGAAAAGAGATAGCACTATGAAGTATTTACATAGTCGCTAGCGAATAACGACGTTCTCAAGTCATGGTAGACCATCTGTATCCTCCCTACTATTACTACTACTACTGGTAGGAGTTTCCCGCGGTCTCGCCCGCGTTTTATAAGTTTGACTTTTTTACTTTTTGCTTGGCTCCTAAGGGTCGCTGCGTGATGTTAAATAGCCTATAGCCTTCCCATGAATTGGGCTATCAAATGCAAGAAGAATTTTTCAAATCCGACTGGTAGTTTCAGAGATTAACGCGTTCAAACAAACAAAAAACTCTTAATTATAAAAGTCTTATTATATTAGTTTAATTAAAGAAGAAATAGCATGGCCATCTTGGCTATAATCCGCGTTTGCGTCGATACAAAAAGCCGCTGTGTATAGGCTTAAGGCAGCCCTGAGCCCTTCAACGAAGGCCGGCAACGCACCAGCACCCCCCGGGTGTTGCCGGTGTCTATAGACAGCGGTGACCTCCTAACATCAGGAGGCCCGCCTGCTTGTTGCCCCCGTAGCTATAAAAAAATAAAAATAAGACAGGGTCGAACAGTGGTCGTATACGCTGGTGGTAATGGCTGTCCTCGGTGTGTTTTGCAGACTGAACGTCCAGCTGTCCCGCTACCAAGAGAAGCTCCGCGGCGACGCGAACGCGCTTGCCAAGGAGAGCACTCACAAACCCACCGACAAGCTCGACCTGGACTCCCTCATCACGGCCAGCCTGTCCTATAAGGGGCAAGGTGAGGAAGTGTAAAGCGTGAATTATACACAAACGTCGCCACGCGGCTCAGGAATCATAATTCACAAGTCGCTTGCATACTTCTTGTACGCCCGTGCTGCGCCTGTGCCCGTCGCTTGACAAGATCGCAACAAATCAGCTTGTATGATGAATGACACATGGCGACCGCGCACCGGAAGACGCAGCGTAGGCAGGCACAAGGTGGACCGACGATCTGGTGAAGGTTGCGAGACCGGGCGTCGTGGAGATCCTGTGGGAGGCCCTTGGTCCAGCAGTGGACGTCTACAGGCTGTTATGATGATGAAAGACACATCTTGCCGTATCCTCGCCTATCTTCTGCACCGTAGACTTATCCGTTCTACGCCTGCGCCGCGCCTGTGCCGTACCTTGCCGCGCCGCTTCTATATAATTCACGCCTTAGTCACGCAGACCTGGTGGAGAGCGGCCGATTTTACGCTGACATGAGAACAGTTTTTTTAATATACAAATTTCGACATACAATATAGCATTTAATTTTTTTCTCTAGCACTTCAAATTGCTTCATAATTTTAAGATTTGTAAAAATTACAAAATAGGCAAAGAAGTACAACACTGTAATATTATTTTTTACGTTATAGAAGGTGTCGCAGACGATGGCCATTCCAACAAAAGCGGGACTGAGGACCAAACTCACGGAGGGAGGGTGGTCGATCTTTCTGGATTGTTGAGTGCACAAGCGCTTGGTAAGACTTGTACTTGTACATCTTACAGCCCTTATATACGGCGACTATTGGCGGCTATGAAGTCGTTCGGTCGTTTAAAAAGCGACGCAGTCTACTTTTTATGCATTCAATGGCGTCGCTTTGTGTAAAAGCTATTGAGCGCAAAAGTTTGAACCAATCAAATCAACAGCTTATTAATATGTCTACCCTCTCAACGAGGGTGTACGGGATAGCCCAGTGTGGGTTTGTGGACTATTTCCCGCGGGAAAAATCCCTCTCGTAGTGGACGTCAGAGCTATATGAGGAACCTATGTGCAAAGTTTCAAGTCCAGGCCCAGCGGTTTGGGCTGTACACAGATCATTGGGAGCGTAGCGAGCTTTTTCCGTGTTCTATGGGGCTGTACGTTGATGAGTCAGTCAGTTTATTCTTTAATATACATTGATTTTTTTCCAGCTCCACTATTCGACGCGTACCAAGAGAACTTGCAAGAAAAGGACACCCTAATACTAGACTACGAGAAACAGTTCGAAAACATTAACAGAAAGTCGAAGCAAATCGTGGAGGAGAACAAGTCCTTGACAGACAGAGTCAGCTCTCTGGAACAGGAGTTGGTGCAAGTGAGACAGAGCTACAAGAAGCTGGCGGTGGAGAGGGAGACGGTGGATATAGAAAAGGCGACGTTGGTGGAACGGGCGGAGCGGGCCGAGGGCAAGTTGAAGGAAGTGTATGAGTTGTACGAGGATAAAAGTGAGTTTTTCCTACCTCTCTCTTGTCTTGTTTTATTTTTACGTTCAGAAGCGGCTAACGAACAGACAACCTACTGAAATTAGTGAAATTTGCAAAGAATAGCAAGGTATCGACACAAGTAAAGAAAAAAATTCGATAATCGTTAATTTGTATTAATCACATAAAACTAATTATGATTCGAAACTTACATGGATGATGAACTATCTATCTACATACACAAATAATTAAGTTTGTACGGAACCTTCACTGCGCGAGTCCCACTCGCACTTATCCGGGTTTTTTTCAACTCTCTTCAAAAAAGGAGCAGTTACGCGATACCTTCGCCGATTGTGAACCCGATATAATATTTCGAGGGTGGTCCCACTTCAATTGGAAAACAGTATTTCACCTCTAACGGTGGAAAATTTAAACATCAATAAAGTCGTCAGTGTGTACAAAAATCATTTTTTTTACAAGGAAGTCGGTTTTATTTTTGTAAAACCGCATTATTTAATTAAGATTATATTTTTAATCTGCGACTTGTCGCCTCCGTGTGCAGTATCCGCGATGATGCGCGACTACGAGACGGTGCATCGCGAGTACTTCGCCGTGAAGGGCGCCCTGGAGGCGTGCGAGGGCCGCGCGGCGCAGGCGGACGCGCTGCGCGCGCGCACCGTGCCCGCAGACCTGCACGAGCGCAGGCTCGAACACTGCAAGAGGCAGGCTATTACTTTTTTCATACTTTTGAACTGTTTTTTTCTCAAACATTCATGGAAATTAGAGCATTATTTTGACAACCCTCTTTGAGATATATCGAAAATGCTGTACTGGTCAAACACATGCGAGCAGAGGCCGGCTAAGTAATATGAAAATCCATATCTGTCGTGTTTGGCGGCCGAATAAATTACTATGAAAACTCATATCTGCCGCGTAATTTCAAAGCGAAACGATCTTTTTATTCCGAAACATGGCAACCACGGAGGTGAGGTACCTTATCAATTTTTTTTTACTGGCTTGCAAAATGAAAGCTGTTTAACGAAAAACATAACAAATTTACATTTTGGCGCGTGAAAAATGTTCTATATAGGTACTACTTTGAATTTCCGCGCATATTGTGGACTTGCGTATGTGTGCCTCGGCTCGCTCGTCCATCAATGCCTCAGTGGTTGGCCGCTGTTAATCACTGTAGGTACCTACGAATAGGTACTTAAATGTTATTGTTATTATTATTATATAGTTTGAAGTCTGAATTCAAAATATCGCAAATATAATTTATTATGTTTCAGGTTGCTTGAGGAGTTGAAGCACCAATACAGTATGGAGAACGAGCGCAAGACAGATAACACCAAGAAGTTGGAAGAAGAACTGAAGAGCATAGAAGAGAAGTACACGAAGATCTGTCGCGAGCATGAGGCTGTGAAGGAGGAACTGAAGGCAGCGCTCAAAAATGTTAGGTGCGATTCTTAATCATGTTACTTGTACTAAGAGGTTTCATCCTAATATAGGCACCAGGCTCACACAAAAGAAGCTTTTGCCTCAAATTTTTTACTTGTATTTGTGTGAAAAATAATAATAAATTTGAAATTTGATTGATTGCAGATTGTACCGCAAAGCAGCTGTAATATTCCGTCAGCGCGTGAAGGCTGCGTCGGCGCGGGTGATGCGCGTGCGCCGCAGCGCGCGGGCGGCGCGCGCCGCGCCGGAGCCGCTGCGCCAAGCGCTCGATACGCTCGAACGCATCAAAGGGGAAATCAAGGTGATCTATGTTGGCTGATGATGAAAAATGTTTCACAGTAATCGCTAGCATCCCCATATTAGCGCTACCCAGTTCCCACTATAGTCCATTTTGTTTATGGGAATCAAGTTAAAGATGCATACTGGTTTTACAACATATATTTCTACTTAAAGTATTTAATTTATGATTAAAATTAAACGTCTAGTATCTCAACCCCTTCGGACGCCTACGAAACCAGATCCACGTAACCAGTTTCGTACGAATACTTTTTTTCTTCCTACGTAACCGGTTACGTAGGAAGTTTTTTTTTCTTTGTATGAAACTTTTTTTTTGTACGTAACCAGTTTCTTATAAAGAATTTAATATATTATTATACTAAACTGTCAGTTACTTGCTATTATTATTATTTATGATTTATAAAAAAAAAATTAAATTAATTTTTCATTAAATTTCTCATTTTTTGAAAAATTTATATATTGTAAGGGTGTACAGACACACTGTTTCTTCTGCTTTATTATATAGATTACAAAAAAAAACTTCCTACGAAACCGGTTACGTAGTAAGAAAAAAAAGTATTCGTACAAAACTGGTTACGTAAAGCGGGTTTCGTAGGCGTCCGAAGGGATCTCAACATGTCTACACCATTACAGTAAATTGACCAATGCCAGTGTTAAATTTTTCGTAGTAGTGCGGTGTCAAGAAATATACTATAGTTTGTAATAATTGTAAGATTGTTTGAACAAATGTTGTAGCAGCCCTTTAAGCTGTAATCATCATCAATTCAATTCAATACACTTTATTGCACGTTTAAAAATTACAGACAAAAAACAAAAACAGATACAGTAATGTACATCTAGGCGGTCTTATCGCTAAGAGCGATTTCTTCCAGACAACCTGATAATCATGTTCATCGCTGTAATTTTTCACTGTCCTGTAGCATTACTAGACTATAATATTGTATTGTTGAGCTATTAAACTAAGTACATACGTACATACATACCTTCACGCTATGTCCCTGGCGGGGTGGGCAGAAAGAACGGAGCGCCAAGTATCGCAATCCTGACACACCTCTTTCGCTTCGCTCATTCTCATCATTCTCTTCATACACTAACTTCATAAACTAAGTAGTAGCACAGAAACTATTATATAACACATGTATATACTTGTAACTATGAGAGCACTTACTGCCAACAAACTGTAAATACAGTTGTTTTATGTAAACTGTGTTTGTTGCAAATAAATTTTATTATTATTAAGCACATTTGATACTTATCAGCTTCTATCCAGGTGGTGAAGTCCCGCGCCCACAGCTCTCTAGAAGAGCTGGAGCGGCGCATAGTGGAGCAGGAGCGGCGGGCGGCGCGCGCGCAGGCGGAGTACCGCCGCGAACTGGAGCGCGCCGCGCTCGCGCTGGACCACAAGGAGGGCATCATCCGGAGCCTCATCGACAAGGTGGCCGACGTGGAGGAGGTCAGGTACGCACCACCTTCGTCGGTCTCCTATCAACATTTCACACTATTGCTTCCTTTTTTAATGAGTTTTACAGCCGTGGAAACAAATTCCTTTGAGCCATATCTTATTTAAAATATAGTCATATTTCTAGGTCCCTTTTGATTTGGATCGCCACAATCAAGTATCGCCACAGTATTCCACTGACCTGCGGTCGACCATACAATAAGTTGGGTTCTTACACGTACGTAACGTACACATATCAATACGGCGCATGATCAGGAGGCCTTAATTGTACCTTCAGTAGAGTAATGCAGTACTAGTGTGAAGTTACAGCTTTGTGGCTGTAAATGACCAATTCAAGCATTTTTTTTGTAAAACAATAAATATAAATAAACAATAAATAAATACAGTAAAAAAAACAAAATTAAATAAATTTTGTTTTGTCCGCAGACTCAGTCAAACCAACACCCACCGTCTCCAAGGTATAATATCTGATTCGGATCACTCCCGCTCCGCGTCTCCAGTGGAGCCTGAGCCGAAGGACCTCAAGGTAAAGCTGGTGCCAGGACCTGGAGGGTACTTCCAGGAGAAGGATGCGAGGAGGAAGGGGAAAACAGATAAATTGTAACTGTATGCTGCCTATTCCATCAGTGACATAGCGTGAAGATATGTATGTATTTAATTCATACTAAATTATTTGACAAGAAGGGTTAACCGCAATAATTATGAATCAGTCCATTTGAACCTTTATTATATTGTAGATAAAGTAGTGTAAAATAAAATATTATTATGTAAATTATTTAAACATTTTTATTTATTTTAATACCTATACATACTAACAAACAAATAAATGAATAAAAAAAGTTGGCGAGTATAGTCCCATTATGTCCAATGAGAGGTTTCCAATGGGAGATAGTGAAGTGGTCCCTACACGATCATGCTGCATGACATGAATGACATGCAATGACATGACATGGTGGTGGCCGTTGATTGACATGCAAGCTTACTTTTCACTGTACTAAGTCATTGATAGCAAGCATGAGGATCATGCAGCATGATAATTCACGTAACATGACATTAGTTATACTGGTGACTTTAGTTATATTAAAGTCAATGCTAATATAAATACCCATGAAAACACCTGCGAGGTTGTTATTTAAAAACTGAATGTCTCATTTAATTTAGGTAAATACAGTTTGTTTTAACTTTTGTGTTGTTATTTTTCCGGAATTAATTCGTGCTGATAGCGAAATGAAACAAGGAACCAAAGATAATATGCGTAGGTATCTTATCCATCTAGGTTCAACATGTCCCTGTCCCAAAATAATGTCCTTTTCCCAAAATGTCCTTTTCCCAAAATGACATTTTCCCGAAATGTCCTTTTCCCAAAAATGACAATTTCCCAAAACGTTCTTCTTTCCCGGGCCAGGGATACCCGGCGACATTTCGACCTTACAGGATCTATTGCGCCGAGCCCCTGTCCACCATCGGTGCCCCAATCCGTGTTTTGGTGGTCACATACGCCTTAGAATAGAAATTCTTTCTTTGGCGTATCCAGATTTCCTCACGATGTTTTCCCTCACCGAAAAAACTGCGGTATTATAATAGACCGTACTTATGTTGCGAAAAACTCGTTGGTAGGGCGAGGTTCGAACCGTGACCTCATGAACGCGAGGCGAATGCACACCCAACTAGGCTACCACGGCTCTTAAGATGAGCAAGCCATGGAGGGGAGACGCCATATTGTTTTCTAAGCCCACTTGTACAGTCGACCGCACGTTAATGGAAACATTTTGACCTTGAACTGGAGCCTGTTAGGGAGTTTCAGTACTATGAGAGACCAGTTTATACTGGTTTAGTTTCCACTGACGTGCGGTCGTCCGTACGCTGTTGATACTAAAAAAAGATATCAGCTGTAAAAATACATAACAATAACTTTTAGTGCAACGTAATTCAGTGCACCCACATGTCAGCGTCCTTTCTGTCCTTATCTGCGCTGGCGCATGATTAACATAAATAAAACAATATACCTACTCAAGAATGTCCATGTTTGCTGCAGTTTTGATACAATAAAGTTGGTCCTCCGAACCGGATATGAATTTAAGAAGTTAGATCTTATATAAATAGATTTTAAATATTAATAGGAATTGTAAAAAGTAATACTTACATAATTTAGAGTCCAAATACATTTTTGTACATTGTATTATGCCTGGTAAGATACACAAGTCGTCTTTGTACACTACACACGTCATTTTAAAATCCATCATCGCTTCTATGCGATTTTGTAACTAAAGGTTACAAATGTTGATTTGTAACCGTGGGGTTACCTCAAAGTACAGAATAAGTGATAGTACACCCTAAGTATTAAAAGTATTTTCGATTAAAATCCTGTTAAGTAGATAAAAAGGTACCTACATAAATCCAATTTATTGCGATGAATTTACCATTTTCCCAGGTAATTACGAAACTTACATCTTTCATATATCGCCTGCGATCATCAATACTATGATCGCAGTATATCGCACACACCTGCTTCAAAAGTGACACAAGTCAAAAAAATTCAATTTTTTGCATTGTGTCACCGTTGAAGCAGCGAAATTCGCTGAATACGACCAATATTCTAACTCTGAAAAATCCATTTTTTGACTTGTGTCACATAAGAAGCAGGTGTGCGATATATTATACTTATATAATTTGTCTTTAGAAAACACGTAAAAGTATTTAAAATACACATTATAGTTAGTTACGCTCCAGTAAGCATATTGTTAGTCCTTCGAGCCGGATACTGAACTCGACGCGTAGATTAGGTGATCTATTTAAAGGAAGAATATACGTTGCCAAGTGAAAGTTGTTGATAGAAGTCGATATGTTACTAGAATGAATATTTTGGCTCATTTTTTATGGATTGAACTTTCAAAGACAGTCTATCTGATGGTCACTGTCGTCTATGACATCTGCAGCCTTTGGATTACATAATATAATTCAATAGTTTAGGCTACAAATGCGTTGCCCTATACGCCACAACGAGAACTAGGTTTGTGTCTTTGTAATTTCCAAAGTTCTTTAAAGTTACTTTTTACCACAAAATTCCCACTGAAAAATATCTAGAGCTTGAATTCTTATCAAACTATAGAAATACTGTTGTCATCGTTAACATATTTGCATGGTCCTTCAAGCCGGATAACTGAAATATCAAGCAACAATTAAACTAGAACTAAGTCAATAAACTTGAATATGTTATCTGTACGAAAGGCTTTATAGAAACGATTAGCAGCGGCGTGACTGTTTATCAGTTGATGTGTTAATGAGAGGTTGAAAACAATTTATATTTCAAAACGAGCAGGCTCTCGAACACGACCCACTGTCAATATCGTGGCGGGAAATGTGACATATTGTTTTTCTTATTTTTAATTTGTGAAAGCGATAGCAGGACCAAGGAGGTTTTATTTTGCTGGCAGTTTGTGATTGATAACTGTTGAAATATATAAGTAAGTATTATTTCAGTTTTATTATAACATTAATGACACGAGTTAAGGAAAGCGAGACGACTGTTACACGAGTATAGTGTATGGCGGAAAATGTGACATTTTGTTTTGTTTTTAAACGTGATAGTAGGACCAAGAAGATTTTGTTTTACTTTTTACGTGATTTTTCTACTTTTTAGTGTGCGTTCTAAAAGTACCTAGTTTTAAGTAGGTTTTATAATTAGGCGTTGATAGTGTCATATTTGTTTCTGTCTGTCCGTCTGTCTGTCGGCGTCTGACTCGAAAACTACTGAACCTGAGCTGAAACGTGGAATCGCCCAGCAAGAACGGAATTCACTTGGTATTATTTAAATAAATAAAACGGGCATACAAAGGGGAAAGCAAACGTAAACAAAGACGTTTCTCGTAAAACAGCCGCGTTTATACCCAATACAGCATACCTCATTTTTTAGCAATGTTGGAAATTTCTTCGAAATATTAAAGGATAATTTTCAAAAGTACATTTTAGACTTTCGCGCTTTGTATTCATAATTATATAATTATTTACGGGTCTTACACACGAATAAGTTTTATTTACCTTGCCCGACGTTTCGACCAGGTTACACTGGCCGTGGTCACGGCCAGTGTAACCTGGAAAGTGTGTAAGACCCGTAAATAATTATATAATGATAATTTTCAAAGTCGGATCCGTAGTTTTTTTAGAAACACCGACAGACAAGAAACCTTCAAATGGGTATCCGTTTTGAAGGGTTTAGGTATACCTAGTCAAAGGACAGATACTTTGGATCTACGTAACACCTGTTTATTTGCACATTTTCACCGCCTAAAACATAACATAAGATTAGCATATTGTCTGTCTGTAGGTTTGAACAAGTGCGATATCTATGATATTGTCATGTAAATCGACGTATCGACAAACAGGGCACCTATTGTTTAATGATTTAGTTGGCAACTGGACTTGATAGAGTCGGTGAGTATCTATTGATATCTTAATCAAATTGTTATATTTTAATCTTGTTTATTAAATAAATTAAATCAAATCAACTGCATATTAACATGTCACCACTGCTGGGGCTCAGGCCTACCCTCTCAACGAGGGCGTTAGGGCTATAGTCCACCACGCTAGTCCAGTGCGGGTTGGTGGACTTCACATGCGCCTAAGAATTTCTTCGGCGTATGCAGGTTTGCTCACGTTTTTTTCTTCACCGTTTGAGAGCAGTCAGTAAATGTACTTAAATTTCGAGAAATACCCATTTGTACATGGCCCAGCCGGGGATCAAACTTCGGACCTTTCGATATGGTACTCGTAGGCCGAGTCTTATCCCCGACTCTACTGACGCTCTCTGAAAATATTGTTTGTGTTTTATTTTTTTTTCAATACGAAAGTCACAAACTGCAATTTCAATTTGAATATTTTTTAATGTGCTCCACACACACACTTCATAATTATTAGAATATAGAAAACAATTATTAGAATTTTCACATGGTATTATTAAGGCAGTGTATAACACTTAAGCCTGTTACTAATCATTCGATGAGCATTTTTTGTTCTCGAATTAAAATGTATATAATAATAGAATCAAATCCCGAAAATCCTATAAGTCATATACAAAAGCGGTCAATTTAAGAAGTGTTATAGAGATATACACCCTGTATACAATTGATTAAAATTACTGATGTCAATGAGTCAGTGTCGTATTGGCGTACGCGGCCTGCCATGTAGAGAGGTCGGAGTTCTATCCCCGGTCGTGCCATCCACTATGGGTTGTTCTGACTGCTCTGAAACTGAAGGAAAACTTCATGAGGAAATATGCATACGCCGAAGAAGACATTCTTAGGCGCATGTGATGTCCACCAACCCGCACTGGGCTAGCGTGGTGGACTATAGCCCTAAGCCGTCGCTAGTTGAGAGGGTGGGTCTGAAATATAACATCCTATAGGATGTTGATGATTTGATGTTGATTTTACCAGATGTCCAAAATTTTGTTGGATTTTCAGAGATGCGTATTGCGGTCGTAATTTTGAGTTTCGCCCTCGGGTATGCGTCGGCGCAAGACCCGAACTGCGACTACACTCAAAATGTAAGTACATACATACAATACATATCTTCACGCTATGTCCCTGGCGGGGTGGGCAGAAAGAACGGAGCGCCAAGTATCGCGATCCTGACACACCTTGTACATCCTTACACAAAATGTAAGTAACAACAGAACATACCCGTAGTTAAAATGTGAGAAACATTATATATGTATTTTTTTATCAAACTGAAAGAATTTTCAAGGTAATAATTACAAGTAGGTAGGTAATAAAAATTATAAAATATAAATCAAAATACGTAGGTATATAAAGTAATAGTGTTTATTCCAATCAATAATGAACCGAAAACCGCTGGCGTAGACGAATTCTCGTGTGGGGACCACGCGTGGGGAGGCCTATGTTCAGCAGTGGACTAATATAATTCTAAACCAAACTAAGCGTCGCACATATTAAACGTTATAATATCGTACTGTACAACAACAAAAAGTTGAAAAACAAAATCATGAAAAATTCTCAAAAGCATCATATAATCGTCTCATAAAAGAAATATTTTGGTATGAACCCTCGACCTCACAATTTATAGACTAGACTAGCTTTTTTCCGCGGCTTCCCTCGCGTAGAAAAGTTTTTCCCGTGTACATTGCGAAACAGCGCCCTCTATGTAGGTGTTTTGTTACTTAGGGGGTATTAGCGGACGCCCCGCGACTTTGTCCGCGTTAAAAAGTAAACTATAAGTTATTCCAGGATATAAGGTATCACTGTACCAAGTTTCATCAAAATCTGTTCGGCAGTTTTTGCGTGAAAGAGTAACAAACATCCTTACAAACTTTCGCCTTTATAATATTAGTAGGATTATCTTCCCAACTCAACCACGATTTCTTGAAAACAACTTTCATAAAATTTACTTAAAAAATTAATACGACCATTTACCTTATAAAGTTACATCAGATAATTTACTTAGATAAGATTAAAACTGTTTCTATGACTGATAAGATTTAAATTTATTTACTATAATCGAAAACACGGCTTATTGCCTGCGAATAAACCGAAAAGATAAAATCTATAAAACTACTTGATCTAAATCGATTTTTCACGCTTTGAAATAGTAAACAGACAGATACCCAGTGAACAACAAAAAAATATAGTTTTTTTAGTCCGTCAACATAATTTTGTTGCATTCATAGTACACTGAGTAGGTACATCTTCTAAATATATAAAACAAAGTCGTGCACTGGTCGTGCAGTGGTCTAACCAACATGTTAGTTAGAGCACTGGTCGTGCAGTGGTCTAACTAACATGTTAGTTAGACCACTAGAACTCAAGAACGGCTGAACGGATTTTGATAAAACTTAGTACGGGAGATATAGCTTTCCAGATAGCAAGTAAGCTTGCAGAAAACTTTTCTATGATACTTTGGAGGGACAGGGTGAAAATTTTCACGGAAACATCGGTTTCTTTAAAGGCTTTAAAGAAATTCAAGATTTTTAGTTCATTATCATCAGCCAGTACCAGTCCACTGCTGGACATAGGCCTCCCCACGGCGCGCCACTGAACCCGATCCTCGGTTCTCCGCATCCAGTCACTGCCAGCCGCCTTACGCAGGTCGTCGCTCCATCTAGTCGGGGGGCGTCCCACACTACTCTTGCCCGCGCGTGGTATTCACTCGAGAACTCGTCTACCCCAGCGGTTATCACTTTTTAGCTATTATGTCAAATTACTGATTAACCTACTTGTAATGGTTGTCTGATATAAAATAATTAATAACTCTCACACCTGTAACCTTCTGTCGCCCAACAAAAGGCCACACGTTTATTATCGCCCTGAAAACTCAGAGCAATGCCTCGTGTGCCAAATAATCTTTTGCGTAAAAATATGTAAACGGATGGTACAGTCAGCACGACAAGAGGTTCGCCAAATAAAGAAAACAACTTAAACTTTGACCAACTAAGAACCTTCACTTTAATATTCAGTTTCTTTTTATCTTTCTTTCTTTCTTTCTTTCTTTCCAGGTACAAATAGGACAAACGTATTACGTGTACAGCCCATACTATCCGGCCAATTACCGTCCAGGTACACAGTGCCGCTGGATCGCGATCTGTCCCAGCGGCTACAACTGCCGCCTGGACTGCTCAGAAATCGAACTACCTCAGGTAAGATTACCTACGAGCACATGATTTATCTCTATTTAAGTTACCTTAAGCCAGAGAGTTGTTAGTATACAATACTAACTCTATGCGTTAAGCCCTTTCCCCACAAATCTACAACCAAATGTAGAAACTGGCGAGTTACCCAACAGTTAAGTTACCTGCCTTATGACTCAAATCTACAACTGAATGTAGAAGCAAGGTAAGTTACCTACCACGGGTAATTACCTATAACAGAAAAGTTACCATTCCCCCTCAAATCTGCAACTGAATATGAAAACAGGACAGTCTACCCCAAGCAGCCGAGATAAGGACCCGACTGCCCCAAATCTGCAACGCGAGCTACCCCCAGCGGGCGAGTTACCCTTAGTACATAGGTGGACGGATAATTAGAAAAAGGCACGATTTTCATACAATCGAGGTCACTTTGACGCCAGCCATGGTTCTCCGTGAAGGATTGGTCGGAGCATGATCTGATGACGGTCGTCGGGAGAGTAGATGGAGGACTTTTAGATCGCTATAGACATTCAACTGATCAGATAAGCTGTTTGGAAGCAGTATCGTCATGAAGAAAAAAACCCCGCAAAATGGCATCAAAATGTATGAAAATCTAAATGTTAAGGAATCATGACGATGCTGCTTCCAAACGGCTCATCTGATCAGTTGGATGTCTATAGCGATCTAAAAGCTCTCTCGATGACCGTCATCAGATCATGCCCCGATCAATCCTTCACGGAGAACCATGGCTTCAAAGTGACCTCGATTGTATAAAAATCTTGCCCTGTTTCTAATTATCCGTCCACCTATGTTAGGTGAGTTATATTTAGCCCCCAATTCGCAACTATAAATGTCGAAGACTTATAATTTCGATTACAAGTACTTACATAAACGCCTAGTATAACAACCTTCTTAAAATTACGTCTTTTGTATTGCAGTCGCAAGGATGTTCTATGGACCGGCTTCTCGTCTCCAGGAGTGGAGATCCCCAGCTGTCTGGCGCAGAAAGTTACTGTGGGCGGGGCTCCCTGACTGCTGTGTCCACAGCACAGAGACTCAGCATAGGTAATGGACTATATTTGTACCGGAAACCCACGTCAGTGGAAACAAACCAGTATAAACTGGTCTCTCATAGTATTGAAACTCCCTAATAGACCAGGGTCAAGGTCAAAGTGTTACCACTGACGTGCGGTCAACTGTACTAAATATATCAGGAAACACCTTCGGCCCTTCCAACCTTGCGGTTATACGGGCCGATTCCGCTGCTTGTGAAATTGTTAGTTGTTTATTGTTTGTTTGCGAATACTATATGTATAAATATATTTTTCACCTCACAAGCTCGGAAGACTACTTTCTACGGACGAATACTTTCTCATTCGAAATCTGCGTGGAAAACTGCACATGGAAAAAAAACTTTTTAAAACTTTTCGTCTAATTTGTAGAAGGTGGACATTTAATGTCCATGGTCAATTCTAATTGTGGTTATTATTATTTGTGGTTCTAAACCGCCGAAAGGATTCAATTCACCTAGTATTTTCCTCGCTGTAGTGAGGTGAAAAATTGTGTGTTGCGATCGGCAGCAAAGTTATTTTGCGTCTCGTACCTTGAAACCCTCGCTACGCTCAGGATTCTATCTTTGAACCCTTCTTTTTAGGATTTTATCTTTTAATCCTAGAACCCTTCGCTTTGCTAAGTTTTCAATACTAGTACTCGCACAAAATAACCAACTTTGCAGCCTGGCATAACAAATAACTATTATTTATTTAACGCCAAATTATTTAGTTCCATGGACACTCGTCATTCGTCGCCGTAGCCTTCAGCGCCAAAATGGCGCCAATCAAATAGGCGGGAAAATAATCTGACATCAGCCAGTAGTGTGACCGTACCTTCGATTGTAACTGCAGGTCTGATCAGTGCCAGCAACAGCCCCGGTGGGCGGTTCTCGTGCCGGCTGAATGCTCAGTTAGTGCCTCCAGTCGACCCAGGGCAATGCAGATGTGGGTACAAAAAGTCGGTGAGTTTTGTTTTTTTTAAATCTTTTTTTAGGCTTGTGACTCGAGGAAGTCATTGCCAGTCTCGTGAGGAAACACACGTGTTTCGAGTACGTGTCCTCTATGTCACTTTACGTATTCAGACCCCAGCCTGAGAAGATATCTTTGTGTATTTATTATACAAATCTTTTGGTGGTTTGGCAATCATGTGCAATTTACCTACAAGGTGTAGCAAACAATCGAGATACCTAATAAGCTTACTTAGTTAAGCTTAGTGACACGCCTGTGAAAAACTAGTGTGTCAATTTTCAACTGACTTCGTTCGTCGTATTGAGGAGGTTCTCAATTTGACTGTATTTTTTTCTGTGTGTTACACCATATCCTCGCCGATTGTGAACCAATTTGAACAATTCCTTTTTATTATTATTGATTATGGCTATATTTAGCGGATGGTCCCATATCTAT
This sequence comes from Metalampra italica, assembly GCA_949699065.1. Lineage (NCBI taxonomy): Eukaryota > Metazoa > Arthropoda > Insecta > Lepidoptera > Oecophoridae > Metalampra > Metalampra italica. Next base: position 5,715,286 of record OX452991.1, on the reverse strand, counting down.
TGGAAAAAATATTTCAGGGTAAGTAAGGGTGGAAAACTAGGGATATATAGAATAAGTCGTTTTTATTATTTTGTAAATTTTTTGATTACGTCATCGGTCTTAGAATAAAAATAAAAATAATTCCAGAGCCGCATAGTGGGCGGCGTAGAGACCGGCGTGAACGAGTTCCCAATGATGGCCGGCCTCGCGTTCCTGGACACGTACCAGATCAGCTGCGGCGCGGTGATCATAGACAAGCGATACGTGGTCACCGCCGCGCACTGCGTCGCCAACCAGTCAGTTAACAATGTTGCCGTTATCGTGGGCGAGCATGACGTCACTATAGGTGAGTGTGACCTGTCTATGGGTGAGTGTGACGTCACTGTAGGTGAGTGTGACCTGTCTATGGGCGACTGTGACGTCACTGTAGATGAGTGTGACCTGTCTATGGGCGAGTTTGACATCACTATAGGTGATGGGCAAGTGTGACGTCTCAGGGTGGAATTTTCAAAGTGTACCCGTAGGGAAAGTACACTAAAAATTGAAAATAGCAAATTGTATTGAAAGGAAGCATTCCTTTATTTTTAAAAATATGTAGAACTGCTTTTAAAGATTTTAAAGAAACCATATGTCAGAGCCGGGAATCGAACGATAATGGAACGGAATTAAACAACTCGCGTTTTGAAAAGGATTCGAAGCTCAGTGTACCTATAGAAATAGTGTGTCTCTATGATAGGCGTGACTTTTTCGAGTTTAGGGGAGCGTGACGTCATTATAATTAAGCGTAGAAAAATCGTTTTTAATATTATTTTACTTTGCAGGTACGGACTCTCCGGCCACGCAAGGTATCCGAGCTGCCAGCTTCATAATCCACCCGCAATACAGCCTGTAAGACACTGCACTTATTCCTATCTAGCTATCCTACTAGCTGTTTTGTTTCCCGCGGTCTCGCTTATAAGTTTTTTTTTAGCTCCGCTCCTAATGGTCGTAGCATGATGTTAAATTCTACTAATATTATAAAGGCGAAAGTTTGTAAGGATGTGAGGATGTATGTTACTCTTTCACGCAAAAACTACCGAACAGATTTTGATGAAATTAGGTACAGTGATAGCTTATATCTTGGAATAACACATACGCTACTTTTTAACGCGGACAAAGTCGCGGGGCGTCCGCTGATACCCCCTAAGTAACAAAGCACCTACATAGAGGGCGCTGTTTCACAATGTACACGGGAAAAACTTTACTACGCGGGCGAAGCCGCAGGTAAAAGCTAGTATACGATACTTTTTAATGCGAACGAAGTCGCGGGGCATAGGCTAGTAGCCTATAATCCACGTATCCGAGTGTAGTATCCGACTGGTATTTCCAGAGATTAAAGTGTTCAAACAAACAAACCCTTGCCTCGAGGACCTTTCTGCCCCAACGGCCGTCAGTTCTACGAGAGATGTCGTGTTCTATGAGTGATGTATGTTGGTTGCTTTCGGCAGGTCCACGTACGACTACGACATAGCGATAGTGGTGCTGCAGCAGGACATCGTGTTCAGCGAGCGCGTGGGGCCCGTGTGCCTGCCCTTCAAGTTCGCCAGCACAGACCTCACCGGCAGATACGTCACCATGCTCGGTCAGTGGCCCTTCACCATCAATTGTTTATGGACATTATCCAACTATCAAAACGTGTGCAACTGTCAAAATGTGGAAATTAATAATGTGCATAACAATTAACGAACCTTGAGTTATTAAGGCGACTGGCGTATTGTTTGGTATCTTTAAACTGGGCTCTATTCCATGTTACATTGTAATGTCTTTTGTCACTCAATTTGTCCTATTCTCAGGCTATGACCGTTACATTTTAGTGTATTTTGTCTACTTTGTTGTATTTCAGGGCTGTGAAATGTTACATCTTCATGCCTTTTGTCACTCACTTTCTTCTACTCTCAGTCTGTGACCTATTACATTGTGGTATCTATTGATTGTCACTCACTTTGTTCTACTCCCAGGCTGTGACCTGTAACATTTTGGTGTCTTTTATCTACTTTGTTGTATTCTCAGGCTGTGACCTGTTACATTGTGGTGTATATTGTCACTCACTTTGTTCCCAGTCTGTGACCTGTTACATCTATTAATTGTCACTCATTCATGTTACATTGAGGTGTCTATTGTCACTCACTATGTTCTACGCCCAGAGTGTGACCTGTAACCGGTTACATGTCTTTGGTCACTCCAGGCTGGGGCACGCAGTTCATCGGCGGGCCGACGTCCAACGTGCTGATGAAGGTGGACGTGCAGGTGATCAGCCCGGCCGTGTGCCGCGCTGCCGTCACCACATTCCTCTCCGACAGGCAGATGTGCACGCTCACCAGGGGGAAGGACTCCTGCCAGGTACGCTTTTTTATTATCAACCGTATTCAAAAAAGCAGGTTATCTAGTATGTTACGCTGTATATCTTCGCCGTTGGGAACCGATTTGTCTCATTTTTTTATTATTATTGAAGCGTAAGGTGCTTATCTAATTAAAGAAAATTGGGGGACAATAATCATCGACTTAAATCATTAACAAAGAAGTCGGTTTTTTTTAAAGTCAGATTTTTATTTTTGTATTTTTATTTAATCGTTCTAAAATATACAGCTAATCACTGATATTTAATTTAATATACCTATTAATAGTCGTTCCCTGTAAAAGACTGATGCTCGATTTAAGTCGTGCTTTGTGTTTTTTTTAAGGATGACTCCGGAGGGCCGGCTCTCTACACCGACCCGGCGACAGGACTCCTCTTCAACGTGGGCATCATCAGCCACGGCCGGTCGTGCGCGTCCGGGTACCCCGGCATCAGCACCAGGGTCGCCGCGCTGCTGCAGTGGATCACCAGCAATACACACAACAACTATTGTAGGAAATAAACTGCTTATTGCATTTTAAAAATGTTTTACTTTAACTCCTACAGTTTCCATCTAGTACTGAGTAGGTGAACTATAACAATAAAATAAAAGATTTAGTACCGTCAACCGCCTACTAGATGGCGCTTTTACGATTTAATTCACAAATAAAGCAATAGTAATTAGTCTTGCACGCGACATCGGCATCAAGGTCGCCGCAATATGCAGTGGATCATCATCATCAGTAATTACAACAATTATTGTAGGAAATAAACTACCCGTTGCATTTTATATCTTTGTTTCATTATTAATTCCTGCAAGTGCCATCTATTACCCAGTAGATAAACTATAACAGTAAAATAAAAGATTTAGTACTAGCAACTGACTACTAGATGGCGCTTTTGTGAATTAATTCTTCACAAATAAAGCAGTAGTCTTGTTCGCGGCATTAGTTCAATGCTGCAGTGGATCATTAGTAACAATTATTGTAGGAAATAAGCTACCCGTTGCATTTTATATCTTTGTTTCCACTATGTTTCACTTTTAATTCTAGCAGGTGCCATCTAGTACCGAGTAGATGAACTATAACCGTAAAATAAAAGAAATAGTACGATGCATTGCCTACTAGATGGCGCTATAAGTTTTACGGTTTAATTCTTCACAAATATACTTGCGCGTCTGGCTAGCCCTGCTGCAGTCAAGTGGATAACCAGTAACAACAACTAAAAAGTAGGAAATAAACTCTTTGACTCCTACAGGTGCCATGTAGTAACACTGTTACATATTTGTGAATATTATCCACTTAACTTATGTGACTAAGCTCCTGATAATATCCTAATCTGTGCTAATAAAGGTCAAAAATAGATTCGGCAATCTGGTGCATCTATATAGAGGTCAATAGTAATCCTGTTCACATCCTGCCACAGAATATATTAAAAATAAAAGAATTATCTTAATTCTCCCATCTAGTGTCGAGTAGTGAAACTATTACACCAGTAAAAATGCAGATTAACGGCGCTAGCTTCTATGTCATAAAATTTTCCGAGATTGCAGGGAAATTGGCGCGAAAGTATTGATTTTCCCTTGCGCGGGCAACTTCATTCTTTCACTTCACACCTCATCAGTCTATTTCACGTTTTATTAGAATAATTTATTAAAAGAGGGATATGTGTTTTAACCTTTTTCTCTGCTATCCATTAATTCTGTAAACATGTAGTGTATGGTGCAGACAGAAGCATCCAAAATGTAATAAAAATATTTACTTACAATGATTTGACGAAAAAATATGTTTTTCCTTTTGCCGTGTTTCGGAGGTTGGTTTTTAAAAAAATGATTGTTAAAGCGAAAATGGTAGTGATTATAGGAGTTTTGTTAGTAATAGGAAGGTAGTAGGCGGGAGAATGCCGAAGAGGATACCGTTTCACGTAGTTTACGCAACAAGTAAGTACCTACTTATAATTAATACTTAGACGAAATCTACATAATAGAGCCCAAGAAATTACATTAACAATGAAACGGTTTATTTTTCTGTTATAAATTCTTATTGATTTTTATAGTGAGCTAATACACTCAATACTAATATTTTAAAAATGCCACTTAGCTTGCTAATCCTTTCATCTACGTTGGTGGAGCTTGGATATTCGTCAGATCTCCTCATTACGGATCATATCCTTCAAAGAAACTCCGAGTAATTATAGCCCTCTGTATAGCTCACTGGAGATCAGACCGACTTTGGTTGAATCGTTTTTAGGGTTCAGTATCTCAAAAGAGGAAAAGGAAACCCTTATTAGGATCACTTTGTTGTCCGTCTGTCAAGACCATTTTTCTCTCTATAGTCGTATTACGTAGAATCAAAGCGGAAATCTGACATATAACTTTCATTGACCTTTCAATTTTCTTCTCATTGTTATCTTGGAGGAAAATAATTAGCTAAAATTTTTAGCTTCGTACATTGTATATGTAAGTACGGCCGACCGCACGTCAGTGGAAACAAAACCAGTTTAAGGTCTCTCATAGTATTGAAACTCCATAATAAGCTAGGCCAGCTCAAGGTCAAGTGTTGACTGACGTGCGGTCGACTGTACGAAAGAATAAAGTTAAATGATTAAGATTGCCGCTTTTGATTCTACACGACTGCATGGAAATACATGGTCCTCATTTATTCGTATTTCGACATCGACTTAACTTAACTTAACGAGGTTTTTGTAGGCCTTTTAAAATGCTATCAGAAGTAAAAGGAAATGTTTTATGACAACCATGTTTTCCTGCATTTTTTTTTGATATAACTCGACAATAATCACAACTTGAAATTTCCATTATCGCCCGTGTCATGCCAATCGATTAATGTTGAATGTATGTACAGTCGTAGTCATTAATTATGCACACATAATAATTGGTAGGCTACGAACGAGGGTGGCAACTGGCAATATAAGGGTTGCCAGCATTCTATTCGATAATTAATCTATGACATGATTCCCCACGGGCGGCGTCGTTTTGCGTAGTTTGTTCGCTCGTGACACGAGGAGACTACAGACGGACTAAAATTTCAAAAAATATTCTTTTGGCTTAGGTATTGAATTTTTCTTCAACATCCCTATAATTCGTCTAGTTATTAAATTTTATTATATTTATAGGATTATAAGATACGAGCTGTTGCCCGCGGGAATAGTTTACAGCGGTAAAAAGTAGCCTATATTTATTCCAGGATATTATAGCTATCACTGTAGCAAGTTTCGTCAAAATCCGTTCAGCCGTTACAGCGTGAAAGAGAAACCTCCTCACAAAGTCACTGACATCCTTACAGACTTACTACTATACTATACTATAATATTAGTAGGAAGCCAAAACATCCTTTAACCCTTTATAAGACCCCAGTTATACAGTTATGCTACCTGAAAGTTAAATACACTACCATGTTTGTAATGCAATGGGGAACACATCTACGACAAAAAAATCATTAAGAAAAAAAATGTGGTACCTAAATATATGCACTCAGCCTGTTAGTGCACTTGAGTTTTCAGGTGATCTGTTTCCGATACACCTATTCATTGACATTGAAAGAATGAGGAAAGAAAGCCTGATATAATCGCTATATAATACCATTATAGTTAAATGAAAAAGAGTTCGAGAGATGTTCTTCTCCGTAAATATTTATTAACTAAGTGGTATCCGAATCGCCTTTGCCTTATAAAGGGTTAAAAAGACTTTCGCGGCCGACTTCGTGAAACTATCTTCGATCGAGGAGTTAAGAAGCGTACGGCTCAAAACTTTATTATTAAAATTTAAAGGTTAACAATGACTAAAATAATTAAATAACTAATTAAAAAAACTAAATTATCCTAAAACTAAAACCTATATAAAAACTAAAACTACCTAAAATCATCGTGGCTGGGCGATGGACCCATGGTTCCGAGGACGCTGGCTGCATTGCCTCGTTGGATGGCCAGGCTGATCCTCTGAACAAGGTATTCCTTGCACAGAGGATCACCCGTGGCCTCCCTCAGCTTTGCAGCCAAGTCTTGTATAAAAGACTTTGCGTCCTCGGACCAAGGGCCCATCGTCTCAACCGCGAATGGAATAAAAAAGTACGTGCGGCAAAGCTCCGTGTATTTGCGGGTCTTCGCGTTGGCGGCGGCTTCGGCCGCAGAGCCGACCTTAGTTGAAGTCCCCGCAACTCTGGAGGCGCAGAGGGTATCGGTGCGTACTGTTTAAGGCGAGGACGGCTCGTACCCGGCATGCGAGCTGAACACGCAGGGGCCGGCGGCGCGGGGGTGGCGCAGCGCGGGCGGTCCCCCGCACGAGCTGCTGCTGCGGCTGCACGCCGTCTCCAGCGTGCACAAGCTGCAGCTGCTGGCCCACCATCAGCTCATCCGTGAGTACTCAACTCTATCTTGCTTGGCGGCGTCCAATAAGTGTATGTTGCAGCGTTCTCTTTTAACCGTCTATCTCCTTCCTTCCAATTTACTCTCTATCCCTTCCTCCCTCCCTTCCTCCTTACCTTCCTCTCTTTTTCCTATAATAATAAATTGGTCGTAATACTAGTGATACATACATTTACTATGGCTGCGTTTCCACCGCACGTCCGTCATCGTCATCATCATCAGCCTATTAACATGTCTCCTTGCTGGGGTTCAGGCCTACCCTCGCAACGAGGGCGATCGGACTATAGTCCACCACGCTAGCCCAGTGCGGGCTTGTGGACATCGTGGACACAGTCCGTCATCGTATTCAACAATAATCTCGTTTTTCGGTGACGGCCCGGTGACGGAGCGCCTGTGTTCTTCGGCAACCAATTTGTTTGTGCGGCAGCGTCGTGCGTGGAGGTGCTGGTGTCCGGCGGGCTGGTGGCGGGCGGCGCCGCGACCCCGTGCGGGGCCACCTACACCAGCGTGGGCCGCGTCGCGCTCGCGCAGCCCGCGCCGCTCGCCCGCACCAGGGAACTCAGGTTATTAGTTCTATTTTTAATCGCTCTCCTCGCTTCGAGCAGTCGATTCTACTGACTTCTGTATCGGATTCTTCTTCGTCCTCGCCTCTTCCCGTTACGCGGGGTCTTTCTAATCTTGATGCGCCATTTACTCCGCTGATAAGCATCGTCTACAGACAGACCCAACACCTGCATGTCCCTCTCGACATTCGTTACCCAGGTTGATTGTGAAGCAATGGATAGGCACCTCTTCACTACGTGGTTCTCGGGTCTACGTATGACATGCCTATACGACTTCTGTATCTGATGTCGAAGGAAAATTAGTTGAATCGACAGAAAAATAGGTCTCCAGATATCCACAAGCCAGGCTTCAGCCAACCTGCCTCATCTTATCTTCTCAGCGGGCCAGGAATACCTGGCGAAACTTCGACCCCATGGCATTTGTGGTACTAGTCCCCTGTCTACCAACGGTGCCCCAGTCCGGTTTGTGTAGACTTCATATACGCCTTAGAATAGAACTTCAAACCTTTGGCGTATGCGGGTTTCCTCACGATGTTTTCCGTCTCAGCCAACCTGCCTCTTCTCGCCAGACTTGAGACTGGTCAGTGGTCTGTGCGGTGTCCCACTCAATCGCAATTTTTCATTTTAGGCAATTCTGCACAATCTAAGCAAATTTCGATTGTTCTGCAAATCGAAATTCTTTTGGGCGCCTCCATGCCTAATATTGTTGTAAATGCTCGACAGATCTGCAGCCCTTCCAGAACCGACGATCGCGCGCTTTGTGAAACTGAGATTGTCCGGCCCTCATCCACCAGCTAGTGAAAATGATCAGGTAAATACAATTTTTTTACTCATTATAGTTTTCTATCTGTTTACCGCGGTCACGCCCGTGTTTTATAAGTGACTAGGTTTATAAGTTATTTCTGACATGTTCTTTTTGCTCGACTCCTAAGGGTCGTAGCATGATATTAAATAGCTTATAACCTTCCTCAAGACTTGGTCTATCAAATGCCAAAAGAAATTTTCAAATCCGACAGCTAGTTCCAGAGATTCATCAACAGCCTATTAACATGTCCCCACTGCTGGGGTGAGCCCTCGACGAGGAAGTTAGGGCTATAGTCCACCATGCTAGCCCAGTGCGGGTTGGTGGACTTCACATGCGTCTAAGTTTCTTCTACACCGTATGCAGGTTTCCTCGCGATGTTTTCCTTCACCGTTTGAGAGCAGTGAGTAAATATACTTAAGTTTCGAGAAAAATCCATTGGTACATGGCCCAGCCGGGGATCGAACTCCGGATCTTTCGATATGATAGGCCGCGTCTTATCCCCGACGCCACTGACGTTCCAGAGATTAGCGCTTTGAAACAAACAAACCAAAAACTCTTCGCCTTATTAAGCTGTAAATTTTGGCACAATTAAGCGTAACACACACTGAGCGGCGGCGTTGCGAAAGCGTTGCGTTTTTTTTCTGTAATGTTTGACATAATATGAAGCCCTTTACATCAAAGCGGCGGCGGCGCGACGCGTTCATCATACGAACCTTCGCCGCCGCAACGCTTTCGCAACGCCGCCGCCCAGTGTGTGTCACGCTTAAGTAAAGCGTTTTTATTATATTAGGTACTTATACCTAAAGATAAAAGTATATAAAAAACAATTCCCATTCCCACACGTGTGACCAACTCCTGCAGGTAGCCCTGATGGCCGTGAACGTGCTGGGCGAGGAGGCGGAGGACGTGGGCGCGAGCACGCCCGTCTCCGGCGGCCAGGAGCCGGCGTTCTCCCCGTACGACGACCTCGCCTTCGTCATGTACGTGGACACACAGATCGCAGACCTCGTCAGGGGGCTGGACGACAGGAAACGGAATGCTGTGGCTGGTAAGTTTGGAGGTGTAGCATGTAAGTGAAATTGTATATTTAATAATATAGGTAAATATGTAATAAAAAAATATGTATAAATTGTATACTATAAGTTTATGATATTTTGATAACTGTGGCGACATACATCTGTAATGATTCAGTAATTGTTCTCGTAAAAAAATAAAAAAATAATTGGCCTCTTGATCATGTAAATTACTAGTACTAGTACACTAGTGACTATTTAATTCCACTATTTTATAATGAAAAAAACATAAAAATAACCACGAAGCACAAACGAAGTTATAGAAAAAAAACAATAACGATGCTGCTTCCAAACGGCTCATCTGATCAGCTGGATATTTATAGTGATCTAAAAGCCCTCCATCTACTGTCTCAATGACCCTCATCAGATCATGCCCCGATCAATCATTCACGGAGAACCATGGCTTCAAATTACCTCGATTGTATGAAAATCTTGCCCTGTTTCTATTTATCCGTCCACCTATGTATTATACCTATTATGATAAAAATGAATTTTTTTTCACTTTTCCTCATTTGTTTTGCAGAGGAGCGCTTCGAGTACGCCCGCCGGCTGAAGTCAGCGGGCTCCGCGCTGGCGGCGGCCGGCGTGCGCGTGGGCCGCTGGCGGCTGCGCAAGCGCACGGCGGCGGCGCGCGACGACTTCGAGCTGGCGCGCCGCATGCGCGACCGCATCGCCGACGCGCTCGCCGCCGTGCACGACGACCCCCAGCTCTGCAGGCTGTTTGAAGAGGATGGGGTGAGTGTACACCTACATTCAGGTTTTTGATTTAAAAAAAAAATCAGGAAAAAAAGCGTGTCCTGTTGGCGTAGTGTTAGTGACCCTGTCTACTGCGTGGGTTCGATTCCCACCCGGGACCAACATTTGTGTGATGAGCATAACTGTTGGTTTTCGGATTCTATGGGTATGTATGTATTTATATTTATTTAAAATGATTTATGTATGTTTATCAGTTGTTGAGTATACCCATTTAAAAGCTTCTGCTTAGTTTGGGACTAAACAGCTGTGTGTAAATTTGTCAAAAATTTTTAATTTTTATATAATACCTATTACATTTTTCCCTATGACTTAGAGGAAGACTTAACGTTCCGTAAGTTAAATGTTCAATTCCATTGTCTTCCTTTAGTTTAAGATACTATGTCACTTAGAAGGAATTGATTTACCTCTATTCGTTTGGCCTACCTATTTAAAAGACCTAGTTATAATACTATAATAACTATTAATAAGAAATTTAAAGCAAGACAATAGGTTTCGCATTTGACTGGGTATAGGTAACCCCACTTCACCTTCATCTTCTAACAGAGACAAACTTCTGAATAACTATATTAGACCTAACGCGAATTAGACCTAACGCAAATCGGACCTAACGCGAATCCTTCGAACAGCACGACCCCCGCAACGACTCGTCGATGCACCAGGAGTACGACTTCTCCCACCACCTGTCCCCGTCCGTCGCGGCCGGCGCGCTCAGCGTGGACATCCCCTCGCCGGTACCGCCCGTCCACCACCAGCGCCAGGAGTTCGCAGACGACGAGCTCGGCAATGGACCAGCGGTAAAGTCACACCTCATTTCCATGTTGGCCGTGGACATTACTAGTAGCGCTACAGGTCAAAGTCAAAATAGATTATTTCACTAGCTGTTTCCTGCGGGTTCGCCCGCGTAGAAGTTATTACCGCTGGAAAACCCTTTCTTAATGCACGTCAGGGCTATAGGAAACCTTGTGCTCAATTTCAAGTGTCTAGGCTCAGCGGTTTGGGCTGTGCGCTGATCCTTCTTGGCACATGTAATAGAAGTGTAGAGTAGCTGACGTTGATAAAATTGATACAACAGTTCACATGAAAAGGTAAGAGATAAGAGGAGAAGATTTACCGAGCTGCTCGACGAAGAAGCAAATGTTATGTAGAATAGAATAGAATAGAATAGAATGGAATAGAATAGAATGGAATGGAATGGGATGGAATGGAATGGAATGGAATGGAATGGAATGGAATGGAATGGAATGGAATGGAATGGAATGGAATGGAATGGAATGGAATGGAATGGAATGGAATGGAATGGAATGGAATGGAATGGAATTGATACACAAGGCTGCTTATATGTAACGTCACGCCCCGAAGGGAAACGTGAAAACAATTGAAGATAACACTACGAGTAGCGGAATCGGCCCGCATAAGGTTGGAAGGGCCAAAGGAGTTTCTACAGCAGTTCATATCACGAGCCTCAGTAATAACTAGGTATCATTACTGACTTACCCGACAACTGAAACGAGTCACTTGGCCTCCCTCCGCCTACCGCTTCCCCACCTCGCCCGCCCGCTCTCGTCATAGCGCGACAGTACCGTTCGCATAAATAAATGCGAGAGGTCGGGCCTAAGTGACGTCGTGTCATTAACAAATGATGATATAGATTTATATAAGTATCTGACTGCTTCTTACGCAATGTTTTTATTTTTTATTGAAAATATAAATAAATATTAATTAATTCCCACACTTTCGCCCAATATTTTCTCAATCGTTTTTGCACTCTGTACCTATCACGGCGGGGCGACGTAGGGGGAAGCGGGAGACGCGAAGTGACTTATTACAGTTGCTGATTAGTAAAAGTTTAGCATTCGAAGAACGGGTGTTGTTGCCCCCCTTACATAAGTATTCTCTTGGAGATCACGAAGAACACAGTCACGGATTTTAAATAAGTTTTAATATTGTTCCAGTCACCCGTATACACCTATGAAGAACCACATTTGGCAGAGTTCACTGAAGCAGAAATTCCACCGAACGAAGATCTTGAACACAAAATGGAAGCACAGAAGAAACTAGAAGAACAGAGAAGAATTGAAGAAACGAAGAGGTCAATGGAAGACCAGAAGCGAAGAGCGGAAGAAAGTCAGAGGATGATAGAAGAGCAGATGAAGTTAGAGGAAAAGAAGAAGTTAGAAGAACAGAGGAAGATCGAAGAAGATGAACTGAGGAGGGAAAGTGACAGTCCACGGCGAAGTATTACTCCAAACGCTGCGAATGGTGAGTTTTTTTTTCAATTTAAATTTTCCGGAATGCCAATAATCGAATTTTCGTCAAATTTATACGAAAAAAATAATATAATCCAATCCAGGCGTGCCTCAGGGTAAATTCGAGAGATGTATCTCGAAATTTCATGAAAATTCGTTTAGTGGTTAGGTGTGAAAATTTTATTAATCAGCACTTATGAAAACAATACATTAAAACTACACTAATTACAACCTAAACTATTATTAAATAAAAAAAATTGCCCCGAATCGTCGCCCCGGTGTGAAAAGGTAACAAAAAAAATTGACGGTTTTTCCATTTATGATATTAGTATGGAGTACTTAAAGTTGTTTGTTTGCAGTTGACAGACTATTATAGAATATAGACTATAATATAGAATATAGACTATAGAATATTTAAACCATGTAACTGTACCCCACAGGTACCCTGGTGAGAAGGAGAAACAAGAGCGCTGGTCCGAGGTCCACCTTCGAAGCTTACGAGGAACGACTACTACCTGCGCTGAGGCAGTGAGTACTCCTATCCACATGTATCAGCCTATTGCAGCTCACTGTAGGACATAGGCCCCTTCCAAGGAGCGCCATTGAACCCGATCTTCGGTTTAGCTCAGTTCATTAAATATCAGTTCTAGAAAGCTAAAGCTAAAGAAAAAAAGCGGAAACACTTTGAACATGAGCTGACCTAGTTTTAGGAAGTTTCAATACTACGAGAGACCAGTTTATACTGGTTGTGTGTTCCCTGACGTGCGGCCGACCGTACCTGTGCAGCTCCTACACGAACGAGTTCCTGCGCAAGGCGCGCGAGGAGTGCAGTGGGGGCGGGGGGAGCGCGTCCTCCCACCCGCGCCCCCCCCCACAAACTCAACGAGAGGGAGAGGAAGCTCGCCGCGCTGCCTATACTTATATTTAGATCCCTATTAGCTATTAGGCTAGGCCAGCTCAAGGTCATTGTTTCCCTGACGTGCGACCGACCGTACCTGTGCAGCTCCCACACGAACGAGTTCCTGCGCGAGGCGCGCGAGGAGGAGTGCAGCGGGGGCGGGGGGAGCGCGTCCTCCCACGCCCGCCCCGCGCACAAGCTCAACGAGAGGGAGAGGAAGCTCGCCGCGCTGCCGATACTCATATTTGGATATCCTCTGGTCAGTGCTTCATCTGTCTGGTGTAGCGTTGAAAAATGCAGGTTTATTTTTATTTTAAGTTGAAAATTTGTTCCTATTATTGATCAAAACTTTTTTTTGCAATTTTTTTGTATGCAAAGTGCTCTTTTAAATTTGGTTTTGTAAACATTTCCATGTACTAATGAATTGAATCGATTTTGTAACGACTCGATATTAAAGCGTTTTTTCCAGTAGAAAATTGTTAAGTCGATTAGTGACTGAGTGAGAAAGTCGCACCTTTGGGCAAAAGGTAATTTAAAAGGACTTTAAATCGGACAGAGAAGCTTTTATTTTACTTTATTCGACTCTATATGTGCAATCACTGTAATACAATCGATTTTCGTCAATGACTGAATTTGAATTTGATGAGAACGGTCTTCTGTCGCGCCCTGTCTTTACCTTGCTGCTCTGCTCGCAGGTAGAAAAATTCTTCTCCAAGAACTTCCTCGACAAAGAAGAGGGTCTGGCCCGACTCCGCGCCGAGCTGACGACCCCGTCCAACGGCAGCACCAAGACCTCGCCTAACAAGACCGCGCGTGCCGCAGCCCTGCTGCTGCAGCGCGCGCTGCGCGACAAGGTGTTCTCGGTGTACAGCCAGGCCAATGAGGGCGTCAGGGTCTTGTTCCAGCAGTTCGTTCCTGACAGGTTCGTAGCAAACAGTCAGATTGTAAGACAGGTTTGGTAGTAGACTGTTCCAGAAATCCCCATTTGACCCTTTTGATTGTGGTATTATAAAAATATAGGATATTTTTTCCATGTTTGTCCGATTCGATTCTTTTTCAAAATTCTTTGTTCAACGTATTTTTTAAACAAAAACGAAGTCTTCTTTATATGTGTAATTTCCTTCTTACATATTACAAGTGTTATTCCTCCGTGTCCATGTACCGTGTATGTATGTTCGGGCAGGGTGTGCGCGGCGGAGGTGGGGCGCTGCCTGGAGAAGCTGGTCCCCGAGCTGCTGCGCGCGTGCGGGGACCCTGCTCCCCGCGTGCACTCCACCGCGCAACACACCGTGCTCACCGTCGCAGAGTGCGCGCAAGTCAGGTCAGATCAGCATTGCATTAGAGATCATTAACCCGTAAGGTGAACCGACGATCTGGTGAAGGTCGCTGGACCCGGCTGGATGAGGTTAGCGCGGGACCGCTCGTCGTGGAGATCCCTGGTAGAGGGCTTTGTACAGCAGTGGACGTCTACAGACTAATAATGATGATGAACAACGATCTTTTCATTTCGAAACATAGAAACCACGGAGGCAACATAGCACGCTGTTTAACATCTGTTTAAAAAAAAACAAATGAAAAAACAAACGAAAATATATTTCTGTTGAACATATGATTTTTAAATAAAATGTTCTACATAGATTAGTAGCACCGCGCATTATTTGAGAAAAGCACTATAGTTACAGGCGCTTACATATGTGTGCCTGGGATTTTCGTCCATCAATGCCTCTGTTGCCGGCCGCTGCAGTAATGTACTTACCTTCCTCCCTGTTCGCGGTCTGACTGAAGCATTCTTCTCCACCGCACCAGGAGCCTGCACATCATCCCGCAGCAGCTGGTGCGGCCGGTGGCAGCGTCCATGCACCCGCGCCTCGCGCTCTCCCGCCTGCAGATGCTGGAGCAGCTCATACTCAACCACGGCATATCCACGGACAAGAACAGGTATAACAATAACAGATTATACCACAGGTGTCCCAACATTCAAGAGGTTAGGTTAGCACAGCTCATGGCTAATTAGAGTATCAAAATATGACCCTCAGTGAAAAGTCGATAATTTTCGAGATATCGCAGTTTTTTCGGAAAAGGTAGATTAGACCTTAGAATGTCACAAGTGAAACAATCCAAGATTCTAATTTCTATCACGCAATCCTGAATAGGCTTGCAAACTAGTGATAGCAGCCCGAAATTTTGAAAAAAAAACATTTTTCATTTAAAAAATAGGTACATTATTTAAATTAACGAAATGCCTTCTCAGAGCGATCGATGTCAAATAGATGACAAAATCTAAAAAATGTTGAGGGGACACCCGGACTTGAACCGGGGACCTATCGATCTGCAGTCGATTGCTCTACCACTGAGCTATATCCCCAGTGACGGTTGAATTCCAAATTTGCTTCTGGTTTTACATCTACCGTCTTTTGTTTATGTTCTCTTTGCAATCTAATAAAAAATAAACCTACGTATTCGAAGAAATAGGCGCAGGCCCACAAGGTGGACCGACGATCTGGTGATGGTCGCGGTACCTGGCTGGATGAGGACCGGTCGTCGTGGAGATCCCTGGGGAAGGCCTTTGTCCAGCAGTGGACGTCTACAGGGTGATATGATGCTGATGCGTAGAATCATTCTTGTACCTCTAACAAACAAACAAAATGTTCCTTCTTTTATGACAACTTGGTGTTGCTCTCGGCTTTAACGATATTGTAAATCTTTTAATGTAGGGTACATCAGATTGCATGGTCAAAAAATTATTTTCATTGACATATTTTTTATTTTTTGATTCGTTCACAATTTTCATAATTTTATAGAACAGTGAACAGTAAATAACTTAAAAAACTAAACTACTTGAAAATTATAAATCGAATAGGTATCCGCGGCTCCCAACCGCTGGGAGCGTGCCCAGAAGGCTGGTGGCATTACCTCGCTGGATGGGTCCTGATCCTCTGAGCGGGGTAATGCCCAGGCCTGTGGTCGTTGGTAGCCTCGACCAGACGCTTCGAGGTCTCTCGAAAGAGACGGTGAGCTTCCGACGTGACCTTTAATTTCATCATTATCGTGATATCTCCAGCGGTCTGACGGTCCGCCGCCTGGCGGAGTGCGGCGCGGCGGGCGCGCAGCACGCGGCCGGCTCCGTGCGCGCGGCCGCCGAGAGGATCCTCCTGTCCGCGTACGCCAGGTCCCCCAGGGTCGTGAGGGCCCAGCTGCCTCCCGACGACGCCGTCACCAGGAGGAACCTCATCTACCGGCATCTGTTCCAGCAGTTCGATAGAATGGACATGCAAGTAAGTTCTGGACTTCTGTAATGGTCTTTGGCTGCGTCACGATTTTTTTATATGGACATTGATAGGACATTGTTGACTCAATATACCATTTTAGGACTAAGTACAGTCGACCGCACGTCAGTGGAACTTAACTCTTTGACTGGCCTAGCCTTTAGGGAGTTTCAATACTATGAGAGACCAGTTTATACTGGTTTTATATCCACTTCCATGCGGTTGACCGTACCTTTTTGAGAACATTTTAATTGTGGACCTACGGACAAGAAAAAGTGTCCGTGGTCCACCCAGGTGGACAGAGCAGGTGGACCACGACCAACGCCTGATATCAACCTTACCTTCGCGATATTTAAATACTGATTTGTGGTAACTATTTACGAAATCGCAGTGTAGGCAGGCCTCCCACAAGGTGGACCGACGATCTGGTGAAGGTCGCGGGACCCGGCTGGATGAGGTTAGCGCAGGAGCGGTCGTTGTGGAGATCCTTGGGGGAGGCCTTTGTCCAGCAGTGGACGTCTACAGGCTGATATGATGATGATGATTTACGAAATAACAATTTAAAAATTATCCCAACAGAAAATGCTAAACCAAGCCCCAACTGAAGACCACCTAACCAACGGCGACCAATCAGTTGCCGACACGTCACACGAGACGACCAGCATTAGCCAATCAACGCGCAGCGGCGGGATGACGTCATCCCTCGGCATGGTGTCGTCACTCGGCGCCACTTCCTCCTACAGCCTCAAGTCGATGACGTCAAGCGCCAGTGGGGTCACTCTAGCGCCTTCGAGTTGTGGAAGCTACAGCAACTCCACGTCAAAGACCAAAAGCAGTCTAAAGAGGTCGCCTACGAAGAGGTATACGCCCAGTAGGGCGGCGAAGGACTTCTCTAATTATCCAGGGTATAACAAGTTGAGACTGGACAGTGCTGTCAGCCCTAAGCATTCGCCAAGGTCGAACGCAAGCGGTATTGAAAAGGTGAGATTACTTACCACGTATAACAATAATGTACGGTCGACCGTACAGTGGAAAGAAAACGAGTATAATTTGATCTCTCATATGGCCAGGCCAGCTTAAGGTCTGTTCCACTGAAGTGCGGTCTACTGTACGCACAAGAATTATTGCTTGGGCGTTGAGCAGATACATTCAAATGCTTAGGGAGATTTAGGAACAAATTTTTGCGCAATCTGAACCATGAGCCCTAGATTCAACTGGAAGAACGTATTTCTTCCTCATATACGAGTAGAGTAACCTTAAATTGTATTAGGATTTTGATCATTTTCATGTGGTACTGTTGTCGTGCCAAATGTTACCTCAGTCCGTTTGCCATAGGCCTTATCAAGTTCGTCAACATAACATAACTTGCCAGGCTTATGCAGCTAAGGAGTAGAAGCCTGTAGCCCTCTGGTTTTGGGTAAGGTGTACCCAGGACACTTTGCCTTGCATATTCTTATTCTTAGAAGGTGGTGACGGTCCCTGCATTGACTCCAAGGAACGGGAGTTTTGTGCAATTCCCCCGGACCGTCAGTCCAGCCATCGCAACTTGGGAGTGATAGTTGGGATGGCATTGGAGATAGCAGGGAATCAGAGATCGTCAATTGTAGAGCCTAGGAGAGGACAGAGACAGATGAAAGTGCAATGCAAATTAGTGCCCTGGGTACAGTTTACCCAAACCAGAGGGCTACAGGATTCTGACCTTTAGCTGCTTTAGCCTGGCAAGTTATGTTATGTTGATGAACTTATATAGCCTATGGCAAACTGTGCCTAATTATCTGACCCATTCGACAACCTTAACCTTCCTTTCTTCCCAGGTTCACTTCAAAGAAAACCAGTCGGAGGACGTCGTGTACCGCCGCACCAACCGCAACAATGAGAACCGCCACTCCATGATCCACTACGACCACGATCCAAATAAACCGCAGCTCAAGGAACGACCAATAACTGTATACGAACCTTTACACTTGGATTACCGAGACTCCCCTTCCTTCGGATCCCCTAAAACCTCCAAAATAGATCTACGAAGCATGGACTCTCTACCAATGGACTCCCCGCAGATGTCTAGGACCGATCTGAGGTGTGATTCGGACAGGAGTTTGGATTCTCCAAAAGTGAAGGCGGATTATTTCAGAGATGTGGGTCTGGAGTCCCCTAAACTGGTGGCCAGCTTGAGGAATCTGCACTTGGATGATAATAATCAGATGGAGGAGAGCGGGTATTATAGTCCTGGTAAGTCGAAAGTCTATGCAAATTCTTGGCCTTATAAAAACAACAGCCTACAAATGCTTAGTCCATACCAATACTTAGATTCAACTTGTACGTGCGACGGCAATTAAGTAACTAGAAACAAACCAGTATACTCAGGTCTCTTATAGTATTGAAACTCCCTAAATAGACGTGGCCAGCTCAAGGTCAGTGTTTCCACTGACCTACGGTCGACTGTACATACGGTTTCAACAGCAAAAATAAAAATGTCCTGCTACCAACTTGACCTTGAAAAACGTGTAATTATGAAAAGAACTCTTTGGACCGGATTCTGGATTGGAATCCTGGCCCCACGAAACAAGGGGTTTCCAAGGGGCTTTACCTCGACATACTATAGACTGGTCATAGATACTGCTAAAATTCAGCTTTTTGTAATTTCATTGCAGGCCGGAGACAGCAAGTGCCCAGCGGAGAGCATCAGCTGTTCGAGAGTTACGAAGCGGCGGCGGCAGATGCCAGCTGCGACTCCACCCCTGAACCTGTTTGCAGGTACGTCGTAGCAGATATTTAAAATTTGATTACAGTCCCCATAAATCTTTTTGGCGGTTGAGTGAATATAGTCACAGATTGTTTGCACATTACCGACAGTGTTTACAGGTGTAAAACTTGAAATTTTTCATTCGGTTTATTGATTTAACGAACTATTTATTGGAATTGAACGAGTGTCTCTCGTGAACCCCGCACTGCTCCCCTTTGACACCTAAAATTAGCCACTGCGCAGAAGTCGGCCAACTTCACATCACCGCCAAAAAGATTGACGGGCACTCTGTGCTTATCCCCAGCACGCCGTGCACGTGGTGCGGGCGGCGGGTGCGAGCCGATGCCTTGGAGAGCCACTACTGGCGGCGCTGCGTGCTGCTGGCGCGGTGCCCGCACTGCCGCGTCGCGCTCGAGGCCAGGGTGTTGCACGTCCATCTATTAGGTAACTAGACAACCTCCTATAAGCTCCTGCTATCCTGGTTTGGCCTTAGAGAGCCACTACTGGCGGCGCTGCGTTCTGCTGGCGCGGTGCCCGCACTGCCGCGTCGCGCTCGAGGCCAAGGTGCTGCACGTCCATCTGTTAGGTAACTAGACAACCTCGTCGCTGAACCGTATATTGTTGGGCAGCCGAGTTCTGGAGTGGAGACCGCGGACCGGTGCGCGCAGCGTGGGACGCCCCTCCGCCATGACCTAGACCGACGACCTAGGTGGCCGATGGATGCGGCGGGCGGAGGACCAGGTGTGGTGGCGTTCATTGGGGAAGGCCAATGTCCAGCAGTGGACGATGAAGGCCTGATTTGATGATGATAAACATTGAATGGTTGACAGAGGAATGTTCATTGAGCGAGGGCGCGTGGAAGGCGTGCCACAAGTGCGGCGCGGCGCTGCGCACTGACGACAGCGAGTACCACGTCAACTGTATACGTAAGTGCAATTCACTTAGACTTGACTGTAATAAGACGTTAAAGTGTTGTCTGCCACATATCAGTTCAGCAGAATGAAAAAAAAAACATTTTATTTTTAGGTGATGGTACCGTTTTGAAAATACCGATATCTAGATACCTACCCGGTATTTATATTAGAGGTATCGGTCTTATACCGGTACTTCATAATACATTGTATTCACCGGTAGGTACGCCTGATTATTAGAACAAGGTACACAATAATATCGCTTCGGGGAAAGAAGAACTAGATGACTAGATCTCATCATAGTCTGTAGACGTCCACTGCTGGATAAAGGCCTCCCCCAAGGATCTCCACGACGAAGCCTGGTCCCGCGACCTTAACTAAATTGTGGGAGGCCTGCCTACGCTGCGTCTTCCGATACGTGGACAGGATCTAGAGTTAAAACTATAGACGTCCAGTCAACTCTAGTCTGGTCGTCCTCTTTCCTCACCTGTCTACCTCTTTCCTCACCTGACCGTATATATTAGTTTGTGGCTTGGTTACACCTCATATTTGTTTCACCCTCGCAGCGCTAGGGCTGGACGAGTGGAAGTGCCCCTACTGCCTGACCAACGTGCTGGCGAGGGACCTGCCCTGGCAGCGACACCTCATGCAGTGCCCGCGGAACCCGAGGCTCACACAGTCCACCTAGATACGGATCCTCAAGCGTAATAATTTCAGGGTTTTTCCTTTAATTTAGGATACTATGTTACCTAAAAGAATTTGACTATGATTGACTTAATTTAGGATACTGTTACTGAGAAGAATTTTACTTTTATGATTTACCCTTTCGGTATCATAAAAATACAGTTTACTATGTCCGCTCTGGAGTGTCATAACTTTATGGTTTTCCTTTAATTTAGGATACCGTGTTACTTAGAAAAATTTGACTCTATGAATGACCCTTTCGAAAGGTCATTTTTCTAAAGTTTTTGAATGGAGTTTTTATTAAAATAAAATAAAGGTTACTGCTATCTTCATTAAACTACTGGTACTTTTCCCTCCAGTATGATTGTTTTTGCAAAATCGATTCAGTCGTTATGTTGTGACAAAAACAAACCATACACACTTTGGCGATAATTTAAAAAATATTCGTTTTGATATATAAATAAAAAGCCCAGAAGCTAAGTTAGGGTAGACGTTTCCATGGCTATTTCTAACGAGTTGTTATCTTCAAAGAATTATAAAATGATGCCACAATGAATTAAATAAATGTAAGGGTTTCAACAGTCAATTTATCGAAAAAAAATATTCGTAAGCAAGCACAGCTTTTTAGTCCACGATTACCGTCCAAAAAGGGATTCCGTCTTACAGAATGCTCACAGTTTGTTTTTTAAATTTGTTTTAGAATTTAATTTTTAAATGTTTTAATATTCACTAGCCAGGGTTGTAAGGGACAAAGTATAGTTTAAAAATGCCAGTTTTTTAAATTTAAATGCGAAACCTGTCCATGTCATTGTCACAGATGGAAAAGAGAAGGAAAACATTTCCTTTACAATCCGATGTCAGTCTCTCTTACACTCATTGTGTCATTTACTATTCGCATTGAATTAAAAAACTTTAGCCAAGTAGTTGTTGATTTTTTTTTGTAGATAGTACTTAGTAATTATTTTAAACTTAGCTTAGTTTTGGTATTTTATAGAGTAGTTGGTTAAATGGATTTGTAACTTTACTATATCTTTATAAGTACAATTGAAAAATATTCTTTTTATATTATTTATTTGAGTACTAAAATACCAGTCTGGTCAGTAGAATATCGTATACTGAATGTTCTACGAATGAATGATTAATTGGTTTCCTCATATTCCATTTCAAATGAAATGCCATACGAAAACATAGCAATTGCATCTCGAAAATAAATATACACAGAAAAAAAACATAAATTTACACAAAACAAAACATAAAACGGACACTAGAAGCTTCTGAGACGCAAATGAGTTGGTTTACGTACGCCATTTGTGTTGGAACGGATAAGATTAGATTAGTTTATTTCGCTTTTACATATTTAAATTCATTATACATGAGATTATTTCTGTAAAATGAATCGATAAAAAATTTCAAAGTCAAAAACTTAATAACAGTGTCAAAAAATAATAATATTAATATAATGTCATTTTATGACTTATGACAAAATACACATAGATATATTACTGAGTATATTAGATGTAGGTGGTGTAGCAAGTAGTAACTTACTATAATAAATGTAGGTATACGTAAAGTGGATCATAAAATTGTGAAGAATCTTTGCCTTTTTCGTGAGCTGTATAACTCATTCGAGCATTCATTCATTAGAAATGCTTCACACATTTTAAATAGATAGTAAAATACTAGACAGGAAGGAAAAAAAATCACCAAAATCATCGGTATTTAAAAACATTTTGATTAGAGCAGAAAATGCGTACAGATCGCGCAAGAATCACTATCAAAACCCTTCAAATAACAGTCTCTCTTAACTGGTCAGCTACAAGTGAGGCCTTAGCGCTAACTAGGAAGAATTTACGCGCACTAGTGAGAGCACTCACCGGACACTGCGGCCTGAACAAACACGTCCAACCTCTATAGCTCGGGAACACTTAAAGTGTGCAGACTCTGTCAGGAAGCAGAGGAAACACCATTGCACCTTCTGTGCGAGTGTGGCCCGCTGATGCGTAAAAGAAACGCCTACTCACTTCTGGCAACTACTCACTTTAACCTGATGAAGTAACAAATCGGTGCCAAAAGCTAACTGACGCAAAGCTACTGAAGGTAAGGTGGCGATCACAATAGATCAGCAATGGTCGTAGTGATACAAGACTGGGTATACCTTGAAAGAGCCCTACCTAGCTTATTATTCTTATCTAGTCAACATTTAATTCGAATTTCATTAGCGTAAGGTTTGTGTGTGCAATAATAAGTAAGTAAATGGGTGAATCAAATTTTTTTTGTCTTTTGGTATTTTTCTGAAAACAGGATCTTATCTTGCTAAAATCACTTACTTTATAGCTACAACTACTCTCAGATAAATAATCGATCAATACGAAATAATCTAATTAAAGAATTTTAAGTACATTTGTTAAAAGATTGGTTGCCCAGCGGTAAGCCATTTTCCATACAAACTTCGGGACAAAGTTGTCCGCTTAGTCACCCCAAAATTTTTTGTTCCTTTTTTATTTCAAATAGTTCTCAGCATTTTCTGATATTGCATATAAACCTAAGTATCTAATACTTATCGATTTTCAACTAATTAATCAATGTAATAAACTTTTTTCTTTTGAATATCCTTTACAACCGATTTTTGAGTTACAAAAAAAAGTTGATTGACCCAAATTATAAACGTAGGTAATAATTAGCTTACGGAGTAGTATTAACTTAATATTTAGGTAACCACATCACCGCCTGTGATATCGGGTTGCGGTTATTAAAAGGAACTGGAGTAATGCGTGGGTCTTGTTGTTGGTATAGCTCTTAATGTATTTGTAAGGAACTGTGGTTACAACCACATAGTATTCAATCTGTAACGTGTAATTTCTAAAATTTTAACATTTTCACAGCAAATGTAACATAGAATAAGAATTCTTGTTTGAGTAAATACCTCATCTGTACAAAGGTGGTGACCATCATGGCAATTTGTACAAATCTAGGAGTGTAAGTTGGCAGAAAGGGCAAATAGGCCGTTTTGAGAACGCTGGACATTTCTATGGGATATTTCGAGCCTGTATAAGTAGGTACGTAATAAATGTGTCTGAATCGCGTATGACTCCGCAATATAGTGTGAATATAATATAGTTTAAAGTAACAGGGACTTATGAAAATATTTGTATGTATTTTTACAAATCCATTTGACTGATAACTTTTTGACATACCTGTATGTACAAGTCGTGAACGATTTTTCTAAAAATATTTTTACATTTATTCTAATTTGCTATGTAGACGATGTTTATGTTATTTATTATGATAGAAATAGTTGTATTACGTACTATTTTAAATGTATTTTTTGCACAAATTTCACGTAAAATACGAATATTATACTAGCAATTAACGTTTTGGCCAATATTCAATTAACGTATTAAAATGAAATTAGTATTAATGTAACTTATTGGAGTGACTATAAAAAGCAAAACTTTAAAATAGTCCATTTAGAAAATGTATTTTCAAAATCGGAGCATTGTAACTAAGTTATTTGCAATATTTTTTGTTTATTTTATTAAAATTAAATACATATACTAGACTTGAATTGATATTATCTTTAAAATTGAATCATCGTAGTAAAATTTTAAATGACTGGACGTAGAAAAGTTTAAATAAAAAAAACCTAAGGAACTCAACTTCGTGCAATATTAGACGTTTAAAATTAGGTTTGATTGATATTATAATGTACAATTCTTTTATTATTTAAATAATTATGCACTGCATTATTTATACCTAACTCAATTCCATGCAATATTTTATATTAGAAGTTTGTTATAAAGTTATTTAATATATGTTTATATATTATTTAGTTATAGTTTCTAGGCATTGTCTAGGCCACAATTACTTAACTATCTGTTTTGGTTATTAGGGTAGAGTGAGAGACTAACACATTTCAAGTGTGACAAACGGCCCTCTGTAATTAATCTTGTAGAAATTATCTATT
Source organism: Metalampra italica (assembly GCA_949699065.1). Classification (NCBI taxonomy): domain Eukaryota; kingdom Metazoa; phylum Arthropoda; class Insecta; order Lepidoptera; family Oecophoridae; genus Metalampra; species Metalampra italica. Next base: position 5,690,644 of record OX452991.1, on the reverse strand, counting down.
TGTTTTCTAGCACTGTTTTGTTGATGTAGCACTGTTTGATGGTAATATAAGAGAGAAAAAAAGGTTGTTATCGCTGACAATGCGAGTGGTTTGTACGAAAGAATGAATAAAGGATTTTAAACAGATTTGTGCCTATCATTTGATACCATCAACAGCCTATTAACATGTCCCCACTGCTGGGGCTCAGGCCTACCCTCTCAACGAGGGCGTCCGAGCTACAGTCCACCACGCTAGCCCAGTGCGGGTTGGTGCACTTCACATGCGCCTAAGAATTTCTTCTTCGGCGTATGAAGTTTTCCTCACGATGTTTTCCTTTACCGTTTGAGAGCAGGCAGTAAATGTACTTAATTTTCGAGAAAAAACCCATTGGTACATGGCCCAGCCGGCCGGGGATCGAACTTCGGACCTTTCGATATGATAGTCCGCGTCTTATCCCCGATGCCACTGACGCTCTTATTTCATGCTTCATTTGATATAAATAAAATAAACTTAGATACGGTTCAAACTGAAATGATGATACCATGCCCACATCATTATCAGCCTGCACTAGTCCACTGCTGGATATAGGAATTCCCCAAGGCGTGCCGGTTCACTGCTAGTTGCCTTACGAAGATGGTCGCTCTATCTAGCCAGGGGGGCGTCGCACACATACATGCCCACGCGTGGTGTCCACTCAAGAACTCGTCTACTCTAGCGGTTATCTGTTCTCCGACACATGTGACCAGCCCACTGACACTTCAACGTACTAACTCTAAGCTATGTCTGGCTTTGGCTCTCTGGCGGATTACCTCGTTTTGCCAATACATTGAATATGATCCGCAATGAAGAGGTCCGACGAAGAACGGATTAGCAAGCTGAAGTGGCAGTGGGAAAGCCACATCTGTCACAGACGGCTGTTAAAGAAACAAACGGATAGTTTAAGAAAAATAAATATAAAATGTCAAATTTTAATATAAATCTCGCATACTTATAAGTTATACTTAAAATAACAAATCACTATAAGTTACTTGCACTCTGCATTTGTGCACCATTCTCGGTCGTGGAGCATTCGGCAACTTCGGCCTCTTTCGACGTCTCTGAAACCTCCGAAGCGTCGGCGATGGAGTCACCGTCAGCTGGCACCTCGGATGCCTTCTTGAATTTGTTTACATCTGGAAATAAGATTCATTATGTAAGTCTATATTACTTAAAATAAGATCCTCACAACTCTTTCTAGTTAACCTTTAGAACAAGACATAAAAATAAGGAATGGCAACGAAAATACTAACATATGTTCCCTGTTGGGGCTCACCTCCAACCTCTCAACGAGGGATATAGTCCACCACGCTAACCGAGTCCGGGTTGGAGGACTTCACATGTTCCAAGAATTCCTTCGGCGTATGCAGGTTTCTTCACGATGTTTTCCTTCACCGTTCGAGAGCAGTCAGTAAATGCACTTAAGTTTCGAGAAAAAACCCATTAGTACAATGGTCCGACCGGGAATCGACCTACGACCTCTCGAAATGACGCGCCGCGTCTTTCCCACTACTCCACTGACACAAAAAAATACTTCCAATTATTATTTTTCTGAAACTTTTCTGAAAGCTGATATTGGACGCCAAAAAATCTTTAAAAATAAACAAAAAACGTATGTATCGTGACGTGACTCACCGTACTTGCTGTAGTCAGCGCCGAGCAGGCGCAGGTAGTGCACGGTGTCTGGCGCGGCGGTGTACGCGCGCAGCGAGCGCATGCCGCGCCACCCCACCAGCGTCAGCGCCAGCTGCGACGCAGCGTCAGCGTACTCCAGCACGCAGCTGCCTGACGCTGTACATAGGTACATACATTATTAACAATGACATCAAATCAACAGCCTATTAACATAAAGCCCTACTGCCGGGGCTCAGACCTACCCTCTCAATGAGGGCGTTCGGGCTATAGTCCACCACGCTAGCCCAGTGTTGGTTGGTCACCACGCTAGCCCAGTGTTGGTTGGTGGACAGATGCACCTTAGAATTTCTTCTTCGGCGTATGTGCAGGTTTCCTCATGATGTTTTCCTTGACCGTTTGAGAGCAGTCAGTGAATGTAGTTGTGAGTAAATGTATTAGTTTCGATAAAAACCCGTTTGTACATGACCCAGCCGGGAATCGAACTTTGGACTTCTCGATATGATAGGCCGCTTCTTATCCACAACGCCACTGACGCTTTCAACAATTACATACTTAATTTATAACCTTAAAGGCGAACTTAATGTAAATAGCATTCACTACCAGCTGAGCGGTGTGTTTTCGTTAGAGTAACTTACTAAGATCCGTAACTAAGCCCCTGTGTGTGAGTGATTTTTACAGTCAACTCCTTAACCAAGCTCTGTGGTTTGTTGCAGTCAACATACCAAGATCATAAACCAAGCTCTGTGTGTTCGATAAGGTACAAGTCCGTAGACGACTGCAGGCAGCAGGAACAATTTACATTCAACTTACCAAGATCACAGACCAAGCTCTGTGTGTTCATTAAAGTAGAAGTCCGTAGCCGACTGCACGCAGCAGGAATTGCACCTTTACAGTCACCTTACCAAGATCATAAACCAAGCTCTGTGCGTTTGTTAAAGTACAAGTCCGTAGCCGACTGCACGCAGCAGGAATTGTACCTTTACAGTCAACTTACCAATATCATAAACCAAGCTCTGTGTGTTCGTTACAGTCAACTTACCGAGATCCTTAACCAAGCTCTGTGTGTGTTCGCTGAACAAATTAATTTCTGGTGGGTTGCTAGGGTTGTCATTCTGCAGCACAAGTATCAAGTCTTCTTTCAGTATTTTAACTCGGCGCGCTTTGCCTATGAACGCGGTAACACTTTGTAGACCTTCCTGTGACAATCTGTAAGGAATAACAAAGTTATTAGACTTTTGGTGGAAACAGAAGTGTCATGCATGTCAATCTCTTCTATATTATTTTCCTTAAAAATGTATATTGCGAGATTGTAATATACAAATTGTATTATATAAACTTTAAAATGGACGATGGCTGACAAGGAAGCACCAGCTATCCTGCCTTTCCATTTAAAATAAAATAAATAAAACATTATTTTGACAAAGCGACAGTCTTTTAACTTCAAAACAAAATATACATCATGCTGTCACCACGACTGTCGCTACAAACTTGTGATCTTTTATAACAAACGTATGTGGGCGAACCTAATAAATAAAAATTATATTCAATTGAATATACTATATTGTGAAGTCCTCAGAACCAAAGGTGCGTGTAAAATTTGAGCAATCGGATATCGGGAAATGGTCGAAAAATCTATCGCAAGATTCCTCCCGGACAGACACAACAAACAAACAAGAAACCAAGAGTACATACCTGAAAGGACAAACCATATTCTTGTTATCACACCTCACAAACGTCTTAACACCAGTGTTGATAATTTTTATATGATCTTCATTATTCTTCACCACATCTTTCACTATCGGAGACACTAGGTATATATTCTTCTTTTTCCCAATATGACACCTTGTTAGAAGACATGTCGAATTGAACTCTGGTTTCAGATCGTAATACTGTTTGATGGACGGGAAGACGTCTTCGTCGTCTCCTTTGAAGAAGACGAAGGGATCTTCTCTGTAGCCGCCCATTCTTCTCCTCTTTTTCGGAGGTTCTTTTGGTGGTTCTTTTAGTTTTTCTTTAGGTTCTTCTGTGGGGTTGGTAACGATCTCCTTCTCCCACGGCAGAAGAGCTATCTTCTCGAAGACTGCGACGAAGAAGCCGCCCGTGTCTTGGTGGTGTGGTAGGATTCTGATGCTAAAATTATAACAAAAGTTATACATTTTAGACTTTTGTATATAGACATTTTCGACCAGTAATCTTATCCATCTTAAAAAGTTTTGTTAGGCAAGTATAAAAGTAAGTTTTGAGCAAAATGTATGGGAGAAGTTTTTGCGATATCTGACATTTCTAGTACTCTAACATCAGTTGGTCTAATAGAGTTGTTTATCTTATAAGAATCGGGATCGATTGTCACATAAAAGTTTTTGTGTGGATTGTCAATTTCCTTGCTAACCGTAATTTTTTTTCTAAATCTGTGAATGCAGGTCAAAACGCCTCAAAAAGTGTCACTTGGGTACAGGGCTGAATCAGCTCAGATGGCCACCAGGTACGCCTGTGCCAAGCGGCTTCCTTTGTTGAAGATTTGCGAGAATCCCATACAAATTATGACACTAAATACCCGGCTAGTATATTACAGTACAAACCCTTACCATCTGTCCAAGTGGAACTTGTCTGCGTCCTCAGGTTGCGGCGGGAACATCTGCGGCCGCACCACGGTCTGCCACTTCTCCGGCACATCCTCGTATTTGTCGTAGAACACCATGTCTTTGGACGCGGGCCGCCAGTGGGTCATACCTGGTGGTAATGAAGGTACAATTTAAACAGTTTCATCAACAGCCTATTAATGTCCCCACTGCTGGGGCTCAGGCCTACCCTATCAACGAGGGCGTTCCGGCTATAGTCCACCACGCTAACCCAGTGCGGGTTTGGTGGACTTCCACATGCGCCTAAGAATTTCTTCTTCGGCGTATGCAGGTTTCCTAACGATGTTTTCCTTCACAGTTTGAGAGAAGTCAGTAAAGTACTTAAGGTTCGTGAAAAAACCCATTGGTGCATGGCCAAGCCGGGGATCGAACTGCGGACCTTTCGACATGATAGACCGCGTCTTATCCCCGAGGCCACTGACGCTCTTTCACAGCTATAAGTATAGTATAGTATATTTTAGACTTTCTCTCGCTTTGTATTCATAATTATATAATTACTAGCGGTCCCTCCCGGCTTCGCACGGGTTTACACAGATATAGATAAATATAGCCTATGTCACTCAGGATGAATGTAGCTTTCCAATGGTCAAAGAATTTTTGAAATCGGCAAGGTAGTTTTTGAGTTTATTCATTACAAACATATAAAAATACAAATCTTTCCTCTTTATAATATTGGTATGATATACGAACACTCAGCTCGTGACCACGGCCAGTGTGACCTGGTCGAAACGTGGAGCAAAGGTAAATAAAACTTGTTCGTGTGTAAGATCCGTATATAATTAAGTATAGTATAATCGCGTAGGTTACCGTTGCGGTACTTCAAGCCGGGCAGCATGTGCGCGACGTCGACGAGCCGCAGGCCGCCCGCGGCCTCGTGCAGCACCCTGTGTATGACGGCCTCGTTCTCTATGGGGTTGAAGGAGCACGTGGAGTACACCAGCCGCCCGCCCACCGCCAGCAGCTCGCAGCCGCGCCGCGCCACGCGGTACTGGATACTGGAATGGTCACAGAGAGGATTTGAAGTATGGATGAAGTCTTATCTTGTTAGCGGGCGAGGGATACAAAGAACCTTTTAAAGTTAGTTTGTGGAGTCTGGAGCCTGAGACTAGGCTACTCAGAGTAGCCTGTAGATACAGGACACCAGGCCCCACCGTCGGACCAGTGACATTGGATATAGTGGCTAACAATAATATAAAAACAGATAAACTAATAAAAATTACTTTGAAATATAGTGTGTGTGAGTGTGTGTGTGTGTGTGTACGCCGGTAATAATAATCTGTGCAAAATGTAGTTTTTAGTTATTAAGTTGTAATTTGAAGGATAGTAATTTTAAGGTATACCCGGCGAGATTCGACCTTGGACAGCCTCCATCAGATCCGGCTGGTACACCTATCCCTACCAGTAGGGATAAGTGAAAAAAAATACACTTTTATCTACCGTTGCGACAGGTGGAAACTGAAAGTTCACTTATTACTACTATACTTAAAACTTAACAGCTGACAGCTGTCAAAACTGTTAAAACTGTTACAGCTGTTAAAACTGCTGTAACTCGAAAATTATTGATCCTAGACTACTAGTTCGTAAAGAGAAATGATAGATCTCGTCGAGTTTTTTTTATTTCAGATGGCAGCACCCAAATCATACATAGGCGGAAATCCAAGGCCTCAAAATGATCTCGAATGAAAGAAAGGACCGTCTAGTCTGTTATTTGTGTCCGTGAGTGTATATTCTAAAATGAATGAAATTACTTTAACATACTTTTTCTATATAGAATTAACAACAGCATGTAGTGTACCAATCCTCATGTATGAGTCGGTATGAGTAGGTTAGACTTTAACACTTGACTGATATCTCAAAATCGGTATAAGTGTGGTATGTCTTCTCCGTTATGCAGGCTCCACTGACCCGTGCAGGTTGTTCCCGTTGCCTGTGGACCACTTGAGCCAGATGTCCGCGTTCTTGCGCAGCGTGGCGTCGCCCGAGCACGGCACGTCGCACAAGATGCGGTCGAACTTCAGCGCCTTCGTGCTGCCAGGGTTCTTTAATAATAAATTTAAAGTATCAATAATTAAAGTATAAATAATTTTAATAATCGAAAGGTCCGGAGTTCGATCCCCAGCTGGGCCATGTACCAATGGGTTTTTTCTCGAAACTTAAGTACATTTACTGCCTGCTCTCAAACGGTGAAGGAAAACATCGTGAGGAAACCTAGGTTACACCAACCCACACTAGGCAAGCATGGTGGACTATAGCCCGAACACCCTCGTTGAGAGGGTAGGCCTGAGCCCCAGCAGTGGTGACATGTTAATAGGCTGTTAATGATAATGAATAAATTTATTTATTTGTTTCTCCACAATAAACACACATTTAAAAAAAAAAATTATTCAAATCAGCAGCCTGTTAATTCAATTCAATGCTCTTTATTGCATGATAAAAATAACAAAACATATATGTACCATACAGCAGCATAAGAATATAAAAATAAAATATCTTCATGGGTTATTTTCTGTATTTTTAGAGGCAGTGGGTAATTTTTTATGAGCTCTACGAGGGGCGCGGCGGGCGGCCTCGCCACTGCCTATAATTCGTCTCACAACAAACTCATGTAATTTCCTAAGAAATACGTTCACTATAATGCCACCCTATGTCAGTTCGAGGACTCGTTAAAACAAAAATACAAGTAAAAAAAATAAAGTAGACTGCGCGCGATTAATGCGTGACACGCACTGAGCGGCGGCGTTGCGAAAGCGTTGCGGTTTTTTTCTGTAATGTTCGAAATAGTATGAAGCCCTTTACATCAAAGCGGCGGCGGCGCGGCGCGTTCTTCATACAAACCTTCGCCGCCGCAACGCTTTCGCAACGCCGCCGCCCAGTGTGTGTCACGCTTAAGTGCAGCAATTTTTTTTCTCCGCACAATTTTTGGACGTGTGAAGTTTTGGAATGACATCATGTGTTTTTCAACAACCTTTGACGAATAGAGAACGTTCTGTTTCTTATAATCTCTTTTTCTTTCTTTTTTGTTTTTTTTAATAACCTCCGAGCCTCCGCAAACATACTTGAGGCGCTTAATTATTATAGATCGCCCGTCAGTGGAAACACTGACCTTGAGCTGGCCTAGCCTTGAGGGAGTTTCAATACTAAGAGAGACCAGTTTATACTGGTGTAGTTCTACCAGGATGGACTTACTTGTTCATCAGTGACGAGCAGTGAGGGCATGACCGCCGAGTCGTGGTTGGTGATGAGGATGCAGGGCGAGTTGAGCCGCTTGGCCTGGTGCACCAGCATGTAGCAGCGGCTGTTGTCCACGTCGTTCGCCATCACGAACCCTGAACACAGCACGTGGTACATCTAACCTTAACAATACTACTCAGTCATGATGGGGTGTGACCTTGAATGAAAAATTTATTTAATTAGCTACGCGAGAACCCACCAAAGAGATCATATCTCTATGGGTGTGACATTGGCATAAGAAAACAGCAATATTATGGAAAATACTTAAGAAGCGTAGCTTAGGCCGGCGCTAATATTTTTGAAAATCTCTTCTCACCCGTAGGCATTTTATCTTCATCTGCGTGCAGAAACTCTATGAGTTGAGCAGTCTTGGAGCCGGGCGCCGCGCACATATCCAATACCTAAAAACAAACAATATTAGTAAGTCATCCATCACCAAGAGTGGACGCAAAATAGGACTCGAGCAACCTAATTGTTGCTCTCACTTCCCACTTCATCATTAACAGCCTATTAACATGTCCCCACTGCTGGGCCTCAGGCCTACCCTCTCAACGAGGGTGTTCGGGCTATAGTCCTCCACGCTAGCCCAGTGCGGGTTGGTGGACTTCACATGCACCTAAGAGTTTCTTTTTCGGCGAAGCAGGTTTCCTCACGATGTTTCCTTCACCGTTTGAGAGCAGTCAGCAAATGTACTTAAGTTTCGAGAAAAAACCCATTGGTACATGGCCCAGCCGGGGATCAAACTCCGGACCTTTCGATATGATAGGCCGTGTCGTATCCCCGACGCTACTGACGCTCACTTCCCACTTATTCTTAGTATATTTATAGGCTTACGATAAGTCCTAGACATACATTCTCCAGACCTTGGTCAAATCCGCGTTTTTTAAATTTCCTACAAAAACTATTGAAGATAAAATAAAATTGTCAATTACAAAAGTAATCTTCATTTATTTCTCTACGACATTTGTCACAAGTTTTTTTTGATAGGACTAATAAATTATGAAATATGTGTGACCAAACTGCATGAAATATATATTGTTTCACTCTTAGCTCTTTTTGCTTTTTCTAACAAGAGTTATTTTAAAAGAACATAATAATAATAATAAATAAATTTATTTATTTCAGTAACTTAATTATAAAATGTTTTACAGGTTCTGGAACCTTTCTTTGAGCAAAAAATTGCTTGTGTGGGCTTGCTCCGCTCTCTTATATCTATTACAGTTGTTGATAAGTATTATTTACCAACATAGGTGTACCTTATGATGCGGCTGTACATCCAGCACGACGGGGGGTATCATGGAGACGGCCTCCTGGCGCGACACGCCGCCGGCCGCCGTCTCCGCCACCAGGAAGTTGTGCAGCCGGTACAGGGGCTCGCTGCGGCGGATGTCCGTGCGGGACAGCCGGAGCTGCCACGCCAGCCCTCCGGGGTACCTGAGTAGTTTAGGTTAACTATAATAAAAGTTATATAGCTACACAAGTTTTCTAGGCATAACATAGTGATAAAATCTTTTACCATGGCAGATTAACAGGTTTGATTTCCTCCTCCTCTTCTTTCCCTTCCACCTTCAGTTTCACATTGAGTAGCTCGGAGAAGTATTCACTCTTTACAATGTTCATTAGTGCTTTGGCCTCGCACTTAGATCCCGTGATGCGGAACGCAGTAGGCAGGTTTTCTTTGAGAGCAGACATAAATGTTGGCCATTCATCTTCTGGGCAGACCTTTTGTGTCTAGAAAAGATATGTAGCAGCACGTTAGTGATAAATTCTAAATATCTAGAGGTTAATGTATACAAATACATAATAATGTATATTTTCTTAAAGTAAAACATTAATTTTGTTTAGCATCAGTAGTACAATCAGGGCCTCTTTCATCAGCTTCTATTCCATCCTATCACTTGCAACTGCAACACTTCATGGGGTTAAGTATCAAAAAACAAAAGAAGAGATCTCTAGTTATACAGGAAGACATTTTTAGGGGGACTGGAGAAGGGCCACAGAGGCCAGGATTTACATAACATTAAATTCTTCTAATACTTGGTAGAATAAAGGACTTTTTAAAAGTATTTTATTTACATTTCCATTGATTCGTGATTTCTCACACATCTGCATCAAGGATGTCAACGAATTTATTGTTAAAAAAAATCTACTTTGGGTTTTTACAAATCACGGATTGACTTGTAATATGTTTCATTTTTTTTCCTGTGGTATAAAACAAGGACATAATAATCCACAAATATAACATCCAGACATCAGACCAGGATGTTTTGGGGTGTTTATTTAAGGTCCCAAATCACCTTATAGTATTCTTCAAACGTTGCATTTTCTTTTACAATCTCCTCGTAATGTTTACGAGTGTCGACAGCAGGCTTCTCTTGAGCATTTTTTTCCTGAAAACATGTTAAATAACGCATAAAAAAGGCAACAAATCATTAAAAACATACGTCGTGAGTTTCGGGAAATTTATAAGTACCTGTTCCCTGCGATCCCGCTTTCGCTGGGCAAATTTGTTAACATTACGATTTCGCCGACCCATTCTTCTTAAATAAGCACCAAGTGTTACTAATCTTTTCTGTGTAAAAGAAGAGAAATATAACATTCAACGCGACGAACACAAAATAAGCATTTGCGTTGACGTTGTTGATAAAACTTAGGTTATGTTTTAAACTGCGTTCAGGAACTTCAGGACTCAGTAAATTAAAACTGTTTTCAAGTGCGTTCACGAAACTATGGATTTAAATTATAAATGCTCTGTTATAAACCAACAACTATACTTATAACAACCCAATCGGGGCAGATTTTTGTGTAGGCGGTGCCGGTGTGGTGGTAGCTGAGTCCAGCGGACGTACAGTATACTGAAAACGGTCAACGACTGAAAGAAAAGAATTCTTCTTTCAATTCAATTCTATTCTCTTGCGCACATCACTATCGAAAAAAAACAAATGTCAGCTGATCGTGTTCTGTCATTTCATCTGTCGTCCGCCGCCCGTCCTCCTCCCCTCCCTCCCCCGCACAGTTTCGAACCTGCTCTTGCTCTGGTGATTTTTCTCAGATTCAGCTGTTTTTACAGTAATTAAAGCTCAAGTAAGTTACTGAAAACAAGTAAAAATATAATTTTAACGCAAAATACTAAAGTAACTTCACTGTTTGATAACAATGTCTTAAGTTAAGGTTAAATTAACTTAACGAAATAAATAAATTTCTAAAGTATGTTTACTATTAGAATCATGTAGCAAACAATTCTGACCCTTTTGCGCTTGGTTATAAAAGTGTTGACATTTTGTGTATGCCGGTGTTATTGAATTATCTTTATCTAGTTGCTAACAATACGAGGTACCTACTCAATATAAATAACAGTAATATCATTATGAGTGCGAGCTGATGCGAGACGAGAGATAAAGATAAGAAATGACAATCATGACTTTGTTTTATCAAAAACCTAATAATTGAATTAGAATGTGTACCTACTTTCAGTGTTGATCAAATTAACAGGTTCCTACTTACCTACATAGTTTTAGTAGTTTTCCTTTATTTACCTACCTTACCCTGTATAAATAATTTTTTTTATATTATTTTTCGTTCGAAATTGGCACTGTGGTCACTAAGCCAGACAATATCTGCTAGCCCCACTGTGGGGTGGTCCCACAGAGGGGTCATGTGTGGGGTGGTCCCACAGAGGGACTTATCTGTGGGTCCACCACACCACCACCACCACCACCACCACTGCCCCTGTGCCTTATTGAAAACCGGAAACACATCATTGATTATTTATTCAAAATGCAATTTAAAAATTTCCACTTTTTATTTTATCCAGATCACCAGTAGGTATGAGTCGGAAAGGATTTCAGTTCGCCATCGACCGCGGTGGCACCTTTACTGATGTGTTTGCTCGCTGCCCGGACGGTACAGTGAGGGTGATGAAGCTGCTCTCCGTTGACCCCAACAACTATGATGATGCACCAAGGGAGGCTATTAGGAGGATACTGCATGAGGTTAGTATTCCCTACTCCACTACTTCAAGGAGTTGGGATGGCTGGACTGACACCCCAGAGAGAATTGCACAAAACTCCCGTTTTCGTGGAGTCGGTACAGGGACTGCCACTCGCGTCTAAGAAGAAGAAGAGGTTTGAATTAATAAGCTATACATTTTCAACCAACTTCAAAAAGGAAAAGGCTCTCAATTAGGGTTCATGATTTCGCGAGCTTTTCAATTTCTCGGGTCTCGAGAATTCTCGAGGCTAATTTCTCGGGTCTTCTCGGGTTGCCGAGAAATTTAAATTTACGTACGTTTTCTCATATTATTTGGTTCCAATAACGTCAACAAATTCAGTGGTATAAGCACATGTGCTAAATGTCTCACCAGTGGACAAAGGGGGCGCAATGAAAAAAAAATTCACTTTTCTGGAATCCGACGCTGCCCTGGCGTTGTTGGCGTCAGGGTGGACCAAAGGGGACGCAAAAATTTTTTTTTTAATTTTTGATCTGGACTTAGAAAATTTAAAAAAAAATCTCGATGTCATTATGACACCCTACTTTTATGATGCCATTCGATGTAGCCATGTGACTTTTGTCATATGCCCCTGGCCGCTAGAGGGGGGTCAATGGGGGCGCCCTTATAAAGGCAAAAAAACTTAAAAATTTTTCGAAAAATTACGATGTCAGTATGACACCCTACTTTACTTGGTTAGAGTCGAAACTCGCAGTCGACGCCGCAGAGCGCTTGCAGCAAGATCAAAGGGTGCCGCTGTGCTTTGGCCCCCGCCGCCACGCAACACAACAAACAGCGATTTAATTTCTATATAAGTACATGATTTCTCGAGTTCTCGACTTTTGTATTAATTCCTCTGTGCTTTTGTCGAGCTTGATTTCCCGGGAACAAAGCCCAACGATTTCCCGGGAATGAACCCTACTCTCAATTCAACTTAATTATGTTTTTTTTTAAATTTTTTGTGTGTAGGTAGTATATGTTTTTATTTTAATTATATGTTATCGCGATGTCCTCGCCGACTTTGAACCGATTGAAATGATTCTTTTATTTATTTAATAGGCTATATTTCGAGGGTAGTCCCATTTCAGTTTGAAAAGAAATTTCACCTCTAAGGGTGGAAATTTAAACAAAGTTCATCATCATCATCATCATAGCCTGTAGACGTCCACTGCTGGACAAAGGCCTCCCCCAAGGATCTCCACGACGACCGGGCCTGCGCTAACCTCATCCAGCTGGGTCCCGCGACCTTCACCAGATCGTCGGTCCATTTTGTGGGAGGCCTGCCTACACTGCGTCTTCCGATACGTGGTCGCCACTCGAGAACCTTTCTGCCCCAACGGCCGTCAGTTCTACGAGCGATGTGCCCAGCCCAATGCCACTTCAGCTTAAAGAAAGTTAGGAGATTAATAAGTCATCGGTGTATAGAAATGATAAATTTTTACAAAAATGTCGGTTTTATTTTTTGTAAAAATTCAGTCTAAACTTCTTCTTTAGACAATTTTCACACAAAATAAATCAAGTACAAATAGGTAGTTTTTTAGTTTCTACTATTTTTCCAGAAAACTGGGAACGCATTAGACAAGCAAGGCAAGGTGAACTCGCACCTGATAGACTCTATCCGGATGGGCACTACGGTAGCAACCAATGCGTTGCTGGAGAGGAAGGGAGCTAAAATGGCCCTCGTCATCAACAAAGGGTTCAAGGATCTGCTCTACATCGGCAACCAGGCCAGGCCTCATATATTTCAGTTGGTAAGTGTATGGCTTCGCCCGCATAGAAAAGTTTTTTCCGTGTACATTGTGAAACAGCGCCCTCTATGTAGGCGTGCCTTCCGCCACATTGGTAAATAAATAAAAAACAGTTTTTCTTTTAATTAGCGAAAAATTTATGATTTGTGCAAATGAGGAAACTCATTTATTAAAAATTGTACGAATCTGGACTTCCAATTCATTTGTACAAATACGGAAATTGTACCAATGTGGCGGAAGGCTATTCCAGGATTAAGCTATCACTGTACCAAGTTTCATCAAAATCTGTTCGGTAGTTTTTGCGTGAAAGAGTAACAAACATCCGCCTTCCGCCACATTGGTACAATTTCCGTATTTGTACAATTCCTCATTCGTACAATTCCACATTAGCGAATCTTATGCCCTAAAAAAACTCTCTTAAACCTTGAAAGATAATAGTTCCAATATTTTACAGGACATCAAACGCCCGGGCGTCCTATACACTGACGTCGTAGAAGTGGACTGCAGGGTTATTCCAGCCATAGAAGACCGATGCCAGCTGGACCAGCAAGTCAAAGACACATGGACGCAAGTTATGGGCACCACCAATGAGAAGATGCAAATCATCAAAGACTTGGATGAGGAACAAGTCAGGAGGGATCTGAGGAAGCTGAGAGAGAAGGGGATGGATAGTATTGCTGTGGTACTCGCACACAGTTACACTTTTCATGACCATGAGCTGAGAATTGGAAGGATAGCTAGTGAATTAGGTATGGATTTTGCCAGTTATTTGCTTATTAAAAAAAAAAACACAGCGGTTATCGAGTTTTTCGTGGAAAACATTTCCTTATCTGATGATTTCGTAGCTTTTCTCGACATAGAGAATACTGCCTCTTTTATATTATCTTATATTAAGAATAGACTTTTCTTCCTTTAGGCTTCAAGCAATTCTAACTATCCCACACGGTCATCATAACTATTATTTCCTCTGTACGGTTGATGCGTACCTCACTCCTCACATTCGGGAGTACGTGAGGAGCTTCGCTGACGGATTCACTGATGGATTGAAAGGGGCGAATATGCTGTTCATGAAATTAGATGGCTATTAAGAATTGACTTTTCTTCCTTTAGGCTTCAAGCAAGTGTCACTGTCGCACACGGTCACGTCGATGGTCCGCATGTGCCCGCGCGGGTACACGGCCGCTGCCGACGCGTACCTCACTCCTCACATTCGGGAGTACGTGAGGAGCTTCGCTGACGGATTTACGGATGGATTGAAAGGGGCCAATGTGCTGTTCATGCAATCAGATGGCGGATTGACACCGATGAATTTGTGAGTTTATTGTTTATAATAATGTTTGGACAATTTTACACACGGCTGTTTAGTCCCAACTAAGCCGAAGCTTGTACATGGATACTCGACAACTGATAAACATACTTATATAAGTACTTTTAAATAAATACATAAATACGTACTAACACCCAGAATCCGAAAACCAACAGTTATGCTCATCATACAAATGTTGGTCCCGGGTGGGAATCGAACCCACGACCTTTGGCGCAGTAGGCAGTGTTACTACCACTACGCCAACAAGCCAGTCAAAGGCCAGTATGGATGTAATCAGGTTTGTAAAGGTGCAGATCAACTGTAACTAGAATAAATTAAAATAATTAATGACACATGGGCTTAAGGTGAAGAAAGCTATGTCCACCAGTGGCTGTTGGCTGATGATAGTGGGTATTTTCAGGTTCAACGGATCCCGCGCGATTCTGTCGGGCCCCGCCGGCGGCGTGGTGGGCTACGCACTCACCTCTTACAACAAGGAGACCGGCTTGCCTGTTATCGGTAAGATAGTTCTTTTTAATACACGTATTATTGATTTTTTTTGCACGTCAGAATGTTTCCACTTCGATTTTGTTCCACTTCCATAGAACTAAGTGGTTATACTTTTTTTACGCCAAAACTTAATTAGAAAAAAAAACAACTGCAAAAACCAAAGTGTGATTTTTATTTATTATGTACTTAAAAGTAAATGTTATTTGGTTCCAAAAAGTGCAAAAAGCATAACTTAGCCATAGTTAATACAATAGTTATTGCATTCAATTGGCATTCTTCGTTAATGGTATTGTATTGTCCGCCGAAAGGGATACAGTCAATGGTACAATACAATGTTATTACTTGCAATACAAGATTTTTAAAAAATTGTTACAATAGTTATTTATTGCAATACATTTAAAAAACTTTGAATTTTATTTACAAACAAGATGTTAAAAAGTTTTAAAACAATATATTAAAGCCTTGATTAATATTGTGTTGTACATAAATATATATGTGTTGTCTGCAGGGTTCGACATGGGCGGCACGTCGACGGACGTGTCGCGGTACGCGGGCGCGCTGCAGCACGTCACCGAGGCCACCACCGCCGGGGTCACCATACAGGCGCCGCAGTTAGGTGACAACCATTCACTCACAACCTTCACCATTCACTCACAACCTTTACCATTCACTCACAACCTTTATTATTCACTCACAACCTCCACCGTTCACTCACAACTTTCACCATTCACTCACAACCTTCACCATTCATTCACAACCTTTACCATTTACACACAACTTTTACCATTTACTCACAATCTTCACCAGTCATTCACAATCTTCACCATTCATTCCCAACTTCACCATTGCGCCATGTACCAATGGATTTTTCTCGAAACTTAAGTACATTTACTGCCTGCTCGAAATGGTGAAGGAAAAAAACATCGTGAGGAAACCTGCATACGCCGAAGAAGAAATTCTTAGGCGCATGTGAAGTCCATCAACCCGCACTGGGCTAGCGTGGTGGACTATAGCCAACGTTGAGGGGGTAGGCTTGAGCCCCAGCAGTGGGGACATGTTTATAGGCTCAACATGTTGACTTGACTTTGTTGCAGATATAAACACTGTGGCGGCGGGCGGCGGGTCGATGCTGATGTTCCGCTCAGGGCTGTTTGTGGCGGGCCCCGAGTCGGCGGGGGCGGAGCCCGGGCCCGCGTGCTACCGCAAGGGGGGGCCGCTCACCGTGACCGACGCGAACGTGCTGCTTCGTACGTACGACACCACCACAGATACTGACTGGTTCACAAGTTCCATACTTTTTGTTCCTTGGAGCTATTGAGTTGTCACTGGTCTAGATCCCAGGGACAGCGTGGCGGACTGTATCCCTAACGCCCTCGTTGAGGGTTTTATTGTTTTTGAGTTACCTACTGTCATCGTGCCTATTGTACCAGGGCGTGTGATCCCCGAGTTCTTCCCGAAGATATTCGGCCCCGAGGAGAACGAGCCGCTGGACGGCGTCGCCGCCCGCGCAGCGTTCGACGCGCTCACGGCAGACATCAACCAGTTCTTGAAGAACACTAACAGCAAAGCCAACAAACAGGTAATATTAACCTGTAAAGAGAATATGGTCGTCGGTCCACCGACGGTGGCCGAAAGCGGCTGGATGCGGCGGGAGGAGGACCGGGTCTGGTGGCGTTCATTAGGGAAGGCCTATGTCCAGCAGTGGACGTTGAAGGGCTGGTATGATGATGATTGTGCTAAAACTAAAATTTTTATTCTAGAACCTTTTTGTATGTGTGAGTGTGTATGACTTCATTATTATTGTTATGTATGTAGTAAGACAGATAGACGGTAGAAGATACTATTCGTCTTCAGTTCTGTGCTAATGTATTTTTTTTCTTTTCAGATGAGTATGGAGGAAGTGGCAATGGGATTCATCAATGTTGCCAACGAAGCCATGTGCAGACCGATTAGGTAAATCCAAGTAATGTTATGAATGCTAATGTGTGGATGTTTTTTTTTGTTCAATTACGCCAATAACGGGTTCGGTTTTCGATGAAGCTTGTACTGACATCGGATACTTTTAACGTCTAGGTTTAGTAACCAAGCCAGAACTTACTGGACTCTTTTGGCCGGAGCGAAGTGTCATGGTCGTCTCTTCTATTTTATTTTCTTAAATTATGTATTTTGCGGGTTTTAATGTTAAATCTAATATTATATTTACTTTAATGTTAAATTGTCTTTTACACATTAAGTGCTTGTAGTTGTGCATATTGTGCGGGAAATTAAAATAAAAGCGTGTATTTTTTTACCAAAATTGTCCATTGGAAATCTTCTTTAAAGTAACTATCGATTTACTGAGGATAGGAACCTTAGTGAAAATCGCCGACTAACTCTAGTCGTGCTCTGTTTTTATGGAGGCCGTGCTGTAACCGCCGGTTTAAATAGATATAAGAAATAAGACTTTAAATTCAAAATAAGATATGGCTTAAAGGTCTCGTTTCCAAGCCAAAACCTACTTAAAAAAACAGAACCTACTTTAAAACATGGTGTTGCAGGGCGCTGACGACCGCCCGCGGGCACGACGCGTCGCACCACGCGCTGGCTTGTTTCGGCGGCGCGGGCGGGCAGCACGCGTGCGCCGTCGCGCGTCAGCTCGGCATATCTACTGTCCTCATACACAAATATGCGGGTATGTGGAGTGGTCAATAGTTTTAGAGATCATTGCTCCTATATTTAACATTGATCTAGACGATTTAAGAAATATTTATTTGTCCCAGGTATACTGTCAGCGTACGGCATAGCCCTAGCGCACATAGTGCACGAGGCGCAGGAGCCCTGCGCCGTCGTCTACTGCCCGGAGCAGTTCGAGTACCTCGACACTAGACTAGAGGTGCTTGGAGCCGTATGCAGAGATAAGCTGGTAGAACAGGTATGAGTTTAGATAAGGCTTTTAACTGTATCGATCATGATATTTCTTTGATGATTTGGCATGATTTTGGTTTGGCGCAAGTAGTAATTTGTGATTCGTGAAACTACATACATGATTTACTATCATAATGCGGTTTACATGTTACTGGTAAGTGATATTAATTGAGTTTCCGTGGGGAGTCCCGCAAGGGTGGTATTTGGGACCGCTGTTATATGTGCAAGTATAGCATATGGTGCACGTGGGATGCACTGTGCCTCGTGTACGGTGAAAAAAGACTAATATTAAATACTCTAAGTTCAAAAACGTCCTAATAAAACTACGTAAAAACTTATAAGAAATTGTCTTTGTTATAATAAAAATCACATGGTGCTAACATGTTCTACTTTATTTAAAAGCGTGTTAATTATAACAGTGTAAGGTACAGTTTTTTGTCATCTGACGACGGCAAGCGATACCAAGCTCATGTAGAGACGTCGCCGCGATAAGCGCCTACGAACAGCGTGGTGCGCCCCGGGCCGGTGATGACGTACAGAAAGGGCCGGTTGGCCTGGAATTGCAGCGGCATCGACAATGCGACGAACTCGGCTGCGTGGAATAAAGAAAGTCACCAGTAAATGTATAGGATTTTCATCTAGATGGCGCAAAGGACCGTTCCAGAGATTAGTACGGTTAAAAAAACAAACTCTTCAGCTTCATTAAATTAGTATAGATTGGATATAGGTACTTGCCTGTAGCAGCAGCTGCTTCCGTCCCTTCCTCGTTTACTTCGATGTAGGCCTTCTGTATGGCAACGGAAACAGGTACACTCTCATTGTTCTGTAGCATCTTGTTTACGCCGGTACTGAAGATTGATTTGATTCCGAGCTAAAATCGTTTGAACAGTACAGTAGTCAGTAGCGATCAGTGGTCAGTAGTTTATCAAGCGAGGTATCAAGTATAAAATTATGTTCTTCGGCAGCTTCTGACCATATGTTCCCTAGCAAACCATTGAATGGATTTCGATCTGGTTTTCTTATTTTGTTTCTAGCTTAGACCGTTTCCAGAGGAAGGTTTTTAAATTCAAAATGTTTCTCATTCAAATCAGTACGATTTACACCTTCCGTCTCTACATTATCTGATAGACTATCGCATGAGGAACATTTTGAAAAAAGTAGTTGAAAAGTGTACTTAACCTTCAATCGATTTTGATTTAAATAATGCATGCAAAATTGGACACTTATAAAAGCTTAGAGTAATAACTATTAGCTTATTCATAGATTCCTTACCCTTGGTAAAATAACATCCAGTTCTATTTCAGTCTCAATCTTGAACTTGGGAATAGTGACGTCCACTTTGGTTTCTTCTAATGTGTCGATTTTATCCATCAGTGCGTAACCCTCGGCTAACTTGTTGAGCACCTCGCCCAGACCTTCTACTTCATACGGCAGTATGAACACCATACTTGCTTTTTCACCCTCATACGGCATTACTAGCAACTAGAAAGGGTCAATTGAATACTGTTTTAGTTCCCACATTGGGTTGGACGAACTACTTTCATAATCTACTCCCGTATTGAAGTTTTGATACCAAAATCTAAAACGATGTTGAAAAGGCTTACGTTTCGTCATGGTTTTATCAAACTAATGACTTTATGTATCAAGTTAACTTTTCTATACAGTAGGACATTACAGTTACAGCAGAGTGTGATGAAACGTATGCCTTTTCTGCATTGTTTATGATTTTGGTATCAATGAAATTTCAATACTAGTAAATTAAATAATTTAGAATACAGTCTCGGCAATTTTACATGTTTGTTCAAAATTTCTGTCGAATCGGTCCAATAGATTAATTATAAAATTGAATTATCCGCCGGACGGGCAAAATATCTTCGCTATAAGGATCTTTACGGATTCCTAAAAAGAAAGTCTATTCATTCTTACCTCGGCCTCCATGGTGTCGCTTGATCCATATCTGTAATTGTCAGAGTTTGTCATCATCGGAACAGTGACTGTCGTATTCGCGTTCACGTGGAACGGACCGAAACTCGTGTATTCCGGGTTGAAAGGCTTCCGCCACGTGCCCTATAAACATTGCAACATCATCAGCCTATCATGTCACTTGATGGATAGCCTTTCAATGCGCGCCACGACACAGCCATCCATCCAATCTTTTTGTCGGTCCTTCTGTTATGGGGGGCTGGATGGGGGCGAGAGATTCTCACGCTGTACTTACCTGTTTTTTAACTTCTGCAAATTGATACGCTAAAGAGTGATGTTTGTATGAAAAGTATAGTTTAAAATTTCTACAGTTGGTAGTTTTTAGTTTACCTTAAAATAGATTGCATTGATGATAACCAGCTGCGTACTGTCATGAATGTTCCCGCTGGAGATTATATCCTTTATTTTGCGATTGGTTTTGGCTTCAACCTGCAATATGTCAATTTACTATACACTTTCTCTCTTTTCTTTCATCATTGTCTGCAAATCGACAGTCGAGCTCTGATGATCAGCGCCATTGATCACTCACCCATTTATTGATATGTTCAGCGGCATACGACCCGGCACTGAAGTTCATTCCTTCTATCTCAGTGTCGAATACTTTTACGGCGTCGTTTCGCAGCTGGTCTTCCAGTTGCAAGTCGTGCTGTACGTACACCTTGTTGGCGACATCCAGCCTCACTCCTTTGATGGATTTCAGCTTGCCGGTCAAGGAGGAAAATGTTGAACGGATCTTTAAGAACAAACGTATCGTTGGGAGAAGCCTACGTCCTACACTGGCTGGACTCGTATAGCCTGACTATCGGATATAGGGAAAAATCCTTTCTTAGTGGACGTCAGTGCTATAAAGGGAACCTCTGTGCCAAATTTCAAGTTTCTAGGTTCGGCGGTTTGAGCTGTGCGTTAATCAGTCAGTCAGTCAGTTTCTTCTTTTTTACGCAGGCGAAGACGCGGAAAACAGCTGTAGTTGTATAAGATAATGATAAACGTCGTAAGACACACTCAGGGGGTTACTCACTGCTTTGTCATCTTCAAACCCGAGGGCTATGAGCAACTCTTTGTGCGCCGGATCAGTGGTTCCCAAAGTCAGGAAGGCCAGCACGAACTCGGCCGACAGCGGCGACGACACGACGCTTTCGTGTTTTTCCAGTTCCTAAAATTTTTGGAAAATCTTATAATTTGACAGATTTTTGTTCAAGTCAGAATATTTTATTGCTTAAGAGTTTTGAGTTCGCCCCCGGAGCTCTCATATCAAGGATGGTTTTTAAACCTGAACTAGCCAGTTGGAATACAAGCTGAGCGGTAAAGATTTTAGTAAATAAAAAAGGTCGGGGAAAAACATACGGAGTCATACTTGGGTGTTTTGAAAATGTACTTTAAAACAAAAGTTAAAAATATATACTTACATTTAGAAGTCTGATTGAAAATACGAAGATTGCAGAAGCTAAAGCTTTTTCATTCATGGCCTGAGCTCCCATTATTAAATGAATTAATGATATTATTTGAAAACATGAAATAAACCGTTCATGAGCCAACGCTAAGTACTCAAAAACTTGGTCAGTTATTTTGCAACGGGTATTATTTCGAACTGCGCTGGTATTAAAAGATACGCTAATATTTTGTGATATAAGTTGGGAAGTAGACCCTTTTCAGATTTTCATATAAATAGTAAGGATAATAAAGATTTAAAAATACTTTAAAGGACCAAGAGTTTAAGACTACTATGGCTTCGTTCTTGTCTTCAAAAGCAATCAATTTTAATTTAATGTAAATATTTGAGATCAGCAAGTAAATTTTTACTGATGGTTTATTTGACAAGTATATCATTTTGACTTAAAAGCGAGTGTGTAGAGAAGATTATATACATATGTTTTAATAATAAAAAATAGTGGAAATGAAAAGCCGCGGGGGGGGGGGGGGGGGTGCAGTATTGATTCCACAGGAAAGCAATTCTACGTTCCATTGAAAGTATCCGGGTCTTCTTCACAAACACCTTAAAATACAAAAAAAATATACACTTTCCTAACGAACTGATTGTAAGAGATTTTCTCAGTTGAGCCCGTCAACATCCACTATGGTCCGCGCACTAATCAATTTGAAAAGGATTGGGATATGACTGCGCACCGAACGAATCGCAACTAGTGAAAATCAAGCAACGGTTATTTGTAAAACTACCTTGTTTTATGACTTTTATTTAAACGTTATCGGAGAACATAATTATAAACTGCATGAAACATAATATCATAATTCACAATATTGAGGGAACCAGAAGAATTATTCTGTGTAGCCAACGACATAAAGTTTCAACAATTCACTTGCTGTAATTATTATTTACTTAAACAAAGGAATATTTAATATACAAACGACCAAGCAAAATCGGAGACTGTAGAATCAATACTACACAATAACTAACAATCATAGAGTTAGTATACTAGCTATAGAGCGCGCGCATCGCTCATTGCCCATTGTGCCAAGTGTAAGCAGGTGTTCTATGGACGCTTCTATATAGATTTTTTCTGGATCGTTTGTTTCCGTGAATTGTGTTTACAGCTTGGCACTGCACATTTCACCATGATTACTCCAAATCTTAATAAATACCGGCGCGAGCAACAATCAGCGCTCCTGACGTGTTGTGACTAGTGGCGTCGCTCCGAAAATTTCGAGACTGTTCAAACCCGTGCTTACAGTTCAAACTTGCTAACGCGCGCTCTATGTATACTAACAACTCTCTGCTAACAATAGTTTTTTACATTTTCGTGGTTTTGGTGCTTTTTGGTTTACATTGTGGATTTGAAGGAGTTTTTATTGAACAGCCAGTAACAGTGTGGGAAATAAAATGTGATAAGTGAAAACTGGAGTTGTTAATAGTAACACGGACAAAAAAAAGTGTAGTATTGGCAATATATGGTATCGCATCGTCCTTTAATGCCACTACTCTTGTAAACATGGGAATTAACTTGTCTGGAAATAGGTGGACGGATAATTAGAAACAGGGTAAGATTTTCATACAATCGAGGTCACTTTGAAGCCATGGTTCTCCGTGAAGGATTGATCGGGCCATAGATCTGATGACGGTCATCGAGAGAGCAGATGGAGGACTCTTAGATCGCTATAGATATCCAGCTGATGAGATGAGCCGTCGTTGTTGTATGGAAATCTTGCCCTGTTTCTAATTATCCGTCCACCTATGTAGAAGTGAAATCCCCCCCTTTTTTGTGTGTGCCAGGGCGTGCCCGAGTCGCAGATAGAGCTGGAGCCGTACCTGCACTTGCGGTACGCGGGCACCGACTGCGCCCTGATGGTCACGCCCGACGAGCTGGACACCCCCCACTCTTGTAAACATGGGGATTTCTACACCGCTTTTGTTACCAGGCATGTATCATTACATACATACATATATATCTTGACTGGGCGGGGTAGGCAGAAAGAACGAAGCGCCAAGTATAATTATTGCGTTCCTGACTTCGCTCAGTCTCATCATTCTCTTCATACACGCTCGCCGTGGGACGCGAGTGCTCTTTACGTGTCCGTCTGTGAGCACCCGCCTACATACAAACATATCAGCCCATGCTGGACTTATGCCTTCCCCAATGAGCGCCGTCACAGCCGTACCTCCGCCCTCCACATCTAGCTGCTTTCGGCAGTTAAGGTGTCTTCAGGTCGTCGGTCCATCTTGCGGACTGCACTCCACAACTCCGGCCCATCAGTCGTGTGTTCTGCGACATGTGGCCTGCCCACTGCCACTTAAGTTTGCTAATCCTTTCGGCTATGTCGGTCGTCGGATCGATTCATTGATCATACTCTATAAAGAAATCATTTTTATAAACTTCTTGTTGTTTCATAGATACAAGAACGAGTTCGGCTTCACCTTGCCCGAACGGGATGTCATAGTGGACGACATTCGCGTGAGGGGAGTCGGTTTGAGTCCAGTGGAGAAGGAGACAGCGCCACCTAGCGGCAAGGGCACGGAGCCAGTCGAGGAGAAGGTCAGTGTTGATGATGATGTTTAACAGACTGGTGGCTTTATATCATCACCATCATTACATCTTTGACCAGATCGTGGGTCCATATTGTGGTAGATTTGCCTATAGTACCTACGTCTTCCGGTGAGTGGTCGCCACTCGAGAACCTTTCTGCCCCAACGGTTTTATATTGTACTACCTTTTTTCCGCGGCCCGTGTAGAAAAGTTTTTCCTGTGTACATTGTGAAACAGCGCCCTCTGTGTAGGCGTTTTGTTACTTAGGGGGTATTAGCGGACGCCCCGCGACTTTGTCCGCGTTAAAAAGTAGCCTATATGTTATTCCAGGATATAAGCTATCACTGTACCAAGTTTCATCAAAACCTGTTCGGTAGTTTTTGCGTGAAAGAGTAACAAACATCCATCCTCACTTCCTTACAAATTATCGCCTTTATAATATTAGTAGAAAAAGATCATTAATATATTGTTCGCAGAGGACGCACGTGTTCTTCGAGGGCGGATACCGCGACACTCCGATATATCTCTTGGAGAAGCTGAAACCGGAACAAATAGTGCCCGGACCCGCTATTATTATGGACAGCTTGTCTACTATACTCGTTGAGCCAGGTACGCAATATAGTCTATGGTGAAAATGGCTTGCCTTATCAGTTAAGTGTGTATGGCCCTCTGTACATCCTCCAAAGTCAAAGTCAAAACTATTTTATTGCATGTAAGTACACTGGGTACATTTATACAACGTCAATTTTTAATCTACCACCGCTTCCAAGGTGTTAGAGCTGGGAAGAAGAAGCGGCGCAACAAGCTTCCGCAACACATCTTTTAAAATCGAGTTTATACATAACATTATTTTTGTAAAGGTTGTGCGAGGCTGAAGTAACATTAACACCAGGCATCTTTGTCATTTAAATAATCCACTGTTTTATAATAAGCTTTCTTACAAAGTTGTTGTTTAATGTGGGTTTTAAATTTTCTGTCATTCATATTTAAGATTTCTTCTGGTATTTTGTTGTAGAAGCGTATACATTGCCCCGGGTTATTCCCAACGGATCATATGATCAGTTCGCGGTTGCATCTGATCACTCTAAAAGTTCCCATCGGATCACGTTATCCGATGCAACCAAGAAATTGTGATTTTAGAACTTTAAAATGTGGTTGTTGGATCCTTCGGGTATGGAACCCTAAACTGAAACTTTGTTCCTCCAGATTGCCGAGCGGAGATAACCGAGACCGGCGATATACGCATAGTGATAGGCTCCGGACAGCCGAAGCAGGTCACCACCGATCTAGACGCCATACAGCTGAGCATCTTCTCGCATCGGTTCATGTCGATAGCCGAGCAGATGGGCAGGTACTTTAATGTCTTCGAGGAGAACGCATGGCAACCTGATGATATCGTATCTAGGCTAGAAATACCTGGCGACTCTTCGACCCTATGGGATCTGTTGTGCCAAACTTCGTTTCCAGAGCCGTAAAATCAATTTAAAAACTTGTCCACGTTGAACGTGTGTTGTTGTTGTTGTCGCAGTGTTGCGGCGCGCGTCGATATCGATAAACACCATGGAGCGTCTGGACTTCTCGTGCGCACTGTTCGGGCATGAAAATATACAAGACGGGATTTAACTAATTTGACAGTTCTAAAATTCATTCCATTCTTTTCTTATTTTTAAAGTAAAATAATCAAAAGAGACTACAATTTAGTTAAAGCGTGCACCATCCAATTCTACACGACTAATGAAATGATTATTTTAAAATAATGATGAGCTTAAAATGACTTTGTTTCCAGGGCCGTAAAACCCATTAAAAACTTGACCATGTCCGTGCCGCAGGGTGCTGCAGCGCACGTCGATATCGGTGAACATCAAGGAGCGGCTGGACTTCTCGTGCGCGTTGTTCGGGCCGGACGGCGGGCTGGTCTCCAACGCGCCGCATATCCCCGTGCACCTGGGCGCCATGCAGGAGACAGTGCAGTATCAGGTCGGTTTCATGGCATTTTTATTGTTTTTTTTGGCTTCTCACTTCAGTGAATTTAGCCAGTGTCAAAGTTAGGATTGGGATAAAATTTGGAAGGAAAGGTAAATGAATGAATGATTTCATGACATGCTTATTTTTTCACAGCTGTTTCACAGCTGTACGGGAGAGACACAGTCATACGGCGCTACAACATCGTTTCACAGCGACCCGGGATCGTTCCGCCACTTTGGGCGTGACGACACGACTTTGAATGATTCTTTAATCATCATCATATCAGTCTGTAGACGTCCACTGCTGGACAAAGGCCTCCCCAGGGATCTCCACGACGACCGGTCCTGCGCTAACCTCGCTCTTTAATATCCTTTGAATTTCTATTTGTAGATGAAAATGCGGGGTGATTCCCTGAAGCCTGGAGACGTGCTGTTGGCGAACCACCCTAAGGCGGGAGGATCGCATCTACCCGATCTGACTGTCATCACGCCAGTGTTTCACAGGTATTATCCTATTTAACTTCTGTCTGTGTGTAATTCGAATACTACTGGATTTTTTTTGGTTTTTACAGCAGTTCAACACGTATAGTAGATCCGTTTACTTAGTTATGGCGTTCCAAATCTGAAGGGAGGGTTTCCAACATAATTTTGGGTCACTATAAAAAATATTCATAATGGCTAGGAGGTTGGTTCTTGGATCTAGTTAGGTATATTTATGTAAATAGTTTTCAGCCCACCCTGTGGATAAATCATTTCCGACACAATGTCCCATTTAATAAATATTATTTTAATTATAAATAAATATTAAAATATATACCCTAAAAATGTTACGCATGTGTTACTAATTATGTCACGTATGTGAATCCACCAACCCGTATTTCCACAATTGAAACTTCTAATGGAAGCGATTTTATAGTCCCCGTAAATTTTTTTGGCGGTTGAGTGAACATAGTCACAGATTGTTTGCACATCGCTGACAGTGTTTACAGTCTATGTGTGCGTAAGCGACATAGTGTGATAAATAGAAATATCCAAAAACGGTTTGTCGGTTGATCGAATCAATGAACTATTTTCTGAAATTGAATGAACATCTCTAGTTAACCACCGCATAGCTCCCCTTTGACATTTAAAATTAGTCAATTGCTCAGGAATCAGCCAACTTCACACAACCGCCAAAAAATTCTACGGGGACTATGCTACCACTTGCAGGTCACAAAACCGTCCTATATTCTTCGTGGCGTCGCGGGGGCACCACGCGGACATCGGGGGGCTTACGCCGGGGTCGATGCCCCCGCACTCGGTGGCACTCGCGCAGGAGGGCGCCGCCTTCAAGTCCATGCTGCTCGTCGACGGCGGACGGTTCAACGAGAACGAACTGGTTGCGGGTAAGTCTTCAATCGCGCTCTATTCCCAGGTCAGGCTCTATTCGTAGTCGGGTAAAAAAATGATGAAGATGAAATGAGGGTTTCAACTAGCCAGCTTTTTCCGTGTTCTGTGGTTTCAACTTCCGAATGTTTCAGAGCTGATGAAGCCCGGCCAGCAGCCAGGCTGCTCGGGCACCAGGAACCTCTCCGACAACCTGTCGGACCTCAAGGCGCAGGTGGCTGCCAACCAAAGAGTAAGTACAGCATTGATATGACGAAAGCTGTGGCCGCAGTGACGAGAGCCCCTGGAACTAAGCTTCAAATCGGCACGTTGCATCAGCTGTCATTTGTATGGGACAGGGAGAGCCTATGGAGAGGACAGCGAGACAATGAAACACTATTACAAGGCACTCGACTTTTACCTTTTTTCGCCTCATTTGATTTGCACCCAGGACACTCACTCGAGTGTCCTGGGTGCAAATCAAATCAAATGCCTATGTCCCCACTGCTCAGGCCTACCCTCTTAACCATGAATCAAAAAAATTAGCTTTTGTGCAGCGAACACAAATTCAAATTCAAAAGTATTTTATTGCATGTAAGTACACTGGGTACATTTATACAACGTCAATTTTTTATCTACCACCGCCTCCAAGGTGTTATATAGAGCTGGGAAGAAGAAGCGGCGCAACAAACTTCCGCAACACATCTTTTAAAATCAAGTTTGTACATAACATTATTTTGTAAAGATTGTGCGAGGCTGAAATAACATTAACACCAGGCATCTTTGTCATTTAGATAATCGACTGTTTTATAATAAGCTTTCTTACAAAGTTGTTGTTTAATGTGGGTCTTAAATTTTCTGTCATTCATATTTAAGATTTCTTCTGGTAGTTTGTTGTAGAAGCGTATACATTGCCCCGTGAATGATTTACTTACCTTACTAAGCCTTAACTGTGGTGGTACAAGTTTGTTTTTGTTTCTTGTAACATAAGCTGTGTTCATATCACAGTGCCTCAAAAAGAGAGATATATTTTTGCGGACATACAAAATATTCTCAAAAATGTATTGACTGGCAACGGTTAATATATTAATTTCTTTAAACTTTTCTCTTAATGATTCTCTACCACGTAGATTATAGATCGCCCTAATAGCTCTCTTTTGCAAAATAAAGATGGTTTCTATCTCTGCCGCTTGACCCCACAGTAGGATGCCGTATGACATGATGCTGTGGAAATTGCTGAAATAGACTAATCTCGCAGTAGCAATATCTGTCAATTGTCTAATTTTCCTAACGGCGTAGGCGGCCGAGCTTAGTCTGCCAGCTAGTGAAGCTATGTGGGGCCCCCATTGAAGAGATGAGTCTATAGTTATACCTAGGAACACCGTGCTTTTGAT
Source organism: Metalampra italica (assembly GCA_949699065.1). NCBI lineage: Eukaryota > Metazoa > Arthropoda > Insecta > Lepidoptera > Oecophoridae > Metalampra > Metalampra italica. Next base: position 5,661,985 of record OX452991.1, on the reverse strand, counting down.
AAATTCTAATCTTTCTGTACCTAAAGTTACATTATTATCTACATGTCTTACATTTGGTAGGCAAAATTTAATACATTTAGTTTTTGTTGTATTTAATGCTAGATTATTAATGCTGAACCAGTTAAGTACTTGTGTGAGAGTATTGTTTACCTCAGGAAGATCACAAGCTCTTCTGCTAATTTTAAAAATCAGAGAAGTGTCATTGGCAAATAATACTATGTTGGACATGTTTTGTATTAGAAATGGCAAGTCATTTATATATACAAGAAAAAGAAAAGGACCCAGAACTGAGCCCTGGGGCACCCCCATTTTCACAACTGATCCAGATGATTTAACTCCATTTATATCAACTTTTTGTACTCTATTTTCAAGGTAAGATTTAAGTAATTCGAATGCTCTGTCTTTCACGCCATAATGTTTTAATTTGAGTAGCAAGGTTTCGTGATTAACGCAATCAAATGCTTTGGAGAGATCGCAGAAGATGCCTATTGCATCATGTGAAGCTTCCCAAGCATCAAAAATATGCTTAACAAGCATGACTCCTGCGTCGGTGGTTGATCGTCCCTTAGTAAATCCGAACTGACGATCGTGAAGAAGTTGTTTGAGATTGAAATGACAAAGCAGTTGATTCAGTATGATCTTTTCGAAAATCTTGCTAAGCACGGGGAGAACTGACACTGGTCTAAAATTACTGGGATCTAGTTTGTCACCAGATTTAAACAGTGGTATGATTTTACTTTGCTTCATTAGGTCAGGGAAAATACCTTGATTAATACTCATGTTAAATATAAAAGCTAAGTAAGGCGCAATAATCGTTATAACTGAGTTAACTACTTTAACAGACATTCCCCATAGATCTTCAGAAGATTTTAGTTTTAATGATTTAAAAGCCTTAATAATATCTAGAGAGTTTATGTGTCTAAAATTAAAAACTGTTTCACATATTGTAACGTTATTTACAAGCAAATTTTCGGCAAGAATAGGCGATGAATGCAGAGCTTCGGTGGTTTTAATAGGGATGTTAGTGAAAAAAGTTTCAAAGGACTCTGCTACTTCTGTTTTAGAATTAATTATTTTACCATTATTTCTGATTGCATATTCATTTTCACGTGGTTTAGTTTTGGCAGTTTCATTATTTATAATTTTCCATACTGCTTTAACTTTATTATCCGAATTTTTAATTTTATTACTTAAATAATATGACTTGGCTATTTTACAAACTTTCCTAAAAATTTTAGAGTAATTTTTGACATATTCATGGAATCTGTCGTCAACTCTGTAAGACCTTTCGTTGTACAAATCAAATAACTTGGTCTTCAATCATTCATCAAGGAAGATTCATCAAGGATCAAATCACTTGGAGAGGAGAGCACAATAATAAACACAGGGGCTGGCACAATAGATCCCACGCATGAGCCTGGCCCACTCATATCAGATACGATCTCTCTCCATTGAAATGTAATCATCAACAGCCTATTAATCTCCGCACTGCTGGGGCTCAGCCTACCCTATCAACAAGGGTGTGCGGGCTATAGTCCACTACGCTAGCCCAGTGCGGGTTGGTGGACTTCACATGCGCCTAAGAATTTCTTCTTCGGCGTATGCAGGTTCCTTCACGGTGTTTTCCTTCACCGTTCGAGAGCAGTCAGTAAATGTGCTTCAAATTTGAGAAAATACCCATAGGTACATGGCCCAGCCGGAGATCGAACTTAGGACCGTTAGATATGATAGGCCGCGTCTTATCCCCGACGCCACTGACGCTCTTCTTCGGAAATAACATACAATATTACATTTCAATGGGGAGAGATCGTATCTGATATGAGTGGGCCAGGCTCATGCGTGGGATCTATTGTGCCAGCCCCTGTATTTATTATTGCGCTCTCCTCTCCAAGTGTTCGCTGCACAAAAGCTAATTTTTTTGATTCATGGTTGAGAGGGTAGGCCTGAGCCCCAGTGGGGACATGTTAATATGCTGTTGATTTGATTGATGTTATTTCAGGGTATACAACTAGTAGTGGAGCTGATAGACCAGTACAGCCTGAAAGTGGTGCAGGCGTACATGGCGCATATACAGAGGAACGCGGAGCTGGCGGTGCGGGACATGTTGAAGGAGATAGCGGTCAACGCGCTCGCCAAGACGGGCTCCACGGTGCTGCGCGCCACAGAGTACATGGACAACGGCACTCCCATTGTACTCACAGTCACACTGGATAAGGACCAGGGCAGCGCCGTCTGCGATTTCACGTGAGTTTGTTTAAATCATTTGTTTGGGTCCATCATCTCAGCATGTAAACGTCCACTGCCAGACAAAGGCCTACAGGGATCTCCACGACGACCGGTCCCGCGCTAACCTCATCCAGCCGGGTCCCGCGACCTTCACCAGATCGTCGGTCCACCTTGTTGGCCTGCCTACGCTGTAAAAACAATAGATTGTTGATTTTTTTCTCCCAGTGGCACGGGAGTGGAAGTTTGGGGCAACCTGAACGCCCCGCGCGCCATCACCCTCTCCGCCCTGATATACTGCCTCCGCTGCATGGTGGGGCACGACGTCCCCCTCAACCAGGGCTGCCTGGCCCCCGTGCGGGTGGTCATTCCGGCCGGCAGCATCCTGGACCCGTCGGAGGGCGCCGCGGTGGTGGGCGGGAACGTGCTCACCTCGCAGAGGATCGTCGATGTCGTGCTCAAGGCTTTTCAGGTAGGATCAGGCATCGATAAGGAAAACAAGCGGTAGATGGGTGACGTTCGAACATCACAATTGCATCTTTAGTGTATAATCTAGTTTTTAAGTTAGTCGTAAGAATTATATTCTTATACTCGTATGTATGTTAGTCTGTAAGGTTATGGGGCGGGACGACTTAATGTCGTATTACATTATAGCGGCACGGTTGCGGCACGGCAACGACACAGCTGCACCACAGCACCGCCTCAAATTTCGGCTACCGCTAGCCGCCCGCGAGGTGCCAGCTCGTTGGCAGCGCGCGACAAACTATATAGCGCGCTGTACGCACGCGGTCTCCGCGACGAGTAGTAAAAGAAAGAAAGGAAAGAAAGAAAGAGCACACTTTAAGTATGGTAGTATGGTAGCTGTAGGCGCGCTGCCTGCCCGCCGGCGGCTTTTTATATTGACACTACGAAATATATTATACGACACAGGTTTTAATGCTCTAATTTGAATGACAAGTAAATGCTGGGTTGGAGCCGTGCTGGATCCGTGCCGTTATAGTGTAATATGACCTTAAGGGAGATTTCGCGGGAGTACGCGGCAGCCCCCCGCCCATTCCCCACGAGATCCCCTTAGCCGCCTCGCCCCGCGCTCCTGTACCGCGCAGGCGTGGTCTGAGTTAAGCGGTACGCCTATAGCTTCTGGTTGTGACTTGTCAGATCCTTGCAATATAAAGTATATTGAAAAATTACTTTACTATGGCACGGTTTTATTTTTTACAAGGGTTTTTTTATGTTGGTAATATGTTGACATTTTGTGTGAAGCCGTTCATGGTTGTTGTTGGCAGGTGTGCGCCGCGTCCCAGGGCTGCATGAACAACCTGACGCTGGGCGAGGCCGACTGGGGCTACTACGAGACGGTGGCAGGCGGCAGCGGCGCGGTCAGTTCACACATTATTGTATTGTCCCCGTAGAGTTTTTCTCTCTTCTCTAGTTGGAAACTTAATAAATAAATAAAAATAAAAGATAATTTATTCATCGATCACACAATATTACATACTTACAATCATTATAAGATAACTTTTTGTAGTGAGATGAAAGGGTCGATGACTCAGCGAAGCGCTGTTTTTCAGTCATCATCATTAATTCGAATATAGCTTAATTCGAAGTGGGAAAGAAAATGGTGATCGTCATCTCTGCAAAGCGCATAATGATCATTTATAAAGTAAGCCTAATTAGAACAGGTTTTAGGGCCCCAGTTAAATAAAATTATTGATGAAATTTGTTATAATAACATTATCCTAATATATAACTTGTGTTGAGTGCGAGTGTGCATGTGTGCAGGGCCCCGGGTGGGCGGGCGCGGGCGGCGTGCACACGCACATGACCAACACGCGCATCACGGACGTCGAGATAGTGGAGCGCCGGTACCCCATCCTGGTCACCAGGTTCAGTCTCCGCGCCGGCTCCGGCGGCAGAGGTCAGTCATCAAAGCATCGGAATCAGAACCTTGTATCGTTGCACAACGGAAAATTTGTATACTTACCTTTACACATTTCCGTTGTGACACATCGCGGTATTTTGTGTCATTCGTCTCACAATGGAAAATTTGTATACTTACCTCCGACTTACCTTTACAAATTTCCGTTGTGATATGACATGTCGTACAATTTCGTGTCACTCCGTCGCACAATGGAACGCAAAGAAATTGAAATAGCTATTTCAATTTCCTTGATGGAACGAAAACACTACGACTGTCGAAGGTAAAAAGTCGAAAATATAGTTATTGCTTAACTATAGGTCAAATTAAGATATTATTGGGATAGGACTGGGAAACTAATTGAGGAAATCAGTATATACTGTGCCAAACCCATGTCCACCAATGTTGCCCCAAGTTTTTTGGTAGACTTCACATACGCCTTAAAATAGAAAATACGCCTTAAACTATAAACTATAGACTCATCTCGTCAATGGGGGCCCCACATAGCTTCACTAGCTGGCAGAATAAGCTCGGCCGCCTACGCCGTTAGGAAAATTAGACAATTAACAGATATTGCTACTGCGAGATTAGTCTATTTCAGCTACTTCCACAGCATCATGTCATACGGCATCCTACTGTGGGGTCAAGCGGCAGATATAGAAACCATCTTTATTTTGCAAAAGAGAGCTGTTAGGGCGATCTATAATCTACGTTGTAGAGAATCATTAAGAGAAAAGTTTAAAGAAATTAATATATTAACCGTTGCCAGTCAATACATTTTTGAGAATATTTTGTATGTCCGCAAAAATATATCTCTCTTTTTGAGGCACTGTGACATGAACACAGCTTATGTTACAAGAAACAAAAACAAACTTGTACCACCACAGTTAAGGCTTAGTAAGGTCAGTAAAACATTCACGGGGCAATGTATACACTTCTACAACAAACTACCAGAAGAAATCTTAATTATTAATGACAGAAAATTTAAGACCTACATTAAACCACAACTTTGTAAGAAAGCTTATTATAGGACAGTCGATTATGTAAATGACAAAGATGCCTGGTGTTAATGTTACTTCAGCCTCGCACAACCTTTACAAAATAATGTTATGTACAAACTTGATTTTAAAAGATGTGTTGCGGAAGTTTGTTGCGCCGCTTCTTCTTCCCAGCGCTAACACCTTGGAGGCGGTGGTAGATAAAAAATTGACGTTGTATAAATGCACCCAGTGTACTTACATGCAATAAAATACTTTTGAATTTGAATTGAATTGAATAGAAATTTTAAACCATCGGCGTATGTAGGTTTTCCTTCACCTAAACGCCTGTGGTAATAATAGACCGCACTCAAGTGTATTTCTGGTCTTATTTTCACTATTACAACAACATGAACAACATTTATCGATAGTATTTATTGACTGTAGTAATGCACCACCTGGTAAGTGGGAGAGAGAGCGCAATATCGCTGTACCGCTTCGATAGTTTATTCACGTTCTGATGACCGACTTTGCAGCGAAAGAGCACTTTAAGTATGGGCTGCCATGACTCTGTAATGTTGTATACAGGTCGGTGGAAGGGCGGCGACGGCGTGACGAGAGAATTGGTGTTTCGTCGCGCGGTCCAGCTGTCCGTGCTGACCGAGCGCAGGGCTTTCCAGCCCTACGGCATGAACGGTACGTGTTACGCGATGAGCTTCCAGAGCCGTAAAACCCAATTAAAAGCAACCGTGCAACCGCGAGGCTGGCGACGATTTTCCTTGCAGATACGGCTTAAAGATCTAAGTTACCAAGCCACAGGAAAAAAACATTTGATTGGTTATTGATAAGCGGTCCCTAAACGATCATGCGGCATGACATGCATTACGTTTACGTGAATTATCATGCTGCATGATGGATTCTCATGCATCAATCACATAGTACAGCGAAGCAACGGCCAGCACGTAGTTTGCATGTCATGCACGTCAATCACTACAACTATACGGTCATGCATTAGTGACAGCACGTAATGCATGTCATGCAGCATGATCGTGTAGGGACTACTATTAGAGCCATCTGTTGTGACGTTGAAGAACTAGTGCCAAGAAAATCTCTCATTGTAAAAATATTTTTTTCTTGTTCTCTAGCCATTTATGCATTTTAGAGTACCGATATAGGTGTGTCAGGAACGCAATACTTTGTGCTCCGTTCTTTCTGCCTACCCCGCCAGGGACAGAGCGTGGAGATATGTCAGGTTATCGCAATATAATGATTTGATTTGATATGTATGTATGATATTATGATGCAACCAAGTGTTCTGGTAGGTTGCTATGGGTTTAATAAAAGTGTAATTGATGTAATTTTGATTCCTCAGGTGGAGAGGCCGGGGCGAGGGGTCTGAACTTGCTGCAGAGAACTGACGGACGACTCATCAACCTCGGGGGGAAGGCGTCTGTCGAAGCGTACCCTGGGGTGAATATTTACACTTCAACACTCACGGTGGACCGACGACCTAAAGAAGGTGGCCGGGAGGATACGGAGGGCGGAGGACCAGGAGTGATGTCGTTCATTGGAGAAGACCTATTTCCAGCAGTGGACGTTCAAATAGACAGACAGACAAGAATTTTTTGAAAAGTGTTTTGGGGTCAAAAAAGCCTATTAAATAACGTATTCCAATAGTTTCTTTTTATCTCCCTTCAATGTACAGAAATACTTCCGTTACAATTTTATAGTATAGATTAGCTTGATACTAGCATTTAAAATTACTATATTTCCTTCAAACATATTTTTTTCATGATAATATTTTTCCAGGATAAATACATAATGAACTCCCCCGGCGGCGGGGGGTACGGGCGGCCCGAAGAGGCGGGGGGTGCAGACAAGCAAACAGACAAGACGTACAGCGAGTTCTTGGAGAGGGGCAGCGTGTATGAATACAGGAATGCCCAAGAGGGCGTGTGATTGTTTATTGACCACGAGCTTACAACGTCACTACTCGCGCGCGACGACGTAATAGTACATTGTTACCCCAGGGGTGAAAATAACTTATTTAAGTCCCGAGACGGGGTTTGGCGCCCGACGCGTAGCGAGGGCGCCAATAGTTCGAGGGACCTCTAAATAAGTCTTGAACCCGAGGGAAACACTGTGCTTTTCATTAAGAATACACTGAAAGTAAAAACAAAAACATAAAATGAGTGTCAATACAAATCTCTGCTATACAGAAGTATAAATAAAAATCTACAACTCGAAAAAACAAATGAAGATCGGATTGCCGCTTTCCCGTCTATTTTGTTTTTTTTTCTGTGTCCGGCCAGCTATTCTGCCATTATTTTTCATTTCCATAATTGAAAAAATGATAAATATTTTGCCCAAATCTATGTTATTTTAAAGCAATAGTTGACAGTAATAATTACTAGTAGTTCCGTGAGAACAGTAGACCTCGCCAGCCCTTATAAACCAAACCTAAAAGAAACCAACAAAAGTCAACTTTGGAAACAGAAAAAGTACCTACTAAAGTGACAAAAATTAGCACTTTAAAGCTTAATATTTCGCAAACGGATCCCTGAATCGAAAAATGTTTATCACACACCCGCGATATTTTTGAAAGACCCATCCAACGATACCCCACACCATGGATATCACGCGGAAAAAAATAATTTTCCATTTTACGTATGCAGTTCTATGAACATAATTTATTTTTTCAACTTTCTTAAGTCGCTCCACTATTACTCAAAAACTAATAGAACCTACTTAGCCGTAATAGTTTTCCTTGTAACTACGTTATATATGCTACTGCGATGAATTTTTTCACATTTCCAGAAGCAACCGTTTAGCTGGCAGGGGGGGGGGACACGTGACTCTAACAAAAATTACCGCTTTAAAGCTTAATATTTCGCCAACGGATCCCTAAATCGAAAAAATGGTATTCACACACCAGCAATATTTTTGAAAGACCTATCCAACGATATCCCACACTATAGGATTCACAAGAAAAAAAAAGTTCACTCCCACTTTGCGAGTATGGTAGGTACTCTAAAAAAAATGTTTTTCAAAATTTTATTCTACTCATTTTGTAGGTTTAATTAATTTATACATATGCCAAATTTTCGTCAAAATCGGTTGAAAAATGCGACCTGTAGAGAATTACAGACAGACAGACAGACAGACAGACAGCCGGACAAGAGCATTTTTGGCCAGTCTCGAAACGTAGACGCTTCGCTCGCTTCGCTCGCTTCGCTCGCTCGGTCAATAATAGTCATTTAAAAATATATATTCTTTAATTATTACAAAACTTTATGTTATTTCAATTTTACATCGCGCTGTAATTGAGTGGCTGTATAGACAGTTGGAACATGGTCCAATAGAAATGTCAAAATAGTACTAGTTTTTTTTAAATAATTTGACAGCTGTCAGTTGAAAGCGATTCTCCCTAGGGCTGAGATGTATTACTTTCAACCCGCTCCTCAGGTAACTTCAGACCTACTTTCAGAGTATGAGTAATGAAAAAACTATATCTACATAGGTGGACTGTTTGTTGTTGTTGTTGGTGGATTGTTTCTAATTATCCGTCCACCTATGTATATCTCTCTGTCTTTCGTTATTAGTCGAAAAGAGACAGCACTATTACGTTTTAAGGTAGTCGTTAGCGAGTATCGACGCTGTCAACTCATGGTGTAATCGTGACAGTGTGTCATTCTGATTTATGTCTATAAAAAATCCGACAGCCCAGAAAGCCTTTAAAAAAATGTACCTACCCTTTCGGCATTTATTGATTTGAAAATGTTGGAAATAAAAACCAAATCAAACCCAAACTCACATTTATAAAATTAAGGTTCAAAAAGAAGTTTGTAAAAAGTATACTTGCAGAAAAAAAGTAGATTTTAAATTCTGTGCCTCAATATACATTTTTTACATTTTGGAAAATAATAAAATGATAGTGCCTAATATTGGTTAAATATATAATTTAAGTATTCACAGCGTTATTATACATTCGTATTTTGTTGAATTTATTTTTATACAATGTTATATTTTATAGTTTTAAATATTTTTTGTTGTTTTGTACAATTTCCTGGTAAGCCTAAGATATTTTCACAAAATGAGTACAAGTACGCATATTAAAAGATATTTACAGAATTTAGACATTAAGTATACATTGTTTTAAATCCATATTTGTTGACTATTTACATTTTTATTGTTTTATTTATATACAAATAAACGTTAAATATTTTAAAAGATTTGTTATTTTAAAATTAACTTAGTCTGTTGGCGCACTCTAATATGATAAATTTCACTTGCTGCATATTATTATGCAAAAAACAGTTTGCATACCACAAGTTCTGCAACATTCATCTTCGTCTCAGAAAGATAGGTAGGTATTTAAAAATAATTTAAGTAGACTTCATCTAGTCACCTCGGTTGTTTCTACTTCATCCAATCTTTCTACAAGCTTATCATCTCCAAATGATATTTCTTCCTTGAGTTTTTCAAACGTATTTAAGTACTCAATAAACTTCTCATTATGTTAATATCAAACGAACCTCACGTTGAGAGCGTCAGTGGCGTCGGGGATAAGACGCGGCCTATCATATCGAAAGATCCGAAGTTCGATCCCCGGCTGGGCCATGGGTTTTTCCCGAAACTTATGAACACTTACTGACTGCTCTCAAACGGTGAAGGAAAACATCGTGAGGAAACCTGCATGCGCTGAAGAAGGAATTCTTAGGCGCATGTGAAGTCCACCAACCCGCACTGGGCTAGCCTCGTTGAGAGGGTAGGCCTGAGCCCCAGCAGTGGAGACTTGTTAATAGGCTGTTGATGATGATGATGAAGCGAACCTCTACCCCTGGAAATGAGCGACTTATATCATAATCATCATCAGACGGCGACATGTCATTGGACATGTCAAACTATATGATCAAGTGGAACCTCTTCTCCCCGAATTCCAGTTTGTCCATGTGTGGTCTCCGGCGGCCCCCAGCGTCTCCCTGTTCTCGTACGCCCAGAATCCGTGCCGTTCTATGCATATGGACACGGCGGTGTGGCCGTGCCCGCTGCGCGTCAGGTTTTGGAGGGTGTTTCTTAGGTTTATGTTATCCTGGTACAGTCGATCGCACGTCAACTGTACTTTCGAGGCTTTCACGGTGAGTGCTCATTGTAATTTAGGTAATATCAAACGAACCTTTTCATCATCATCATCATATCAGCCTGTAGACGTCCACTGCTGGACAAAGGCCTCCCCCAAGGATCTCCACGACGACCGGTCCTGCGCTAACCTCATCCATCTGGGTCCCGCGACCTTCACCAGATCGTCGGTCCACCTTGTGGGAGGCCTGCCTACACTGCGTCTTCCGATACGTGGTCGCCACTCGAGAACCTTTAACGAACCTTAACTCCTGGTAATGACCGATTTATATCTTATTCATCTGGGCATATAAAACTATATGATCAAGTGGAACCTCTTCTCCCCGAACTCCAGTTTGTCCATGTGTCAGGTGGTGTGGTCGCCGGCGGCCGCCAGCGCCTCCCTGTTCTCGTACGCCCAGAAGCCGTGCAGCTCTATGCATATGGACACGGCGGTGTGGCCGTGCCCGCTGCGGGTCAGGTCATGCAGGGTGATGCGCGCGGGGTGCGCGGGCCGGATCATGTCGAAGATTTCATCCTTGACGTCGTCGAAGTTGACGGGCTCGGCGCCGTGGGCGACCATTTGCTCTTGGATTGCCTGAGGGAGGAAAATTAGGTAATTCAAATCAAGTGACGCAGCGTAGGCAGGCCTACCACAAGGTGGACCGACGATCTGGTGAAGGCCGCGGGACCTAGCTGGATGAGGTTAGCGCAGGACCGGTCGTCGTGGAGATCTCTGGGGGAGGCCTTTGTCCAGCAGTGGACGTCTACAGGCTGATATGATGGATCAAGTGAGGGCCGAGTGGGAGTATCTTCATAAAAAATTTTCAAGTCACGGAGAAGAAAAATCTGATGTTATTTCTTCAAATTCCGATTTCTATAGAAAAAAATATTCCGCCATTTTTTACCATTTGCTCTTGGATAGCCTGATGGAGGAAATCAAAGGTAATCCTAATCAAGTGAGTTTGTTACACTTTCACGGCTTGACTATTCAACAGATCTTCATGGATACATACTATATTTTTCCATATTAAGTACTATTTTTTTCTGTGGAAAAATCTGTTCTCGCGGGAAACAACCATTTAGTCCACGCGAGGATTTAAGCCATATAAGTGACACGATTGATTCGAAAGTACAAATTTGCATTTTAAAATCATTTTTTAACCTAGATCATTTTAATTTGTACCTACTCCAAAAAGTCTGACAACAACAGTGTAAAATTATAACATCCCCCCTTTGACAATATTCCTGACACATACATGTTTTTACCTCTGACCGCACACGTACCTTGAAGAAGAAATTCAATGTGAACGCGTCGAGGTACCCCTGCGAGTTGATGTCGAGTATGCGGAACAGGTAGGCGAGCGCGGCGGGCTGCCGGCGGTTCTCGAGCGCGAGCACCAGGTCGAGGTACGTCTTGTAGTCCATCTCGCCGTCGTACGTGAGGCACTGCTGGAACACGCGCTGCAGGAACGCGCGCGTCAGCGTGCCCGAGCCGTACCTGCAAGGACTTAGTAGGGTCACTATCAACTCAGCCAACAGGGCAGTCTATATAAGTATGTGCAATCACGTTAGGGAACCTATAAATAAATAAATAAAATATTTATTATTTATTTTGTTAGTAAACAAACAGGGTATTGATAGTAGACAAAGAAAAAAAAAACTGTACGGCGGCCCGCACTAAACTTTCTCGCCATAAACTTATTAGCTTTATGTTCATTAGAGTAATTTTCTTGTAAAAAATAAGCGGTTGGTTTTCTGAATAAATAAAAATTAAAAAATAAATCTACGTATTGTAATAGATACGGATACAATAAACCTATGTAATTTATCTTCGATGTTAATTTGTTATCATCGGTGAGCGCACAACACCGCCCAAGTCGAATTTTTCGGATTCCGTTATTTTAATGCCATTTGACGCTCGCTAAGAAACTACATACAATGGCATCAAAGCCTAAAACCTGACTCACTCACTGAAAACACCCTAGAAACGTGAATGTAAATTATTTTTCGGCGCCTCGTACAAACTCTCATACTCATTCCCTCACTCGAAATATCTCACCGTGAGTATGGATGATGTATAAAATGTCGGAACCCCGAAAATTTTCGACTTGCTTGCTCACCGACGCACAGTGTAGAATTTGACCCTTAAAGTGGTCATGTAAGTTTCCATTCAATAGGCCAATGTTAGAAGTAAAAATTCGGGGAAGCAAGCATAAGTTTTTTATGCATGTTCTACTTCCCACCTAAGCCCATCAAATGGAAGCAATAACTATACACAATCGCAACATCGGTCACATTCTACACTGTGCGACGATATCTGAATAAACTATGATATCGTGTCTGGTGCACTGACCCCGCCAGCTCGTTGATGCTGAGCATCCCGTTGTGGTCGCGGTCCAGGTTGAGGTACTGGCCGTACACGCGCAGCGCCGACGCCGCGCTGAACCAGTTCTGCTCCTGCAGCTCCATCGGCAGGTCTTCCTCGCGCAGCTGCAACAAGCAACGGAATATTACGTCACACATTAATCACTGATGGGTTCTCACGTCAGAAAATTATTGTATACCGCATAGAATTTCTTGACGGCTGAATGAATTAAGACACAAATTGTACATTAGACTTTCGCGCTTTGTATTCATAATTATATATGGGTCTTACACACGAACAAGTTTTATGTACCTTTGCCCGACGTTTCGACCAGGTTACACTGGCCGTGGTCACGAGCTGACTACGATAATTATTTAATTATAGTCACAAATTGTTTGCACATCGCTGACAGGTTTATAGTCTATGTGTGCGTACGCGGGATAGTGTGCTACATAGAGATGTCCAAAAACTTGAAAGTTTGATTCGGTTGATCGAATCAATAAACTGTTTCTAGAAATCAGCCAACTTCACACAGCCGCCATTAAACTCTACGGGGACTATATATTAGAATAGATCATGCATATAGCATCGAGTGTCTCGCTCTCACCTCGAGCAGATCGTCGAGGAAGGAGCAGGACAGCACGTCCCTGATCCTGACGCGGCCCACGCGCAGCGGGTCGAGGAAGAAGAGGAACTTTCGCGCGCACGTGCACACGTAGAACGACGTGAACGACGAGTCCAGCCCGTCCAGCGCCGCCAGCGACGGCACCAGCTCTGCTATGTAGCTCTCCAGGTCCTGTCATCAATAAACATGAAGTAATGTATGCTGGTACGGTCGACCGCACGTCAGTGGAAACAAACTCAGTATAAACTGGTCTCTCATAAGTATTGAAACTCCCTATAGGCTAGGCCAGCTCAGTGTTTACACTGACGTGCGGTCGACATTTTGATGATGCAATAAAGAGTATATTAAATAATTAAATTAAACGAAAGATGATTGTTAATGGTTTCCTCAAAACAGATACCTTAATAGCAAAAGGGAAAAAAAATTCGGCGGCAGATTTTTTTCCTTTCCCAGATCAGTTAAGTATTTCAGAATAATAAAAAAGTGCTGATTTTTTAATTGAGTGGCCCGCAATCTTTGCGTCGCCAACAACTTTACCAAACTGCTACAATGTAATGTGAAAACTCTTTTACTTATTCCATGGAGTGCCTGATGGCTCAACATAGATAAATATTGTAATGAACAAGCTATATGTATGAAAGCAGGGCCCTGAGCTGTTGGGTTTGTTGCTGTTTCTTCCCTTCGGCGACGTACACGTGGAAACAGAGTAGTTTTAGACAGAATTGACGTCGAAAAGAGAATATTGTATTCCAATTGAGATAAACGAAATTTTTCCACTGTTGTAAAATTGTATTTTTCAAGTAAATAAAATTAAACTGCATGTCACCGACATGCTCTGTGAGGTATCCCTGGCCGGTGACGTCATACAGCGAGAGCCCTATCCTGGTCTGCTGCAGCCACACGCGGCGCATGACGTAGTTGAAGAGCGACACGCCGCGAACCCGCCCCGCGCCGCCCTCCGCCGCCTGCAGCCGTCCGAACACCTCCGCCGTGAAATACGGCCTGGAATTATTACATCTCTATGTAGCACTCTAGCATTCATAAACAATAAACACTGTCAGCGATGTGCAAACAATTTGTGACTATATTCATAAAGCCGTCACGAAGTTCCGTGTGGATTTATGTATTTAGCTTGCCGAGTTAGTCAGCCAAATAGACTAAAATGGAACCGAAGCTTTGTTCCGGCTTATTCTGTACCGTAGCGATATCAAATAACTTTTTAAAACAAACCTTACCTATACTTAGGTCCAGCCTCGTCTCTAATCTTCCTGAACTGCAAATAGTCTATCATCAGCTCATCATTATTAGAAGTACTGTAACTTCCATTTGACTTCTCGAGCAAACTCCACAAATGCTTCAACTCTCCGTTATCAAGCAACTCCTTACTTTTCTTCTGCAAGAACTGGGCTCTGGTCTCTTCTCTTAGCTTCTGTGCTAGAACTTCGTCAGAGCGAGGAAGCTTGAAGTAGAATTTAGGTACTTTCTTGTAAGATTCTTCATTGTTGTCTAATTTGGGTTTGTAAAGCTGCTTAAATGTTTCCACTTCAATTTTATCGCTTTCTTCTTTAGTGACGGTTGTTCCTGTGTCTGAAAATGGGGGGAATTCCTCTAATTAAATAATCTGTGTAAATAATGGTTAGGTACTAGTAAATTAAATTAATTTAAATTTGTCTTACAACTTTTACAGAATTACAGCGTAGTGTTATATAAAAACATAAAGAAACAAGGTGGTGAAAAGATAAGTAAATAACACACCATCTAACTTTTTCAAGTATTTCCTCAAACGGTCTTTCAGTGCGTTATTCAGCTTATTTTGTGAGTCGTTATCGGGCTTTGTGTCATTGGACTCATTGTTGTTCGCATTGTCTTCAGTTTTGCTGTCTCTACTGTTTTCCGACATGTCTCTGTTTTCAAAAATCTTTTGATTTAGAAAAACGCATTTATTTAGTAAACAATGTTGTCATGGTCACACAAACACAAGCCTGACAATGACAACCATAGAGTAACTTATATATTGGCAAATGACAACTGACAAGTGACAGCCACAGACGACTAAAAATTAAAAAGAATTATTACGCTTCAGCAAACGCAGCTAGTTTTGGTCGTAGTATAACAAATTAATTACCTAGTTCATAATCCAGCACGTTTGAGTCTAACTAGGATATACACAGGTTATGAAACAGAAAACTAATATTAATGAAAATATTTCTATTTAAAGATTATATTAGGAACCACATTAAAAATAAATTATAATGCCTATGTAAAGAGAATAAAATTGTGTAAAGGAACGTTTCTTATAAGTTCTGCTAATCAATAATAGATGGCGATATAAATCTTATGCTGATTCTACTATTGGCCGCTGGAGGGGCGAAAGTCGATTATGGTCTTGCTTAAAAAGTGATGCAGCGCCATCTGTCGATAGGAAATAGAACTAAGTATTTCTTAAAAAGAGTTGGATGCAGCCTTATTACAATCAGTTTCTTCGCGATGTTTACGTAAAAACCTATGGAATTATCCGTAATTCCGAAATATCTTGTTGCTCAGCATTAACTTCCGACTCCAAAGCATAACCAATATATTTTCTCTATGTATTTAAATAACATGTTCAATTTAATAGTAGTTGTCACCGCGACCGCAGATTGCAGTTCATTTTCCAATTTACAGCCTAGTATTACACCTCCGCCGTGACGCAGTAAACGCGGCTCGAGTGAAACCTATCCATTGGCGGCGATACGTTGGTGTAGATACAATAGAAGAGTCATAAAGCGCTATCCCAGCCACACGCGGCCTATTGCAGGCCGCAGGTTCAACATGCAAATGCAAACGCAGGCCGCGCGGGTCTGGAGTCTCACATACATTGCATAGGGAATATAACAGGCCGCCATCACCGCCACCGCAGGCCGCTTGTGTCGGGGATCCCCTTAATAATATCATGGATCAGCCACACACTCATAATCATAGCATCCACAGCTTTTTCGTCTCCATGCGCATGAATCCCGGAACCTCGGAACATCGCAACTCCGGAATCTCGGAACCCGAGTTCCGAGATTACAATTCCGATACAACCTTCCCCAACAACCTTCGCTCCAGTCCACACAAGCTGGCTCTCTCCGACAAAATGCCCAGAGTGATTGGACGCAAATTGTATAACAGCCTTCCCGAAAATGTAAAGGAGAAAACCAACATCAATATATTTCGCAACAAGATGAAGGAGATCCTACTGACTGAGTGACACGCTGCTGTATAAAATAACATAATTTCTACCCCATTTGCGATGTAGGTGACAGATAGTACAAATTTTTTGAAAATAGATATGTATCATGATTCTTGACATTATTGTTATTTATTCCATTTGACTATTAATTAATAGCTATTTTTAAAAATATTTTCTCTTTTGACATCTTTATATAGAAAATATAATTTAAATGATTTATATAAGACCAAAAAAGAAAGACCCGCGCGCGGGGTACTTTCTCGCGCACAACATCTCTCTCGCCATTCAGCGAGGGAATGCTGCCGGCATGGACGGGAGGCAGTACAAGGGGGGGGGGGGGGGGCGCTATTTGACATTTAATTAATATTATGAGTTTTTATTTTAATGTATTGACTATAACTAATTTAAATAATATAATAAATGGGCTGAATCCTAGAAAAAAAATAATGTATAATTTATTTAACATTTTGACTTTATTTAATGTTTGTACTCAGTTTGAAGCGAATTATACGAATCTATCTATCACGTACCATACTGCATGCACCTTCCAGTAAGACAATAGAGCAATACGGCTCTATGGCTGTGCCATACTTGCTAGTGCCGCTGCTCGCGCCCGCGCCGGGAGCCTGTGGTTTGATATCGGATACTTTCCTCAGCACCCGCCAATTTGCGAGCGAAGGTTTCTCTTAAAAACCGTGACGCTTTTGTTTGTACTCGATACCTTGAGGATCTACGTAGAATCTGTTTTACGAGATTTTTTTATTTAAAGTTTCACGGCCGTGGAAACAAAATCATTTTAGGCCATCATAGTTTGAAAGATAGGTTCTAAAATAATGGTGTAGGATAGTTTTCACACGGACGAAATCGGGGAACATAATATTTTCTCATCCTTATTTTTATTATTATTACTTTATTCAGGAAACTTACACTCTATCAAAGAATATAGAAGAATCCTATTAATAATTATGATGACAAATAATGTACGTACTGTAATATGTAAATATATAATCTGTGTAATAGTATGATCTATGTATTTCTACTGTCTCATTTTGGTTTATGTATTTTAGGGTAAGTTTACAGGTAGTTCATTCTCCTACTTTACTATCAAATTTTGGTACTAAACGCTTTATGCTAATCCTTTCAGTAACTTTAAGGTTGACTGAAAGAGATCCCTTAGTGGGATAAGTCCGCCTTTGCACTTAGATTTATTCTTAACTGTCTGTTTGTTTATATTTTTGGTACAATAAAGTGTTTACATAGGTACATACATTAATAAAACAGACAAAGACCGTTTCCACAGAGTACAACATTCTTCAAAAAGGTACTGTTAGGTACATTTGAAATGGAATATAGAATGCCACGGGAAAATAAAAACGTATACAGACAGACATGTTTGATCTATAATTAGACTTCTTTCTCGCAATAAATAATATTTTCTCACCGCATTCCTCTTACAACCCTTCACCAGTTTTTGTTGCCACTTATTCAACAGTGCAACGAACAATGCTTATATAATAGCTATATACAATGTTCGCGTGATGCACAGACAGACAGAATTGTTGCATTATTATTCAACTTTGTTTGACTACAGATTGATAGCGGCTACGCCTGTAATTTCTACCTCATTCATAGGCATAGTATGACGGTCCGTCCAGGAATTGACATGGTATGCTCTATATAACACCTTGGAGGCGGTGGTAGATAAAAAATTGACGTTGTATAAATGTACCCAGTGTACTTACATGCAATAAAATACTTTTGAATTTTGAATTTATGGCAAGAATTTTTTAAACCACTGTACTTATTTAGCAAAAAAATATTTTATTTTTACCGACTTCTATTATATTTAAATGTCACAGATTTTCTTTAGACATCGCCAACCTAGGCCTCAAAAACACCATACTATGGTTTTTTCACTTTTTTTATGTAAATAAATTATATTTTTTGCTAAATGTAGTGGTTTAAACCAAAGATGGGTGCATTTGAGCAAGATAGACATAGATCATCAATATTATAGTGACCAGAAATGAGGAGATCCGCAGGAGAACCAAGGTCACCGACAGAGGTCAAAGAATTGCGAAGCTGAAGTGGCAGTGGGCTGGGCACATCGCCCGCAGAACTGACGGCCGTTGGGGCAGAAAGGTTCTCGAGTGGCGACCACGTATCGGAAGACGCAGTGAAGGCAGGCCTCCCACAAGGTGGAACGACGATCTGGTGAAGGTCGCGGGACCCGGCTAGATGAGGTTAGCGCAGGACCGGTCGTCATGGAGATCCTTGGGGGAGTTCTCCCTTTGTCCAGCAGTGGACGTCTACAGGCTGATATGATGATGATGATAGTGACCTTTGGTTCTGAAGACAATATACAATACAGTGTCTATCTATATTAAGGACCTATTAGGTAGGTGGAAGTAATATCATTGAGATCAATATAGATATAGGTATTCCATTTTATGATACAGCCTAGAAGGCCGCCACAAAACCTTTAAAAACATCTTTATTTTTTATAGTAACACAGACAAACGGTTCGCCTACAATCTTATTAAACTGTTTGAATAGTATCAGGCACCAGTTGCGTTTGTAATAACACAGTTTTTAATTAGCTAATAAAATTAGCCACATTGCGCAATAGCGTGCCGTAATGTTGATAATGTAATGCTTTCTTTAGGAGGTTCTAGTTTAGTTTTAGTCAAATTTTAGTTAATTTTTAGATTTCCGTACCTCAAAAGATGATATCGTCGTCATGGCAGAATCGCTGCAGGACCTACAGGAAATGCTGGACAGCCTCAACGCTGCCTCCCGACGTGTGGGTCTCGGAATGAACTTGGACAAGACTAAGGTCATGTTCAACGATCACATTGTTCCGGGACCGGTTACCGTCGACGGTAAGACTCTCGAAGTTGTTCAAGAATATGTCTACCTCGGGCAAACTATGCAGTTAGGTAGAAACAACTTCGAGAGGGAAGCCGATAGGAGGATCAGGCTGGGCTGGGCAGCATTTGGGAAGTTACGTCATATCTTCTCGTCGCATATACCACAATGCCTGAAGACAAAAGTCTTCAACCAGTGCGTCCTACCCGTAATGACCTACGGCGCCGAAACGTGGACACTGACAGTGGGACTAGTCCGAAAACTCAAAGTCGCTCAACGGGCTATGGAAAGAGCTATGCTCGGGGTTTCTCTGAGAGATAGGATCCGAAACGAGGTGATCCGCCAGAGAACCAAAGCCTTTGACATAGCTCAAAGGGTTAGCACGTTGAAGTGGCAGTGGGCTGGTCACATCTGTCGGAGAACCGATAACCGCTGGGGTAGACGAGTTCTCGAGTGGAGACCACGACTAGGCAAGCGTAGTGTGGGACGCCCCCCGGCTAGATGGAGCGACGACCTGCGCAGGGCGGCTGGCAGTGACTGGATGCGGAGAGTCGAAGATCGGACTCAGTGGCGCGCCTTGGGGGAGGCCTATGTCCAGCAGTGGACTAGTGCAGGCTGATGATGATGATGATGACCTCAAAAGAGGAAAAAAGGAACCCTTGTAGGATCACTCGTTGTCCGTCTGCCTGTCCGTACGTCAGTCGAGACCCTTTTTCTCAAGAACCCGTGGAGGTATAAAGTTGAAATTAGTACCAAATACCTACTGAGGTCTGCAGTCCCTTCTGTGAAAAAATCAAACTTCTAAGTCAACGCAGTCAGAAGATATGGCCGATTTTTTCGCTTTTTTGAATATCTTGGTAATCAAAACCTATTAGGTACTTTCGGTTGACCTAGAATCTTGAAATTTGACAAGAAGCAAGGTCTTATAGCACAAATAAAGGAAACAAATCCGAAAACCGTAAATTTGTAGTTACATCTTTGTGACACCCTTGGGTAAACTTGTATTGAATCATTTTTATATTAGTAAGATCCCATGTAACATACAATTTAAGGCTAAATAAATGAAATGATTTCTATTATTTCTTGTACAACATTTACCTTTCCCCGATGATGATAAAAATAAAATTAACACAATGTGACCCGTTGATGTCTTTTGTATGCGCAACATTTCAAAGCGTTTAATAAATTTTTGTAAATGTAATTTCCATAGTATGGTAATATTAATTAATTAATTAAATTTATTTATTTTGAAAAACAAGTTTGTTATATATTGAATATGATGGTAATACAATTTTATTTGTTTTGCTGAATTTATATTAAAAACATATATTAATCAGTATTTATTACTTTATTTAAAATCTTGTGTAAGTTTACATTGAAATGTTTAACTTGGCAGTGCGTGTTGTTGAAACTAAAGAAATAGTACACGTTGTGTGTATGTAAAATCTACTAATATTCTCTTACTCCAACTTTTTTATAAGTATTTTTTTTATTTTCAATAATCTATAGGTAATAAATACTAAATGTGGATGTAGAGCTCAGAAGATCCGCGTTAAAATCTCCAAGCCATTGCTTCACCAAAGAGATTATGTTTCGATAGAAGTGTTAAAACCTAGGTATGTTATGTACACTGACATTCAATAAAACATTATAGACTCTAATATGAAACACGATAAGTCCATCATCCCAAATTCATTACATAATTTAAGACGCCAAACGATTCGTATGACAAAAGGCGAGGTAACGAAACGCAAACCGGACCATCCGTTGGGTGCGCGGGCGCAGCGGACCCGCCGAACAAGTTTCCGCTCCTCAGTTATGCGCGAACCGTCGTCGAGTGCGGACGTGTCGCTCTCACGATTTTAGTGCCAAAAACCGCCGTGCGTTCGGAAACAGTGTTATTCACATTAGTGCTATACGTTTTGGCGTGTTATTATTGTTGCTAAAGGTTTTCATCAATGAAACTCGGTGTTTGATGTTGACGTTCGGATAAATAGCGACATTCAAGACACTGCAAAGGTAAGGTTATGCCGCCAAGTTGAGAAGGGACCTATTTCTATAAGCTATTCTAGGCTGTGGTGTTGTTTTCCCAAGGTTTAGGCAGCAGTCGCATTCTCGCGGTCGAGTCTCGGAGCATTTGTCAACAATATTGTGCAATTTCAATTTAAATTTGTATACAAATGTATTATAGTTAAATTTTGCAATGTCTAATTCGGAATTTTAGATTTTGCATCGTTTATTTTGAATCTAGCCGGCCTTGTGTCGGTTCTCATTGGAATGTCAAGATTGAAGAAAATGTGAATGTCTCAATAGGGTTATGTTGCAGCCTAATCTCATGGAACCAGTCGCGTCCGGTTCTACACAATGCCCTCATAATCTCTATCGCCGGACAACCCCGTTCTGTCAATTCTCTATCATGCTATCAGAACATTTGAATATAGCATCGATTCTACCTGTACAATTGGTCGCCTTTAGCTTAATGTATAGATAGGTATGCTATGGGTTTGTTTATATACCTATACATACGATTGCAATAAAAGGAACCCAACTCGCTTCCTTCCCATCTCGGACCCCAAGAATCTATTGGACTGGTATCAAATTAAAAACTAACTGTGACATATGTATTTTTAAATAATTTTTTTAATTTTTTAAATAATTTATTAAATTAATTAATTTTTAAATAAAAAACTTACTTAATGATAAATAAATAGTTTGAAAAATAAACAAATGGAAATGTAAAGTTAACATTAATGTTTTTAATGTTTATTAATTTTATTGTTTACTAGCTGTTGCCCGCGACTTCGTCCGCGTGGATTTTGGAAGTAGGTACCTATCTCTGCTATGTACAGACATACATCGTCTAGTTATAATTTTCCAATGGTAAAATGGATCATTCTAAGTACCTTCACCAAAATTTCAGGTATACCATACCTTCAGGAACAAACTATGAACACCGTATCCAATTTGGTGAAGACAGATAAAAATTTAAAAAATTGTTGTTTTCACTTCTATTGCTCATAAGACTTCTCATATCAATTTTTATTATACGTGTGTATTTTTTAACTAATACAGTATGGGCAAAACCAAAACCATAGGAGATACAGGGAAACTGTCTTAGGAACCTCTAGGTATTTTTTCGTGATAACAATTTTGACATAGTAATCGGAGCAGCTGGAGTTCGGGTGGCATGCATGAATAAGTAGTAAGTTCCTAAGTACATTGCACAGTCTGTTTTATAAGAAAACATTTTATTAAATTTGACTAACTTCTGCTGCTTGGATTTTTTTCTTCCGATACAATAAAATGATCCCTACATGAAACTGAGTCGAACCGCATTAAAAAAAAATATGTGCAAATTGTCTCATTTTTATGGACAACACACGCTTGACCAAAAAATTTCTATGTCATAAGACACTTTCCCTGCATCTCCTATGGTTTCGGACTTGCTTATACTGTCCCAGTTAAAAAAAACACTGATATCTCCTATGTCTATGACATCGTCTTGTTACGTTAAATGATTTATCTGTAAATGACGATAACTTTTTTCGCTGTCATCCGATTTCAATGAAACAAAGCCTATAAGTTGCGCCAGGCTGTGCTTAATCTACCTGTGAAAACCGCAAGAAAATCTGTTCAGTAGTTTCGGAGATTAGCGATTACAGACAGACAGAAAGACAGAAAGAAAGAAAGACAGAAAGACAGACAGACAGAAAGACAGAAAGACAAAAAAATTTAAAAACTCTTTTTTGTGTTCTGTTACTCTTTTCTTATCGTCCACACTCATTTTTTTATAAATTTATTCAAAGTACAGACACACGATTTCTACAGATTTATTATAAGTATAGAAGATATAGATATAGATTTCTTCCTATAATCTGTAAAGTTCATTTGTTTATTTGAGTTATTCTCCAACTGGACACGACATGCTCGTGTCTATAAACCACAAAAAAAAACCTAGAAAAAGGAATTTTTAAAATCGGATTTAGAGTGTTTTCTTTAACTATTTAAATGCCACAGTATTAACTGTTAAATATGATAATTAAATGTTACATTTAAATGGCAAATCCCAAACTAGAGGATTTCCTTCAGTACTAATAATAAATGCAGTCGCCTGCGTCTGATGGCTATCCCAGTTTTATGCGCTACGATGATAAATGAATAGCCTTTAAATTTGCAAGGACTCGGAGCGCTCCTAGGAGCCTCGTTGAGTATTTCTAACGACGCCGACTCGAGTCTTAGAAAGACTTAGTCTTCGGGGTCGGGAAAGGGTTCGGGTCATGTTCTGAGATCGGGTCTCGAGTCTCGTATATTAACAGGGGGCTTATCGCGCTACCAAAAACGTTTTGCTGCATCCACACGTTTGGCAAACCTCGGCAAACGCAAACGTGTGGAGCAGGGTTTGGCTTGCGTTTGTAAAGGTTTGACAAACGTGTACATGCAGCATAACATTTTCGGTTATGGTTTTGATTTGGTAATTTAGTTCGGAATTAGAGCGATCTGCCTCCAGGTGTTTAAATACAATGGTACTAGACTCGAACCTTTTGGAGCACTGATCGTTTTAATACCACCGTAAGGTGCTAGGCATGCACATGAAGTTGGCTCAATAAATACTGATAATTCTAAGAATCTCCTCATGCCAAAAGTCTGGTGAAATACCTAAAAGCCTGGCGACATATGACATTACGGCCGGGTCGCAATCCTTAGAATTGAGTCAACGTCAGTGTGTAAGGCGTGCTTACGTCACAGCCGATGAGTGGTCAGGTCAAATTATTATTCCTTGTGCATCTGAGGAAAATATTCAATTTAATAAAACAATACAAATTGGGGTTTATTTTGTACTGTTACCGAATGAAAGAATTGTTCAGTTTCCATTTTACCAGACATTCTTTCTGATCACGTGATCCTTTGGGAATAACCCTTTCTATTTCATGCCGCGAGCTTGACTACGTTAACAATTCATCATCATCATATCAGTCTGTAGACGTCCACTGCTGGACAAAGGCCTCCCCCAGGGATCTCCACGACGACCGGTCCTGCGCTACCCTCATCCAGCTGGGTCCCGCGACCTTCACCAGATCGTCGGTCCACGTTGTAGGAGGCCTACACTGCGTCTTCCGATACGTGGTCGCCACTCGAGAACCTTTCTGCCCCAACGGCCGTAACCAACGTTACCAAAATTAAATTACAATATCTACGGAAGGCTTACAATTGAATCTTATTATTATTAAACCTCCTTACGTATGTTCATAGTTTTACATTACTATTAAAACACAAATGCGTTCTTTGATTAAAAAATTAAGGTATATTCAATGAAGAGAATGATGAGAATGAGCGAAGCCAAAGAGGTGTGTCAGGATCGCGATACTTGGCGCTCCGTTCTTTCTGCCTACCCCGCCAGGGACATAGCGTGAAGATATGTATGTATGTATGTATATTCAATAGCGGGTGTGGGGTGCATACAAGGCCTATGTCCAGCAGTGGTCGCTGAACAGCTGATATGCTGATGATAAAATTATAATTGTTTGTAATTTTCAACTACGCTGAAAGGTACGTACACCAATGAATCAATGAGTAATCGATGCGTTGAATAGCATTCGTTCCGCGCTCTGGCCAACTGGGTGAAGAATTCAGCGTCCTTCGCTCACGCAAGCACAACAAAATACAAAAATTCATGAAAAGTGCATAATAAATAGTCATGATGCGTTACAAAAATTTATAATATTAATGTTTACTAATTTTTATATTATTTTTGAAAATTCAACATCAATCTCTTAATCTCATAAATACATAACTAATTCAAATTTATAAATACTATAATATTTAATGTTAGAAAGGGGAAATACCCCCAGATCACCCCCACTCGCATGCGGCAGGGTGCCAAAGACGCTTGCGGCGTTACCCCTTTGTATTGCAACGCCGATGCGTTGGCAAAGGAATGAGCACGCCCTGTGGTCGCCCGTTGTTTCTACAATTTTCTTTAAATGTTTACTTGATTATATTGACTAACTGCTGTCACGCCAATTATGCTATTCCATATTCTATCTTACTTCCTACTAATATTATAAAGGCGAAAGTTTGTAAGGATGTGAGGATGTTTGTTACACTTTCACGCAAAAACTACCGAACAGATTTTCATGAAACTTGGTACAGTGATAGCTTATATCCTGGAATAACATGTAGGCTACTTCTTTAACGCGGACAAAGTCGCGGGGCGTCCGCTAATACCTCCAAAAAGTAACAAAACGCCTACATAGAGGGCTGTTTCCCAATGTACAAGGGTAAAACTTTTCTACACGGGCGAAGCCGCGGGAACAAGCTAGTATTATAAACGCGAAAGTTTGTAAGAATGTTTGGATGTTTGTTACTCTTTCACGCAAAAACTAAACAACAGATTTTATTAAACTTACCGGAGTAAAGGTTATACATGAGAATAACACATAACTATTAAGTATTCTGTGACATAGGCTTTATATACCTCGGAAAAAGTCCGCGGGAAAAACTACTAGTCAAATCAGCTAGTCGGTGGTAATAAAATTAACAATTTAACTATCTATTTAGAAAGAAGAAAGAATGAAAGAAAAATAATTTATTCGACAATCACAACAAAATTAAATATATGTATTAGTAAAATTAATTAATTGATTAACCTGACATAAAATCAGGTGGTAGACGATGCTGTGATCGTGAAAAGGTCCCCAGCTCATCATAGTGCTGCACCCAGGAGGCGCAGCGCTGGTTTTCTGCTGGGGGCCTTAGCTAGATGTCCCCGTGTGTGTGGGTGTGTGTTTGTGTGTGTGTGCGTTCAAAGTAGACATACATAATTATATTATAATAATAATAATTTATAGTTGTAATAATTAAAGGTACATAATTAGTATAGTTTAATTTTTATAGTTATAGTATAATTTGTTTAATTTATATTTAAAGTACATACTTAACCCTACTAGATGTTCCGAGTGTATCCGAGTGTTCCATAGGTTCCGGTGGTTGTAATAAATGAGTATGAGATGAATGTATAGTGATGAATAGTGACTGCTATTTCTATGGCTATGAATAGTTGCCATAATTGCACTCGTTAGGAACGTGTCGAATTACTATTAAATACTTTCCATTTAGTTCAAAATAACTTTTTAAATTTCCAGAAAAACTTTGATGGCGATTAGGTAATTGGTTATTGATCCAACTTTTTTTTTGAATTTAAAAAGTTATTTCTAGCGAAAGTTGATTGAAAGGATTTGCTTTAATGTGCAGAAGTAGCTTGTTTATAACAACATTTTATTTGTATTGCATTTTCCCCTGTTTTAGGCCAACTGCGAAGGACTGCATTTGGTCCAAATTGAAAGCATTTTCGGCCAAAAAATTAATGCAGTAACGTATTCTGTTAGAACTTGGCCGTCTAAGCATTTTTTACTGACACCAAAGCTGTAAGCTGTGAGGTCCTTGGATTTGTTTGAGGTCGAAAATCTGTCTTTACTTACATTTTAGTAAATAAAATGGTCATTTTCAATATCTTTAATTATGAAACAATGATAAGTATGTCAAAAACATTGCACTTCTGACAGAAAATGGTAGCATTATTTTTTTGGGCAGCTATTTCAAATTTGGACAAAATATGACCTGAAGATATGTAAGTACTACACAGGGGTTTGGCGTAAGTAATAAAGATACCATTAGGGTCCCTATATAATACTAAATTCCCAATCATCATATCAGCCCTTTAACGTCCTCTGCTGGACATAGGCCTTCCCCGATGAACGCCACCACACCCGGCAGTCGAGGTAAACTCTAACAAGTGTGCAACGAACTTTAAAAACGGGTGAAAAAAAGTAAACGATTTAATTTCTAGTGAAGCCATGTCTCCAGTCACAGTTCGTAAACATTTGAAGTGATGAATGATGAAAATAAGACGATTTTGCAACCAATTTGCTACGGTACAGTCGGCCCAAGAAGTTGTTCGTCACATTCAACACAAAGTCGTTTATATCGAGAGATCATTCTTACTACTCATAGCTATCTACTAATTTGTTATTAAGTCTTTTCGTCAATATTACCGTAGTATTGCCAGGTTGGCCAACTGCATGCCCAGGTTAGCCAACATTAGTGTAGGGAAGTATTTCCAGGTTGGCCAAATCTGCACGCCCATGTTAGCCAACATAACCGTAGTTCAGGACCCAACACAATGTCGACCACCCCAAGGCAAGGGTACTTAACTCATCATTATCATCATATCAGCCTGTAGACGTCCACTGCTGGACAAAGGCCTCCCCCAAGGATATCCACGACGACCGGTCCCGCGCTAACCTCATCCAGCTCTTAACTCGACGTTTTCCAATTATTGAGTCCTTACTTACTTATAACTTAGATGGCGCCACTGTGCACTCATTGATCCAACAATATAAATGCAATGTTTTTAAATATTAATCTTCCATAATTTTCTAATGAAAGCTTACATTCTGTATAGCGCCGACTTAAATTAAAATTTGACGAACCACTCTCCGCGGCGATAGTACCAAAGTAAACTCAATAAACATTTTTTGTCCTACATACTGAATGAAAATCGTAATGTTATTTTACGAATGATTTCACCAACACAAAAACATGGCTATCGATTTTTGATATCGAGATATACAAAGTTAAAATGCTCAGGGCCGCGACAAATCGAGCACAATGTACAATAAAACTTATTTACAAACTGACAGGTAATGAATCATTTGTGAATATAGTGCTTAGTATTTAACCAAACACATCTAAGAGTAGTGCCTAGAACACCGAGGAATCAGATAACACTTTAGGCCTGTCATCAACAGCCTATTAATGTCCCCACGGCTGGGGCTTAGGCCTACCCTCTCAACGAGGGCGTTCGGGCTATAGTCCACCACGCTAGCCCAGTGCGGGTTGGTGGACTTCACATGCGCCTAAGAATTTCTTCTTCGGCGTATGCAGGTTTCCTCACGATGTTTTCCTTCACCGTTTGAGAGCAGTCAGTAAATGTACTTAAGTTTCGAGAAAAAACCCATTGGTACATGGCCCAGCTGGGGATCGAACTCCGGACCTTTCGATATGATAGGCCGCGTCTTGTCCCCTACGCCACTGACGCTCTCCTGGCCTCCTTTAGGCCTGTATCACCGTTGAAATCGAGTTATTTTTACTATCTATGCAGTCAGTTTTCTAAAATCAATGTATAATACATTGATTCATTTCACGGTGGAAAAATAAGCCTGCAGGAAAAACTGCCGAGCTATTTATTGCAGCTGTTGAACTAATCTGATACCTAGTGCTGTAAAAAATCATAAATTTTTGGAAATAACCTAGTAAAAGAGAGATCAATCATTTATTTATGACGAACTAGACGAGTGTTGTCCCCTTGCCTTACGACACAGTCTACCTAAAATTGACATCATGAATGTACCTATAGTTTCATTTAAAGTATTATTATTTTATTGTTTATCATCATGCTAAGCATAGATGGCATTGATCTCGAATGATCGATCGAAGAGTATCTCTAACTAAAATACAAGTTGTTGCACTAGATATAGATATCATATCAAAGTAATCTTGTATTTGTAACATAATCTTTATCCGATAGCTGCACGGATAAACTTGAACTCATAGAAGAACTATGAGACAACATAATAAGTAGGTAACGTTGTTAATCATAGGTACATACACTTAACCTTATTCTTCTTTAGTAAATTAAATAGAGTAAAATCCAGTAAAATGTGGTATCCGGAAAAGCACAATGAAATAAATAAAGAGGGTTATTCCCAACAAGAAGAGCGACAGTGGCGTCGGGGATAAGACGCGGCCTATCATATCGAAAGGTCCGAAGTTCGAAGCCGGCTGGGCCATGTACCAATGGGTTTTTTCTCGAAACTTAAGTACATTTTACTGACTGCTCTCAAACGGTGAAAGAAACCTGCATACGCCGCTGAAGAGATTCTTAGGCGTATGTGAAGTCAGCAACCCGCATTGGGCTAGCGTGGTGGACTATAGCCCGAACGCCTTCGTTGAGAGGGTAGACCTGAGCCCCAGCAGTGGGGGGGGGCATGTTAATAGGCTGTTGATGATTCCCAACAGGATGATATTATAATCATTTTCACTGCTCCCTATAACATAGCCCCTAAAGTTTAAAATCGTGTATTTGCATCCCCTAACCGACGCTGGCGACGGGATGCGAAGTGAAATAACATTACGCGTCGGATGTTGCGCTGGCGCGGGTTCCTGCGAGTTGTAAATCATTTATAATTATTGTGCCTCGGCCTCCGAGCATCCTGTTTCGATTTTAGGTTAGCTTCTAGGCCAAATGAATACGTTGTTTTTTAGGCGGTATTGCGTATTCGTATCAATGATGATTCTGACAGCGAAGAGTGGAAAAGTTTGAGTTCCTTACTCACAAATTCACTATATTTTCGCTGCATCAGGGTAGGTAGAGATAATATGTACCCAACAGATGTATCCTGACATAGCCTAGCTCTTGTATATCGATTAGGGCGTATAGGCTATAGTCCACCACGCTAGCCCAGTGCGGGTTGGTGGACTACACATGCGCCTAAGAATTTCTTCATCGGCGTATGCAGGTTTCCCCACGATGTTTTCCTTCATCGTTCGAGAGCAGTCAGTAAAATTTACAAGAGCATTAATTATTTTATGGCTTTGGAGGCATTCATTTTGAACCAATAAGATACTAAGTGAAGTAAGTAAATACGGACCCAAGTACCTACCTAATTAATGAAATCAATGAAATTCTAAACGCAGAGGCGCCATGTTCCCACGGGAAAACAATTAACGCGGTCTTTACGATATCTACCTAATAAAAAATGGTGTCTGGCGAAAAACGACAATATTGGCGTTGCCATAAAATACATTGTTTATTTTTAAAGCCGATAAGTATAAAAAGTCCGGTTTTTTTTCGAAGCGCGTCGCCGGTTCGTTGACCTTCAGTGGTGGGACAAGTAGTTTGCATTTGTCGTGATGAAGGTTTTAGGATTCCCTCGTGAAGTAAGCGGACCCATTCTTGCTGTTATTGTCTTTTTTTGATCGCAAAATCGCACACACGGAGGAAGAAAAGTGCATGAAAAGTGAGTGAGTGGTTATATATATTAGCATAAGAGCGTTTTTTCGCCAACAAACTATTTTGCAGTTTGGCGAGTATTTATTATATTGTACAAATTGTGTAATATAAAAGTATAAAGTTAAAAAAAATGTAACTTTATTACACGACTACGGACGAGGCTATATTTATAATTATCACATGTTATTATTAATATCGTACGTTTGTACTTTGTAATACAAATACTTTAGTACCAAATCGAGAATTATCACGTCTTGAGCATTCAGAAGCTATAAAACAATAATGCGGAATGGCGTCATAATTTTGTCTTTTCTGCTAATTATGGTGGAATATGGTGTAGAACTTAATAGATTTTGATGAAACTTGGTACAGTGATAGCTTATATCCTGGAGCAACATATACCTAGGCTATTTTTTACCGCGGTGAACTGTTCCCGCGGGAAATAAACTTAATCCACGCTTGCACAGCCGCGGGCAACAGCTAGTAATTGATATACGGAACACGTCATATTAACCGAAACTCAAACTTTACCTATTCTTAATTCATTGATTACTTGAAAGGAACGCGTCGAACGTTGTTTTTAGTATTATGCTTGCTTTGCACGTGTGTGCCAGCGCGAAAGCATTTTTGATTCAAGTGATTTAATATGTTTTAATAGTTAATTATGTGTTATCTTATTGATAATAATCATTTTGTAGTTTCTACAAGAAAGCTTTAATTAGTAGTTTCGCAGTAGCGCGTATACGTCTCTTATTGGTAGTAATATAATAATATAATTAAATAATTTATGGTGTAGTGAAGATATTGCTAGCATGACATTCGCTCGCGTGCGAGTGTGCAGTCATCTTTAGTTGACTTGCGAACAAATGTTACGATCTAACTGTAGTTATGTCATGACTTAACTTAAATTAGGTTCAATAGTAAACTGTCAAAACGTTCACGGAATACTTTATTACAATAACTGTATTTTCAATGGCTGTTTTGTATGGCTTTGAATAGTTAGGTGTGAACTTGTCATGTGTCCATTAAAATAAAATAAAATATGGCGTTTCAGGATGTGACATTTATACAGTCTGTGGTTTCAAACAGTCATTAGTTCATATTAATATACTAAGAACAAGGATCCCATAGAACCGCACTCAGCGTATAGCATGAAATAGCAATAGTCTTTTACCCCAATAATTTGAGAAGACGCTTCTTACATGGCGGGGTCAAACTGAACAAACTCTTTCTATTTTAGTCGGGCTGTTGTTTGTACCAACTGCCCCCCAACAAAAAAATTCACATACGTAGATAGAGATAGAAGATATTATACCTGTCTTGCTTACTCTTACCACTTTTGTAATAAGTGTGTCCCTCTCTGATTATTATTGTTATTTTAGCACGTTCTCTATAGTTTCTCTCTTTACGTTAATATATTACGTTACTGACAATGGGCTACGCGTGCGTAACACACATCTTTATTATCATTATACTAGTTGCTTCCCGCGGCCTCGCACGCTTTTTATCTAAGAAAAAGAATCCCATAGAACAGACGCTAAAATAAGAATAATAATCAGAGAGGGACACACATATTACAGAAGTGGTAAGAGTAAGCTAGACAGGTATAATATCTTCTATCTCTATCTACGTATGTGTATGTGAACAACAGCCCGACTAAAATAGATAGTGTTTGTTCAGTTTGACCCCGCCATATAAGAAGCGTCTTCTCAAGTTATTTTGGTAAAAGACTATTGCTATTTCATGCTATACGCTGAGTGCAAATCTATGGTAATATACTAAATCTATGCTTTTTATAGTTATTTCTGCCTTTTTTCTTTTGCTCGGCACGGAAAGGTCGTAGTGTGATGTTAAAATGCCTATGACCTTCCTCAAGAGTTGGACTATCAAATGTAAAAAAAGTTAAGCGTGTTCAAACGAACAAACAACGGGTAGGTTTCTCAGGAAAATTTCTTCCCTGGGACCAATAAAAATGTTTTAACCTAAATATCATCAAACGTACGAGCAAACGTAGGTACAGTCGACCGTACATCAGTGGTAACAAAACCAGTATAAACTGGTCTCGCGTAGTATTAAAACTCCCTCATAGGCTAGGCCAGCTCAAGGTCAAAGTGTTTATACTAACGTGCGGTCGACTGTACTTCGAACGTCAGCGATGAGCCCGTGGTTTTCCCTACCGTTGACGTTAGACTTGGTATAGGTATTTAATGCCAATCATATCTTGTCTTATTCCTCCATCGCCTGCCTTATTAGCGTCCACTGCCAACACTGAAACTGTGGACTTTACACCAGCAGCGTTTCGAATTCAAACACAATGGGTACTTATGTATTTAGTTAAGTATGTGCTATGTAATCTACTCGTAATTTTTACCGACTTCCAAAAAGGAGGAGGTACTATGTTCGGCTGTATGTATGTTTTTTTTTCTGTTCATATTGCTAAGTTTTATTGTGTGTCGGTCTTGGCACCGACTACAAACAGATCAGTACATAGCACATATTGTAATAATATTTTAGTTAAAATAATACGTAACAGGGTTCTGTCTTTTGGATTAAAATAAAAAAGTTATTTTACGCTTTTTAGTGCCTTTTTGTGGTTTTGAAGTCGGTTTTATTTTTTGTTAAAAAGTTTTTTATACAAGATAGATAGATACTTATAACATTTTTTATCATTATTTTTTTAGATAGACATTTACTGACACAATTAATAATGACAAACTTAAACTAGCTTAAAATTAACTGAACGCTTCGCGGGCATCCAACGAGACAGAATGGGACTTTTACGTTGTCTTGTCTAGAAGACGTTGGGAGCCCGCGAGAGCGCAGTAGCCGTGTGTGTCAAGCCAATTTTCACTGTGTTTATTATACAATTTATTATATGTACGTCTGTATCTCCGTTTATCACTATCACTACTACTTATAAATGAGAGTTTCTTACTGTTTACGTTACTATTCTTCTCCAAAACCACCGAATGGATCGCTCCGTCGTCATTGGTCCAAAACAACAACAGTTCAATATTATCATCATTAACGAATACCATTAACGAAGACTTGATTTTTATCAGTATGTCTGTCTGTCCTGAGAACTACTGTGCCGATTGAGCTGAAATATAAAAAAATGCGTGTAAAATTTATTAGTGATGAGATAATAATGGGAAAGTTACGGAAATTCCCGATAAAAAAATATTTTCCGAGACAATGTATACCTAAGTATATGTTTTCCTTCACCGTTTGAGCAGTCGCTAAATGTACATAAGATTCGAGAGAACACAAAAACATGGCATGTTGATCGAACTAGGATCTCTCGACGCAACAGATGATTCTGTAAAGTACGAATGAAAACTCGAGCATCACATCGCAAGTCACTTCACTTCGCATCCGATCATGAAAGACCTTGATGTCGCATTGTGTAAACAAATACAAGCTACACAATAAACACTTTACTTGCGAAGTAAAGTGAGTATTGAACTGTGAATCATTGAGTTAGAGACCGATCTCACTGCGGATTCAGGATCGAGTTGCACAAATACGCTTACAGAATAGCAGGGCAGGCCATGTTTTCCCCACTACGCCACTTACGCCCATTTTTATCTTTTTTTTTAAATGGGTGTCTAGATTCTGTTGTGGTGAGGTCTACAGTGTGAGTGGTTGTGGCTCGAGGCAGTGCGACATTCCTCCGCACGCGGCTGCGCCCGCGCCGCCTCGCATTATGCAGGTTTGTTGCTTCGCTAACTGCTTAACAGATAACGTCAAATTACTTTACGCTCGCTCAACTCAACACTCTAGCTTAGATATATACGCCAGTAGATCATATCTAAGCTTTATTGCTATTAGGCTCGATCTATCATTTATTTCATTATTATTTGTGGAGTATTTCAAGTCTTACCCAGCCTTGTATCACTGCGACTTCGACCATTGCTGGTTGTTGTGGCGTCCAGTCTCCTTGACTGGCCGACTGGAACTTTGACTTGACAAGACTGGAAAACGGACGAGGACAGATGACGACCTGTGACAAGACGGGAGAAAAAATGGTATTAAATTTTGGACTAAGATTTCTGGCCTTTAAATTCTCCGACCGTTCACTGGTCTATTGTGATCACCTCCTTACCATAGTTCAGTGCTAAGCTTGGGAATTTCTGCACGCTTTTGGCACTGAATTGTTTACTTCATCAGGTTGTAGTCAGTAGTTGCCCAGATGGGCAGCATGAGTGGGCACTCGCACTGAAAATATTTCCTCTCCCTCTTGGCAGAGTCTGAACTGAACCGAGTATAACATGTGTTTGTTCAGGCAGCAGTGTCCGGTGAATCTCTTGCAGTATGGTCTACCAGGGTAATTGTAAACAGGGGTGATAGGAAACGTTCTGTACTAGGCAGAGCTCCATAGTATGAATATCAAAGGATATTATAGAAGACAAAGGAGGGTATAGAATAATTCAACCAACTCCTCTGCGCTCTCCTTGGATTGATAATTGCTCAGTTAATAGAGGAGATTTATTGATAGTGTTAAGACTTCGCTCCGGACACATTCCACTGAACAAATTTGCTTATTTGATGGGCAAATCACCTTCGCCCAACTGTAGAGAGTGCGACGTGCCAGAGGACGTATATCACGTGCTGATGGAATGTGTCCGGAATGAACCCTTGAGATCACAAATATATTTGAATGTTAATTCATTAGATTTAGGTCACAATATCAGTGCCTTGGCTTTCCCTCTATCGGAGGCTGCCAAGGCACTCTATAAATTAGTAAAGGTGGGTATCAACAGAAGAAGCCTATAAGGTACTGTACCGGTAGACTTCTTCTGTTGATCTTCGCAGATCCCAATAGAGCAACATAGTCGCTTTAGCGACTAAGCTCTTTAAATAAGATAAAAAAAAGGATTTTTTTATACCTTGTTTCCAATCACCCCTGTTTACAATTACCCTGGTTGAAGTGGCATCCGTGGGCCGCACTCGCACTGAAGGTGCAATGGTGTTTCCTCTCCCTCTTGGCAGAGTCTGAACTGAACTGAGTTGAACATGTTCAGGCAGCAGTATCCGGTGAATCTCTTGCAGTAGGTAGGTACTTCCTTAGTTTTGTAGAACCATTTTCAGTAAATACGTAACTCATTTTCTTTTTGGTTTCATCTAGTAAAGGTAGCGGACCTTTATCTGTAACTATATTTGTTCTTCTTTTTATTTATTTTTCTTTTTGTTTCTTCTTAACCAGTAAGTTACGCGTAGGTTGCGCGATTGCGTGCGTTTGTTAGTCTAAACGGGTTTATTTTGATCCTTATCGGAGCATTCTCGAGTAAGAGCTGAGCATCGAAGGGTTAACATTTTTATTTAACTCATTGGTTGCCTCGTTTATTGCTTTGGCTATTTCATTTTGTATCTATTGGAAATAAAGGGCAAAGGCGGGTGAAATCGATATAATTATAGGAAGAAACTGACTGACTGATATATGCACAGCCCAAACCGCTGAGCCTAGAGACCTGAAATTTTCCACAGGTTCCTCATTATAGTTTTGACATCCAATAAGAAAGGGTATTTTCCCGCGGGAAAAACTTTGATACACGGGCGAAGCCGCGGGAAATAGCTAGTAATCATAGTATGATACATATATTTTTCTACAGTGGTAGGTCCTAGAAAAAGTAACGCCTGTTTGTCAAATAAATTGTTTTCTGTTCACCCAAGAAGTTTCAAATCTCCCTGTGGAGATCGCATCTTGCATATTTGGTATCGGAACCTATCGTGCCATTTACCGGGGGGGTGCGGACAAAGGAAGCGGAGTAGCGGGAGGAGGTTGCTAATACAAATTTATATGGAGTTTGAAAATGAGAATGTGTGAGTGAGTCATAATTTTGTGATTAGTTTGACACGATTTTGACACCCATAGAATGCTTTTATTACTCATCCATATGGGAGTGGCTAAATTTTTTGATTCATTTGTTCACCTCTCGTAAGTACATATCAATAGATATCGATCGATACAGTGATACATTTCATGACCTGTGGTCTTGTACCTCCAGTACAGTGACTCTCCTCCGTGCTGCTTTAAGGATACGCCTGGAGCCGCGGGCTGGACTCTACAGCTGGTATTAAAGACTGTAATTTAAAATCATTACTCTGTCATGTGTGGAACCCGCACTTACGAGGTAATAGCTCAGAGCTAACTAACACTCTCAGCTGATGCTGTCCGTCATCCCACAGATCAGACTATCTCAGATACTGCAGGTTCAGAAAAGTGAGTATGACTACGAGGACTAGTATATCATCATCATCATACCAGCCTGTAGACGTCCACTGCTGGACAAAGGCCTCCCCCAAGGATCTCCACGACGACCGGTCCTGCGCTAACCTCATCCAGCTGGGTCCCGCGACCTTCACCAGATCGTCGGTCCACCTTGTGGGAGGCCTGCCTACACTGCGTCTTCCGATACGTGGTCGCCACTCGAGAACCTTTCTGCCCCAACGGCCGTCAGTTCTACGAGCGATGTCAGTTCTACGAGCGACTAGTATATCCCCGTGGTCATATTGATATGACAAATTAGTATGACCACGAGGAAACGGCGCATCAGACACGCGACAAAAGTCAAAACAGATCTTATAGCCCAGTCACTTTATAATAAGGTGGAACCTCGAATCAATTCATAACTCATTTTTTTCATGTTTTGTAGAGGTGATCGAAGTAATTTATAAAAATTAAGCAAATCATGATAGAGCTTTGCACGAAAACGCAAGTTAAACGTGTTTTGGGTATTTTTGAATCAAAAATAATAACTTGATAAATGAGACTGCTAATGGCCTAAAATTAAAGGTTTTTGCGTGAAATACAAAAATTAAACAAAAAAAGTTATGGAAAGTACTTTGAACAAAAAACGCGTGTAGGTACTCTAAGCATTGTTTTGCAATCAGTTGTGTTGTGAGCGTCGCGCGCTGTGGTCGTCCTCAAAAAGTTTTTATCTTTATGTTCATCATTCATTCGTTCAACGAGTCCAAACGGAGCATGCCTTTTTCATCTAAATGATGACACTTTTCTGGACTGGCCTGTTGGCGTAGTGGTGACCCTGCCTACTGCGCCAAAGGTCGTGGGTTCGATTCCCAACCGGGACCAACATTTGTGTGATGAGCATAACTGTTGGTTTTCGGATTCTGGGTGTTTGTATGTATATAAGTGTTTATGTATGTTTATCGGTTGGTGAGTACCCATTTACAAGCTTCAGCTTAGTTTGGGACTAAACAGCCGTGTGTAAAGTCAATATTATTATTATTACTTTCTTTCGGTCCAGCCCTAATACGTAAGTACAGCTGCGTACAAATAATCATTACGACATTTATGTATAACCTGTAAAATAGAGAGCGTCAGTGGCGTAGAGGATAAGACGCGGCCTATCAAATCGAAAGGTCCGGAGTTCGATCCCCAGCTGGGCCATGTACCAATGGGTATTTTCTCGAAACATAAGTACATTTACTGACTGCTCTCAAACGGTGAAGGAAAACATCGCGAGGAAACCTGCATACGCCGAAGAAGAAATTCTTAGGCGCATGTGAAGTCCACCAACCCGCACTGGGCTATCGTGGTGGACTATAGCCCGAACGCCCTCGTTAAGAGGGTAGGCCTGGGCCCCGCAGTGGGGACATTAATAGGCTGTTGATGATCTGTAAAATACGATGTCATGTTTAGATCTAAATGGTAAACGGTTCTACCTATTTATAAGATTATCGAAGGTACCTGGGGTAATTGAATAGTAATTGAATCGTGATGCATTTTTAATGCCTCTACAAGATCACGATCGTTATATTGGAGCTAATGATTTTATTGCTATACTTATCGTATATTTTTAGTTTTAGCTGGCAGCGAGCGATTAGCCCGCCATCCCGCTTCAGGATTTCGACTTGTCTCGCTATTTGCGATCATAGTACAGGAAAAATATGAATTTGTTGGAAATAAAAAATTTTTTATTTAAAATTTTTTTTACTTATTTATTTAGTTAGGTACTTAGCAAATCATTAAAAATAAAAATAACTTAGGTATTATAAATCTAAAACTAAACTACAAATGAATTTTAAATAGGAAACCTCCCCACTGCTGGGAGCGTGCTCAGAAGGCTGGCGGCATTACCATTATGGTATGATTGATAAATATCTTAGATAGGCATTACTAACAAATAGATTTTAAGTCTTTACTAACAATTTGTATGAGTTTAATGTCACTCGAAATAAAGATAAATTATTATAAATTATTATTATTACCCCGCTGAATGGTAAGGCTGATCCTCTGAGCGAGGTAATGCCCAGCCCAACATCGAAGTAATGGCATTTAATTCAATGTAATTTTTTTTCGGATACCTATTTATAGTCAATTTAATGACAATTTAAAACCTACATTCTTTTGTTTTTATATCAATTATGTTAGCCATACCCTAACAGGGTCCATGTCAAAGTGCATACGATTATAATCTCAACACCTTTGTAACTACATGGTTGCTGATGAAATAAATATGAAATATAGTACTTACATCCAGAAATAACTAGGTTTTGTGAAAAGCTAGTCTTTACTAGTTTTTCTTAGTTTTACTTTAGAGAGATGAAAGTGAAAATTTAGTTTTCCTGAAATAATTCTACAAGATGAAAGATTTTTTTGTAAATTAAAATATTTAGCTCATTATAAAAAATAAAAAGGATACATACAGCCGAACATAGAACCTCCTCCTTTTTTCGAAGTCAGTTAAAAACTGTAGAAAAGTGTCAATGCTCATATAAAACATCAAAATAAACTGTTAAATTTACTTAATGCAGCGGTGAACTCCTTTCTGGACTATAATCAGAGAGTTGTTAGTATACATAGAGCGCGCGTTAGCAAGTCTGAACTGTAAGCACGGGTCTGAACAGTCTCGAAATTTTCGGGGCGACGAACTCTATGACTATAACACAACTTTCTGTTGACAACTTTATAAGTTTTTTTATTGACGTTCTTGGCGGCAAGTTAGTTGGAATTAAGGAAACCTGCATTAATGTTTAACTAACCACCGGTAAAGCATAGAATGGCTGATATGATGAAAGCAAGAATACATATTCATTAAGCATAAAGGTATATAAAGTGTAAAAAACCCAAATTAATTGGTTCAAAGTCGCATTTAATACAAACGTTTTCCCAAACAATTTAGTTTTAATTGTACGATTACGGCTTTAGTAATTGATGATGAAGGAACAAAAAATAAAAGCTCGTGAAATATATACTAAGATTATATTCTTATATCTTAAAAGTTGAGGGTTCGGTAGGTAACTTAATTAATTTAACTTATTTTATAATTTTTAAAAATAAAATAAATTAATCGTCCGTCATGGAGATCGATGGGGGAAGCCTTTGTGCAGCAGTGGACGTCTTTCGGCTTATACGATAGTGATGATGTTTGAAAGTAAATAAATAACAATTAAACATCTCCATTTGAAATTTTTGGGATGATAGCACAATCCACATTTGCTTTACTTTTCGTAGAAAACGTAGGAGTTTTTTCCCTTTACTTTGGATGTTTTGAGGTCATTTTAGTTTTTAAGGTAATCAAAAATATGCATCACCTACGTATTCCTAGAGGTACAAAAACACGGTAATGTAAAAACCTACTTCAATAGACGCCTACCTAGAAGCAAACTTAAAAGGATGCAAACCAATAATACCAACTTTTCTACTTTCAAGTAGAAAAGTTTTTTAAAAGTTGGTGAGTATCTTAATTTAATTTAGGTTCTCCTAATTACAATCTCAATCCAAGGGGTCTCTTTTCCAAAGTGCAATGCGGGACCCTAAATACATAATTCCGTTAGATTTCCGCGAACATCTGTGTGGTACAGTTAGCTAATTAAGAGTTACATCCTGCGCCCATAAAGGTCGATGTACGGCCTTAACCAACTGTGTGCGCCTGGTACAGCCTAGCTACAACACTAGCTAGGGTTGAAATTTAATAAAATTAAGGTAAAACTTTTTAAATTGAGGTATTTTTTATTGATTTGACAAGGCTTAATCAACGTCTTCATAAATAATATATATTTATTCATTTTATATACCTAAGCCTGGGGAACGCCCGCAACTTCGCCGGCGTTATTAAGTAGTCTATATGTAAATCTACGATTTAAGCTATCATTGTTACAAGTCTCATCAAAATCCGTTCAGCCGTTCGTGATTGAGCAACCAACTACCAAACTCTGTTTAAAGGTACTTAAATTTTATTTTATAAATGTCGATGTCAGCCTATTACACACATGATAAAAAATCTTTTATCAAAACAGTGAAGCAAGCTGCCTATTGCAATAGTTCACCATCTGGTCATCAAGGTGTGACCTCACAGGCCAGATGTCAGGAAACCCCGTACAGTTACTAAATACCATTAAACTCTACACTGCGTTTCAAAATCGAACTCTATCTCAGACTAGAAACGTTTGAAATAGATCAAACTATCCAAGAATAGGACAAACAGCTGACTTTCATCTGTCAAGACCGTGTAAAGCATTTTGAACTTTATGGTATTCAGATAATGGTGGTAATCAATGTTACATAGAGGCAGATGTTTCATGGCATCTTTAGCACGTGCCTACGTAAAAAATACAATAGAGGGTTCAGAAAAAAAAAGTTTATAGAAAAGACTGCATATATTAAATCAAGAAGTTTCAAATCTCTTAGGTTGCGCGCGCACTCCCTGTGGAGATCGCATCTTGCATATTTAGTATCGGAACTTATGATGCCATTTACCGGGGGGGGGGGGGGGGGGGGGGGAGGGGGTGCGGACAAAGGAAGCGGAGTAGCGGGAGGAGGTTGCTGATACAAATTTATATGGAGTTTGAAAATGAGAATGAGTGAGTGAGTCATAATTTTGTGATTAGTTTGACACGATTTTGACACCCATAGAATGCTTTTATTATTCATCCATATGGGAGTGGCAAAATTGTTTGATTCATGTATTAAATCGTCTCCAGCAAAGCGCATGGGCAGGCGTAGCTGAATATTTCCGAAAACCTTGGAAGTTTTTTGTTTCTTGGAAGCTACCGGATAGACTACCGGGTGGTCTGTGCTTGGAAGGGTAGATGCAAAATTTTTAAAATCTACCCAAGTAACTTTTAAGTTTGATTTCATCTGTCTTAACTTAAATATCCTACATCTTAGAGGGCCAGGAATATCCTGAGCAAAGATATACATTACCATCTATTATTCTGTTCCGGATAACAAACGGATAATCACACAAACAAACATTAAAAACGAGAGTTGCCAAGTGTCACCGTGTGACGTCACAGAGAGATGATTGATCGAGATTTTCACCTTTCATTTACCGCCTATTGATAGCGGAAGAAAGTGGAGTGAAGATAATGTGCCCAACATTCAAGTCGCGTTGTCCGCTCACTAATGGTAATGAATGAAACTTTCTGTCGCCGAGGAAAAATACAATCAATATGTATTTCTCGTAAGAATTAGATACGGTTTTATAATTTACCTGGTCTACTACAATACTTAGCTATTACCAGACTTAATAAATGAATTATTAATATTCTTATGACATTTTTAAATAATACATTAATTATTTATTTAAAACTTTATTGCACTAATTTGTACAAAAGGCGAACTTAATTAATTAACTATTATCAAAAACCATTATTATTTTATATGAACATATGTAATTATTGTTGAAATAAATGTTTTGATTATTAAAATTGACAAACAACTTCATACAAATTCATTAAAATTTAAAATTCGTTTAATTACATTTGGAATATTCTATTACATATTCATTCTAATACAATATCTCTTTTTGACGTTAAAAATTTTCCAAGACTAGTTTTAATTTTGTCTAAAAAATGTGTCTCGAACCTATCATACATCATTATGTCATCATATCAGCCCTTCAACGTCCACTACTGGACGTAGGCCTTCCCACCACACCCGGTCCTCCGCCCGCCACCTTCCAGGTCCTTCCGGCCACCTTTAGGTCGTCGGTCCACCTGGAGGAGCGGCTTTCCACGCTGCGCGTATCGGTACTAATTAGGCGGCGAAGGACCGGGTATGGTGGGAAGGCCTATGTCCAGCAGTGGACGTAGAGCGACGGATACGATGATGATGTTCTAACTGCGAAATCGTTTTCCATAACTACTTATTTAACAATGGACCAACAGCAACAGATCAAAGGCCGCAAAGAAAAGTAACAAAAGTGGTGGCTGTTTAAAACATTGTTGTAGTTTTTACCTGCGGTGGGGCAAGCGTGCGTGCCCAGCGGACAGCCGCGTTGATGGCTCAATCAATCGGTTTAGGGGTCCGTATAGTCAGAACCCGGCGTATACATTTTGACGTCAGTTAAATGTTTTTTTTAATTTTTAGCCTATGATGAAAACGGCTTGGCTGATCAGTGAGTAGTACGGCACTCTGGACCTCTTTCATTGCACTCCGGACAGCCACCTGATCTCAGTCACATTTTATAAAATATATTTGTATGAAAAGGCCCGCTGACCCGATTTCATTGCAGCCGAGTGTAGACTATAGACCCGGTAGAATTTGGCGGTTGTGTGAAGTTGGCTGATTTCTGCGCAATGATTATTATTTTTGGTGCCAAAGGGGAGCTGTGTGGGTTCATTCAATTTCAATTCGATCAACCGAATCAAACTATTTAAGTTTTTGGGCATCTCTATGTATCACATTATGTCGCTTACGAGCGGACTCTTTTGGCGGGAGCGAAGTGTCATGTGAGGATTAGAACATTAGTGAAAATCGCCGACTAACTCTAGTCGTGCTCATTAAATAAATATAAGAAATAAGACTAAATTCAAAATAAGATATGGCTTAAAGGTGTCGTTACCAAGCCAAAACCTACTTTAAAAAAAAGTCGC
The DNA here is from genome assembly GCA_949699065.1 of Metalampra italica. Taxonomy (NCBI): domain Eukaryota; kingdom Metazoa; phylum Arthropoda; class Insecta; order Lepidoptera; family Oecophoridae; genus Metalampra; species Metalampra italica. Next base: position 5,618,760 of record OX452991.1, on the reverse strand, counting down.
TTACGCACACAGTAAACACTCAGCGATGCGCAAACAATCTGTGACTATATTCACTATACTCACAGGACTACACTACGGCTCTTATTGGTCGTGTTGCTTTAAGGCAAAAGGGTTGAAGATCGAGGCGTGTTTCCACAATAGCTTTGATAATTCTAGTTGTTACAGAACCATTGAATGAAAAGGCTGTTTCAAGTTCGCGAACGTGACCAGAGGTCGTCATGGTCCATTTCAGCCGACAGAAAATTGGAGTGCTGATGGGAAAATGTTATAATTCACCTTGAAATATATATATTTCCGATTTCCACTACTTACAATGAAAAATTGAGATATTGTGAGGGTCCACAAAGAAGTTCTTATGCCTCATTCAGTCTCACGGCGAGTCCCGAGAACACCCGAGAAACGTGATGTGAACAGTTTCTCGGCGGTCCGTTCTCATTCTCGCCTGCTCTCAAGGGTGTTTATAGGGAATACCTAGACTGTGGATATGTTACTCGTGCCGTGAGTCTAAGCATAGAAGGTCTAATAAAGTAGGTTTCTATTTTCTATCTTCGACTTAAGCTCTTTATGAAAATTCTTTAGTTTTACCACAATTGTATCCCGCGGCTTCGCCCGCGTGGAAAAGTTTTTCCAGCGGGAACACCTTATTCCAGGTATCTATAGCCTATTGTGATGTATAATCTGTTTTACTGTAAAGTTTCATCAAAATCTGTTTCGTAGTTTTTTCGTGAAAGAGCAACAAACATCCAGACATCCTTACTTATTCGCGTTTATAATATTCAGGAAGGTTCGAAACTCTTTGGTGGCGCGCGCGCTCCCTATGGAGACTGCATCTTGCATATTTAGTATGCGAACCGATGGTGCCACTTACAGGGGGGCTGGGGGTGCGGACAAAGGAAGCGGAGTAGCGGGAGGAAGTTGCTAATACAAATTTATATGGAGTTTGAAAACGAAAATGTGTGAGTGAGTAACAGTATTGTCGTACATTTGACACGATTTTGACACCCATAGAATGCTTCTTTTACGCCTCTTTATGGGGCCGCGAGCACGCACCAAAGAAATCTTAACTCTATGATAATATTAGTGGGACTATTCCATCCCGGCTGTGGGACTTGGTGGGACTAAGAACCAGTTTTTGTAGTTGCCTAACAGTTTACAGGCAAATTATCTAACTCCAGTCCGCGGTACCGTAACTAGGTGCCACTGGATTCTTTTTTTTCACGCTTGCATCCGACATTCTCGCACCTATTTATTTACTTAGTTGCCTGCCAGGGTCGCCGACCTTGCAATACAAACTGCTTGCCATCTAAACAGCCTAAGACAGGCCTTACTGCCGGTGAAAAAGACGTTTCGAAACTGCAAGCAGAAGTTGGTTTTTTGAGTTCCGCGCCAAGATAATGTTGCTTTTGGATTTTGTGACGTTCCTCTCAAGGTCGCTCTTATGTGCTAGACAATAAAGTGCAGTATCGGCTGTTTATCTTAAGATTTTAAGTTCGCGAGACGCAAAGTTAAGTTGGTGTTCACATTTTCACATTGCCCAAATTTACGTAGGGACGTGACGTTTCGATGAATGGCTTCTTTTCATTTCATTGTCCATTCACAAAAACTCAATTTGTTGACGTTTGACTTTGAAATTGCGTAAACATTTGTGTTTTTACAATGTTTATGTAACTTTTGGGGCATAACGTTACTTCACTACGAAATTAGTTCAATTTCGCGTATGTCTTTGAAACTTTGAACCGTGGGAAGCTTCTAGGTATACGCATATGATCCGTTATTTCTAGGGAGGGATCCAATACACGACGAATTCCATAACCAAATCTATTTCAGGCTATTTCACGCTGCGATCCTAGACTATCAGATGTTCATAGGCAACAGAGGCCCCTTGCCATCAGTAGCATCAGGAGGACTTGCCCATAAACCGCTCCACTCAATGGAAAATAAAAAACTATACTTTTATCTTTTCATTTATTTTCTTTTACAATGAATGACGTAAGATTTTTATTGATTTTAATTCAGACTATAAGTTTTATCGCTTTTCTCGAAAACTACATGATTAAACGAAAAAGTTTATATAATCAAATTTGATTGTTGCGCCCTGTTTTTGTAACTGTAGTTTGTGTAGTTAATTTTGAAAAACCTTGTATCTATAGCTTCGTGTTAAAGAAATAGCCTTTTTAACAGGAAAGGAAATGATTGCTTAAAAAATGCCAGCTTCCAGTTTAATACATACCTACGTCGATTTTAACCAAAGACAGTTGTATAAACAGTTAAAAGGAAATGGATAATCACGTTATAACAGTAATGAGACGTAAATACGATGACATTAAAAAGTTACCGATTGCCACAGTTATCTTTGCGTGTGGTCGCGGCGCCAGTGGTCGAGGGAACTGCCAGTTGGATGCAGTTTTAAAAGCAAACAGTTTAGTTCCGCTTTTCACCACACGAACGGTTAAGTTTGTCGTCAGATTACCGTAAAGTAACGCATTGGCGTCAAAAATAAGGTTTGCGGGTGATACGGTGAACTTATTTCCTGTAGTCTCAGTAGTTCGGTTGTTTGACCGGTACTTACCGAACTATTGAGTCTTCTTTAGTCTCAGTCGTTCGGTTCCTTCGTACAACCGAACTGCTGAGACTAAGAAAGGCTCAGTAGTTCTGTTTGGGATGATTCGTTATCTATATAACTGAACGGAAATTGTCCTATTGTCTCAGTAGTTCGATAAATAAAGATACTGCTGCTCGATCTACTGAGTCTTCTTTAGTCTCAGTCGTTCGGTTCCTTCATCATCATCATCAACAGCCTTGACATGTCCCCACTGCTGGGGCTCAGGCCTACCCTCTCAACGAGGGCGGCTATAGCCCACCACGCTAGCCCACTGCGGGTCGGGGAACTTCACATGCACCTAAGAACTTCTTCTTCTTCGGCGTATGCGGGTTTCCTCATGATGTTTTCTTTCGCCGAAGCCGGTGAACGGAAAGAAGCATCCCAAACCGAACTATTGAGCCTTTCTTGGTCTCAGCAGTTTGTTTTTGTACAAAGGAACCGAACAACTTGAGACTAAAGTAGGCTCAGTAGATCGGTACCGGACAAAGAAGCCGAACTACTAAGACTAGAGGATTTATTTTGGGTCACCGGCGTGAATTCGATAATGAGATTTAATTGCATACTGATGTACTTATTTTGTCATTGCAGGTAATTGTCACAAATGTGGAAAAGACTACAGGTAAAAGTAATACAATGGTGTCCTGGAAAGAAGAGTGAGTTGGTGAGAAATGAGTCATGCAAAGTCACTTGTCAGTCATTTTTCATCATCATCATAACAGCCTGTAGACGTACACTGCTGGACAAAGGCTCTCGGCCAAGGATCTCAACGACGACCGGTCCTGCGCTAACCTCATCCAGCTGGGTCCTGCGACCTTCACCAGATCGTCGGTCCACCTTGTGGGAGGCCTGCCTACAACTGCGTCTTCCGATACGTGGTCGCCACTCGAGAACCTTTTGTCACCGTTTTCTTTTCAATAATTTTTACAAGCATTAATTTATTGACTTGGTTTCCTGTTTGTGTTCCCGGGATCATGTTGTTTTGCTACCACCTTTGGCCAAGTTACAAATGATGATACCATGATAAGTAATGTAAGGTCGACCGCAAGTTAGTGGAAACAATTTGATCTTAAACTGGCCTAGCCTATTAGGGAGTTTCAATACTATGAGCGTCAGTGGCGTCGGGGATAAGACGCGGCCTATAATATCGAAACGTCCGAAGTTCGATCCCCGGCTGGGCCATGTACTAATGGGTTGTTTCTCGAAACTTAAGTATATTTACTGACTGCTCTCAAACGCTGAAGGAAAACATCGTGAGGAAACCTGCATACGCCGAAGAAGAAATTCTTAGGCGCATGTGAAGTCCACCAACCCGCATTGGGTTAGCGTGGTGGACTATAGCCCGAACACCCTCGTTGAGAGGGTAGGCCTGAGTCCCAGCAGTGGGGACATGTTAATAGGCTGTTGACGATTGATGAATACTATGAGAGAGCAGTTTATACTGGTTATTTTTCCACTGACATGCGGTCGACCGTACATAGGTCACTCAAAAGAACATTTACAACTTTTATTGAATGATAAAATTCGCATCCCACACAGTTTATGACCTCCTGATAAATTTATGAGCATTTTGAGTTTTAAATTATCATTAATAGCGACAAACGAGCGTGCTCGGCTGACATTATATTGTTATAGTTTTGACCCTGTTGGGAGAGTTTCGCAATCGGAGTAAGATTCGTTTTATTTATCGCGTGGGTTTTGGATATATGTACTTTTATGGTATACGTTTATTTGACCTCAGGTTGACCTTACATCAAAGGCATTTAAGTGTAACAGTTATTTGACTCGTTGGCTACTGTGGAACGACGTAAGAACGAACTTTTGTACAAAAGGTTTTTTAATATACAAAGATAATCTACTGAAATATATACATCCACGTAGCAAATATCTTTGGCCGTTTCCAAGAAGTTATTGATTGGGCTAATTTCAATTTGCACGTAAAGTACTTAATCGGATTCACTTTATGAATACACGTTATTCCGGAAACTTCGTAAGGTCACTTCGCGCAACGTACCTTCATGTCCCATTTACCTATTTGTACAAAATACTTTGAATGTGAACAATGCATAGCTGCAATGGATAACAATTCACTTTCTTCACCCATTGTGACGGTGTGACAGTGTGACGCAACCGCGTGGAAACCGTGGCATCGACTCGCGTGAGACTGCGGCTTGATTGAGAGGAGATCTATGGAGATGTGGCACGCGGAGTGACACACGTGGAAATTTGGCTGTACTTAGAATTTACTCTACCTTATCATGTCGAAAGGCTGGGCCATGTACCAATGGGTTTTTCTCGAAACTTAAGTACACTGACTGCTCTGAAAAAATTCTTAGGCGCATGTGAAGTCCACCAACCCGCTAGCGGCTAGCGTGGTGGACTGTAGCCTTAACGCCTCGTTGAGAGGGTAAACCTGAACCCCAGTAGCACAGAGGAATTAATAGTCTCAAATAGTGGGGACATATTAATAGGCCGTTGATTGATTGATAGGTTTTACTGAAAAGTCAAAATCTTTTATTGCCTTGGCAATTTATGCTCCTATTAAAAAAACCCGCGATTTATCATTCGTTGTAACAGGTGCCTTAATGCCCGTGGTATATTGCACTACCTACCACGGGAAATTAACTTTGTCCGTTACTTATATGTATCAAGATAGTTTTAATTAATCTAGTTTCAGATTACTTAAATAAAATATAGTAACGCTATATACTTACTCATACCGAAAAATAAACAAATCCGAAGCTAATTATTTATTTATTTTATTTAAAAACTTTATTGCACATAATTGTACAAAAGGCGAACATAATGCCAGTATGGCATTCTCTACCAGTTGACCTTTCGGCCATACAGATAATGCGTGGTAGGCGCGAAATACAGTTTAAAATTTAAATTTAGTTTAGTAATTAATTGAAATTAAGTTTTAATTTAAAAATTTTCTAATTTAGTCGTTTATAAATTCTCCAAAGGGATAAAATTTGCGGATCAAATGAAATAGCTGTTGACTTCTTATGGTGGCTTTGCTTTTTCTTAAACGTGGCCTTTGCTTTTTTGTCCTATAATAAAGAAGTAGGTACAATAATTTCATAAATTTGTTAGTAATTTCACACAGCCATGGATGAAATTACGTAGTTGTAGTAATAATCAAGACTATAAACCAGCCTTATTCGTAGCTATAAACCTACTTACAGACGAGATGAGCATAAATAAACAAACAATAAAACTACGTGCGGAATTCCCATCCTACAATGAGCTATAAGGCACATGCTGCACAAAAACGCTATTAAGATTGGGTTAACTTAAAAACAATGCTGAGTGCGTGGGAGACCGCACCAGCAGACATGTAATAGTGATGTAATCAGTGAACCTACTGTACCAGAAAGAATACCAAGACGCCTAAGGGAATCCGCAGACCAAGCGGAAAAATGCCCGTGCACTTTTTGACATCATTGTCAAATCAACCATGTCACTATATAGTCTAAAGGCGTATGTCAAGACCACCAAAAAAAACGATTGGGGCACCGTTTGGCGGACAGGGGTTTGGCACAACAGATGCCATAGGGTTGAAGTAGCCAGGTATTCCTGGCCTATAAGAAGATAAGATAGATGCTGAATACTTTCTTTAAAAAAATACATTCTGAGGACAAACTCTCGGTTCAGGACCATTCGAAGTAAGTAACACAGTTGTGGTGAGTTACTTATTAATATTATCAATTATCAATTAATAATAGTGAGTCACTCATTGATATTATCTTGCTCTTTTTGGTTTGATCTAAGTTAGCAGTAAGTTACTATATAGTATATGTTACATAACACCAGTGCACTTGTAAGGGAACGTCCCGAATCCGTTTCTTTTTGTTGCTCACCGTAAATGGTACTTAAGGTCACAGATGATAGCCGATAGCCCTGTGAGGTGTCACAGTTGAACCTTTTCGAAATCACCAGATGTTCGTGCATTTAATTAATTATCGTGTTTAATATTGAATCGACGATTTTATTGTTAACGCGTACATGGGTTCGTATTATCTTATCTGCTCGGTACTTTTTATCATCGTTCCAAGAATCAGAACTCCTTTTTGGAATAGGACAGATTGCCGCCTATAATAATAAGCAACTGGAAGCTCTCTCGGGGGGTGGTCGGACGGTCGGACGCTGCCACTCAGGTCCTCCCATTTGTCCATCAATCGGTTACAGAAGGATCATTACACTAGAAGCAGCATTGGCGTGTTTGAAACGAGTTTTAAGAAAAATCTAACCACTCAATCCTATCTCATCCTCAATCAATCCTATCTCCTATCTCAATGATTTCAGTCAAGAAATTATGCATTCCTGTTTGAAAACTATTCTACTAAATCGCATGAAAGCTGGCCGTGAGGCATTTTTGAGATTTACTTTTAGCTTATGTTGTGAACAGAGTCAACAATAGAGATAGATAAGCAGGCACATTACAGAGCTCTATAGTAGCGCTGTACTGTGCCTGCTTACCTATCTCTTTTGTTGACTGTACATCGTGAGTATAGAGTTAGATAGAGATGGCTGTGAGCACAGATAGCTGTGTGGTCTTCTAATGGAAAATGTTTTTGATCGTTGAGAAATAAAGTTTGTGCCATCCTTGCGCGGTGGTGTCGATTGGACCAGGAAGCGATGCGCGGCGCGTGCCTTCGAATAACGACCGATAGATCGGCACAGCGTGCGACCTCGCCACGCGTACGCTTAGGGTGCCCGCACACGGCACGCTTTTTGTAGGCCCGATAGTCGGACCGGCTGACGACCGATTGCCGGTGTGCTACTTTCTTACCGATCTTTGATCAGCTCATTGTCTGATTGTCGGTGAATTTGAGGGAGCTCGCTTGTCGGTGGGCCGTTTTTTTAGCACCGACTTTGTAGGACCAGTGTGTTTTGGTATCTATAAAGGAATCATATTAATTTATGTACATGCCTACATACATAATTATATTCATATGTCCCTGGTACGCAGCATAACGGAGCGCCAAGTATCACGATCCTGACACACCTCTTTCGCTTCGCTCAGTCTCATCATTCTCTACACACACGCTCGCCGCGGGACGCGAGTGCTTTTCACGTGTCCGTCTGTGGGCACCCGCTCTATCTGATGTCAGTTTAGGTCGTCCCGGCTCCTAATACCACTCACAATCATAAATAACTCAATATATTTTAGTGTCGTCATTCTGTCATCACTTCCGCTCAACATGTCAGTAGTTCCATCCTTATTCTCTCCGAAAAAAAGTCGGATACTCGATCGTGTGCGATCACGCTTAGATGTACCTACTTACTATATAAATATAGATCACTTAGATGTTGCGCAACCTACTCGGAAAATTGTTTATTTTATTCCGTATGACTTACAAGATGTAGTATCTTGGATAAAAAACCTTTCGATAAACATACGAGAGGTAAATAGAAGATTATTTGAATGACAAACATGCTTAGTATTAATGTTACTTCAGCCTCGCACAATCTTAATAATTATTTATTAGTAGACGTCTCAATTTTAGAGACATTTTTCGTTAACCACTTCAAAATTTCAGCTTTATTAGTAATATATATATATATAAGACGTTTTAAAAAACCCATTGTGAGATTGTATAGTCTAACGCTCTATAGATACAGCCGTGAATTCAATTCAACCTGTAACAATGACTTATTCGTTTAATGAGTCTCTATTTTGACTTTGACAATAATTATTATGTTGACTAGCTGGTAGCCCATTGTGAGATCGTATAGTCTAACGCTCCTATGCAGCCGTAAATTCAATTCAACCTGTATCTATCAATGACTTATTCGTATAATGAGTCTCTATTTTGACTTTGACAATAAATTGTGAGATCATATAGTCTAACGCTCCTATACAGCCGTAAATTCAATTCAACCTGTACCTACCAATGACTTATTCGTTTAATGAGTCTCGGTGGGCTTTACACTCCAATGGGGCAAGTCTTATGTTCGACATTTGACATTGATGGTGATAGAAATTTTATTTACGATTTGTTTAAGATTACGATGAACAGACCGCACGCGGTTATCAATTCCTGTTTACGTCAAATAAATTATGTGCCATGTCCCACACAATCGCTTCAGTCGTTTCCGTATTTCCTTTCAGTTGTAATTTATGTGCGGCGGCAGTGGGTGGCGGAATGGAGAAACACAAACGCATGAAAACAAATATTAGAAAACTAAGAGACCGAGGCTGGCTTCACGGCTACGCGAATAGAATAGTACAGAACAGAGCAGAGCAGAGCAGAGCAGAGCAGAGCAGAACAGAACAGAACAGAACAGAATATAATAGAATAGAAGAAATTTATTTAGCACACACAAAGCAACACATTACAATAATTTTGTACACATATCTACTATATAGCTTACCTATGTACAGTCAACCCGGGGAGCGTCGGCCAGGGACAGGGCTTGGATCCCCATAGCCCATGGTGTCCACCAATGGATCGACTGCCCGCGTCGGTGTTGCAATGTGGCACCAAAAGGGACTCCACCTCATCCTATGCTGCAGGGTCTCCTGGAGCTCTACTTTTGAGCACAGCGACCCGGAGCTTCGTAAACCAACGAGTGGTATCCACCACCCGTCGCTTGGGACGAGAATAAACGTCAAATACCGTATGTCACCCACATTTTTGTTAATTATCCACCCTTACAGATGAATATTGTTTTCAAATTGAAATGGGACCATCCTCGAAATACAGCCTATTCAATAAACAGAGAATCATTCAATTCGGTTCACAATCGGATATCGCGTAACATACACAGAAAAACTTATCTACCTACAGTCGAATTGAAAACCCCCTCCTTTCTTTAAAGTCGGTTGAAAAGACTGCATATGCATTCAATAGGCATCAATAAACACGAATCCATAGTTGCAGCCAAGGATCAGAAAACACAAAACCAATTAAACAAAAAGGCAAGCTCATTATTCATACATACGCACCGCACGCTACGCAACCTTAGATCGGTATCAATAGGTTTGAAATGCAAGTAAAAACCAAGGATTTTCGTACAATTACCACGTAACGTGTGGGAACCGACCATTACCAGCGCATAATTGTTTATTGTTGTGCCTCAAACAATCGCCTAGTTGCGAAGTAGCAACTTATGTGACCCGAAAAGATGACTCGATTTTGTGTGAAATCAGCAAGGGATTTGATAATAGTTAAAAGGATTAATCCTAGTAAAAGAGTTATATATGATACAAGAAATATAAAAAATAAGATTCACAATCACCGATTATGGTTAAAAGGCGGTTACATTAAACAAACATCCTCTATTCCTAGTAGTTTTGTTGACAGAACTGCAATTAAATTCAACCCTGTTAGTGATCTTCTCAATCGGTCGTATCGATGCACAATCGGCTTAAGCCGATGAAAACAAACCAGAGACAACTTTATTTTCCTTTTATTTACTCCACTGAATAGAAGTAAAGTGTTCAGACCAGCTGACCGTAGCGCCCTATACCTATAGAGTATCCACCGATGGAGCTAGAAGCTTATCTCCATAAGTCTCACCCTCAATAAGTAAAAATGACTCAAAAATGAAATGTGTAAGGCCCATTTTTCCTCACATTTTGAATATTTACTAATATAAATCAACACCTATGTTTAACATACAAATAGGTACTTAGAGACAACTAAACAACCTGTTTACACTTAAGATGTGGGTACCACCTTATCTGGTTTTAAAATAGCAAGTATTACCTATACGAAGTAAACGTTCAAAAGATTCAATACGTCCATTTTGAGCTCTTTCCACTAACAAGTTGCCATGTAGGCGCCTCGCCCGCTGACGGAGCCTTGCTCACCTTAGGATCTGCTGCGTGGTCCAAGTGAGAAGCTACAAGCGTGAATATCATCTTCTGGAGTGACTCTCTGGATTTATAGTAAAACTGTGATAGAATACAACAGCACAAAAACCACATAAATACCCACCTACTTACAATAATACAGTAGATAACATAGTATAAAACAAAGTCGCCCGTGTCTGCACCTCTGTACGCTTAGATCTTTTAAGCTACGCTTAAGGGATGTTAATAGGCTGATGATTTGATTTGATTGAAAAAAAAATAAGATTTTTAGGTACACTATTAATTATGAAGACACTTTAAAATGTGATCAAAATTTTTTTCCTAGTACCACAGCTTAAACATTGGTACACACAGCTCACAGCTAGTCTGGCCTCAGCCTGCCATAACCGTGAACGATGACACCAAGTTGCCAGTTGGATATTCACTCGTACAAGCCTTACCGTGTTTATTACTTCACAACACATGTGAATACAAATCAGTTTTATGATCTGTGCGAGTACTCGCATACATTGTTTCTGATCCTTGAGTGACTACGTAGGTATGTGTTTTACGACTAGAAGGTTACCTATGTTGATTTGTTTATTGGCAAGGACAAATAGTACTGCCATTGTGGAACGGAATTCGTTTCCGGACAGACGGACCGACATTTAGTCGGACGGATCTCTTTAAAGATTTTGCGACAATACTTAAAATAAAACTTAATTTGATTGCGCAGCACTGTGGCTGTGGTCAAACGCAAGTGGTTCGTCAAATCCTATTTTTGTTTTGTCAAAGCCTTCATTCGTCAAATTTGCTATTCGTCTAGCTATATAATCGCGGATCGATGCATTTCGACTTTTATTTTCCATGTTGTATTTTTTATTTTATTTTTATGGCCGTTTTTAATTTGACATCTGTTATCCTAAATGAAGACCTCGTTACCTTTTGTAGTAGTTAGATCAATGCATCTATACAAAATCTAACAAAATAGGAAGGTATATACATTTATTAATCACTATTTCAAAGCGTGATGGATCAACAGTGAATTTGACGAGTTTTGACCGGCGATCGGGAATTACTTGACCAATTATTTGTGTTTGAGAGAGTCTGCAAAATCCTTCATCTTACCTACTCATTCTTGGGAATATATATCGTACACAGTTCGTACGTAGTTCGTATAATAAAATAATTTTAAATTGGTATACTTAAATCAAATTTAGCTGTTCGTGTTATGAAGAAAGTGAAAGTGCATTTCATTTTGAGCCAAAATGTCACAAATTTACTACCACAGGTGGACTATTAACCTACCATTTTAAGGTCTTATTTCGCTGAGGCAGTCCACACTTGGTGCTGTAAGTACCTTGTTTTATAAGTAGGTACCATCTGAGAAGAGAAAGAAAACATTTTACGATTGAAAACTTTCCCAAATGTGCACTAACAGCACCACTTCCTACATCTTCCTACGAAACCGGTTAAGTAGGAAGAAAAAAAGTATTCGTACGAAGCTGGTTACGTAGGCGTCCGAAGGGATCTAACGGACTTAACTGATATAAAAATACCTTACAAGCTATAAATATGAGCAAAACAAAATACATATTGATAAACCACGAGACTATGAGGTTGAATCAATTTAATTAAATCAATCAATTAACCAAGGTCACCGACATAGCTCAAAGAATTGCGAAGCTGAAGTGGCAGTGGACTGGACACATCGCTCGCAGAACTGACGGCCGTTGGGGCAGAAAGGTTCTCGAGTGGCGACCACGTATCGGAAGACGCAGCGTAGGCCTCCCACAAGGTGGACCGACGATTTGGCGATGGTCGCGGGACCCGGCTGGATGAGGTTAGCGCAGGACCGGTGGTCGTCGTGGAGATCCCTGGGGGAGGCCTTTGTCCAGCAGTGGACGTCTACAGGATGATATGAAGGAGGTTGAATATGTGAATTTGACTGCATAATTACCATTTTATTTTTAAGAGTTCAACTGCTGTACCCATGGTTCCACTGCAAAGCAATCCTACCGAAACCTAGATCGAATTAAATTGTTGTCTAGCATGATTTTCATAACATTTTAATTATTTGTTGCGTGCTCTGATCTCCCACGTAGCTCTTTGTATTGTCCGTTCCGGCCCTGTGTTTTTTTACCAATCGGCTCAAGGCCAGGGATGGATTAGTTTTTGTTTTGTGACTTTGAGGCCACAGACCCGCCGCGCGCCCGTGGCAAGTCAGAAATAGGTATTTCTATAAACCAGGCCGTCTCACCGCTGCTGCCTCCAACCCTAGAGCGTGCCATCAATTCCTGTATAGATACCTAATAAATTATTAACTTAGGTAGGTATATAATGCATAAATATCATAATTATGTTTTTTTTCTAAAGATCAAAAATATCAATGTCAATCATTTAGGTACCATGTCAATAAAAAGGGTAAACGGGACAAAAAACGTTGTATAATCTATAACAAGGTGTTAAAAAACTAAATAACCATTTCAATGGCAACTCCTTTTTTTGCAACTGTTTCGGATCTAAAGGGCTCCCTAAACGATCATGCGGCATGCCATGCAGTACGTGCTGTCACTCATGCATGATCGTCTAGCTGTAGGTTTGACGTGCATAACATGCAAACTACGTGCATGACATACAAACTACGTGCTGGCCGTTGCTTCACTGTATTGATTGATAGCGAGCATGATGGTCATGCAGCATGACATTCACGTAAACGTTGCATGTCATGCTAGCATGATCGTTTAGGGACACTTTATCGTTTTCGGGGTCAAGCGGATACCCTTAAAATAATAATTAATATTTTTGATACATTTCGGTTCCCCTTTCGTCTCTATTTCGCTGGGTATTTCTTATTTCTACGCAGCGAGTGTTGAATTATTATTAATTGTTGGTTGAATAGGCTGTTTGTGTATATTATCGTTGCCTTAGGTTATAAGTAAATGAAAAGTGTTCTGTTCCAATTCCAATTTCAAATTCAGGCATTCACATTATATGGTTCAAGAAACCATGTTTGTTTTATTTTGATATAATATTTTATTTATTCCAACAGCGAGTTATATTGAGTTAAGTTGCAAACCTCTATTGCTGAATACGTTCATTATTATAGCAGTGTAACATAAGCAATGCTTTTTTGATCCAAAACTGCATTGCTATTTGAAATATCTACTGAGAAATTGATAGTCTAGCGCTATCGTTAGTGACATATTAGAACGATATTTTTACGAGGACTTCTCTCACCGAGTACCTAAAGGCATTTACGGTAATAAAAAATAACCAGTGTGTGCATGGCTTAAGTTCTTATGAATCATGGCGGTTTATTTATAAGGAAAAAGTTTTTGTTATGTAAAAATACCTCTATGATAGATGAATGATGTAGAATATAAATAGAAGCGGTTATTTCCAATAGTTTAGTTTACATATTCAGAAGGTTAAATTAAATCTAATATTAAATTAAATCTAACATTTTTCGTTACATCTGATATGATCAACAGTTTATTAAATATGTCCCCACTGTTGGGCTGGCCTACCCTCTCAACGAGGGCGTATGGGCTACAGTCCACCATGCTAGCCCAGTGCCGGTTGGTGGGACCTCACATGCGCCTAAGATTTCATCTTCGGCGTATGCAGATTTCCTCACGTTCGAGGGCAGTCAGCAAACGTACTTAAGTTTCGAAAAAAAAACGTTGGCACCGCCGGGGATCGAACTCGGACCTCTCGACATGACAGACCGCGTCTTCCTTAATATGTAATAAGTCCAACCATAGACAGGAAGTTCTCATATTAATTAAATGTTTATTCGCGAACTGTTACAAGCACAAGCAATTTTAACGGCTGGCCATCCTGCGGACAGTTAGCTCACTCGCAAGGAAACCATAAACAAAATCTCGTATTTTTTAAAATTGTGCTTAGATGCTGTTAATTACCCATGCTGATTCTTATAGTTTTGTCTAGACTAGAAATGAAATGGCCGAATACCTACTAAAATTGATAGGGATATCTAAAATTGTCAATTGTTACATTATCAAAAAAATTATAAAATAATTAGTTTGAATTAAAAAAAAGCAAGAAAGGTTTTTTTTAGAAAACTAAATAAACACAAGGAAAAACTTTTTTTATTGACATTTTATGCTTCTGACGTTTTCAAATTATTTTTATAGGTACTTAACTTACTTATAATTAACAAGATAATTATCGTATTAATGTGAAAAATTGTAGGTAGTATTACGTGCTCGGGATGAATACTGAATACTTAATAAGAGATCAATACCTTAATGGCTTTTAGTCCTCATTCTAAGTCAATACTTACCACCTGTCCTCTGTTAAAAAATGAGGTTCTCAATTCGACCTGTATGTTTTTTTAAAGTATCTAGTTTCTTTAGGCATGACCCTCGAACAAGATTTTTTGTAAAGTTCACTACAAAGGCGCCGATTTTGCAGTTGAGAACATAAACACAATTGTTATTAGCATAATTGCTACTTACGTGGGTTTACCAGCTTATACCTAATCGTCTTCAGTGGGCAGGGCACATACCTTCAGTGTATTTTAGGCACACGTTACTCGGATCTTAATTTTTCGAGGAGTCTTTAAAGATACTAAGATGAACAACATTACGAAACAATAATTGCTCTGTCTTGCTTTTACTTGCGGATAAACGCCACGCAAGCTTCAATATTATAGTTTTTACTCATGATAAAATGATAACAGATTATACAGAGTTCCCGTCAGACTTTTGGCGGGAACAGAAGTGTCAAATTTTCTCTTCTATTTTAAAAAAAAAAATGTATATTGACTGTTTTAATGTATAATTAAGAGTATAATTAAGATACCTAGTAACTTATACAATAACAGCTTGTTGGCGTGTATTTTGTGCAGGAAACTAAAATAAAACAACTCTTCCAGTTCGTACCAAGATATGGCTTAAAGGTCAGTAACCAAGCCAAAACCTCCGATAAGAAAAAAGAGCTCAGCACAGGGCTGTTTTGATTTTCTACTCTAGTGTATTCCGTGACGTGAAAGATGAACATACGAGCATACATACAATCGGATTTTTATTTAATTGGCATGAAGCGAATTTGGCAATTTTATCTACGCGTTTTTGTTGGTATATCAATTACAAGTGATGTTCCGTTTGAGTTGGCAAGATTTATGGTGGCCGAACAGGAAACTGTTGGCTAACTGTATACATGCGAGTTGAGAACCGTTTTGTTGCTATGGTATGTTTGGGTAAGTATGTGGTTTTTGACGATACTGGGCTACGTGACTGTCTTTTTTCCGAGGTTCTTTAATAGTTCAGTATGTGTATTACATTGTCCAATATAGTACGTAGATTTTGCATATTTTTCTTATTCTTAAATGGGGGTAACCCTGGTGACGATCCCTGCACCGACTCCACGAAACGGAAGTTTTGTGCAATTCTCCCCTGGCCTTCCAGCTGTTCCAACTCTTTGAAGTAATGGAGTAGGGCTTCTGGCCGACGGCAGCACTGTTGCAGGTCGCTCGTTGCCGAGAGGTCGGGATCTATTGCAGGCCCGTTTCGGATCTGAATTCCTGTGTTGCGGACGTCCAAGTGTAAAGATCGCATTTCTACGTCTACCCGGACGAAACACACAACAATAAATACATGTTTCCTTACGTATATTATCTTCGTGATGCGAAACATTCTGTTATTTATTCTTTTGGCAGAAGGGAACGCCTGAATATGGCGCCTCCCCTCCAGTGTTCGGTGTTGTTGTCCAGTGTTCCCGAAAGAGTCGTATTATAATATTAGATCATTAAATTAACTTGCCTACCACTGTTTTACCAAAAAAATTGTTTCAAAATACATAAACAAAAAAAAAAAATTTTTATCACCCCTTAAATATGTACCCTACATCGATCCACCAAACATCCTGTATGCGGACGACCGGTACATGCACAAATCGTCGATTGCACAATATTAGTTGAATCTGCATCACAGACACGATTACTGTGCTATAAAACACAGTTATTATGGCCACCTTATCTTGATTATGCATTTCTTATTAACTCAAGGTGTTTACTGTTACAACTCTCGGTCACCCCGGGCCACTCGTATGACCCCAAAGATCACTGCAAAAGTCACAGTGATATAAGGCTGGGTAAGCCTTGAAAGAAACCCTATCACAATAATGAGCTCCTAAGGTTTTCATGTAAAAATCATCCAGCTAGCCGTAGGTAACGATTTTAGGTAATTTCCCTTCGTTAAGACCCCTTCGTTAACTAAGAAATAAGCTGATCTGTTCTTACGCCTGAAAATATCTTCATAAATTATAGCTAACAACCATCGGACTGGCCTGTTGGCTTAGTTGGTAGTGACCCTGCCTACTAAGTCAGAGGGCGTGGGTTCGATTTCCACCCAACATTTGTGCTATGAGCATATCTATTGATTTTCAGATTCTGGCTGTTTGTATTTAAAAATATATACGTATGTTTATCAGTTGTTGAGTACACACCCACAAAGCTTTGGTTTAGTTTGGGACTAAACAGCCGTGTGTTCATTTGTCCAAACATTATTATTATTATCTCGATCACGTCAGCTGTCAAACAAATAAAACCGCATTAAAATGGTCCATCCGTTTGGGGTAGCTATGATGCCACAGACAGATACACAGGTTAATCTTACAACACCCCTCTTTTTTCGCCGGGTATTAAAAATGGAGTTCGTAGCATTTTCCTAATATTCTGCAATCTTAGTGATCGTGGGAAATAATGTGATCATACTTGAGTAGTTATAAATACCGTCATTAGTTACGTGAACAAGATTTCTTGCCGGCTTCCGATTGGAGGCCGTGGACCTCGAGCAGATGTTATCTGACTGTGAATTAATTGCTTATCAACCCAAACATTAAATGCTAGAACTTAGCACACACTGTCAATAGGTATGGAGTCTGCATTATATTGTTTTATTTTAGTTCGTTCAGGTACAAGTAAAAATAGACTAACTAATTACTACGGTGATAGAACCATTAAAAACGCCTACCCTATTTACTTAACAGCTTGCCCGGGGATATTAAAGATGAGCCGAACAAGAATAAATTTAAAAACAAGTTAAAAAACACTTAAAAGAAAGCATTTGATCCTAGTACAAAGTAACAGAAAACAAAGCATTTTTATTGTAATTAGATATAATTGATATGAGACTGTACGATCCCCCAGTCAAACCGACAAGTCGGTTTTGGGGGACAACGTGAATATGTTTATGATTAATAAAATAAATAATAAATAAACCTTGTCATACCGCTAACTATACGGTACCTAACCTACCCTTTCTGTCTTGTGCTTTGCGCTTCATCATCATCATCATATCTGCGGAAAGACGTCCACTGCTGGGCAAAGGCCTAACCGAAATATCTTCACGGCGACCGGTCCCTCGCTAACCTCATCCAGCCGGGTCCCTCGACCTTTACCAGATCGTCGGTCCACCTTGTGGGAGGCCTGCGCTGCGTCTTCCGATACGTGGTGGCCACTCGACAACTTTTCTGCCCCAACGGCCGTCAGTTCTACGAGCCGTGTGCCCTGTGCTTCATAATCATAATATAATATAAGTTACAATTTCAGTTTCGTGACGGTACATCTATTCTGCATTTCCCCCGTATACGTTCATCGGCTTAATAAGCCATCGTTTCTTAGTACCTACTGGTATATTTTAGCTTGCTACAAAATCTAAAATAAGCATTGTTTTTTTAAAATCAATATATTTTTATAGTTCGATGGGCGAAGATTTTTCCGGTTGGTACACTTATGTTGGTACACCAAGGTAGTAGGGATCTACCGGTAGAGATAGGTGGAATGGAAACTCTTGAGTTCATTTATGCCTACAATATCAATGTTGCCATAGATAGTCTATTTAATTTCTGAACGCCATACGAAATTACGAATACGTACAAGTACCTACCTATGTGTTGTGTAGCTATTGGAACAGACGGAGATGTTGTACAAATTCAGACATTGTATGTAACATTACATCGACACCTGTAATTTATTATTGACAGGAAAAAATGGAGCAACCGGTCTTAGAGACTCTTACGTCATCTCGTAGTACTACAACCAATTATAATTTACTTCTATTTACAACGATTTCTGATTTCAAGACAACTTATATCAACAGCTGTAAGATCGAAAATCTTGCTAGAATTGACTTGGGAACCGCAAATGTATATTTGTCTCCTATCAGACGTAGAGTAGTCTATTTAGTTTCGTTTATGGTAATTCAGTTGGTATTGACTTCGAAATAGAGGTTGTAATCCTGTGTGTTGGGTGTAGGCTCGATTTTGGATTAGTTACAGTTTGGCCAGAGTCATCGAAGGTTGATTTGTGAGGACATCGACATTCGATCGCGGTGTTTTTATAGCAAGTGCCTCGTTTTCTTATAACCACTTGTAACTAGTAGGTAGTTCTTTTGACGGGATTTGAAATGAAGTACATACCTATTAAATGTGTAATTCTGGGAACAATATCGAATTCCAAGCGAATGATGTCCTTTCATCATCATCAGCAGCCTATTAACATGTCCCCACTGCTGGGGCTCAGGCCTACCCCATCAACGAGGGTGTTCGGGCTATAGTCCACCACGCTAGCCCAGTGCGGGTTGGTGGACTTCACATGCGCCTAAAAATTTCTTCTTCGGCGCAGGCAGGTTTCCTCACGATATTTTCCTTCACCGTTTGAGAGCAGTCGGTAAATGTACTTAAATTTCGAGAAAAAACCCATTGGTACATGGCCCAGCCGGGGATCGAACTCCGGACCTTTCGATATGAACCCCGACGCCACTGACGCCACTCTGTCCTTTATAACCCTTAAAGCATCTTATAAATTGTCAAACTTTTGAATAATTTCGAGTGATCACTCGAACACTGTAACTTACTTACTCGTCTTGTCAAACTTGATCACTTTCTCTCTTTCACTGACCAAATTAAACATTATTTTTTTCTATACTGCCCGTGGCAATACTCACTTGCTGGTTTTGGTCTGGCCAATCTTGTATTAACACTAAATTTAAAATTTACAACACAACTGAGACCCCTGAAGTGCTAGAAAGTTAACAACTCAGGTACCTACAAATAAAACCTGTTATACAAAAGTATCTTAGCTTTTTAAAGAACTGCCTAAGATTTTAAATATTTGTAAATACAAAATATTAATAAAATTATTTTGTTTTAAACAAGATGTGGCATGCAGCTTTCAAATTGTGATTGAATAACAATATAATGATGGGTGACCTATTTTTTTCTTTTTTTTCGAGGCTTGTGACCCAGTGAAGTTAATGCCAGCCTCGCGTCATGTGTTGTTTGTTCAAAGTTTAAGCAGACCTCAGTCTCAGAGATAATTTAATTTTATATTAATACTAGCTGTTTCCCGCTGCTTCGCCCGCGTTATGTATACATTTTATTTCAATTTCAATTTATTTATTACTAAATATATAACAATTAAATGAACCCAATTGTATTTATATATTATTATAATTATTTATTTGTATTTTAAACTTTTCACTTATAATTGTCAAAACATCTAATCTTCGGACTTTACTTTTACGGTAACATAATACAATACTAATTTCGTTAAGTCATAGAGTTGCGCTACATTTGGTCAGCAAAAGTTCAAACAACCAATTATTATTGATCAGAATGACACAAGAATCATTAAATTGAACAAATTAGGCTCGGAGTACCAACTCGGAATTTTATTGCTAATATAAAACTATTAACTTAATTATTTTCAACTTTAATGGTAGGAAATAGAGTTGTAGCTGTTGATTTTGGTACTAATTGTTTATTTATGAGTTTATATTACTTATTTTGTTTTATACTTATTGCTTGGAATTTTGATAAGATTTCTAACCTATGGGTTCAATAACGTATTGAATACATATTGAAACTGAATACTCAATTAGTTTTTGCATCAAGTTTTAACAATTTGGAAATAGTTTTCTTTTGCTTTAGGTAAATAAACTAAACTAAACTATGATGCATAATCCCCTATGTTTGAAATTAGCCCAGAAAAAACAGAAACTCATCGAAAATAATATATATCTGGACTGCTTGCTGAAGATACGCGACCTTCTTGAATTCATGTTATCGCATACTAAGCCGGCTTTTAATCATCATCATCATCAACAGCCTATTAATGTCCCCACTGCTGGGGCTCAGGCCTACCCTCTTAACGAGGGCGTTCGGGCTATAGTCCACCACGCTAGCCCAGTGCGGGTTGGTGGACTTCACATGCGCCTAAGAATTTCTTCTTCGGCGTATGCAGGTTTCCTCACGATGTTTTCCTTCACCGTTTGAGAGCAGTCAGTAAATGTACTTAAGTTTCGAGAAAAAACCCATTGGTACATGGCCCAGCTGGGGATCGAACTCCGGACCTTTCGATATGATAGGCCGCGTCTTATCCCCTGCGCCACTGACGCTCTCTCAGTTAACGCTCTCGGTTTTTAATATATGTAGGTATTTAAAAAAAAAAAATTCTAGAATCAACTTTTCGAAACCTGCTTTTAGTCAATTTTTCATGCCCTAATCCCTTTTTATATCGATCATTTATTTCTTACTACATTTTCCATTTCCTTTTACACACTTTTGCACATAATAAAAGTTACATTATGTTTCTATAGTCTTGTCTATTTATTCTGCTTCTGTGGGGGTAAGACTAGAGAGCATCTTTATAGCTCCAGGTCTCCTTATAAGTCCCATCGCAGCTTAATTCTGCATACGTTGTTCGTAGGATAGTGACCTCTCAACATTATTCATAATGACTTTGAAAGCCTTATATAGGACTGCTGTGGTCATTAGCGTTTATTTAAACGCTAAGGCAGATACCATTAGCATAGCCGTGCGTTGTTTACTGCTCGCCTATTGGAGTCCGGGGAGGTTTTCTATAGCGACGACTAAAAGCTATTTAAGCTACCTGTCGTTGACAAGTTGAATAATTCATAATTTTTCGCTGCGTTTCTCTACTACACGCCGACTACACGTCCTTTTGACGCGGATGACTAATTTATTCAGCCTACTATCCTCCAGATACCGATATTGTAGTGAATCACACCAATGCCCCCTGGAGGGAGAGTTGTATGGAAAGGATCGTCTGCCTGAGCCGGTATCGAACCGTACAAAATTTCATGTATAGTCGCGTTTCCGACGTACTGAACTGACGAGAATCCAAAGCCAAAAAATTCTAAAGTGACCCTGAGCGCCGCCCATGTTGTGTTCTAGCCTCGCCTGCCTATTTTTATTATACTGATCGAAAGGATCAATCGACAAAATTCCAACCGTTCTAGAAATATAGTAACTCAACGTGATGTCAACGGATAGCAATACCGCCTACCATAGGTTGGCTATCTGCTCTTCCCAGAAGAATTTCTGAGTCAAGTCCTCGTGTGTTCTGTGTATTAACGTAAGATTGTTTGTTTGTTCCAGGATGCGGGAATAGCATCAATGGCTTGACACAATGTTCCGAACGGCGTCAGTCGAGGGCTCCGGGCCGAGGACGCCGCCCGCCTACGCCCCCCACCCCCCCTACGTACCACCCCGCTTCTTCCCCCCTCGAATCCGACCCCCGCCCCCCCAGTACTGCTTCGATGCAGCCCGCTTCGCCTGCGACGCTTCCAAGCCCAGGTACCTTGACGTCGAAAGAGAGAGATTAGTAACGCGATGGCTGGCGGAAGCGAACGAGGCTCTAGTCCGACGAGATCGCCCTCCAAGGTACAAGCCGAGAAGCAGCGAGCGAAGACCGGAGTTTCCCGAGCGGAGGCCGAACGCTCCGGAATGGGCCGACAATTTCCTCCTCGGAAGGAGAAACGGTTCAGTGGAGCCGGAGGACGAGAGCAGTGAAGTGATGACTGTGAAAGAGTTTGTGGATAAGTTTTCTCTCCCCCGGGTGGTGAGGTTCGAGGGGGAGGAGAGGGCAGTGCTGTTGTACAGGGTGCTCGAGGCGCATAGGAGGGTGGAGGCGGTGCCGCTGTCAGGGAAGAAGGGGAAGCTGGTCGGCAAGCCCCTGTATATACCTGACTCTTATGATGGTGAGTGTTTTGAATCTTTCATAGTGTTATCGTACCTTTCTGTTATTCATCTATCAATATATATATTTATACACCTGCTTTTAGCGAAACTTAAAAAAACGGACGTGCGAGTATGATTTTGATCTGCGATCTTAACATCTATCATAGTACTTCAGTATGGATCGTCAACTAAAGTCATTATGAGGTCCGGGGCTGAACACATCAAATTGTTACGTCTCGAGTTCTTATTTGTGTGTGTTTTTAAAGGTTTGGTATTAAACGCAAAACTACGTTTTTTACCCACTTCAAAACAAACAAGTTGACTAAACCTTTTCTAACGCCTTATTACAAACTCTTAGGATCTCCGACTGGTTTCTCGATCATACCCCACAATCAACAACTCAAACACTGCCGAATCCGTACTGTGTTTAAGTCCCATTAAAACGCATGTGCCTAATAAATGGGCAGTTACTTAAGCCGTAACAATGGAGAATCGACAATGGCCCAAATGGCCGACCCTAAACGGTTGAATGCTCGGAAATGATTACCTAGACGTTGCTGACGTAACACTTGTCGCAATAGATGGTTCTGAATGGCTAATGTTTTGTTTACTTATGGGTAAAAGGGCTAAAGCTTTAAATAGGTAGGTCGGTGGCGCAGTCGAGGATTTTGAATATGCAAGTTCGTACGACAAAGTCCCAATTGAGACAATTAGGCCCGTACTCCAAAGCGGAGACGAAAGGAGAGGAGAGGAAAGGAGGCGAAGGTATGCGAAGCGGAGAGGAGAGGAGAGGATCCTCTCCGCTTAGCAGCTAGGGTGTATCCACCGAAGCTAAGTGGTCTGAAACACTGTTCACATCGCCACTTTGACCACGCCAAACAATTATGAGATATCTCCTCTCCTCCCATCTCCTCCCCTCAACTCCCCCCTCCTCGGACACACACTGAGGCGCAGATATGCGAAGAGGAGAGGATCCTCTCCTCTTCGCATATCTTCGCCTCAGTGTGTGTCCGAGGTATCGGACGTGAACCACTATCCTAGCAGCTACCCAACTCATATAGACATTTCTGCATGTTACGGTTCATAAACAAGTAAGCCAGTAAAAGTGGTGTACACCATTCAATGGCAGACGAGTTCTGGAGAGGAGACTGCGGACCGGTACGCGCAGCGTGGGACGCCCCGCCAGGTGGACCGAAGACCTAAAGAAGGTGGCCGGGAGCGGCTGGATGCGGAGGACCGGGTGTGGTCGCGTTCGTTGGGGAAGGCCTATGTCCAGCAGTGGACGCTAAAAGACTGACATGAGAATTCAAATATGTACATAAGTGATTATATCCTCTTTAGTCAGCTGTATCGAACACGTCGAACAACCCAACTGTAATTACGACCTTGCCAAGTATGGATACGAGTTTCACCTTTATACTAATTGTGATAGACCATTCCAAATAAGTATAACTCCAGATATGTAGCCTGTCTCAGTCCATCCTTGAACGAGTTAACCACTTGTTCATTTGACGGCATGCATCAAGGGTTCATCTGATGGAGATCTATTAGTTAGCTCCAGAAGAAAAGATAAAAAAGAAGAAAAAGTAGAGTCAGCCCTTAAAACAGGAGAACTTTATTTTGGAAGAAAAACCCATTGGTATATAGTCGACCGCACCTCAGTGGTAACACTTTGAAATTGAGCTGGCCTAGCCTATCAGGGAGTTTCAATACTATGAGAGACCAGTTTATATTGGTTTTGTTTCCACTGACGTGCGGTCTACCGTACAAGGCATGACCGGAGATCGAACTCGGTCAAATGAACAGGCTAGCCGTTCAATCAACTGGTTGATTTAATCACAGAACACGGAAAAAGCTCGCTTGATTTAACCATGGCTATCCACAGAGATTACCTCAACGGAACATCTACTGAAGCAGATCCGCGGACCATTACTAGTTTTCTTTTACAGTTTTCTATTACGAGTCAATCAGCTGGCAGTCTGTGGTAACAAAGATACTGTATAGCATAATTATGTTGTGAAAGTGACTTCATCACTATAAACACATTATGACGTTTTCAAAGCAATGGGGCGTATTGAGTGCGCGTGCGTCGCTTGGTCGTTTGTTTTTGTAACAAACGTAGTGCTGTATTACACTATAGATCGGCATGTACTTTTTGTAGAATATTTATTTCATTTCTTCAGATCAAATGGAGGTACCTAGTTTGTCTTGACATTAATGTCAAAATCAAACATTTCAGTTAAAATAAAATAAATGTAAAGTTTTTAACGAGTTTTTCGGAACTTAAGTACGGTCTAGTATAATACCACAGGCTTTTCAGCCAAGGAAAACACCGCGAGGAAATCTGCATACGCCACAGATTAGAAATTCTATTCTAAGTCGTGTGTGAACACCACTAAAAACGGATTGCGGCACCGTTGGTGGACAGGGGATTGGCACAAAAGACCCCAAAAGGCCACATCGAGATACGCATTGCCCCAGAAACGCAAATCCCAACAGTTCTGTCCAGCGTGATCATTCTTCGCATATCTGACTGGCTTGTTGGCGTAGTGTTGGTGACCCTGCCTACTGCGCCAGAGGTCGTGGATTCGATTCCCACCCGGGGCCAACATTTGTGTGATGAGCATAACAGCTGTGGGTTTTCGGATTCTAGGTGTTTGTATATATTTAAGTATGTTTATCAGTTGTTGAGTACCTATTTACAAGCTTCGGCTTAGTTTGGAACTAACAGCCGTGTGTGAATTTGTCCAAACATTACTATTATTAACTTCCGCGTACTAACCGTCTAGATATGGACAATAGTAGACGTCGACAGGCTAAAGATGATTATTCAATAATTTCGTCCAACTAACGACCTATCTAATTCTACGATCTACCTGCCCAGTTAGCTATGTTACAGCATCAAACCAAATTGCGCTGACCTTACGCTGTAATGGACCAACATGTCCAATTGCTACAAATTTATTGGTCCGCTTGTCCGAAATCGTAATTTATATGCTATGAATATAATTTTGTATGGTTTCCGCGTTTTCAAGTAACCAGGCCTGGGGCAGGAGGTAGTAGCGATGATTAATTTGATGAGCAATTGCCTCAGCTAGTCCAAGTGACTTTTAAATAAAAATGAAATTAACAGTTAAGGCTTAGTAAGGTCAGTAAATCGTTCACGGGGCAATGTATACGCTTCTACAACAAAATACCAGAAGAAATGACAGAAAATTTAAGACCCTATAAAACAGCAGTGCAATTCTGTAAAGTAACAGTTAAAACTCGATAATCACATCGCCAAGTCACTACACTTCGCATCCGATCATGAAAGACCTTGATTTCGTATTCTGTAAACAAGTACAAGCCACTAGCGAAGTGAAGTGAGTATCAAATTGTGATGAGAAGAATAGTGAGTGACACATTAGAGAATTTATGTTATCGATGAATCGATTTTATCTTTTCAGCATAATTTGGTAAAATAATGGAGTGAAACTTCAAAATATATGTTTCATTTTGATTAAAATTTCTTAGTCTAGATAAAATAGTGTTTAATCAACTTCAAATAATAAATAATGTGATAAATGAGCATGAATGTAATGCAATGCAGAGCTCTTGCCTCCCAATTTAAAAAAACAAAACAAAAATCATAGATATTGTCATTGATTTGTCCTCTATTGAGGACGGGCAAGGGAAGCTTTGTCCATACAGCCCTGTCTTATTTAAAGTATTATTTCTTATATTTATTTAAACCAGCGGCGGTTACAGCACGGCCTCCATAAAAACAGAGCACGACTAGAGTTAGTAGGCGATTTTCAATAAAACCGCAGCACGGCCTCCACGAGGGCACAACTAGTGCATGCCATTCGGTGATCCACACTGCAGGTTCATGTCCGCATTAAACCGATAGTAGGTTTAATGAAGTCTATCAAGTGACATTTTGAAACGATCCGGTATAGTCGTTTACACGCTTTTATTTAACTATCCCGCACAATATACATTTTAATAGGCACTTGTTGCATATAAAACTATCACAGATATACACCAAAACCTACAATATACATTTTTTCGGAAAACTAAATAAAAAGACAACAGTCTCCGACAAAATCCCGCCTAAAAGCAAAAAAAACATCGATTTTCCTAGCGACTTTTTGGCAGGATTTTGTCGGAGACGGTTGTCATTTTTGTTTAGTTTTCCAAAAAAATGTATATTGAAAGTGTATATTGTGCGGGTTAGTTAAATAAAAGCGTGTAACGACTCTACCGAATTGTTCCAAATAGTCCCTTGTTAAATCGACACAACACCTACTATCAGTTTAGTGCGGCGTTAGCTGCAGTGTGGATCACCAAATGGCCCTAGTTGCCGGAGGCCGTATTGCGGTGTAATGTATTCGTGGTTTAAAACTACGATGGCCTTTAGTGACTTGTTTCCAACTGGCCGTTAAACCTTAAAAAAAAAAACGAATGACAAGATGGCTGACTTCTGTCTGTCAGCTGTCATTGTCATTTTGTTTGTCAAGATGGCGGCGTAGGCACCCCGTACACGCTAGGTTATGCTGTCAGTTATATCAAGGTTAGGCGGTGAGTGACGGATGAATGATCGTCTAATGCAGTTATTGATGAAAATCTGCAATTCAGTGTTGCCATATATACAGATTTATCTATATCTATACAGATTTTCGACTACCGATACAGATACCAGATTTTGCCCTACTTTTATACAGATTTTTGTAATTTAACGTAATCTATGTTAAATATGGTTAAAATAGAAGTAAAGAATAGAATACATGGATTACACGGTGATTTACATTTGGAAATAAGGATTCGTTTTAGTTTTGGGGTGTTTTTTTTATTATTTGTTTCGGTAGGTACTAAATTGTTTTATTATGGCAATCCTAACCGGTGGCGTTTTTTTCTATGAAAAGCCTTCGTTCGAAAAAAGTTCGTTTCAAAAGACTACTACTAATTCATTGGATTTTTAAAAATCAATATACAGATTTTAGAAGATTTCAGTGGATTTTATACAGATTTTTAGACTATCCAATACAGAATTACGGGTTACAGATATGGCAACACTGCAAGTCACTGGTCACTACACTTCGCATCCGATCATGAAAGACCTTGATTCTGAATTCTGTAAACAAAACAAGCCAACTGCGAAGTGAAGTGGGTGTAGAATTGTGAATCGTTGCAGTAGGGACTGACACATTACAGAATTTATGTTATCGATGAATCGATTTTATCTTTTCCTGCTTAATTTCGAAAAATTAATGCATAGATCTTCAAAATAAATGTTTTATTTTGTTTAAAATTTATTAGTCTAGATAAATGATAGTGCAAATTAACTTTAAACAGTAAATAATGTGATCATTGTAATGTCAAGCATAGAGCTTGTGCCTCCTAAAAATAATAAAAAAAAACAATATGAACAAACAGGGTCCCTATAATGCACGACATTGTTTTGCACATACCAGCAATGTACGGCATCAGTAATGCACGGCACGAGAATGCGCGACACGTATTTTCAATTCCAATGACGCGCATTGTTATGTCGTGCATTCTCGGCCCGGACCAAGAGTGCCCGTCATAGTATTGTACAGCATAACAATTGGAATCAAAACAAAGAGTGACGTCACATTAAAAAAGTAAAAAGCCACTAGGGATGGGTGATTTACTGATTTGATTGATTTTTCTTATTTGACGATGGTTGATGGTTCACGTTGCCTAACGTTCTAACTACTGTCGCTCGCTTCGCTCGCTCCAAAAGGGTTTAAATTGAACCTAACAGCTCGTCGCTTCGCTCCTCGCACCTAACCTTCGGGGTGGGCTGACTACATTTCTGGATCAATCGACGAAATCACTCAATGTAATCAATCGTCTTTCGGAACAGCACTACCTAGTATCCAAGCCTCAAAATTCCGAGTCACCTGATTGGTCAACCAATCGGCCAATCACGCGATGTTGCCAAATACGGTGCTGTACACTCTCGGCTCGGACGAGCAAGGTACAGCGGCGTATTTGGAGACATCCCGTGTTGTGCAATCCATTGTCGCGCTCTGCTGGTGTGTGCATTCTCGTGTCGTGCGCTCTCGTGCCGTGCATTGTTGATGTTGTGCATTACTGGCTCCCAACAAACATACCTAGTCCAATTTGATTTCATTTGTTTTTTTGATCAGTTTTCCTTTTAATTCTTTGATTTTGGTGTAATTAATGCTCAGTTGTTTTTAATTAAATCTGTATTAGAAAAGGAGCGTGCTTTAGTTAATTACCAAATGCGTCCGACAAGCTGATGGAATGCAAAAATTATCATGTCAAGGATTAATTCACTATATAAAGATGATAAGTCCTCTATTGAAACCTATGAAACGTCGAAGCAAAGGAATTTCGACTCGAATAAAGGTAAAGTTCCTTGCAATAACCTAGGTATGTGACCACTGTTAAACAATACATATTTTGTGCACTACACCTAACTATAACTGTTCAATGTATTTTTCAGGTGACTCTTGGCATTTTACCTCGGTCTATGCACAGCCAGCGTGTTCCTCATGACGCCTATAATAACTAAATGTCCAAGAAAATACTGCAGACTGCACTCCAGAAGCATCTCATAATCAGAGACACTCGACCCGGTGGAAGGTACAATTGGTGTTCCAAAAGTCGTTTTAGATGCATAGTACATAGAGTATTGGGATAAAGAAATATAAAAAGTGGTGATTGTGTACCTAACCTATTATGATGGCGTGTGTTTAATAAACATTGAAATATTTTGTAAAAAATAATGTTTTTGTTAAAATTTTATAATAAAGTTTATTATAAGTTAATATTTTGCAATTGATCACATACTTATAATTTGTTTTATTTATTTATTTGATTCACCAACAGTAAGGTAGGTACAGTAAGGTATTATGAATAAGTATAATAGAAAACCAGTATCGAGGAGTGTGCAGTGCAGTCCGTGGATGCCTCCACTGACTGGACTGCACTGCACACTCATTCAGTAGAATAAAAACAGAGTGTTTAGCCAATAGTCTGATACATTTATTTATTATAATTTATTGTAACTGAGTGTCGACTGAGCTGAGTAACAAACAATTTTGAGTTTTGCATTTATTACCTAGTAGAAATCTAATTAAAAAACCCGACGCGCGCGAGTAGGACTCGCGCCCTGAGGGTTCCCTACAAACTTAATTAAAGAAATAATTAGAAAATCGTTAATTTCATACCTACGCAAAGTTAAGTTTGTTGGTACAAGAAAAAAAGATTTTAGACAAATTTATGGTTTTCGAATTTTTCCTTTACTTGTGCTATAAGACCTTGCTTATTGCTAAATTTCAAGAATCTAGGTCAACCGGAATACCCCATAGGTTTTGATGACCAAGATTCTAAAGAATACGGCAAAATCGGCCATATCTTCTGACATATGCGTTGACTTAGAAGTTTGATTTTTTCACAGCTTTAAGGGACTGCAGACCTGAGTATTTGATATTAATTTCAACTTTTCAAATTTTCTCTTTTGAGGTACGAAACCCTAAAAATCAATGCAACAACAAAAAATCAGGAGTATTACTTTGAGTAATAGGTATATTAATCAGTTAAACAAAATAATCTGTCATATAAAAAACTAAGCTAAGTAGGTAGGTACATAAAACATGTCAAAAACTTAATCTGCTATATTGTAATTTTAATAGGCTATATTGTTATTTTAATTCTATTCTAGTTTAAATTTACAAATTTTATTTAATTTTAATTCACTCTCTTGGCTATATATAGGCGTCTTCCGTCATATTAGGTCATCAAGCTGCTCTGGTTCCTGAAATTATAAGTACATTTTAAAACAACCTACAAGAAGTTTAAAATACCATTACATAAATTTATTGTCCTTTAAGATGCTAGTCATGAATCAAAAAATTTTGCCACTCCCACGCGCGCGACCAAAGAGATTTGAAACTTCTTGATAGTATAGCAAACCCACCCAAAGGAGTAAAAAGGTTGTTTGCACAGAGGATTTTATTAGGCTCTGGTACACTGTACCCTGTACCTAACCGTAGGTAAAATGGTAATAGAACAATTTTAAAAACACGTATAATACTTACTTTAGGTTTGCTAAAAGCTTACAAAGCCACAAAACTTGCATTTTAAAAAAAATTTCACGTCTCGACAATGATCTCGCTTACAAAACACTAACTTTTAATTTGACAGATACATTCGAGATAGAAGTGCGTAGTGATGGTCGAAGTGAGCGGAGAATTCCACTACAGATTGCCACTATAAACGTCATACCATACTAACAAACGTCAAAATCTCACCTGCTGTAGTTCAACTCGCCGCCACGCGCGCAACGGCGGCGCTGTTGTAGAAATCGAGGTCGAGGTCGAAATCAATGTACAAATACGCTTACAGAATAGCACTTTTGACAGATTAATTCGAATATGAAGTGCGTAGTGTTGGTCGAAGTGAACGCGGGATTCCCTTACAGAATTCCACTTTAAACGTCATACCATACTAACAAACGTCAAAATCTCACCTGGCTGTAGTTCAACTCGCCGCCACGCACGCAACTGTAGCGCTGACGTAGAACTCGATTATTGTTGAATTTTATAGAATGCCAATTTGTAATCTCACTGCGGATTCAGGATCGAGTTGTATAAATACGCTTACAGAATAGCACTACAGTGGATTATATAAATGACAAAGATGCCTGGTGTTACTGTTACTTCAGCCTCGCACAACCTTAATAAAAATAATGTTAAGTATAAACTCGATTTTATAAGATGTGTTGCGGAAGTTTGTTGCGCCGCTTCTTCTCCCAGCTCTAACACCTTGGAAGCGGTGGTAGATAAAAAATTGACGTTGTATAAATGTACCCAGTGTACTTACATGCAATAAAATAGTTTTGACTTTGACTTTTTAAACGGCCTATAAATATGTTCTATAGAATTCTTTATATCGATGGTCATAGTCCACAACTGAAATCCCGTGCGAATTGGTATAGATCCACCTTAGAATGAAGGGTCACTATACTTTTTGCGTATCGTAGATATGTTTTTGGTTATAACATTAACCCATTCCATAAATTGTCTGAACTATTGAAGTGTTTTTGTTCCTCAGACTTTGTAGTTGGGCCCTTCTAATTCTGTCCCCTTCAATTCTAATTCTGACCCCTTCAATTCTTAATCAGTCCATAGCATCTAATGCTACTCAAGTTTCTTCGCGATGTTTTCCTTCAACGTAACGCAAACTTGTTTTTGCTGCTAGTGTCCCTTCATGTACATGTATTTTTTGTTTTTGAGACGCAAATAACTTTGTAATTTCTATTGGAATGAAATACAGGGAGCATTGCCCTTGTAGGGTCCCGTATGGCGGTCTGCGGTGGGCCGCGACCTTAGCTCCTCGCTACCGACTGACCCCGAGGTGGCCCGGGCCCTATTTGATATGTGAACGCGCTGCGCCTGCGCTGCTATTTATAATGAATGCTTAGAATTAGTGGCTCGCTTCCGCTCGCGGGGACTTCGCTCAGTTGGAAGCATTGGAATTTTAATAAGTAGTAAATATTTGTATTGCTTGCGGCTTCTTTGCGTGGTATTTCCAATTAATCTGGTATAGATACAAATAAATGAATCTCTTCGAAGAAATTTCAATAAATCCATTTGCTTTAAGAAAAATTAAATCCTTTATGATTGAATACCAGCAACCATTCTTCATCAAAAGGAAGGTATTTTGCTTGTTTTTTTTTTATTGCTTTTGAGGTTTTTAGCTCGCGTTACTATAAAAATCGGCGAAAAGCGGCTTCCAGTCAGCGCTGAGACGCTGGGAAGAAGAAGCGGCGCTACAAACTTTCGCAACACATCTTTTAAAATCAAGTTTGTATAACAATTGTTTCAAAAACTGTGCAAGGCTGAAGCAAAATTTTTATTTATTTAGTTTATTTATTACTACGGGGGCAACAAACAGGCGGACCTCTTGATGTTAAGAGGTCACCGCCGCCTATAGACACATTTTACCAGGCATTCAAATAATCCTTTCTTACAAAGTTATTTTTAATGTGATTCTTAAATTGTCGGTCCTTCGCGGTTGGATGTATGTAGTTATGTACCATGCAGACACATAATAGAGACATCTAACACCGTAAGGCCACAACCTCGTCTGCGCAGTGCCTTGTAAGGCCCAGCGTAATGGGCCGGCTCTCCCACGCGGCGGGAAGGTTGGCCCAAGGCGAACACTGCAGGTAGCTGCTTAACCATAGTTTCGGAAAGTTTAAAGAGATGCTCACTTGCCTTTCCTAAAACTGTCTGCTATCAGGAGGACTTACTCTCTTCATCATATCAGCCCTTCAGCGTGCACTGTTGGGCGTAGACGACGACGTTTAAAACATCATCATCATCCGCCTGTACTAGTCCAATGCTGAACATAGGCCTCCCCCAAGGCGCCCCACCCGATCCTCGGTTCTCCGCATTCAGCCACTGCCCGCCGCCTTACGCAGGTGGTCGCTCCATCTAGCCGGGGGGCTCTCCACACTACGCTTGCCAGGTCGTGGTCTCCACTCGAGACGTTTAAATAAAAATCAAAAATATTTCCATGCAGTCTGCGACTTCCAGGGATCCCTTTGACGACCTCTCGACATGCCAGAGCGTCTGCATTGCCACAAACATTCCTACCACCACCCCCAATCTTTTCCCCGTATTACCAGCCCTTAAAGCTCAAAGTCGTGTCAACCGACGGCATATACAACGTGCAAGGCGACAGCATACGTGTTTAAGATGTTAGGTAGATAGGCAAGGGAATTCTATTGTTCAGCCGACGAGAGGGAATGGCGGGAACTCGATGAGATGATAGTTAGCATACTTCTCACGCATGATGGGTGGTGAGGGGCGGTTTTAGTGATCATCATCATCTCAGCCTTTTAGCGTCCACTGCTGGACATAGGCCTTCCCTAACGAACGCCACCACACCCGGTCCTCCGCTCTCCCCATCCAGCCGCTTCCGGCCACCTTCTTCAGGTCGTCAGTCCACCTGGCGGAGGGGCGTCCCACGCTGCGCGTACCGGTCCGCGGTCTCCACTCCAGAACCCGTCTGCCCCAACGGCCGTCGGTGCTGCGACAGATGTGACCTGCCCATTGCCACTTCAGTTTGCTAATCCTTTCGGCTATGTCGGTAACCTTGGTTCTCCGTCGGATCTCCTCATTACGGTTTTAGTGATACTGTGTAGGTATATGTTTATTGCAATAGGTAATGAAAAATAAATAATCATTCATTCATTTGTTCATTCAGTCTTACATTCATTCATAATGATGAAAGCCTATAATTACATTCCCGCTTTTGGCAGAGGTCTCCCCTTATGACGGGGGCGTAAGAGCCCATAATCGCTGGCCAGTGCGTGTTGAAAGCTATTGAAATTAACTTCTAGGGAGATACGCCAAAACTTGTACAACCAATGTCCTGTAAAATGATTTATCAAATGTTAATTGTTTTAAATATTTCCTGGTGAATTTGTTTTACGATTACTTAGAATATATCCCAGTGGGAACACAAATAGGCTGTTGATTCGATTTGATATGTAGGTAGTTAATTACCTATAGTCCACTCGTATTGTGTTGTTGTAAATATTTGCATACATACAACTCGCGCGTGCTTTTCGTATTGATCGTGTGCACACAGGCTGACGCCTACACCGCATAGTAAAATAACATGTGTTTAGAATTCCGCACGTCATGTAAGAGAATTCAATGATTCATTGTTTTGTGAATCCATCACTTGCTCGATACTTAGCCATGTAGTATACGTAGCCATGGAAACGTCTTGAAACCTACAGGGTGTAACACAACACTTGTTGTTACAGGGACTGAACTTAGATTGGCTTCAGGAATCGTCCTCTCAAGGCTGCTGTATTTAGACAAATTCATCAAGAAATATTTAAAACGAATAAAATTAGATAAATCATTACAGAGAACATTGTATAAGTTTTGGCGTATCTCCCCAGTAGTTAATTTCAATAGCAGTACCTAACACGCGCTGGGCAAGTGCAGTGGATTATGGCCCTTACGCCCCCGTCTAGATAGGCCTCTGCCAAACACTGGAACGTAATACGCTGGTATCATTATGAATGAATGAAAGATTAATTGTTCATTACCTATTGCAATAAACATATTTTAAGTATCATCATCATCATCATATCAGCCTGTAGACGTCCACTGCTGGACAAAGGCCTCCCCCAAGGATCTCCACGACAACCGGTCCTGCGCTAACCTCATCCAGCTGGGTCCCGCGACCTACACCAGATCGTCGGTCCACCTTGTGGGAGGCCTACACTGCGTCTTCCGATACGTGGTCGCCACTCGAGAACCTTTCTGCCCCAACGGCCGTCAGTTCTACGAGCGATGTGCCCAGCCCACTGCCACTTCAGCTTCGCAATTCTTTGAGCTATGTCGGTGACCTTGGTTCTCCTGCGGATCTCCTCATTTCTGATTCGATCTCGCAGGGAAACTCCGAGCATAGCTCTCTCCATTGCCCTCTGGGTGACCTTGAGCCTTCTTATGAGGCCCATTTTAAGTATACCCACTAAAAATCTCTTCACAACCCATCAGGCATGAGGAAGTGCGCTAAGTATCATCAAGTTATAAGTTAATGTTTAAGTTTAAAATTAAATTAAGTATGTCCAAACAAACTTTTCCTATCTGATCTGAAATGAAGTATTCTGCAAAAAGTACACGGCAAATACAAAACGGGGTTGTACCTCCACCAGATAAATCCGACCGCCTGGCAGCCCTAGCCATGGAGATGTTTCCCTAACAGCGCGGCCTGGGAACCGAATCTGCGACCCACGAACTCCGCTAACAGTGCCCATAGTACGACCGTTAGGTACGTTGCACGACGAAAACGCGCTTTGTTTATTATTTATTGTCTTTATTGTCTGTGGGATTGCGGTCGAATGGAAATAATTATAGGTACCTCATAGAAATATCTTTCAGCTATATGCAGTTTGTGCAACTAGAGAGCAAAGTTGAATCCCGAGTGAGCGAAGTATTCTAGAATTGAATTACGAACGTAGCCAGTGATTCAGATGAATTAGTATCCTGAGCGTAGGGAGGGATTCAAAATCAGCGCTCGCAGCAAAAGTCAACTTTGCTCTTTAAACATAGACTACAGGTAGCAAGAACTCACTGACATCAATGCAAAGCATTTCACTTATTTATAGTTTGTATTATTCGTAAGATCCGACTTCTTGGTACAGATGGGTCATGGGGTCACTGTACTTTTATGCACATATCTGGCATGTAGGTCGATACCAGTATAAACCGGTTCCTTATTGTATTGAAACTCACGAATAGGCTAGGCTAGCTCAAGGTCAAAGCGCTTAGCGTTACCACAGACGTGCGGTCAACTGTACTATAAGAAGGACTT
This sequence comes from Metalampra italica, assembly GCA_949699065.1. Lineage (NCBI taxonomy): Eukaryota > Metazoa > Arthropoda > Insecta > Lepidoptera > Oecophoridae > Metalampra > Metalampra italica. Next base: position 5,582,965 of record OX452991.1, on the reverse strand, counting down.
TACCCACAAGGACCCAGCACTAAGTCCCTATTATTTTTGAAATTAATATTTCGTACAATAGATTTCCGTGAGAATGTATAAGAAGAACTAAGATAATTAATAGTTATTTGTTATGCAAGGCTGCAAAGTTGGTTCTTTTGTGCGAGTACTAGTATTGAAAACTGAGCAAAGCGAAGGGTTAAAAATAGCATCCTGAGCGTAGCGAGGGTTTCAAGGTACGAGACGCAAAATAACTTTGCTGCCGAGCGCAACACACAATTTTTCAGCTCACTACAGCGAGGAAAATTCTAGGTGAAATGAATCCTTTCGGCGGTTTAGAACCACAAATAATAATAACCACAATTAGAATTGACCACTTCTTTAAATGTCCACCTTCTACAAATTAGAAGAAAAGTTTTAAAAAGTTTTTTTCCAGGTGCAGTTTTCCACGCAGATTTCGAATGAGAAAGTATACCCTTCCGAGCCGGTGAGGTGAAAACAAATATAACCTTCAAGGCTAAAAAGTAACTTGGTAATCACTCATTGTTCGATGGTGTAACTAAACATGGATGTTTGGATATTAGAGCTAAGGTTAGGTTATGGACGCCAAATAGAAATAAAATCCGTGTTTCCGAAACGGATATGGCGCTTCCTTGCTTGCAAAATGCATCCGAAGCGTTATCCGATGTGAGTTTCTTTATAAAAATAACACCTTTAAATATGCCCCTATTATAGTCTGCAGCCTATTAACATGTCCCCACTGCTGGGGCTCAGTCCCGTGCGGGTTGGTGGACTTCACATGCGCCTAAGAATTCCTTCTTCGGCGTATGCAGGTTTCTTCACGGTGTTTTACTTCACCGTTTGAGAGCAGTCAGTAAATGTACTTAAGTTTCGAAAAAAAATTCCATTGGTACATGCCAATAAAAATAGATTTTACCATAGGTATTAAAATTTCAATTGTAGCTCTCGGCTTAAAAAATTCGCAGCTTTCTTCTCAGCTATTTATTTCAGCATTCAGCCAGCAAAAATTTTATTGGGGTATTTTTAATCAAAATTGTTTATAATTGTTTGTTATTAGGTATATTCGTTGCATCCCTGACTCAAGTACCTATACATACATGCATACTTCGCAAATTACCATTCTACCATTGAATGGGTATAAGGTATGTCGTAACCGCCCGCCAGTGTCCCATAGACCAAGAGCCATTGTCTGCGTTTCGCAATAACCGCCAAACCGCAATTAACGTTAACGCCATGGGACTGGCCGCCATTTTGACCAAAAGTTACAACCCGTTGTGGATTTACCCATTGCCGAAGATTTACCCAGGAGAACCAAGGTCACCGACATAGCTCAAAGAATTGCGAAGCTGAAGTGGCAGTGGGCGGGGCACATCGCTCGTAGAACTGACGGCCGTTGGGGCAGAAAGGTTCTCGAGTGGCGACCACGTATCGGAAGACGCAGCGTAGGTCTCCCACAAGGTGGACCGACGATCTGGTGAAGGTCGCGGGACCCGGCTGGATGAGGTTAGCGCAGGACCGGTCGTCGTGGAGATGCTTGAGGGAGGCCTTTGTCCAGCAGTAGACGTCTACAGGATGATATGATGATGATGAAGATTTACCCGACTGCGGCGACGTTGAAGGGGTACTGTGTGGCCTTTGCCGTTTGTAGATTTCTGTCATAATTGTTGCGGTAAACCGATCTTAGTAAATTTTCTTAAAACTTTAACCTGTACTCAAAACCTGTTTCTAATTAGATCAAATAATGAAATCATCACGATCCAGACACCTCTTTCAGTCTCATCATTCTCTTCACACACACATGAGCACCCGCTCTATCTGATCCTCGGTCTAGGTCATTTCAATACATTGAACCATGAATCAAAAAATTTTGCCACTCCCATATGGATCAGTAATAAAAGCATTCTATGGGTGTCAAAATCGTGTCAAAATAATTACTAAATTATGACTCACTCACACATTCTTATTTTCAAATTCAATAGTGAAAAGATACTTCCACCTCCTCCCGCTACTCCGTTTCCTTTGTCCGCACCCCCCCATGTAGATGGCACCATAGGTTCCGATACTAAATATGCAAGATGCGATCTCGGCGATCGTACTACTCGGCAACTATAATGAGTCACTCCGCGTCTCCCGCTTCCCCCTGCGTCGCTCCGCCGTCATAGGTACAAAGTGCAAAAAAGATTTAGAAAGTATTGGGCGAAAGTATGGGAATATATATTTATTTATTTATATTTTTAATAAAAAATAAAACATTGTGTAAGAAGCAGTTAGATACTTATAGAAATTTTCATCTCTATCATCATTTAATAATGGCACGACGTCACTTAAACCTGACCTGTCACATTTATGCGAACGGTACTGTCGCGCCATGACGAGAGCGGGCGGGCGAGGCAGGGAAGCGGGAGGCGGAGGGAGGCCAAGGCCAAGTGACTCGTTTCAGTTGTCGGGTAGTAGTATTGACGATCGCCGTGCGATCTCCACAGGGAGCGCGATCGCGACCAAAGAGATTTGAAACTTCTTGCATTTAACTATGTAAATGAAATTAAACTGAAAACTGACAGGAAAGTGATGTTCCGCCGCTCGCCGCGGTCACGCTCGGCTCGCGCCGGGGGTTTCCTTCGGCCCACACATGCTAGCGTTAGTCAGACGTTAAGCATCAATTAGACAAAGTTAACGATCTAGTGAGGCCAGTAGTGAAATCGTAGTATAAGGTCGTCACGGGCACCTGAGTTCACTATCGTTTTTCACTTACATACTGACCGACAGAAGGTTTTTCGACAATTAACTAAATCAACTAATCTGTCAGCATCCAATGCTGGACACAGGCCTTCTCTTATGCAGAAATAACACCCAGTGTACCAGTTTCGTAGCCAATTCCAAAAATTAAAACATATTCGTCGATAGTACGTTTCGCGCTTTGTACACATAGCTTACACGAGTCTAACGCGCGAATTTTTTTGTTTACCTTTGCCCGACGATTTTTGATTAGCTCTACCTTGCGTTTTTAAGCTGCATTGAATGTACTTAGTAAAGAATTAAGTTAAATACCTATTCAACTTGTGTCCAGTTGGCGAATACAAAAAGTGATTTTAGTATTTCATGATTCACTTTCTGGACAAGGGCAAAACTCTTAGCGTGTCCAGTTGACGAATTATCAAATTGTCCAGTTCCTCGTGTCCAGTTGGTGAATAACCCGACGTTTCGACCAGGTTACCACTGGCCGTGGTCAGGAGCTGCTTCTCAAGCCCACCACAACAATATAATGAAACTGAATAGAAGATCGAGGGTTTTTTTTGTTTGCGTTTGATCGCCCAATTCTCGGGGGAGGTTACAGGTTATTTAACATTCACGCTACGACCCTTAGGAGCCGATCACCCGGGCGAAGCCGCGGGAAACAGCTAGTATACAATATGGAATATAAGGAATCGGAAGACAAACGCGACAAAGTAATCTGCATACATCACGGCGCTGACACTCGCCTGCGCGCGCGCACCGTGAAATGGAAAGTGTTGTTAATTACGAACACTATCTGATGCATGCTTATCCATCTAATTTGTAGTCGCGGAAGCGAGAAAGCAGACCGCGTTTAGCTGTAACATAACATGGCGCTGAATTGAAGAAGAAGAATTGACTATAGCCAATGTCAAATTAGTTATTGCATTCATCATCATCATATCAGCCTGTAGACGTCCACTGCTGGACAAAGGCCTCCCCCAAGGATCTCCACGACGACCGGTCCTGCGCTAACCTCATCCAGCTGGGTCCCGCGACCTACACCAGATCATCGGTCCACCTTGTTTGGAGGCCTGCCTATGGTGCGTCTTCCGATACGTGGTCGCCACTCGAGAACTTTTCTTATTGTATTACAGTAAGCTTTTATAGTATACAGGATATGATATGAAATAGACGGTTTGCCAAACGAAAGTGTGTGTAATACTACTTATTACTATGGCCTCTATCCTAAAGACTCACCATTTTTGAGATAAGTATATAGACACATATTCTTTATTTTTGAAAATTTCAGCCTTATTAAGTAATAAAGTAGATAGATTTTACAAAATCTCTATCTATCCTCTCATACAATATTAGGCAATGAAAATCAAGTTTTAAATTCCATAAGAAATATCTGCCACTAAATACTCAACAAAAACTGTATCAAAACACAGATGACTCAATGTTGGGCTTTCCACCGATTACCTGCGCCTGCGTCGGTTCGATGGACCAATAGGTCCCTCGGGTCAACCCTTCATGGTTTTGTCATGGCTTTGCAAAACCCGTGGGTTGCTGATTGTAACTTGCCAGGTATGTTGGTAGGCTGCATTGAGGTCTACGGACCCCCTGAAATAACTTTCTGACATTGCATCTAGACCCGGGATTACAACCCCTGCTAGACTGTATGCATTGAGGCTCTGATGTATTCCAATTAGCTGGCCAGAAATACCACGGATCTGGCTTAGTAATGCGATGTATTAACACATCTCTCAGCAGTGTGGTCATAGAACTTGGAGAAAATTACAATTTGAAATAAGGACATTATGCGTTATGACGATATTAATACATATTCTGGGTGGGGCTCACAAAGAATGTCACTGTCGTACAATTTCACGTGTGTTATGGTACATTATCTTTGAGTCCCACCCATCTAAATTAATTCCTCATGAGAAAATGCCCTGACAATTCCCTCCACCACACCTCTCTCACCACCCATCCTGTGAACGAGGATCAGCTTAATCCATCAATTGACAGTGGATATTGACAGGTTGACGACGATGACAATTAATACCTATGTATATCCATTCACCTTTTAAAAAATATAATGCGACCACTTGGTGGCACCTCAAAAATTCCCCCCTTTCGTCCTATCTGTTGATAGCGCCCCCTGGCGCCGGCCCTGACGATCCGTATTGCCCACGCGACTCGATCGTCGCAGATTATCGGCGATTATATCTTCCTTGGCGAATCGTGATTGGATTTTAATAGGGTTCTGTAATATGAGACAATAATACCGAGGGAACCTACCGAGCAATACTCTGGTATGAGCACCATTTGATTCGGGTTCGCGTTTAGGGTTCCGTGGTTCGACAAGAATAATAGAAAAAGTCATAACGGAGGGAAGGAAAGGGAGGATGATTCATTTTCTCTAGCTCCCCTCTTGTGGGGTTAGAGTTTACAACCAACTTTTATCATATTTTAGAATTTATTGTTTTAGTTTGAACAACGTGGACACTGACAGTGGGACTCGTCCGCAAATTTAAAGTCGCTCAGCCATGCTCTAAGTTTCTCTGAGAGACAGGATCCGAAACGAAGTGATCCGCCAGAGAGCCGAAGCCTTCGGCATAGTAATCCGTTAAAGTGGCAGTGGTCACATCTGTTGGAGAACCGATAATCGCTGGAGGTAGACGAGTTCTCGAGTGGAGACCAGGCGTGGGCAAGCGTAGTGTGGGTCTTCCTAGATGGAGTGACGATCTGCGTAAGGCGGCTGGTGCGAAGAGCCAAGATCGGGTTTAGTGGCAGGCGTTTTCGGGGTGGCCTATGTCCAGCAGTGGACAGAACAGATGACCTAGGTACCTAATTCTTGAAGAATTCTTATCTGCCACCCATCAAGCTAGATGCCATCTGCCTTCTTAGTAGCATGGCGCAAATCAAATTATATAATTAAATTAATTACCTCTAGATTGTCCAATGACTACTCTCTGTATTGAGACAGGCCTATTCAATATACCAGCCGCTCGTCGGGGGTACCACGGTAGCCTACTTGCGTTATCGCTATCGTTAGCTAGTCGCGCACCGTTACTCGAAACCCGGTGCGACGCGATGTGGGCTGACGCGGGATCGAGAAGCGAAAAGGGTCAATGGATAAGGCATATTGACCTTTCAATTGCATAATTTACGACATTATATCGTACACATACATATTTTATCTTCACGCTATGTCCCTGAGAGGGTAGGCAGACAGAACGGAGCGCCAAGTACCGCGATCCTGACACATACTGTCGCTTCGCTCAATCTCATCATTCTCTGCGCACACGCTCGCCGCGGGACGCAACCGCTCTTCACATAACTAGGTATTACACCACTCGTGTGATGCTATTAAAAAACTTGCATACGGTTCGTTTTTAAAACTCACCTCATCTTTTAATAAAAAGGACTAATTAAAACTCCGGAACAAAGTGTTAAATCATAGCATGTAAATAATGCATTTAACTGGCTCTACGCTTGTATGTACATAGGGTAAACAAAAGTACCTATCGCATGTAAGACCCGTGCATAATATATATAATAACTTCTACATACAGTTCATAACATCATGCAATTATGATCATTCATTACCGCATCCACTCGAGCACACCTGCAATTACAACTCGTAGACCGCGTCGAGCAGTCAGCCCGCTCGTAAACCAGTCGTCGATGCTTCACTTATCGATTGTTTTGCGTTTACGCAACTGCTGTAAAACTATCATACCCGTATAGGTACAGCCTGCGGGCTAGAGGTGTTGCGGCTAGCCTAGCCCTAGCTTGCAAGAAATCAAAGATGGCGCGTTAAAGGCCTCCCACAAGGTGGACCGACGATCTGGTGAAGGTCGCGGGACCCGGCTGGATGAGGTTAGCGCGGGACTGGGCGTCATGGAGATCCCTGGGGGAGGCCTTTGTCCAGCAGTGGACGTCAACAGGCTGATATGATGAGCTTTTAACCTTCTTTGTTTTGTTCAACTGAGTGTTGTCAAAAGTATAAGGTTTCGAGTCAAGGTCGAACAAAACTCCCGTTTTCGTGGAGTCGGTGCAGGGACCGCCACCCCCGTCTAACAATAAGATAAGATATGTATGTATGTACTTAACATAATATTCAACTTTAGTATGGAAGCGAGGCCAGTAGGTACCAAGACAGTTTTGTCAAGACAAGACAATGTTAATGGCCTCTGAGTGCGTCGACCAACCAACAATTAGCAATTAGCATAGAATGGCGACTGCTTTCGGTTGTCGACCGACCGAATGCCTAGACGGTTGCCACATCTCGTAGTCATAACTAACAAGCACGCCTAGGCTAAGGCTAAACAACCCTCGTTCATCTAATTATTGTAATCTCAATCTCGCGGGTTTCTACTCGTGATGGTGGTCGGTGGGCTTACTCATCATCTGGCCATGACTGGCCCAAAGTACCTAATCTTCAAATAAAAGGATACCCTGGCTTACTGATTTACTTACTAGTGGTTCTGTGAGAACAGTAGACTTCGCCAGCCTTTATAAACCGAACCTAAAACAAACGAACAGAAGACTTTGCAGTTGGAGATTATGTACTAAAGTGACAAAAATTAGCACTATAAAGCTTAATATTTCGCAAACGGATCCCTAAATCGAAAAATGTTTTCTACACACCCGCGATATTTTTGAAAGACCTATCCAACGATACCCAACACCATGGAATTCACGCGAAAAAAAAATCATTCCCATTTTACGTATGCAGTTCTATGAACATAATTTAATTTTTCGACTTTCTTAAGTTAATCGACTATTACTCAAAAACTAATAGAACCTACTTAGCTGTCATAGTTTTCCTATTAACTACGTTATATATGCTACTGCCTTGAATTTTTTCACATTTCCAGAAGCAACCGTTTAGCTGGCAGGGGGGTGCTGGTGACTCCCCCACACGTGACTCTACTAAAATACCGCTTTAAAGCTTAATATTTCGCCAACGGATCCATAAATCGAAAAAATGGTTTTCACACACCAGTGAGCAATATTTTTGAAAGACCTATCCAACGATACCCCACACTATGGGATTCACAAGAAAAAAATAATTCACTCCCACTTTGCGAGTGTGGTAGGTACTCTAAAAAAAAATTTCATTCTACTCATTTTGTCGGCTTGATTAATTTATACCCATGCCAAATTATCGTCAAAGGATGAAAAATGCGACTTGTAGAGAATTACAGACAGACAGACAGAAGGACAGACGGGCAATAGCATTTTTGGCCAATCTCGAAACGTAGACGCTTTTTAAAGCCAATTACGCACTCTAAGACTTAGAATATTGCACAGAGGTATTTTCTGAACAAAGGATTTTTTCAGAAATTTCACCCCTAAGGAGTTTAAGTTCTCTGCAAACGAACAGTTGGTCAAAGAAACTATAATGTTGATGACATTCAGTAAGGAGTACATACGCACTATGTTTATAACCTAAGTGTGATATTAATGAAAAGGTGAAGATTTTTTATAGGATTGAACGTGAAATATGATATAACTATCCGATTAATAATTAATTCTATTTTTGTTTCAGGTAAGTTACCTCGTGCTTTCTTCAACCATTAAGGTATTATTGTTAATTATATATATTGATTAGTATATAGCATTTATTTCGTATGAAGAGTTTATAAGACCATAAAGCGTAGTACCTCCTAGTATAAATGGAACAGTAGAACCGAGCTAATGTTGCTATTATAGATGGTGTTAATTATTTACTATTTATTGCGATATTATGTAAAATATGGGTAATACAGACACTCACGCGATATTAGACTGTTACACATGGAGCTAGGCTCTATTAGGTGGCCGCCCTCCCCCTAATTGAACCTTTTTGCTGTTACAGCAGAGTCGAACCTTCCTGCTGTTACAGCAGAGTCAAACCTTCCTTCTGTTACCGCAAAGTTCACTATGGTTACAGCACGAACCTTCCTGCTGTTACAGCAGAGTTCACTATGGTTACAGCACGAACCTTCCTGCTGTTACAGCAGAGTCGAACCTTCCTGCTGGTACAGCAGAGTCGAACCTTCCTACTGTTACAGCAGAGTTCACTATGGTTACAGCGTGTACCTTCCTGCTCTTACAGCAGAGTTCACTATGGTTACAGCACGAACCTTTCTGCTGTTACAGCAGAGTCGAACCTTCCTGCTGGTACAGCAGAGTCGAACCTTCCTACTGTTACAGCAGAGTTCACTATAGTTACAGCATGTACCTTCCTGCTGTTACAGCAGAGTCGAACCTTCCTGCTCTTACAGCAGAGTTCACTATGGTTACAGCACGAACCTTCCTGCTGTTACAGCAGAGCCGAACCTTCCTGCTGGTACAGCAGAGTCGAACCTTCCTACTGTTACAGCAGAGTTCACTATAGTTACAGCATGTACCTTCCTGCTGTTACAGCAGAGTCGAACCTTCCTGCTCTTACAGCAGAGTTCACTATGGTTACAGCACGAACCTTCCTGCTGTTACAGCAGAGTCGAACCTTCCTGCTCTTACAGCAGAGTTCACTATGGTTACAGCACGAACCTTCCTGCTGTTACAGCAGAGTCGAACCTTCCTACTGTTACAGCAGAGTCGAACCTTCCTACTGTTACAGCAGAGTCGAACCTTCCTGCTCTTACAGCAGAGTTCACTATGGTTACAGCACGAACCTTCCTGCTGTTACAGCAGAGTCGAACCTTCTTGCTCTTACAGCAGAGTTCACTATGGTTACAGCACGAACCTTCCTGCTGTTACAGCAGAGTCGAACCTTCCTTCTGTTACCGCAAAGTTCACTATGGTTACAGCACGGAAACATACCGGCATACGTTTATGAGTTTCGTGAGGCTACAATTAATATGCTACTGAATTTTATATTCGATTGTACAGTTTGATTGTTACATTTTGATTGATTCGCAACACGCTCTGTAATTTATGTTAGCCTAGTACTTTTTGTACGTAATAGCTGTTTTTATACAGTTTATGTAAGGTATGATTTCCATAGTTACTTATTATGTAAAATACAAGTTAAATCATGGCTATTAACATTAACGATGTAAGCATCGAATAGAACACTTGCTGAACGTTCGTTAAATCTCTTGTTGCCTTCATCATACATAACTTTATGTTACTTAATTATAAATAAATTATAATTAACATATAATAATTTTACGCATTATGTTTAATAACATTATGTAGTCGCTAATGAGTAAAGATCGTTCTAGCATTTCAGAACATAATAGATAATATATTATTCTTGTAAATTATTCGACTTAGAAATTAGTTAATATCCTGAACCCGAGGACTACAGGCTCCTACCCCTTATCTGCACTGCACAGAACCCGGTCCCCTCCTACAAGGTAAGATAAGATAGTTACTAATGAGATCAATGTAGGTACTTATAAACAGATAATTGGAAACTTGAAATTCTCATAGGTGATAGAATTATGGAACGTCAGTGGCGTAGGGGATAAGACGCGGCCTATCATATCGAAAGGTCCGGAGTTCGATCCCCGGCTGGGCCATGTACCAATGGGTTTTTTCTCGAAACTTAAGTACATTTACTGACTGCTCTCAAACGGTGAAGGAAAACATCGTGAGGAAACCTGCATACGCCGAAGAAGGAATTCTTAGGCGCATGTGAAGTCCACCAACCCGCACTGGGCTAGCGTGGTGGACTATAGCCCGAGCGCCCTCGTTGAGAGGGTAGGCCTGAGCCCCAGCAGTGGGGACATATTAATAGGCTGTTGATGATGATGATAGAATTTCTGCTCCATCAGACTATTCATGTCAATGTGGACATGTTTTTATTTCGTTAGTTCGAAGCTTAGCTGTGACGTCACACGGATAAGGCAGCGCCGCTGGCGTGACGGTCACACTCTGATTGCCGCGACTTTGGTATCCTCAGTGTCACTGACTCGCTTTGTTTGAACTTACATAAACATTGTCTATGGTCTGGACTCTGGGGGAACGCCTAATTTCTTTTGAGGCAAGCCTTTTCCAGTTTTTTGCAAAACATGCCGCTCAGAGTACCTATTTCTTTATGGATAGAAGTGGGAAATCTAGCATTACCTAAAAAACAACTTCCAAGCATTACCTAAAAGTTGGAATGAAATGCAACACAGCAATCTTATCTTACCTTTTGGCGGACTTCCTATTACTTGTAGTAGGCTGAGAGTCAAAGAGTTAAAAGACGCCTCTGGCAAGGCAGCTCAAACTTGCCTCACCATAGACATCCGATGCTGTACGGTTACGAGCCGGACATCGAACCCAGAGCTGCTACATCTCCATCGAGATAACAACGACAATTGAATCAAACACTACATAGATACATATCGGACGTAGATGTAAATATACTAGAAGTGCCATGAGCGTGCCATGTTTAACTTGAGTTACAGAATATTGTTACGCTACATTCTAGCAAATAAGACAAACATATTTTCACATAGTTATGGAAACTACAGGGGAGACCTTTACAAAGCAGTGGGATAAACTCTGTGAGAAAATGTCAGAAGTTATGTAACTACTAAGTAATTTATTAAGTCAAGTCAAGCTAAATTCACTAACGTAGGTATTTTATACGTAATAGTTTAAAGAAAGTAAAGTTAATCATTGATATAGCTAAATATTTAAAATCTTCATAATTTGTGTGTGAATTTTCATGGCTAATAACTAATAATAATGTTTATGACAAATTTATGACTAAATATTTGCGAACGGATATAGTTACTTATACTTTATAAAAAATTCATTAATTTTAATAAGGTAGGGGGTAGTTTTTGTGACTAAAGTTTAAAATAATAACTTATTTGAAATCGCAGATCTGATTTATTCAGGAAACTGAACACTAAATGAATGACACTTCTAGTCAATGATGCTCTAATTTTCTTTCCCCGTATCTGCCATCTTTAAGAGCGCCGACCATCAGAATGGCTTACAGAAATGTTATTGTATCTTCTTTGGGGCAACGGGATCGCCGTTGTGGCCAGACACTGTTTAGTTAACGGTTGGTTAATAACTATTTTTACGCTCTTTAATGTCAACATAACCGGTTCAGATCGGTGGACATGGCATTAAAGCAACTGACGTAAAACGGTTACAATGAGCCTTTCCTTTGTTAGATGTAAAATAAAAGTTCGCTGGATATAAAATAGGTACTTAAAACGCCACTGAACTATTCTTTCAATTCAATATATACACTTTATTGCACATTTAAAAACTAGTGGTTCTGTGAGAACAGTAGACCTCGCCAGCCCTTAAACCAAACCTAAAAGAAGTCAACTTTGCAGTTGGAGGTTATGTACTAAAGTGACAAAAACTAGATCTATAAAGCTTAATATTTCGCAAACGGATCCCTTAATCGAAAAATGTTTTCCACACACCCGCGATATTTTTGAAAGACCTATCCAACGATAACCCCCATACCATGGAATTCACGCGAAAAAAAATCATTCCCATTTTACGTATGCAGTTCTATGAACATAATTTAATTTTTCGACTTTGTTAAGTTAATCGACTATTATTCAAAAACTAATAGAACCTACTTAGCTGTCATAGTTTTCCTTTTAACTACATTATATATGTTACTGCCGTGATCGTTTTCACATTTCTACTCTAAAAAAATGTTTTTCAAAATTTTATTCTACTAATTTTGTTGGCTTAATTTATACCCATGCCAAATTTTCGTCAAAATCGGTTGAAAAATGCGACCTGTACAGAATTACAGACAGACAGAATGACTGACAGACGGACAAGAGAATTTTTGGCCAATCTCGAAACGGAGACGCCTCGCTCGCTCGGTCAATTACAAACAAAAAGAAAAAAAAACCAGATACAATAATACACATCTAGGCGGTCTTATCGCTGAGAGCGATTTCTTCCAGACAACCTTCTTTTTGTCACATTTAAAATTTAGAAGTATGAAGCCTTCAAAAGTACGTGTTTTTCATTACGCAATTTTCCGGGACGCTTGCCGCGTCAAAAATGTAAAAGTCACATCTAGTAAGTATAGTCTAGATCTCGATATCTTAAATCTCCCTCGTGACAAGTAAACGAAATAACTTTCACTTAGCAAAACTGGAACAATACATTACCAGGCTCTCATAAAAACGGCGAGCACTAGATAAAGCTATCGACGCTACATCCGGGTGTTTTCACCGGCAGGGAACCGAGCCAACAATTACCTATCTACGTGTGAACGTCCCACTGCACTATGTTTTCCTGGTACACGCGTACAACACTTTCTATGGTGGCACCGACATGCGTAATCTTGACAACGCTAATTATCTAAAGGTACATCTTGGTTGACTTTCCGTTGTTCTAGTTTCCCGAGAAAACTTTCATTTTCCTGTTTTCAAAAATAATTCGCGGACGGATGCCTTCCGACGCACAGTACCAGAAACGCAAACTACCTTATACGCGGTTGACCAGATGTGCATTTCGAAAATTACCAGATACGCATATGACCAGATACGCGTACGACCAGATGGGAAGTAGTTTGTTGTTGTTAGTAGTTGCTTTACCTTCCACTGCCCTGTAATGACACGCTGCTATGTTCGCAGTTGTATCTTAGATTTACGCAAGGCACTGTATGCTTTGCGGCACCAAACTTGGCGCAACTTTGCTATTCCTGTTGACAAGAAGGTGCGCGTGTGTTCCTTATTCTTAATATTTATCTTATCTTTAAGGAGGTAAAGTTTGTATGGGTGTGTGTAAAAATTCTTTAACTCTCGGATAGGTACTCCATAGGCTAATTTTCCCTCCCTTTGATAGCTGCTGGAAAAGTTGCTTCATGTGGTCCAAAGCTCAAAATCGCGGGGCCATAGCTGTGAGTTTTTCCGACACTTTTTAAAACTACCTTTATGTTACCTAAATTGTCGTGCAGGTTTCATTCTTGTCTTATTTATATTATTAGTTGAGGAATACGTGAGGAACAGTGAATATCTACCATGAAACTGTGAATAGAATAAAAATTTAAAGTCTTCAACATGAAACTTTAAAAATATGAGAATAATTACAAATGTAAGCAGGCCTTGTTTTACACAACTGAAATGTCTTTTATAGAGGTAGTATAATATATAAGAGGTATCAGAATGACTGGATCGCAAATTCACGTCAAAACCACGTCGGTCTTAATCCAAATCAAAGAAAGTTCCATTCTAGAATACTTTAATTTTTTCCTATGCCGAAATCCAAAGTTTAATTTGCACTACAGTACACTCCTGTGTAAATAACTTGATGTTATGAATGGTAGCTGTTAAGATATGAAATGAATGAACAAGATAGTAGAACAGTTAATAGATAATTTACACACGATATTCAAACCGAAGAAATCCGACTCCAAATAGCATAGCGCAGTAATCTAAGTGATAGTGCAAACTTGACTCCTGCCTTGAACCACCGGCCTTTCACTGGCCCGTTACAACAACGTTCAACTGGGTTACCGAATTATATGCAAATCTGCCAAGTTACATACTTATTGTAAGGGTTTCCATCGATACTTTTGACGTGGTACGTTTTTTCGTTTTTTCGTACGTTAAATACGATACATTATTACAATACCTACATAAAAAAACGATCTGAACGAATGATTTCGATTTGCCCAATGATAGGGTCTACCAAATTACTCAATGAGACTTTAACCTTTATCATTGCAATAATAATAATCATGATTTCAGACTTTTAGCGTCCACTGCTGGACATAGGCCTTCCCCAACAAACGCCACCGCACCCGGTCCTCCGGCCTCTACATCCAGCCGTATCCGGCCACCCTCTTCAGGTTGTCGGTCCACCTGGCGGAGGGGCGTCCCACGCTGCGCGTCCGCGGTCTCCACTCCAGAACTCACCTGCCCCCAACGGCCGTCGGTACAGACAGATGTGACCCGCCCATTGTCACTTCAGTTTTCTGATTATTTCGGCTATGTCGGTGACTTTAGTTCTCCGTCGGATCTCCTCATTTCCTTCAAAGAAACTCCGAGCTTAATAATGATAAATAATAATAAATCTTTATTAGGTTAATTTCTTCACTACAAAATTTAAAAAGTACACGCGACTACTGCCTCTCTTTCCTCATTATCTCAACCGCGGGTTAGCTGGAAGAGATTTCATTGAAATTAGCTTGACCCTTTGTATAATTTTCTGTTGTTTTGTATTGTTTTTATTTTATTTCTGTGTGTACAATAAATCATTAAATAATTAAATAAAAAGGTACATAGTATTTTTTTTAGAAATTGTATGTCACCTGTTTTGTGGAAGACCTGACTGTACTAGACATAGCATACCTACATACTGTATGTACATGAATTACATAGCGCGCGAATGACATAACCCTGCCTTTAAAACATAGCAATATCGATATACCATGGCTCATTAGATGGTCATCTCATCAATGAAGTAATAGCGGAAAGTGAACTGATGGTGGCGCGCTGTGGCAAGTGATGGTGACCGCATGCCTATGACGACATCCCGCTGGAGGTATGCTACCGTCAGTAGACACAACTCATTAACTGATTCTCGGCCATGTTGTCACTTTCTTTTCATAGGATTGCACAATAATTTGTCCCTATTTTATGTGGTATCAGGTGGTATTGGTGGTGAAGTCGTTCGTAAGGTCGAGGGTTCGAACCCCGGCCCGTACCAATAGCACGAATTACTGTCACTTTAACTTTTTGTCTTTTGGGTGAAATACTTGTATTTTACATTCGTGACCAAACCTGAGCTGAGTACCTATGCGATAGAAGAAATTCTAATCGGTTTGTGTCTCCAATTAGCACTGGGCATGTGTGGTGGACTATAATATGACCCGCACATCTTTGTTGTGGAACGTACTTATAGGCTGTTAATTTTTTTTGAATAAACATAGAGGTATAGGTACTTGGGAGGTTTTGTTTTTGAGTTGATTTCTTCTTTTAGACCAACTTTTGAAACATGTCTAAAATTGACATGTGTTCAAAACAGTTCTACCTACAAATCTGAGGATCGGATGACTTTCACATAACGAACCTGCCTTGTCATCGGAGTCATATTCAGGTCTCTACGAATCCGTTCTTCGAAGCCACTAATGCAACTTGAAGCTTAGTAGACAATACGGGTTTATATCCGCACGACTGCCTCGCACGCCGCGCTGATCGCAATGCCCGTGATTTATCATCTATAGATCATTAAGATCATCTCGAATCGCAAGTATTTGTTATGTAATTCTAGTATTATAGTTGAGATGGACACCTGTCTAGTCGTTATGTAAATTGTGTCTGTCTGTAGGTTGGTAGGTCGAGTTCATTATAAGTTCGTTGTTTTTTTTATACTACACTCTGCTTTCTGCGGCTGTGGAGGTCCACTACTTTCGACCTGGTCCATCTATACCAATTGGAATAAATGGAAGTTATTTTCCGTTCTTCCAACTTGTTTAAAACTTGGTTAACATCTAGAGCAATAGATTAAATAAATTTTATTTAATGTGGGATACCTACTAGGGAGACAAGTATTTAGACGTGACGAAAAGCGAATTGGACGAAACAAGGACTTGACGAATGTAGTATTTGACGAAACAAGAATTTGACGAATGTCGTGGCTACAATTTTTTCAGGACAACAGTAGGTACTTTAGTTATGTTTGGAGGAATGGAAGAAATTTATTTATCTCAATTGATTGGGATAGCCAGTTAGATTAGGAACATATCCTTCTTTCTGAGCCGGCACAGAGTATAATAATAGTTTCCAAAGCCGGTTGGGATTTTATCAGGCCACTGCTGGACGTAGGCCCACGGGAGCAGTCATTGCCAATCGTTTTGCACAGATCGTCGATATAATGAAACGCTTATTTACCCAATCCTGGTCTCCTCTCGAGCAGTAGAAGATAGCCGTCATGGGCTAGTGTAGGCGTATCCATGGTTTGATCAATGATCTAAACGATAGTTATCGATAAATCTTGTCGTTGTCCACCAACGGGGCTGTCTCGGCTGTATGATCTTAGATACCTTGGACTACCTCTGGATGCCTACCTCTCATATCTCTGGACTACTATTTATACATATACGTCAACTGTTGATATGGAAGCTTATCAGCTGCTGCCTTTCCATACTCTTCTGCTCCAAAACCAGTGAATGGATTTGAATAGGGTTGTCGTTGTTGGATAACTTGGTTATTCAGCCAGGTTTTAGGCTGCGCGGGAATTTTATTTGTTTAGTGCTGTTCAATGATCACTGGTGTTACTCTTTTGGCGGGAGCGAAGTGCCATGGACGTCTCTTTTCTTTTATTAAATTATGTATTTTTCCGGTTTTAATGTGTAATTGTGATAGTATTTTATACATTACGTGCTTGTGGTTGTGGATACTGTGCGGGAAATTAAAATAAAAGCGTGTAACAACTCTTTCAGCTCGATTGCAAATCTTCATTAAAGTTACTATCTCGATTTAGTGAGGATAGACTAACTCTAGTCGTGCTCTGTTTTTGTGGAGGCCGTGCTGTAACCGCCGGTTAAATAGATTTAAGAAATTAGACTTTAAATTCAAAATAAGATATGGCTTAAAGGTCTCGTTACCAAGCCAAAACCTACTTTAAAAATATAGATTTTGAAGTGTTCTGATCTGAAACTTCTCAAGGGTTCTGATCTGATTTAGTGAACAGCACAGAAGCGGAAGTCATGTTTGTACAGTTATTGCGATGCGCGTAATATTTCGCAATCATCGCGCGCGCGCGCGGGCGGCGGGTTCATCGCGATTTGACACGATCCCAATACGGCTGCCGACAAAACGGTCTCTCTTCACGCCTTTACTGTATGTGCGCGGAGCGGGCTGCACTCACACGGAGTACTAGCGAAAATTGTTGGTTTTTGTTTGTGGCAAAAGGCGTTTTACTATGTTCACTTCAGCCTGATGAAATTAATCAAATCAGTGCCAAAAGCCGTCTAGGTTCAAAATGTCCTTTTCTCGAAATGTCATTGATCTGAATACGAACTTCAACGGACACTTTTGGCGGGAGTGAAGTGTCATAGTCGTCTGTTTTTATTTTCTTAAATTATGTATTTTTCCGGTTTTAATGTGTACCTAATGGTGATAGTATTTTACACATTAAGTGCTTGTGGTTGTGCATATTGTGCGGGAAATTAAAATAAAAGCGTGTAACAACTCTTTCAGCTCGTACCAAAATTGTCCATTGGAAATTTCCATTAAATTTACTATCGATTTAGTGAGAATATGAATATGACTCTTCTGTTTTTATGGAGGCCGTGCTGTAACCACCATATAATAAGACTTTAAATTTTATAATAAAATATTATGGCTTAAAGGTCTCGCTACCAAGCCAAAACCTACGAAAAAAAAAACGAACTCCTACGCACGATACTTCACGTTCTCAGCCCCTATTCCGTCCCTAGCTGATACCTTACACCACGCCCGCATCGATATCCGATAGTTTCGATCCGGGTACAAGATATTCATCGATTGCAGGAAACAATGGCTGCAATCTGCCCTGCGTGGGCGGCTGGCCGTAGTTTTGCAACGCACAGACAGCCTGCTACGGTGTTATATTAATATTCCGTGTTATGTAACACCGCGGATATGTATTAGACATACGAAACATTTGATTTGATAGTGTTATGTTTGTCTTTTGTTATTTGTGATGTTTTGCTCAACGTATTGATGATTATGATGATGTAGATATGTCGTAGGATAATCCTAGGATTTTCGCAAAAGTTTGAATGTAAGACTGAATTTCCTTATCATTCGAGCTATTTTCAGGATCACTGCAAAATCCGGGGTATTTCAGGATAATAGCGAAAAGCGGCTCACGTTGCACAAGTCATGAGCTCTGATTGGCTGCTTTTAAAGATTACGCATTGACAGATGCGCGATGTTATAAATCGACTCAAAGGTTAGCCAATCAGTCAATTCCACGCAAAAGTAGCCGGCATCTAGATTTCTGTACCCTCTGTGAAAAATAATACATTTAGGGCTTCTTTCACCGCTTCCTGATATTGTTACAGATAGTAATCTTCGTGATAAACTAATCTATCAGATAAATCTGTGTGATAGACTATATAAAATATATTAGATATAGGCAATCAGATACCCGTGAAACCAAAAAAATTAGCTATCTGTCAGATAATCTGCAGATAGGGTATCTGGGACTTTATCAGCAAGCGGTGTAAGAGGCCCTTAGTTACCTAAGTAAGTACTAAACTGCGGCCGAGTGCACTTTAGAAGTAAGTAGCTTACTTACTTAAGTTACACCACTAAGCAATTAGCCAGTGACGTGAGCTTGAGAGCTGGCATTCCTGGGAACCGGCCGGTGGAACACTGACCTGCCTCATTACCAGGGTGCCATGCGTTAGCTGGAGGTGGATAATTACAAGAGAATAATTGTAGTTCTTAAGAACAGACTGATTTGTAGAGAAACATTTAAAAGAATATAACCTAATATTACACCATTCAAATTGCTGCTTTTTATTTTTATTTATTTTCCTAAGAAAACATACCTAGTCGACCGCACGTCAGTGGAAAAAAAAACAGTATAAACTGGCCTCGCGTAGTATTGAAACTCCATCCAGCTCAAGGTCATATTATATTCACGCTATGTCCTTGATGGGGTAAGCAGACAGAACGGAGCGCTTAGTATCACGATCTTATGACACACCTCTTTCGCTTCGCTCAGTCTCATCATTCTCTACACACACGCTCGCCGCGGGACGCGAGTGCTCCTCACGTGTCCGTCTGTGAGCACCCGCTCTATTAGATCATATGAAAGTGTACCTTTAAATCAAATGCGGCACAAATATTTCTCCTGGATCATCGATTTTCACAGATGCCCTGAGATTCATGGCAACAAAACTGCCGTGTAATAAACAAGTATTATGCAACGGCTAAGCCCACAAGTGGCCCGGGGCGGGTCAGAGCGGTGATAACGATTGGCGTGAACCGCTCCGGGAAGCGGGCTATCGGTGCGCCGGCGCCGCCGCCGTGCATCAACCGGCTTTCTCTGCCTAGTGGCGCTCAAACTCGCCCGCATCCACAAATGCTGGTACAGGCATCAGTGGAATGATATTTTAAAATGTGTGATCAAAGAATAAATAGAGATGAAAGGAAAGTCTAGGGTGCCTGGACAGTCCCATCCTAAGGTACTGGCTTTCTGTGCATCGCGACGAGAATCGAAAATAGACTCTGAATTTTGCAATAAATGTGCCTTAAGTGCCTAATTGTAAACCGTATTTTCGTGTTTAGGTATTTTATTGTATTTTATCTTATTTTTTATAACTATGGGTTTTTATAGCCTGAAATAAAGATATATTTAATTTAATAATCACCTACTCTCATCATCATCATCATCAAATAAAACTGTAGACGTCCACTGCTGGACAAAGGCCTCCCCTAAGGATCTCCACGACGAGGACCGGTCGCGCGCTAACCTCATCCAGCTGGGTCTACTTCACCAGATCGTCGGTCCACCTTGTGGGAGGCCTACGCTGCGTCTTCCGATACGTGGTCGCCACTCGAGAACCTTTCTGCCCCAACGGCTTTTGAAAAACAAATTCACCATTATAAACCAGTCAATAAAAGAAATAAATCAAAGATTATTTCTTTGATTTATAACCTTGATTAACTCTACACAATCCTAAGAAAAGAAATGGATAGCAAGAAAACTATAAACACCGAAAGTTTAATTCATCATCGTAAGTAAACTAACAAATTCAAGTTTTTACCAGAGATGTATATCTCGAGTGACATAGCACGGGCCTCAGAATTACCCATGTGCCATTACTAATGTGCCTCACAGTGTATTTATGTACAGTAGCGACAGTACCCATGCGATTAAGTTTTTGATTATTCAGCATCACAATGCTAGATACTGATGGGCACATAAAGTACACACCGTAAAGTATTTCAGGTGGCCAGGAAGAGATAGAAACGAGTATTCAAGCGCTGTACAACCGACCAATACAGCAGTCTCGATTGGTAGTAAATCAAGCTAAGCTGAACCAATGCAGCTAAGCTGTTTATAAGCTTTTTCTTTCTTATTTCGGCGCTGTATTGTGCCATATAGGCTAGTCACACGGACGGACTTACGATGGTTTTCTTTAGCCATGTATAAAATAAATTTTATTGTTATTGTTTCTATAATTATCTAGACGCTAGATTTAGCTAGACGACTACAAAAGTCGATTATGATTGCCTTTAAACAATAGCATAGAATTTTCTTTGTGATATGAAATCAACAGAACTTCTTCATCGCCATTGTGCAGTTTTCCTCACGATGTTTTCCTTCACCGTTTGAGAGTAATCAGTAAATGTACTTACGTTTCGAGAAAAACCCTTTAGTACATTGCACGGCCGGGGATCGAACTCGGACCTCTCGACATGACAGGCCAATTCACGTCACTACAATGCTCTCTGAAATGGTTATATATAATGTCTTACAATAAAAATTGTGTATGTTGGAGCTTTGCCAAGTAATACTAATGCAATATGTGGTTGTACTGTTCTTAATCATACTGTACTGTGTGCTTTCTTCTATCAACATATTTCGTAACCTTTGCTTGTAAACCTGTGGGCGTGTGTACCTTTAATGCATGCTGCATGTTACTTAACTAATAATAGGTACATATAAGGTTCTATTCTGAAGTCCACACACTAAACTAAACTAAAATTAGAATGTTGTTAATTTTAACGACAGTTCTAAAATTTGGTATTCTGAAGTCCACGTCTAGCTAAATTTAAAACATAGGTTCAGTTCACTTAAATTTAGGTTGACATGTCTAAATTTACGCATTTTTTGGTGACTTCAGAATACCGATTAAGACAGATCGGTCAAAGTTGCACTAAAATAAAATAATAAAAAATAAAACGCATAAATTTAGATGGGTCAAATTTAAAGTAGCGACTTCAGAATACCAAGTCATACTAAATTAAAATTAGTGCTCATTAATTTTAAATGTGGGACTTCAGAATTGGACCTATACTGTACATATACCTACCTATTTGCTTTAAAAAGTCATCACTCGGCAAAAATATACCATGTAAGTAATAAATCTAACTTAACTATCTATCTGGACTTTTTTGGCGAGAGCGAAGTGTCATGGTCGTCTCTTCTATTTTATTTTCTTAAATTATGTATTTTGCGGGTTTTAATGTGTAATTGTGATAGTATTTTACACAATAAGTGCTTGTGGTTGTGCATATTGTGCGGGAAATTAAAATAAAAGCGTGTAATAACTCTTTCAGATCGTACCAAAATTGTCCATTGGAAATCTTCATTAAAGTTACTATCGATTTAGTGAGGTTAAGAACCTTAGTGAAAAGTGAGGCCGTGCTGTAACCGCCTGTTTAAATTGATATAAGAAATAAAACTTTAAATTCAAAATAAGATATGGCTTAAAGGTCTCGTTACCAAGCAAAAACCTACTTTAAAAAAAACTGTCTATCTATACATCTGATATAACATATTTATTCGCCGGACAAAGAGACAGGCGGACATAAAATCTTCGCGGATAATATATATTTTGTTCAGCTAACTTTAATATGTACATATTAAAGTTAACTTTTATATGTACATATTAAAGTTAGCTGCTTTTGTTATATCCCTAAAATAAAATAGTTTGATAGTTCAACGGTAGCTCCGTAGAATACCTGTGAGATACTTTCTCCCTAAGTTATAAAATCCATCGTACCGAAGGCTAAATAAATTTTCCAAATCTAATTCAGATCAAGTGAACTACTTTGCACCCAGTATTAAGCCAATAATTTCCGCTATCTCGTAAAAGGATCTTCTGAAATTCCTATGGACAGTCTCGTCGCCTAGATCTGTGCGGTGCTGGCGATATGCCCAGGGTTGACACTTTATGTTAATCAGATTTTGCTTTGTGAAATTGTATAATATCCTATCCTCTAATCAAATACTAAAGTCAAATAACAAAATGGAAAAATTACTTCTGTCTTAAATACCTACTTACAAACAAATTTCGCATTTATTACATGATCGTCGTTGCCAAAATAAAATCTATTAAGTGCCGAGCGGTCAATTTATTACTGACCCTTGTATTTTATTGTTATTAAGAAAACGATGCCTATGTTTCGCGAAAAGCAGTGGTATGCTTACACTATCTGCAGAATTAACTAAAATTCTAGACAATTTTTGATATAGTACATTTTAGACTTTCGCGCTTTGTATCCATAATTATATAATTATTTACGGGTCTTACACACGAACAAGTTTTATTTACCTTTGCCCGACGGTAAATAAGACAAGTTCGTGTGTAAGACCTGTAAATCCTATAAATATTATAAAGGCGAAAGTTTGTAAGGATGTGAAGATGTGAGGATGGATGTTTGTTACTCTTTCACACAAAAACTACCGAACAGATTTTGATGAAACTTGGTACAGTGATAGCTTATATCCTGGAATAACATATAGGCTACTTTTTAACGCGGACAAAGTTGCGGGGCATCCGCTAATACCCCCTAAGTAACAAAACGCCTACATAGGGGGCGCTGTTTCACAATGTACACGGGGAAAACTTTTCTACGAGGGCGAAGCCGCAGGAAAAAGCTAGTTATTATATAATTTTTGATATTTTGGTCTTCTGATGCTTTGGTCGCGACAGCCCTAGATAAGCAGCGCGTGCGCCGTATCCGCGCCGATCTATTGTACGAAAGCGGGTCATTCACCCGCCCAGGATCTTGCTGCGGTTGTCGGATATTGGTGGACGTTAGGGCTTATATCTGCACAAGGGCGATTGTGTGTGCGTCATTGGGTCTTTTGATGAAGTCCTCGGGGTAGAGACACACTTATGGTCTGTGGGCTCATGGTTTAAGGGCGACCACAGAACACGGAAAAAGCCAGCTACGCTCCCGCTCGACTTGTATTTCTATGAGGGCGACAGTGGCGGGCTCTCTCTCCGTTTGCTACAAGAAGTTTCAAACCTCTTTGGTCGCGCGCGCGCTCCCTGTGGAGATCGCATCTTGCATATTTAGTATGGGAAACGAAGAAAAATTCGGTGTCAATTTCAGGGGGGATGCGGACAAAGGAAGCGGATTAGCGGGAGGAGATTGCTAATACAAATTTATATGGAGTTTGAAAATGAGAATGTGTGAGTGAGTGTCAATTTTGTAGTACATTTGACACGATTTTGGCACCCCCTAAAATGCTTTTGTTACTCATCCATATGGGAGTGGCTAAATTTTTTGATTCAAGGTTTGCTGCTTCAGGTTGTTCAGTTAAACAAAAATAACACTTTCGCCCTTATATTAGGTGTATATCTGCAGTTTGATTGAATCATTAATAGAAAGATAAAATGCTCAAACGAGAATAACTAAGAGAAAAAAAAAGAAAATATTATAAATGTGTTTATGAATATTTTACACAAATAGCAAGTTAAAAGTACTTTTAAATTATGAATCTTTTTCAGTATTTCCACAATAGTTTTTGAAGCGAAGCCACGGGTGGCGGCTAGTCAATAACATTGCACTCCCCGGGTGTTAGATGTCGTAAACAAGCTGCAATAAACACAAGTAACACAATGACCGGTCCCTTGGACTTTATGACATTGATACCCTATAAAGTTCCCTTGCCTTATGGCTTACGCCAGTTCTTGTCGTGATGGTTACAATGTATTGGGAGTGGTAAATACCGCACGGTAGGGTTTTACAACTCTGGAGACAAATTTTAGGATTTTTAGGCCAATGTGTTGTGGAATGACTTCATTCGCGTTAAAATACTACCCCGACTTTACCAATACCCCGACCCCTCCCCACCCCTTACCCTCTTCTTCTCCTCCCCTTTAAATCTACTTTCTCTCTCTTTCCCCCCCCCCCCCACCCTTTCCTCTCTTCCCTTCCCCTTCCCCTCCCCTTTTTATAAAACCCAAAACCAAATAGCCTATGTTCCTACACAGAGTATTACCTATCCAACAGTGAAAGAATTATTGAAATCGGTTCAGTAGTTACAACGATTACTTCAAACACACATCCATCAAAATTATTATTAGTATAGATAATACAAAAAACCGACGGTTACAGCACGGCCTCCACAAAAACGGTCACAATTTGGTGTCAATCAGGATCCAGACTACAGTTCACATCATCACTAAAGTGGTAGCAGCTTCAATGAAGATTTAACAAGGGACAATTTGGATCAATACATTTGCACTACCGAGTATCGAATCCCGAGCCTTGTGCAAGCAGGCTATATTCCACCGACTGGGCGTGT
Organism: Metalampra italica; assembly: GCA_949699065.1. Lineage (NCBI taxonomy): Eukaryota > Metazoa > Arthropoda > Insecta > Lepidoptera > Oecophoridae > Metalampra > Metalampra italica. The sequence goes on along the minus strand of OX452991.1, from coordinate 5,558,053 downwards.
ACTCAGTCAAAATGATTAGCATAGATGTAGGCCCAGACGACGATTGCACCAGCCCCACAATGTACCCATCTGACATTCACCAGGCTTGCATAAGCGTGCAAGAGAATGCAACGAGCAAATCTTATACTGGCGTAGTGGTGCTCAAACTTTCTTCGCACAGCGGAACGAATTTCTACAATGCCCCGAAAGGGCGCATTACACGCATTTGTAATGGAGATAGACAGGGTAGGATTGGATGATTGTCCAATCTCAAAAGTCTATAAAATTAAATCATGACCATACATACATACATACATCATAGCTATATACATATTCACGCTATACCAGTTTAACTCTTCATTCAGTTCATAAATTAATACATATCATCAAAAATTATTATTATGTAGATTCGTAGTTTAAATAAATTCAATTACAAAACAATAAATAAACATAATGTATGAATCAAACAATAACAACGCATAATAATGTTATGCAAATTCACCACCGATAGCGAATCAATTATTTATTTCTTCCCACTATTATAAGGCTGAAGTCACACTAGAAGCGAAGCATGTGCGATATATGAGATAATTTGAAAGGTTTATAGGGCCTCTTTCACCACTTGCTGATATTGTTACAGATAGTAAGCTGACCGATAAACTTATCTATCTGTCTGATAATATTTCGTGTTTCACACCTCAAGTCTCTGATAAAATATCTGACAGAAAATTAACAGCCACTTTATCTGCTTTGCTGTTAGTTTATCTGACAGATAAGGCAATCGGATACCTGTGAAACAAAAAAAATGGCTATCTGTCAGATAACCTGCAGATAGGGTATCTGGGACTTTATCAGCATGCGGTGAAAAAAGCCCTTTAATCATTTAAAGTTAAATTTTCATAGGTTTAATCATTTTTATGATAGTAAACTTTATTTAGAGTTATCTTTGTAGGTACCTTCAGCACTTTTGTCTTAATCTGTGATAATTATCACTCGACCTCTGATCAAATTGTGTTTTAATTAGTAATCTTCCTTACAATTATTACCTGGTTAGTCATAGAGTAGGTAATATACCGTGTACTTTTTCGGGTCGTAAGTATGGTATTTATTTAACGAACCTTTTCGCTGAAGGAAAAATCGTCAGTAAGCGTAGTGGACTATATTCAAAATTCAAAAATTCAAAATTCAAAAGTATTTTATTGCATGTAAGTACACTGGGTACATTTATACAACGTCAATTTTTTATCTACCACCGCTTCCAAGGTGTTATATAGAGCTGGGAAGAAGAAGCGGCGCAACAAACTTCCGCAACGCATCTTTTAAAATCAAGTTTGTACATAACATTATTTTGTAAAGATTGTGCGAGGCTGAAGTAACATTAACACCAGGCATCTTTGTCATTTAGATAATCGACTGTCCTATAATAAGCTTTCTTACAAAGTTGTTGTTTAATGTAGGTCTTAAATTTTCTGTCATTCATATTTAAGATTTCTTCTGGTAGTTTGTTGTAGAAGCGTATACATTGCCCCGTGAATGATTTACTGACCTTACTAAGCCTTAACTGTGGTGGTACAAGTTTGTTTTTGTTTCTTGTAACATAAGCTGTGTTCATGTCACAGTGCCTCAAAAAGAGAGATATATTTTTGCGGACATACAAAATATTCTCAAAAATGTATTGACTGGCAACGGTTAATATATTAATTTCTTTAAACTTTTCTCTTAATGATTCTCTACAACGTAGATTATAGATCGCCCTAATAGCTCTCTTTTGCAAAATAAAGATGGTTTCTATATAGCCCGTAAACTCTGGCTAAGAAGGCTTATGCCCTAAATTACATCCTATCGTTTAAATAATTCAATACCATATGACATGGTTGTCGCTTCGTTTTCTAAGAATGGTGTACATAAGAATGCTTTCTTAAAGCTTGTAGTGTGTTAGTGGACTTAGAATATTTAATGCTTGAAAGCTTGGCATTAGAGACATGCTTGAGTGACGGCACAATGAGTTATTAACCTAATTTCTAGGATTATTAAATGAGTACTTTAAATAAAGTATTAGTAAAAATTACTCAACTCACTTTATCGAAAACTTGATGTCGTTACTTGTAGCATTTCGTAAATTATATCCGAAATACTATAGCGCAGATAGAAATACACTTGCCCTGCTCTCGCGGGGTCGAAGGTTAAAACCTGGTCGCATGCCAATTTTCACAAAGCTTATGTTATGTTTTATACTAACACTAGCGGACGCCCCTCGACTTCGTCCGCATTAAAAAGTTATAGGTATACAAGTGTTACATCTCCTCGTTTTCCTCCCTCAGTCCCTACTAAAATAACATAATAGTGGAGCTTACGTTATAAAATAGACTTAGGGCCTCTTTCACCACTTGCTGATATTGTTACAGATAGTAATCTAACAGATAAATCTGTCTGATAATATTTTCGTGTTGCACACCTCTAGTCTTTATTAAAATATCTGACAGATAAAAAATAACAGCCGCTTGATCTGGCTGTTAGTTTATCTGGCAGATATATTATCTGGGAGATAAGGCAATCGGATAATACCTGTGAAACAAAAAAAATTGGGTATCTGTCAGATAATCTGCAGATAGGGTATCTGGTACTTTATCAGCAAGCGGTGAAAGAAGCCCTTAGACGTCTAGTTTTCTAGGCTGTGCGTTGATCAGTCAGTCAGAACAAACGACTTTAGTTTAGAAGATTGACGTGACGATGTGACTGACGCATGAATGATCGTCTAACGCGGTGACTGAGGAAAAACAGCATGCTTGACTTTTTGCATCATGCAACAGTCAGTCATGACTGATGGAATCGACTGACGCTGGCATGACTGTCTACTGAGGGCCTTAGAACACCTCTTTTCTTTTAATCAAGGGATTGTTCACATATTACGTCATACAGGTGCTTAGTAAATAAAAGGCGCAGCAAAGGTGTGTACTCACTAGCCCAAACAGGATTGGATAGATAAGTCATCGGTAAAACAACTCACTTTCTGATAATTCACTCGATAACACTGACTCACACTAATGACTTATAGTTATGTAGTTAGTTAACTATTAAGTCTTACTATTAATCGATTCTCGACAATTCTCTTGGCTTAATGATTTTGACGTTTGCCTCTAACGCTAGTACTTACATAACATAACGTTTGTCAAGCGTTTGTCAAGCTGGTAGCTGGCAGCCAATCAATATGTCCAGTAGTTTTCGAGCTGTCCGCCGTATAGGCAGACTGTCGAAAACGTATCATCTAAATCAAACCCTCAACCACTCAAATGTCTGAGTTTGGCAGCCACCTACCCCCGATAATTTTTTTTTTCCAATAACATAATCCAGTCCTTCAATTAGAAACGTGCACTTTACAGGTTGTACCCAAAAAAAACCCTTTCGAACAGCTGAACGAATAGCTACACAAAATCAACATATACCTATGAAAAATTCGATCAGCCGAAATACAGACGGCGACCCTAGGTAGTCAGTCTTGAGCGACTATAGTCGCCCTGACAGATCAGTAGTTATAGTCATACTTTAGAACAGGTTAAGTGTATAAAGTACAATTAGCATTAGCTGTGGGTCCACCATAACATGACTAGATCGAAATAAATGTAAGAAAATGGAGTAATAGCATACGCATTCCACCCCAGTTGGCGAGGAGTGCGGAGTGCCCGGCGAGAGGGGCGTGCCCGCGAGCGGGCGGCCTTGGCAGAAGGTCGCCGGCGCGGGCGCATCGCGCGCCGCGCGCCGCCGCTCATGGGTTTTTTAGCCCATAAAAATGTTTAAACGTTGAGCGATCCCTTCCGACAGAGTAATGAGATGTAGAGAGACTTGTAATTTCTAAAAGATATACAGATCAAAAAGAGGTATTTATAGGCTTTCGGTCAATATTAAAATGAATCCGGCTTGCGCTCGATATCCTGAAGAGTGTAAATATAAAGTTACGTCAACTGGGTACTTGGCTATGGCTAGACAAGACAAGTGCATTTTAAATATTCGTGCTCGTAATCTCGCAGAGTCAGTGACTTGATGCAGAGAACCGAATGCGAGGTTCAGTGGCGCGCCTTGGGACGTTCTATGTCCAGCAGAAGACTAGCGTATGCAATATATAATACGCGACAATAAAAACTGAAGTTCAGAACCCCGTCAATCAAACACCTACAACCAAAAAGTGTTCCAAATCTATTGTGGATACGGCACTGTCACATGAATAAATAACTGGAATAGAACGAAAGCACATCAATAACCGAGTGACAACCCAATGAAAATAGACCCAAGAATTTTTAACTCTGTTCGGAACAGAGAGTTGTTAGTATACATAGAGCGCGCGTTAGCAAGTCTGAACTGTAAGCACGGGTCTGAACAGTCTCGAAATGTTCGGGGCGACGCTACTAGTCACAACACGTCAGTAGCGCTGATTGTTGCTCTCGCCGGTATTTATTTAGATTTGGAGTAATCATGGTGAAATGTGCAGTGCCAAGCTGTAAACACGATTCACGGAAAAGAACGATCTAGAAAAAATCTATATAGAAGCGTCCATAGAACACCTGCTTACACTTGGCATAATGGGCAATGAGCGATGCGCGCGCTCTATAGCTAGTATACAAACTCTATGGTTCGGAAGCTTTTATTCTGATTCTGTCCCGTTATTTATTCATACGGCCTTATCGCTGCTTCTGCACCCTCACTACTCTGTGCGAGTGAGAGTGGTCGCGACCGACGCCCGGGCTGGTCGCGGGGCGCGCCGGCGCGCGCGGGGCGGGGTCACAGCCGCTGATGTGCGCGCGCGCAGCGCTAAGGGCTTTCGACGCGCATTTACAGCGCAAACTAAATTGAAGTCATTTTTCATTTCATTTGTTTTTATATTATTTGTTATATTTACTCCTTAATTATTACAATATATAAATTACAGTAAATATTCGCCAAACTGCAAACCAGTTGGTAAAAATTTGACAGCACTAAAATGTTTCTGTTTCTGTCACACAGTATTAGGAAGATAAGATGAAGCCAGATGAAGCTAGTGCTGTCAAATTTTAAATGTGTGCCTTCAGACAGAATCGGGCGTATGAAATAATTAAATTAACTAACAAATAAATTAGGTAAATTATAGTTATTAAATGTATGATTGCGTGTTGTCTGCAGGCTGGTTCTCGGCGTGCGGGTGCCGCGGCGGCGCGCTGGCGGCGGCGCGCGGCTCGGTGGCGGCGCTGCTGCGCGCGCGCGCCGCGGCGCTCGTCTCGCCGCGCGCGCTCGCTGCCTACCGCGCCAGGAACAACTCCGGTAACATTTTTTATTATGTGCTACACCCTACTACTACTACCTTCATCATATCAGACGAAAGACGTCCACTGCCGATTGGATGTCCTCAGGCAAGGCATTTAAAATTACTTATGCAGGTATGTCCGTTTCCCCCGATAGCCCATTTCCTCGGACGTCCAATTTAAAACTGTCAAATCAAGCAATCAAACTGAAAATTCACATGTAGATACTATTGGACATTCGTGGAAATATGTTCAGGATAATGGATATTGACGTAATGGACCGACTGGACATCGTAGGGTTTGGAGGTTCGAGGCGTGAGTTGTATACATTGTTTGTTCCAGAGAGCGGGAGGGTGGGCGCGCAGTACGAGCGCGCGGCGGCGCGGCCCGGCACGCCGCTGCGGCTGGCCGGCGTGTTCGCCGACGGGAGCAAGGCCAAGGCGCCCAAGTACGCGCAGCTCATCGACCCGCAGGGGAACGTGAGTACACCATCATATTCATCAACAGCCTTAACATGTCCCCACTGCTGGGGCTCAGGCCTACCCTCTCACGAGGGTGTTCGGGCTATAGTCCACCACGCTAGCCCAGTGCGGGTTGGTGCACTTCACATGCGCCTAAGAATTTCTTCTTCGGCGTATGCAGGTTTCCTCACGATGTTTTCCTTTCACCGTTTGAGAGCAGTCAGTAAATGTACTTAAGTTTTGAGAAAAAACCCATTGGTACATGGCCCTGTCGGGGATCGAACTCCGGACCTTTCGATATGATAGGCCGCGTCTTATCCCCGACGTCACTGGCGCTCTTCATATTATTGAAATGAAATATATTATCAACCCTTAACGTTCACTGCCGGATAACGCCGGGAACAAACCACCGGACGCGTCCGTCAGCCGCGGCGTATTCGTATCTGGATAGTACAAATACACTACGCTGTGGAAACTATCGGGGGCGGACGTGACCTTGAGTCCTCCCTGAGCGTTCGGACGTCCGAACAACCGTGCACACTACTCAGCCGCGTCCGTCTGCCGCGACTTACGGACGCGATAGTTTTTCCAGCTTATGTCCGGCCTTCCCTATTGAACGTTGCTGCCGCCGGTCCGCCCTCCAAATCCAACCACTCCCAGCCCCCTTTATTATTCAGGTCGTGAGTACCTCTTCGCTTCAGTTTAATTCCTATGAATCGTTCGCGCGCAGTGACGTCGGGGATAAGACGCGGCCTATCATATCGAAACGTCCGAAGTTCGATCCCCGGTTTGGCCATGTACCAATGGTTTTTTTTCTCGAAACTTAAGTACATTTACTGACTGCTCTCAAACGGTGAAGGAAAACATCGTGAGGAGACCTGCATACGCGGAAGAAGAAATTTTTAGGCGCATGTGAAGTCCACCAACCCGCACTGGGCTAGCGTGTTGGACTATAGCCCATACGCCCTCGTTGAGAGGGTAGGCCTGAGCCCCAGCAGTGGGGACATGTTATTAGGCTGTTGATGATTTTTCATAAACTTTTTACAACTATTGAAAAAAGTTAAACATCAATGCAAAATAAGCTTTACCTACCACATTGTACCTGTAAAGGTTGTCTTTATTGTATTTGTAAAGGTTGTCTGGAAGAAATCGCTCTTAGCGATAAGACCGCGTAGATGTACATTATTGTGTCTGTTTTTCTCTTTTTTTGTCTGTAATTTTTAAATGTGCAATAAAGTGTATTGAATTGAATTGAATTGTACCCTGTGCTCCCTACATAATCAAGTTCCCTTACTGGCAGAGTACAAGATCTATTTTTTCTGAAAAGTTACCTTCCTTAGTAGTCCTTACCTTAAAAAACCGTATGTAGGATACTCAAATCGTCGGCCGCAGAATTGAGTTTGTCAACCGACGAAAACAAAAGAGGAGGAGGTTCTCAACTCAACCCGTATATTTTATGGTTTTTTTTCATTTTTTTTATGTATGAACACGCATAACTTTTTAAAGAGCAGTCCGACCTTGATAATTATTTTTCAACAGGTGTTTGCTTCACTAGCCTCAACCTCAAACTTACGTTCATTGCTTGTCTAATTTACGATATAGATTACATTAGCCCACCATCTAATTGAACACCTCCTTGCTAGTCTAAATAGTTGTTTTTTATGCGCCAGACAGACGGACAGAAGTTTGAATTCATTTTATAGTCTGGTAATGAAATGAATCGTTTAGGGTTTGGTCTAAGGGATGGCAGAGAGTTGAAAATGGAGCATTTATTATGTCGTCTCATTCGCTTATCCTGGTCTATTCCCATTTTTAAAGAGATCAAAGTTTTTCCGGAAATGCAGAACTCATCAGAATCATCAGCCTCTTGACTGGTACTCCTGGACATAGGCAGCGACCCCTCGGGGAACAATTGTAGTAAAAGCCAAAACGTTAGTTTACAGGAGCGGCAAAAAAAACATAAAGTGCAATGTTATTTTTACATTGTATTTTCTTTGTTTTTATACCTATTTTGATACGTCTGGGACAAATTTTTAATAGAATTATGTTAACTTTTATTTTATATAAACTTGAAATAAACTATTACTTTATAATATAAACAGCATTACTTTGAAGAAATACGTTTTTGGCTCCAAATTTTTTTGTACAGTAAAATACACTTTTTTGCGAATATGAAAATTCTGAATATACAGATCGATAGAGCTCGCAAAACTGAGTTAGAAGTGAGAAAAAGTGATTTTACCCAAATTTTTTTTTTCGATAAGGTACCTTCCCTGCTAGTCATTAGTACCGTTTGGTAAGGTACCTTCCCCGCTAGATCTCTTAGGTTAAAACGCGTTCATGTGGGACCCAGCATACTGGCGTGCTGGTGCTTTATTACTGAACTAATATCGATTAATCAACTCCTTGAAGCCCGTCTACGAGCGATGCAAAACAAAAAATGTTTACGCCACCTACTATCAGAACTCGAAACGATCTCGAACGTGAACAGGGTCGAAATCCGTGGTGCCTCTTCTGCGGTTTTTTTTCGCTATTTTCGAAAAACGTCGTCAAGCGATAAACTAGCCTTTGTATTAGGTACCTACTATTAACTATAGTATCCTAAACCGCTGAACAGATTTTGATAAAATTTGGTGTGGATATACATCGAGCCCTGGGGCAGGACATAGGATACTTTTTACCGCGATAAACTGATCCTGCGGGAAAAAACCGAGCGAAGCCGCAGGCAACAGCTAGTTACATTGTGACTGTTATTTAACAATCTGTATCTGTTATTAGTTCTACAACTGTTAAATGTCATAAAAATGGGTAGATTATACGCCGTTTAGCCGGAGATGTTTTACGCTAAAAAAATTATTTTGACCTGCCTTCACTCCTCCCCCACACTTATTTTTCTTTATGGTCGATGTGTTCATTTATATCATGTAGTTATTATCTTTTTGGGAGGCGCCGCCGACGATTTTGCTGTTATGTAGAAAGGTCAAGGTCTCCGACCTTATTGGCAACACTTTGTTTCTGAATATGTAGCCCAAGTTAGATGTTTCACTTTTAAAAATCTATACAGGGGGATTATATATCACTGAAAATAGTTACAAGTATACACCCTATCTTTAATTCAATGAACAATACAAAAAACTTGACGCGCATAACTAAGGAAACTCGATAGCTCGAGTTACAAGTCGACTCATAAAAACTGCACGAGACTGACAGTGCAAAAAGAAATACTTGGCACGAGCTACTACGAAAACTCGAAGGTAATTCGATCTTAAATAAGCTACTCTATTCTAAAGGCACGCAGTTAAATTTGATAGCTGCATAAAATTAGCCGTTGTTTTAACGGTCCGTCAAAACGGACAGCTATAATGAATCTTTTTGTATGTCTGCCTGTCTGGCAGGTAACTCGAACACTACTGAAAACATACGTGTAAAAATGACCCTTTAACGATTTAGAAAATTGACAATTATGATAATACCAAGAACAAAATCTTTTTCTAATATTCCAGTAAAAACAAGACCTTATTTTTTTTTAAATGTAAGAGAAACAAAAATAAAAGCTACGGCCACGCCGCACAAGTTTTTCATTCATTAATCGACTTAACAATTTTTTACTGGAAAAAGTTACTTAAGTTACGTAAGTAGGTACTTATAACAAACAAAATCGATTTAATTTTCATCAAAAAACTCGATTATTTTTTCACCCTATACTAAACTTCCTTCACTCCTATAGAATGAATGGTCCTTCGAAAATACAAATATCGCCCCAAAGAGGTTACTGTGCATGTGCTTTCAATAGGACCCACTCTTAAAAACACCCTAAATCAGCCCTTTATATATATTTTAATGTATAAAGAAACTAGGCAATAATAAAACTGTGCTCATTTTATCTCCCGTCCTCAAAGTCTATGGTCAGAAGACGCATAAAATTAAATTCCAATCACGAACACTAGACGATTATAACCTAAAAATAAAAGACCTTTACACTCAAAAGAACATTACTTTCTTTGTCTATTTTCATTCGACAACCCGTAGTAACACCGCAGGACCTGACAGTAAAGATCTTGCAAACTTCGTGTACGAACTGAAACGATTGAAATTGAACCTTATGGTTCTAGATTTAACGTAGGAGCTATACGTAAAAGTAACTGAAAGAATTGAAAGGATTATCCAATATAAATTTGCAGTTAAGAAAATCTAAAGTGATCTTTAAGGCAAGGTGGGAAGGTTCAAAATGGACTGATAATAGAAGTGTAAGTGCATTTCTACAAGGGGCAGTGTCCTCTATGAACTGTGTTGCTAGGATGTCCAATAGGGATGTCACGATTCTGAAATATAGGCACTTTTTGTTTTTCTCCTCCGAGGTTGAAGGAAAATGTTACGACGTTTAGTGAAGTTGTTTATAGACTCGTAACGTTAAGTGCGCTTGTTTATTTTAGAAAGTATACTTACTATAAGGTCTTAAGTTATTTTAGAACTAAAGCCGTTGCAAAATATTAAATAAATATTCTTGGGTAAAGTATACCTATTTATTTTACTACTGGTAGCGTCCTGTTTCCCTATTCGAAAGGTAAGGCAGATGTAGAAATAGTTTCGGCGTATAAACATATTCGCTAAAACCCATTTTCTCTGGCCCCGCGGCAATGTGTCTAATTATTTCTGTGAAAAGTCAATATCGTTAAAGTCACATTCGGCCCATCGCCAGTATCAATGTCTTAGACAATCTGATTAAGATATTATTAATATTCTGAAGGCACAAAGTTGAAATTTGACAGCACTAAAAATGTTTCTCTGTCACACATTATTACGAAGGTAAAATACGAAAACATTTTTAGTACCTACATACATTTAATACTTCACAATGAAATACTAATGACTACATGATAATCCTCAGAGTGTTAAAACGGGTTTTGCGACCCAAAAAACAAGATCAAATACTAGACTTATGTGAAGTCTAGATAGAATTCGTTTTTCAAAAACCAAAATCTGACAGCCACATTCTAAAGGATAAAGAAGAAAAAAAATAAGAGAAAACAACAACATATTTAGCTCTGAAACAAGTCCTTTTTTCCATAACCCTAGAGGAGGAAGACTCATGCGAAAAATGACCGTGTCCGTCTTTTGTTTATGGCGTAATGAGTCCTTAATTATGTAAGGACGGGCCTTGCCCTGGCTGAGTGATGGCCCGCTCGCCTCTGGGCCCGAGGCGCACGACCACGCTACGAGCAGTACGCTGACCACTCGCCCAGGGAACTCTGGGATAGTTTAGTCTGCGGTGTTTTAAAGTAACGCAGAAACCTATCGAAACATTGCAAAGAGACTAGAGACTCTACATGTGTTGTCGGTAGAATTCATGCAGAAACAGTTGGAGTTTAGGAGGAACCAAAACAAATTAACTATACGATTCATTTATAGCCATTGTAATGTTTATACGGGTTTAGTCTAGAATATTTGACTTGTGGACAATCTCTACCAATAAATGAATTGATTGAATGAAAGCTGAAGGTACCACTGGTACAAAGGAACGCCCAGTGGAATGACAGCGTGCTCTCCCCACTGACCATCTATTGTAAGTTTTTAAAGCATTGTTCAGGAGTGCGCTTCTGTACGGTAGTACTAAAGTATCTGTGAGCAAGGCTTCCTTCAATTTAATCTGTCTGGCGGTTTTGAAATAGCTTCAAATTTCTAATTTCCCATTGACCTTCTAAGAAGTATTTTGTTTTATTAGGTAAAATTTAATATTATACAGATATTAACCTAACCTGAGCAACAAAATTACTAAATAATCTACTGTTCAGCGGATTAGTCGTTAATTTAGTTTTCCAGTCGCCAAAAACATGTTTTTGTGGTGCAGTGGTGCTCATTTTATTTCACCCCTCCGACCGCGTTCAAAGATGTTTGTTCTCTTGTCACTGGACTAGGGACTGTCCATAATGACTTTGGAAAAGTATGGTGCGCGTAGTATAGCATTGGGTGCTGAGATAAAAATAGAAATTTGTAAAATTACGTAGTTCGGTGCCTGCGGTTTTTGTTTAATATTAGGTAGAGTCACTCGGTTGTTGAGAGTCTGTTTGGATAATCAAATCAACAGCCTATCCACAGCTGGGGCTCGGGCCTACCCTCTCAACGAGGGCGTTCGGGCTATAGTCCACCACGCTAGCCCAGTGCGGGTTTGTAGACTTCTAAGACTAAGAATTTCTTCTTCGGCGTATGCAGGTTTCCTCACGATGTTTTCCTTCACCGTTTGAGAGCAGTCAGTAAATGTACTTAAGTTTCGAGAAATACCCATAGGTACACGGCCTAGCCGGGGATCGAACTTCGGACCTTCCGATTTGGATAATAAAACGTGAATATGGTAATTAAAATAAATATAAAAAATAAATACACTTGAAACAAATTTAAATATTCAGAGGCCTATTCTGAAGGATCGAATTTAAACTTTGTCAGCATTAAAATTAAGGTCTGTTTTGATTAAGATCGCCACATACAAAGTACCTATTATCAAGTAGGTATTTCTAACTTGTTGTTAAACTGACTAACACCATTTCTAAAATAATTTGTACAAAACACAACACTCACAACTTTCTTGTCTCCCAAACAACATACCAGGTAGGTAATAATTTGTCCCGTTGTAGTGGGTAAAACGGTAATTTCTAATTTTCCAATTATCAAACGACAATATGGAATTGCGGACGGTAATTCTGGTGGTAATTTTGTTTCTCTCCTATTATATAGGTACGTATTTTTTAGAGTTCCGCCAAAACATACATCTTTTGTTGGGCTTTTCCGTCAGTTTGTTTATCTGTCTGTCCGTTGGGTAACTACTGGATTGATTGAGTTAAAATTCGGAATACACCATCTATGGTAGGTATAGGCCAGGTAAATACTAAACCAATAACAGTAGCTATTGTCCGGCAACCTATTCAAAATATTAACTTGAATGACTTTAATGATTTAAAACCTCTTTGTCAAGCTAATCTGTAATGAATCTCCGAGGAAGTCATTGCGCATGACTTCTTGAATTGCTGATAAATTGAAGAGATATGTTAAATTTAAAAAATCTATTATTTCTCTGTCTGCATTGATTTGGTTTCGAATTGGAGGAAGAGAGATAACATCTGGTGTCAAGTTAGAACAACAATGGAAACTTTAATTTAATATTTTAGAAAAATTAAAGAAAAAAAGAGAGTAATATACTTGTAGCAGGAGTAACTCTGTTGCCTTTCACGCCTAAACTGCTGAACGGATTTTGATGATATTTGGTGTAAAGATACATCGAACCCTGGGGCTGGGCATAAACAGGCACAAACTGTTCCTGAGGGGAAGAAAACTTGTCACACGCGGGCGACGCCGCGGGCAACTATGTCAAGCGAAAATCTTATTCTCGAAAATTTTCACTTTTTCTGAGCGTGCAGTACAAAAACTGTTGGAAATTCGAAAAAAACGTACAAGTGCGAGTAGAACTCGCGCCCTGAAGGTTCCGTACAATCTTAATTAAAGAAATGATTAAAAAATCGATAATAATATTTGTAGTTACATCACATCGTACTAACTTTTATGGAAGACTTACTCATACGCAAAGTTAAATTTGTTGGTACAAGAAAAAAAAAAAATTGTCATGTAGCTACAAATTTACGGTTTTCGGAATTTTTTCTTCACTGGTGCTAAAACCTTGCTTCTTGCCAAATTTCATGATTCGAGGTCAACGGGAAGTACCGCATAGGTTTTGATTACAAAAATACTCAAAAATGCGGCAAAATCGGCCATATCTTCTGACTGCGTTGACTTAAAACGTTAAATTTTTTATGGCTCCATGATTTTTTCACAGCTTTAAAAGATTGCAGACCTGAGTATTTGATATCAATTTTAACTTGATACCTTTACGCGTTCCTGAGAAAAAGGGTATTTGACACACAGACAGACGGACGGACAACGAAGTGATGCTATAATGGTTCCTTTTTCCTTTTGAGGTACGTAACCCTAAAAATGCTGCGGAATTATTAAAGGCGATGGCCCCAGCGCGCCGACACATTCCAGACAGTTCTTTCTGCATAGTTACATAGGTAATGCAGTTTTCAGAATAGCAAATAAAAAGTTCCAAAACAGTCAAATATTCCAGTTATTATTCAGCAACCGTCCACTATGGCCACGCGTGAACTGCGGCCGTCCATTGGCATAGTTCTGCCAACAAGTACTTCTTATGCATCGCACGATCTTACATACAAACTTACAGTTCACTTGCCAAATGTTTATTTACCTAATTATGAACTGTACGGCTTTGCAATAACTTCCAACAAAGAATTTCGTGACAGTAAAACTATAGGTAGGTCAGAGTCTGCAAGAGAATCTTTTACAATTTAGAAGTCGATGTCTTTGTTTGTTTTAAACCTTACGCGTTGAAAATAAGAATGGTAAAGTAGTTTCCGAGGTGCAAACAGATGGTGATAGTCAATGTCATTGTTTTGGTCAACTTTTGGACCTTTTAAAGAATGGAAACGAGCTGACGTTGCCTTACTTTTGAGCACCCGTTATAAATGTTACAAGGTTTCACTTGTCAAAAAAATATTTTATGAAAATGAAAAATTGTTTATTAGGTAACCAATAAAGTGATTTCTTATCTACGTGGAGGTCTTCTATTAGGAGTTAAAACCCCCTATATATAGAAGGCCCCGCTCTTTCATTCCCGGTTTTAAAATAATAACTTATTATTAATTAAAATATAAAATAAACTAAGATAAAATAATCCAACTAATGACAGCGATAAGGCCGCCTTTTGATTGTACACAGTTTAGTAAATTATTATAATGTAAACTTTTGATATAATTTGGTGCTCAATAAAGTATATTTGATTTGATTTGATTTGACAGTGAGTAACAACAATATAACTTTTAATATAATTTTATGAATAATAATAATAATTTTACACAGCCTGTTTAGTCCCAAACTAAGCCAATGGGTACTCAACAACTGATAAACATACACAATTATAATACGTTTTAAATAAATACATACAAACACATAGAAAACGAAAACCAACACGTTCATCACACAAATGTTGGTCCCGGGTGGGAATCGAACCCACAACCTCTGGCGCAGTAGGCACATAATGGTAATATAGTCCCCGTATAGTTTCTTGACGGTTGTGTGAAGTTGGCTGATTTCTGGGCAATGACTAATTTTAGGTGTCAAGATTTAACTGTAAACTTTATAGGTGTAATTCGCAGATATGAAACCGATTAGTATTCAGCAAAGATTCAGAATGTTTGTCTATTTTTCGTAGAATGTTTTCTACGCGGGAGGTATGTGTCCGTTATCACGAAAATTATGGACGGTTACATTGTTGGAAACGAATTGCATTAGGCTATAAAAGTTTGAGAGGCAGTAAAATTTGATAGCCACTGAAGATCAGGTGTTTGTAGCCTAAAGCATTAGTTACCCATTGTGCGATATGATACCGCTACATGTAAAATAAAATGCTCGCGGCATTATGCGTAATATCCACAGAACACGGAAAAATCTCGCTACGCTCCCGCTCGCTAAATGATAATATCATTATTCGTGTCATTTTACGTACTATTAGTGTTTTATGGTGTACCGTTAGTTTCCAGTTACCACATTGTCCGATATGATACCGCTGCACGTGAAATAATGCGGCATTATGCGTAATATTATCCTTAATCGTGTCTACCTATAAGTGTTTTAAGGTATAATACCGTTAGTTACCAGTTACCACATTGTCCGATATGATAAAAAATAAAATGCACGCGGCTTTAGGCGTAATATCATTATTCGTGTCATTTTGCGTAGGTACTATTAAGTGTTTTAAGGTATACCTTAAATGTCATTATGCGTATAAAGATGCGTAAATAAGTCTTCCTTTCGCAATACTGATACGAAACTCCTGTTAAGTCCTGTCTGAATTATTCTTATTGTAAATTAATGTAATAGGTAGGTACCTAATATAGAATTATATTTTACGATTTAAAAGAGGCATACTTAATAACAACTCACTGTCATTAGGTGTAGTGTAAAAATACCATTTATGAACTGTTTCACTGAGATTTAAAGACGTAATAAAACCTTTTCCGTTATTAGATATATGACCACACCCTTTTTAAATAAATGATTTTAAAACAACCTTTTCCGCACGGAAAAATGTTACCAAAAAGTTACAAATCAAAGATGCACGTCATGCACGAGTGTATCGAGTGTCAACTTTTGTGAAAATCTACATCACATCTTACTTATCATATTCTTAGTTATTGTATTCTCCTTGATCTACATACTAAGCTATTGTATTCTCTTTGTAGGTAGGTACTGTTTAAAAAGCAATGGAGAAATATTTACCGTCGTTCAACTGGATGAAGACTGCAACAATATTCAACAAAAGATTCGAGCCACTACCTCCGGATTGGATCGCGCAAAACGCTGATGTCCTGGTACTCCTGTTCACAGCCAATGGGGTCGATAGACGAGGTGTCATCACCAAGTTCAGTGAGATATACGAAAATATAAAAATCTCTAACATCGCGCTGGAAGTGATTTACGTCCCTATGGACGAAACTGAAGAAGAGATGCTATCGGCCTTCGAGACTCAAGCCAACTGGTTTACTCTTAAATTTGATGACCCCCTAGTACATGAGCTCAAATATATGTATTCTGTGTCGTGTATTCCTTACATGTTTGTCTTGAAACCGGATGGGACTATGATATCCACTAGTGGGATTGATGATGTGGAGCAATATGGGAAGAATGCTGTAATCACGTGGCTTTCCACGCCGGCGTCTATGAAAACCCATAGAAATTTGCAGAGGGAGTTGAATATTTACGGAGACAAGTGGCGGTACATGCAGGGGGTGAAAATGTATAAGAAAAAGTTTTGAAACGGGTTCGGACGAGAATGTGAAGCCATATTTATCCAATTTATCACGTTTTATTTAGGATTTACGTTTATAAATAAACGAGATACCTACCTAACAGGAAAACTTTCAATTGAGCAATTTATCAGTCAAACATGCTGGAAAGTAATATGAAAATACTTACAACCATTTTTTAGAACCCTTATTAGGGATAACAAACTAATAAATGTTTTTTTTCTTTTCAGATTTTGATTTTAAAAACTATGTTTTAAATACTAACTAGTAACAAGATTACAAAAATAAATTCCATTCATTACTTACATAAAAATTTAAATCTCAATTCTTTAAAAAAAATGTTTCGGTCGTGCCTCGACCAAATAATGTGTTCCATCCTTGTCAAGGGGAGTGCTAACCGTCTCTCCTTTCAATAGACACGCAATAAGCGTTCTTTACGTTTGCTTATATACTAACTCGCCGGAAAATTTCAATAGCGCGTTTTAGAACTTCTTGTTATAACGATGATATTATGCACAAATTGGTACTTAACTATTATCACATCTAAAGAAAAATATTCTAGAATAAAATAAAATCCGTTAAAACTAAATATTTTTATGAATTAAACTATTTTTAAGCGCAAAATAGAAAACCGTCATACAAATTTGCGATAGTGGCGCCATCTATCGACACCCGTTTAAACTACGTCGTCTGATTTCTCGGACGATGTTTTCACATTCAAAGTTTTTATATTTGCAAATTTTCAGCTTGTTGTTTTCAGTTCTTTAAAATTAAACTGATGATTAATCATATCAAATTTTTAGCATTTTCAGGTACACTAGGATCTATGTATTAGGAAAGGCTGGTGGTACGACCACGATAAGTATAATTCGTAAATGCCAGCTATTAGATATTGTAGCGCCATCTATTATCGAGTAGCGGCAACTTTTTACAAAAATGTTTTAAGAGCATTTTGCTCATCTCAGAATGCATTCCTAGCACGTTTTAAAGGGGTTTATTAAAGTTCGCTAGTATAATATTATGTCAATGAAGTAGGTGTACCTACAGAATTCACTGGTTGTCTTGTCGCAGCGGGAATCGAACCCACTTCCTCTGGCATTAGACGTAAACGTCAGTCAAAAGTACCTATACGGGTCGTTTTCATTTGTTCTACTACTTTTTTTTAGGAGTTTGTGGCTTGATTGCAAGACCTTTAAGCCATGTCTTATTTGAAAACTTTCACTTTTATCACTTTTAAATTTTAGAGACAGTATTTTTTAATTATGTTCCACCAATAGAACACAGACACTAAATAATGTTTTACGATCTCAAACAATCAATAGGTACTCATAATTATAAAGGCTGCGACGAAATTACAATGGAATCGACGCCTTATTGAAATGTACAGTCATCGTCAAAAGTAGCTCTAACTCTATAAAAATAAAAGTTATACCTCCAAAGTCGGATGCTACGATAAAAACGACATATCAAAAATATCGTGATCGATAAAATACTTACATTTATTCTTTCTTTCATTTATTTTTGAAGTTTGTGCAATCATGTAATTCGGGTCAGTGAGACTAGATACCTACATTATGTCGTGTTTAGCAATGCGATTCTTTTGGAAATTTTAAATACCTACGAATGTACTTTGATGCAGACTGTACCTATGCATAAATAATGCATTAACTTGTCTCTATGCCGTGGCGTCGCATGCATTTAAAAGTCATAACAAATGGTGCAATAAAAGTGCCACATTATCTTAGTAGTTGGCTCGTTTTATGATGCCCTTCGGTTTTCTCATTACAAGCCCGGGAATGAGTAGCTGCAACGGTTTTGGGATTTAGAACCGAACCGACAGAGGTATTCGCATTGTATTCTTCGACTTTTAATATTTAAAGAGAAGTCGTAAATAATATGGTATTTCCCTTTTCGATCGTCTTGTGTTCGTAGAACAATTTGGCAAAGATGAGTTCTAAGGAACTCATTAAAATCAGCAAGGTATAGGCGACCGCATGCGAAATGCTGATTCATATGCGGATAAGTATACGCGAGGAAAACTATACAGAATGATGCGTTTTTTCCTAAATTGTCCTTACTAATAGAAACCTGAATGTAAGTTTGCCTGTTTCTACGAGAATTTGGACTTACGATTTGTCAGTTATGGCAACTGAAAGCGAAACAAGTTTATCATCAGCTTGTCTTCAGGATATCCCCCAGTGTCAAAATACCACTGAGTTACGATCTCTTTGGTGGGCGGCTGCGCCCCCTAAATTTCGAACCTTCCTGCAAAATACCCAGTCCTCTATTTTCCGCATCTACCTTGTCATTCCAATTCCTATCAATCCCCCTAGCAAGCAAGGGACGTCTCGCATTTTCCTATCAATTTCCTTTATTCACCAGGCAATCATAAAATTCCAGGAGCTCTTCGTGCCGATCAACACGAAGGGGGAACTGTACGAGGTGTGCCCCGAGGAGCTGTCGCCGGCGGAGTGGGACGCGCCGGAGGGGGCCGCCCCCGCGCCGGCGCCCGCGCCGCCGGAGATGGCGGCGCGCGCGCACCGCCTGCCGCACCTGCTGAGCTTGTGGCGCCTGCCGACCCGCGTCCGGCTGCTGGCGGGCACCGTGCCCATTGAGATGGCGCATGACGTTGGAGGTACATAAAATTTGGCGTTAAAATTACCTTTTGCCACTGTTAACAGTCTTGTACATTTGCGGCACTGTGATATAAGCCCCTGACCTATGAGGCTTCTGCATTCCCATGGAGTTGGCCAACCAGCGTTTAAAACCCTGGGCGGCTTCTATAAACCTGGTCAGGCCCATCGTCACGAATTCGAAAGTCTTGAGAGTGTAGGGGCGACTTGGATTCCTTGCTAAGGCAGTGGAATTTTTCGTAGTTTTTTAGTTAACAAATACAAGAATATGTGCTGTGAAATAGATCTAAAACACTATTGAAGCCGTAACATTAAAAAAAATTAAACTTAATTCCAGATGATCTTCTGCTGCGGGCGGCGATGACAGAACCAGTACTAGTGATGTGCACTCTTCCCGAGTACGGCTCCATGCCGTCCAGTCCGACCAAGCAGGTGGACCCTCGCTACCACGCGAAGGAGGCCTTACAGCTCCTATCCCTCAACAGCGGTATCAGAGTCCGCCGCACGCAGCTCGGCTTCGAAAACGAGAAGAGGATGTTCCTCTCCGCACGCCTCCAAAAAGCTCTAACCTTCTGTCAACTCAACGTTGACAACTGGATCAGGCAGATCTCCTACGCCAACTCCGCAGTCGTCGGCAAAGCGAAGACAGCAGAGGAACTCATTAAAGAAGACCACGAACCAGTCAAGTTTGAAAAAGAACGAAAATTCACACTACAAGGCTTGAAGATTGATACGTCGAGATTGTTTGGCAAAAGCGAGAAGGTGCTCAAAGATATACCGGACGAAACTGAGGGTTCGATTATATTTTTAAGTAAAAATGAACTAGAACACATGAACTACGACGTTTATAGCGACGATGAGGGAAAAGACGAGAAGAGCGAAGACAAAGTAGAGCAAGAGCAGTTCTCTAATGATAAAATGCACGTGTTTAGAGAAGATTCTGGACAGAAGAAAAGCAAATGGTTCAAGAATTTGAAACTCTTGAAAAGCACAGAAAAATTAACTGAAGAAAAAATTACAGCAATTGAAAATCGTCAAAAATATAGAGATATAAAGGATCCGTTCGATCCCTTAGGAGAAAAACATAGTTCTATAGAACGGTATCAAGACATGGCAAAGCTCATTGAAGATAGATTCGGTGGTATTAAAAAGAACGACGGTACAGCCGAAAAAAGTCATTCTTACAAGAGTCTTACGACTTCATCTTCAGACATGGGAACCAGCCAGTGTAGTTCAAATCCTAAAAAACATGTTTTGACAAAATCTGTGTCAGTGCAAACGGGAATGCCTGACAGTCCTTATCCAGAGGACAGCGGCATCAACATGAAACATGGAAGAAAGAACCTGAGTGTTGATCAAATTAACTATTGTGGTTCCATGGAAAGTGATACAAGTTCTGGCCGAAAATTAAAGTCTCTTGATGAAAACATGCTCAAGAAATCAGCAGCTACAAAATCCTCTTCAAATCTTGAAAGAAGACAAAGGATACAGCCAGATTTGATACCAGAAAAAGTAATCGTTAAATCAGAATCGTACAATCAAATACAGAGTTGCGAAGAAATAAACATGTTTGGAGTTGGGTCATTATACAACGATAGTGACTTCGAAATAAACTACAAACAACATTCTTATATTACTGAGAAACTTTGCTCCGAGTTCCACGTGAAAACGAAAAGAGTTCTTAGTAAGTCCACTTCTAATTTACTTCATCAGAAGAATTCTAATGAGAAGAAGGAAGGTAGCAACAGCAACAGTATGCCAACGAAAACTGAACGCTCTATCGAAACAGACAAGTTCAATTTTAGAAAAAAGATTGATAAGCCCAGAGCCCCAACCCCTAAATCGGAACTTGACGAGGAATTAACAGCTGTAGATATTTCAGAAGAAGAACCTCAAGCTCAAATCAAAGTGAGACGTTCGATATCGTCCATACAGAAACGTAAACTTCCAGTAATAGAAGATTTACCTTACGGTCAAGTAGCAGACGCAGTTGAAATAGCAAAAGAAAAGGTAGACTCCGATTCTAGTTCTGATAATATCTACGCCGAAATTTGCGGACCCAACGGCAACAAAACTAGTGACGAAGAAACCTACGACAGCAGTGTTGATGTTCTGGCAAATGATCCAGTGATTTGCAACGTTAAGAAAGAAGTGATCATACGAAATGATGAAAGAGCGCGTCAAATGATTGAAAATCAGGAAAACCCGTTCAGACACATAGAAGTAGTAGTCATAGAGAAAACTACAGACTTCGACTTGGATAATTCGAGTATTACATCAAGTGATTTCGACGATTTAGGAAGTAAGAATGACGTGTCAATTGCAATAGACTCATGGGAACGGGACAAAGAGAAAGCAACAGATCAAATCAATCATGCGATCAGACTAGAAATAACTAGTAACATGGATGATTATCCGAATGAAAGCCAGAGTCACAGCGCGAGTCTGGAGAGGACAGAGGTGCACTTAAGTAAGGATAGTTTAAGCTTTAGTAATAGCATCCATTTGAATGGTACATATCCCAACGAGGCCATTTATGATACGTTAAAATAGTTTAGATTAGTTTAAAGTTATGACAACTACATGTACGATCACAAATAGTCGGTTTAGTCATGTTCATAATTTTTCTTTTCTATATGCAAGAATGTCGTCCAAAACTCTAGTTAAATGGTGACTTTACCAAAGTTGCAGTGGCATCACCGGTAGCGATTGCAATAGCGACTTCCAGTGAAGTTATATTGAATTAATATTCCTTGTAGTCTTTCATTTTTATAGGTAATAAATAATATTGTAATACATATTTTTTTACACTAAAGTGTCCCAAAACACAAAAGAATTTAGTTTCATAAATTATGGCAATGGCATAAAAATCTGAGTAAACGGAAAATAGTGGGAATTCAGATTCAGTTCTAGAATTTCGCAGTAAAATTTAACTTAAAAATATTTTTTCCTTTTTGAAAATTCCTATTTATTGTATCCTATGTAAGTGCCAATAAATTCAAGAATAAAGGCATTTACTTTTTACAACTGAGTCAACCATTTTGCACTAGCACTAATTCAAATTGGTCACAAATACCATAAAATATGATCACAAAATAAGTAAGTTCGACCGCACGTCAGTGGAAAGTTTCCACAGACTTGCCTATCATATTTGGTGCTTTAAGTGCTCAATATTATACTAAAGCTAAGGAGTAAAAAACACTCAAGGTCTTTCTGAAGCTTTGGTTCGCTGTCAGATTGGTTATCCAGAAAACGGATGGAGATCAGCTGTACTCGGTATACCTACATTTATCATGAAACATCTTTGTGACGCTTATTTTTAGCTTTATTTAAATAAGTACTTCACTACTTAGTGGTGCTATGTAAAAAGTTTAGATGAGTAAAGTATGAGTAACGTTAAACTTATAGAATTTGGAACAAAGACACATTTATCGCATTAAAACTTAAGTTAATGGCGTATATTAGAGATCAAATAATTAGGTTTATGACATATGTAAACAGCTATCCCAGAGAACCATGGCTTCAAAATGACTTCGAATGCTTAAAAATGACAATAAGACACGTTTTCGACTCCGTAGTGTTATAATAATTAGTTATAAGAATAGATATAATACATAACTATAAAGTTAATTACGACATATCACATGACAACCTTGTACATTTTTTTGTATCATATAGCTAGTATTGTATAATATAATTTTCGTTTCTAGGAACTGATGCTCTCGAATATGTGTAATGTACTTAAAATTTAATTTTCTGAGAAAATTGTGAGGATATAAATATACAAAGTATTGAACAATTTTTTTTCATTTCAATCATTTTTGCACCAAAAACTAATGGAATTTTTTAATAGCAATAGAAATGATTATGTAGGATTATTAAATGTGTTGTATGAATAGCATGTGTGTAGCTATTTTTGAATTTTTTGATTCCCTTTGAAAGCGGGAAATTTTAAGTTTTTTTAAAGCTTTGTATTCTGCGAAACGTCCACAAAATTAAATTAAGAGATTTCTGCAATTTATTTGCATAATATAATTAAAAAACTTTGCAAGTTTGTACCGTAAGTTTTGCAATAAAACACCGACCCCGTGAATGTAAGTTTTGCAATAAAACACCGTTATATATAATATGACAAATATACTGTATTTTATTCAAATAAATTACATTTATAATTAAAAATAAATCCGACAAATAATTTCGTTACAGTGGCGTGGACAAAAAATTTCATTAAATTCAATAAATAATATTAAGATTCAATAAAATACATTTAAAAACATTATGTTGCAGAGACAAAATCACGTTTCCCTTTTGTGCGTCTTTCAACACTTGGTCTCAACTTGTAGGAATGAAAAAAATTCAAAGAACATTCTAAATGCTTGGGTTTTTTGCCTTAAATATTAATTTCAATTTTATTTTACATTATACAAGAATATAGTATGCGTACATTTATTTTTTAACGTTGAGATTATACTTTAAAAAATCTGGGCTTAAAATTATCGACAGTGAAAGTAAAAAGATGCAACTTTGGAAGCTACACACGCAACGCCGCAGACGAGGCTTGTTTACACTGGAAATTGTTCAAGTTTACAGTATATACAAGCCATTATATTCAAGATACAACTATTGCACAGGTGGCTTGAGAGATTTCATTAGAAAAAGAAGAAAACATTCGCAAATATACAAATAAAAGCACGAGCCTGAAAGGACAAATCGATGTACAAGTCTTTCTTTATACAAACTATTAAAGACTTGTACGGATATAGGTAAGAATAATGAGAAAGCTCTCTCAAGCTTGAATTAAGGGAGAGAAAGGTCTCAAGCCACACGTTGTTGACACTGTTTGACACTACGATACTCAGTCGGGGACTCACAGAGGCTTAGGCCAACCTTATAGATTGAATGATTTGGAACACAGCAGAACCGCACACTACAAAGATGAACAGACCTAGCAGCCACGGCGCTACCGGGTAGCCTTCTTCTTTGTCCTGTAATAAAAGACAATTTAGTTAATAACAATCAACATTAACAGCCTATTAATATCTGCCCACTACAGGCCTACCCTCTCAACTTAAGCATATACGGGTGTAACCCAGAGCGGGTTGATGGATGTCACAAGCTTTCTTCGTCGTATGCAGGTTTCCTCACGATGTTTTCCTTCACCGTTTGAGCACAGTCAGTAAATGTACTTAAGTTTCGAGATCAACCCATTGGTACAATGGGCTGGGGATCAAACTCGCATCTATCGACATGAGTCCTCCCCACTGAGCCACCAACTGACGCTCTGTATTTAAAATGCTTTCATCAAAATCAGTTCAGTCGTTAGGACGTAATTGACCGACAAACATCTGGAAATTATAATTGTTTGATATGAAATATTTAAAAACATATTTTAGCGATTAAATTCTTCACTTCAATGTGGATAATTTTTGTTGACTATTCTGAGGAACGTTTAAGTACTATGCGACCAATTACGGAAATGTGTGTGGCCAATCAGATTTTACGCATAAATTCACGGCTGAACAAGATTCAGGCATAATTTGAAAAATGGTAAGAACAGAAATGGAAAACCATATTATGACTAAACTTTATCATGGCTATTATAACCTTGTTGATTATTAATTGCGATAGGTAGGTACCTATATTCTGTGAATGGTAAAAGTATTGCTTGTAGGAAAATATTATAGGTAGCCCAATGCCACAGGTGGTCGGTTAGTTTTATTTTGTAAGGATACATTTGTAATATTGTTTACAAAAAATTAATATAGAAAATGAATAATGTAAATATCCTGTTAAATGAATAAAGTACATATCCTCCTCACTCACTCCCACACTGGGGCAGTGGCGGTAAATAAATTAATAAATAGGTACTTAAAATTATTACAAAAAAATCAAAACCTATTTCATGGTAATTAATAATTTATGATTTTTGTACACCAAAGACTTATTCATCCCCTAATTTAAAATTTTCTACCTATCTCTATAGGAAATATTTTTATTTTGAAATATTTTTTCAAATTGAAATGGGACAACCCTCTTAATATTAAAAAATAATCATTCAAATCTGATCACAATCCGAGATATTGTGTAACAAACATACATACCTATGTGAATATACTATTAGTTTAAGAAAGATACACATCCATTGCCACAGGTGGTTGGTTTGACATTGTTATGATAACAAAGCATGTTAAATACGCAGTATTGTCAATACGCAAAAGTATTGTTTTTATGTTCGCAATTGTTATCCTATTCGGTGTTTAAAATAATATATAATCCAGTAATCGATTTTCAAGGTCAAATTGAAGTATAGGAATCCTTTTCGGATTAAGGATGTTAATATATTCAAGTAGGCAGTAACATGAGGTTTTCTAGTCTGATTACTATTATCCACAATCTCGCGAATCTTTTAAATTCTGCTTGTCCTACATTAAGTTTTTGGGTGAATAATTAACTTTTACTAGATAGACTTTTTTACAGTCACTCCTTTTAGACATCCATAAAAAATATAGCTTAAAATAGTTTAAAGGGAAGGTGCAACTTTCCCTTAGAAAGAATGAAAAACTTTAGAAATAACACAGAAATAATTTCTTAAATCCGTTGGGTGGTTTCTCAGATTGCCTCTTACACACAAACGTATGTTCTTTCGTTATAACAATAGCGTAGATTTTGGAGTATACGTGCATGGCTATACCTTAGTGGTTTTGGGTACATTCCCTCGCTGGGTGATGTTTTTGCTAGCGATCTCGTTGGCGATACGCATCCTCTGTTTTGGAGCCATTTCTCTTGATTTTCAGTTATATTTGTCCTGGAATGAAGATAAAAAGGCGTCATTTTTATTGACCGACACATGCGTAAAAATCATAGGATTAACATAACATGTGCATAGAGAGAGATATGCATTGCATAAATAGATGATTTTTACTGTTAGCATACAACCTTGGACTAAAAATACTATAATTTTCCTGGTATAGGTAGGTATATACATTGTAAATGGATTATTTATGTCAAAGGTTAAAATATTGATAACAATGTACCTACAAATAACACAAAATTTTCACTGCGAAAGATAACATGTTAAATCATTTGAGAATATTTATTAGGTAGGTTAAATAAATATAAAAAATAATTTCGCATTTTAAAATTACAAAATAAATTTTTAAATTGAGAAAATGAAATTTCCAATAGTTGTTAAAAAATATATGATTAGTGTAGGTATCTGCATACCACTGAATG
The DNA here is from genome assembly GCA_949699065.1 of Metalampra italica. Lineage (NCBI taxonomy): Eukaryota > Metazoa > Arthropoda > Insecta > Lepidoptera > Oecophoridae > Metalampra > Metalampra italica. Next base: position 5,531,609 of record OX452991.1, on the reverse strand, counting down.
TGTAAGAATCTTACATAAAGAAGATGAGAGTGCAGTGGTATTTCTGTTTTGTATGATAAATATTCTAGAAACCATCAACCAGCAGATGCAACAGATGTTTCAAAAGTAGGTAGAAAAGGAAAGTAATAGTTACCTAATCATCATCATCAACAGCCTAATAATATGTCCCAACTGCTGGGGCACAGGTGTGCCCTCTCATTGAGAGCATATTTTATTAACTTAATAATTGTAACAAAAATTACCCAATACTTTTGAGTGTAAGTCCCACTTATTTAGAACTAAAATCTTTAGTGTTGGAGTCTCAATTTTAGAGTGTTTTATGATTAGGATAATGAAATTATTATTGATATAAAAATCATATCATAGGTGGTACCTCCAGTCAGTTAAATCATACTTGCCTGTGTTCTATCTTAAACTAGAACAAAACCGTCTACACCAGATGTTTTATTGTACCGAATTGTGTCGTCACAGCAAAGCAAAATCTATACTTTCTCAATTGTTGCGTAGCGCCGCTGTTTACGTGTTTAACCTACATTACCTCTCAGCTTACTTAATCACTTTTCAGATAACGCAAATTTACGATAATTAGCGTTTTATCGAAGATTATATCGAGGTCTACTTTAAACGTAGACGAAGTTATTTTTTTAAACTACTTGAAACGCAAAATTGTGTAGAAGATACCTTCACATAAGGTAAAATGTTGAAAGTTGTACTTATGTATGTTTTCTAAGGTATAAAGCACGGCTGACTAAGTTACATGTTTCAAATGTTTTAAAGTGTATTAGTTGCGGTATAGAAAGCAATTTTTCAATTAATCATGCATCGATAACAGGGATTATGCGTTAAAAACGAAGCGAAAAATGTTTGTGTTTAGATTTCGGGCGCACATGATAGGTAGGTACTGTAATTTAGTTTCTAACACAAATAAACGGTTTATACAATATGGAATTAGTGGAAAAGACGGTATACTCACAAATAAATCCTAAAATTAGTGGCTGAAAGCCGAACGCGCACAAGTTTTCTTGACACGTATGTAAAAATTGTTGGAGAAATCGCAGAACGAGAACGTCAAAAGTCAACCACGTCGTGCTTTTCTTGTCAAAGTTTATTAACGCAACAGATGCACGAAAGACTTGACACCACCGAGAATTGATACTTAATCTATTATATGTTGTGTACAAATAAGCGGTGGTGCTATTTTAACTTTATATTAATTATTACTGTTCCTATTCAACAAAAGCACACCGGTGTTGACGCATGCGTGAAATGACACGCGTCAATTAAATGTTGCCAGATTTAAAAAATGCATTGTCTTACGAACAAGAAAGAGAAAAAAATAAAAATTAACAACAATAAAATTAATTTGTTATTGTTACAATACATTTTTGTGATGTTACAATATATTTTTTTCGCTATTTGTGCCTAACGACATTTATTAGATGGACTTTTCCCGTACCGTTAACTAGATGGCGTTGTAACAAAGTTGCATGCAACTGAACAAATACTGCCACGTATAATAGTTATGTTTTATACAATGTAAATTAAAGGTAAATATAAAATTAAATTAACCTAAAACTAAACTAAAACCTATATAAAACTAAAATTACCTAAAAACCAATAATAATGCCACCTTGTGTGAGCATTATAAAAACTTACCTGACTCGCCACAGTGCCATCTAGTTAACTTTAAGAGCAAAGTATGTATACTTGTTACATCTATTCGTTGATAGATGGCGCTGTAGCGTTTGTAAAGAAACCTCGAAGAAAATTAGAATGGCATTTTAACATACCTACTTTACTTACGTAAATAAATATTGTTTTTTATTTCAAAGGAAAAACTTTTATGTAGGTAGGTACAAATTTCTGTTGTTATTGCACAGAAATAAGTATTTTTTTACCACTCAGAGCCGGTCTGGTCACAGAAAGTGAATTATTCCAGCGAATTCCTATTAGAATAATATTTGCAATTGGAAACTCCAGGAACCTAATTTTTATATTGAACTTTATGCCTACTTGCAATAAAGATGAAACAATTTTATTAAAGTAATTATAATTATCATTTATTATTAAAATACCTACCTATCTACCTACAATTTTCTTAAAGAACAATAGAATCCTTCGAAAAACAGGTTCACTGTAAGACAAAGACGACTATAAAATCCCGCAATGTATGACAGAGACAAAGCTATTATCTCAAGGATCAGGACATCATTATCAGGTGTCTATGAGCTGACCAATCACAGTGCACGGTTATCCTTGGAGGGTGATCCTTCGTCGGTGATTGGTGGATAGAGATAACGCCTTTAGGGCGACGCCCCTGAATAGAATCCATTTGAATTTGAATATCGAAGGGAGAATGTCCATAGTGAAAATGTTGAGTTGCCAGAATGGAAATAAACGTTTCAAAAAGTTTGTCTATGTCTTTTCGTATTTTATGGTTTCTGCTTAATGTAATGTAATGTAGTTATTCATAGGTAAGTATTATTATGTCCACTGCTGGTCTATACCTAGTCTGTTGGGCAAATTGGTAAAGCGCGTCATGCCGCCCGTTACCGGTCTATGGCTTCACTAGTTTGAATAAGTACTGACTGAGGGACCACGAGGTTAGCATTTGCTGAAGTTGATCGGTTTGGTGGTTTCCTGGGGGATAAACCAAACCATATCCAAAAACGTTATGCTGCATCCACACGTTTGGCAAACCTTTACAAACGTAAGCCAAACCCCTGCTCCACACGTTTGCGTTTGTAAAGGTTTGCCACTCGTGTGGACGCAGCATAACATTTTTGGTTATGGTTTGGATTTGGTATTAACGTTCAGAATTAGCGCGATTGGCCGCCTAGAGTTCTCATTTCATACAAAGTGTTCTAAATGCAGTGGCGAATACATTATGTAGTATACTTATATCATACCTATTGAGTGGAAAAAATTCACTAACGCAGCCTACAGGCGGCAGTTTATGAGAGATGACATATTTGGCCACAATGGGGAAATTAACCTTATACTGAGCAGCCCGTTGTCAGACAAGGCAAAAAATTTATATAAATTTATAAAGTTATCTCTCAGACTGAGGTCTGAGTAACTTGGCAACAGTGATTCCTTACGAGGCTGGCATTGACTTCTATAAGTCACAAGCCTCAATAAAAAATAAGATTTAAAAAAAAAAAAATTCACAGATTTCGTGCCTCGCCCGACTATCGAGCACATTGGAAATGAATCTACGGAATTCGAAAAGTATTGTATATTTGAACCACGAGCGAAGCTACTCGCACAATAATAACTAACTTTGCAGCCTTGCATAACAAATACTTATTATTCATAGATTATCGCATCCTTCGCCTGTGAATCATTCATTCATATTTTGCAAAAAGTCGTTCTGACTTTTTGACTTTTTTCAAAGGTTAGGCTACAGGGCAAACCCTTAACCCGATCGTCTTTGTTTTAGGCTCAAATTGCAGCTGACTAAATTGTCCAGAGGAGTTTTGCTCAAATTTTTGATATCATTCTTCGTTTCCAAAATATCGAGCGCCAAAATAAAAAATTCGGAAAAAATTTAATGCTTTTTTTCACTATTTCGGCCATAACTTTTTTCGTTTTTGACTTTCTCGAATAATTCTTCTTGCACCTTATAGCTCGCGTGAATACGCGTCTTTTGAGCCTTTTTTGAATATCATATCTTCACAACTCTCCGAGAAATCGGAGCCTATACTGGAGCGAACGAAAAGACATTTCCAATGTCAAAAGAACATTTTGTTTGCATTCAAGTTTCTGATCGGTACAACAACCAGGAAACCGTAGGTTAGAGCCAAGTCTATGATAGTGGTTCATTAATTAACTACGTAAGAAAATTTTGGTCATTTCAATTTTTGACTCTTACTACGTTATCAATGAACGGCCCCTATGACGTAAGTAGGTATACATAGGTGGACGGATAATTAGAAACAGGGCAAGATTTTCATACGATCGAGGTCACTTTGAAGCCATGGTTCTCCGCGAAGGATTGATGGGGGCATGATCTGATGACGGTCATCGAGAGATCAGATGGAGGACTTTAAGATCGCTATATAGATATTCAACTGATCAGATATGCAGTTTGGATGCAGCATCGTCACGAAGAAAAAAACCCGCAAAATGGCATCAAACTGTATGAAAATCTTAAAGTTAAGGAATCATGACGATGCTGCTTCCAGACGGCTCAGCTGATCAGTTGGATATCTACAGCGATCTAAAACTCCTCCATCTACTCTCTCGATGACCGTCATCAGATCTTGCGCCGATCAATCCTTCGCGGAGATCCATGGCTTCAAAGTGACCTCGATCGTATGAAAATCTTGCCCTGTTTCTAATTATCCGTCCACCTATGTATGTAAGTAGGTAGCTATCAACAAACTTCTCGCCTTACCAGTTTTAAATTTTTGTTGCTTGCATGTGGCGATACCTATAAGTAGAGGAAGGTATACCTAACGTAATATTAGGTATAAGGTACGTAAATGAATTTAATTAATTAAGTTAAATATCCCAATTAGTGGCTGTAACACGATAGCGTGGCTGTAACAGGGGAGGCGAGTGTAGTGTAGACAGATAGCCTATTAATTAAATATACCTAGGTACCTATACCTAAGTATCGGAAGACGCAGTGAAGGCCTCCCACAAGGTGGACCGACCACCTGGTGAAGGTCGCGGGACCTGGACCGGTCGTCGTGGAGATCCCTGGGGGAGGCCTTTGTCCAGCAGTGGACGTCTACAGGGTGATATGATGAGACGTTGATTAAGTACCGAGTTACCTACCTACTTGTATTATTATCTTTTAGTATTATTATAAGTTGATTTTTGCTTTCAGTTTAACTTTCACTCGATATGAGGTTCCAATTGTGACAATGTTATCTTAGGACCGCAGCAAAAACTTATTTGCGAAAGCCGGCGCCCCGCACCGCCCCGCACCCGCGCCGCGCCCGCGCCGCGCCCGCACCGCGCCCGCCGCACGAAAAGAAATCTAAAAAAACCCACAGAAATCACATGTAGTTATATTCTTCGGAATACATTTATAGATGGACTAGCGGACGCCCCGCGGCTTCGCTCGCGTCGAATAAGTTTCCCGTTAAAATGGGTTTTTCCCCGTGGAATGACAGCTGTCAAACTTAAAACAGCTGTAACTCGGAAACTAGTGATCCTAGACCACTAGTTTGTATAGAGGAATGATAGATCTCCCGACCGATACTCCCTCAAACTTTCACGTCATGCACCCAAATCCCCCTAAAATGTACAAATTCAAAGTCAAAAGTATTTTATTGCATGTAAGTACACTGGGTACATTTATACAACGTAAATTTTTTATCTACCACCGCCTCCAAGGTGTTATATAGAGCTGGGAAGAAGAAGCGGCGCAACAAACTTCCGCAACACATCTTTTAAAATCAAGTTTGTACATAACATTATTTTGTAAAGGTTGTGCGAGGCTGAAGTAACATTAACACCAGGCATCTTTGTCATTTAGATAATCGACTGTCCTATAATATGCTTTCTTACAAAGTTGTTGTACTCTTTTCTGTTCTGAATCTTCAGGGCAATTTTTACCACATGACCTTCGCTGCGCCTTTGTACATGTCCATACCATCTGAGGCGGTTTTCGGTGATCTTATCGGTGATTGGTGCAATTTTAAAGCTGCCTCGTAGGTATTCATTGCGAGGATCAGTCAGCCAGTCAGTCGGGGAAAACGGTTTTATAAGTTTACTAGCTGACCCGACAGTAGACGTCGTTCTGTCAAAAGCAAGTCATCATCATCAACAGCCTATTAATGTCCCCACTGCTGGGGCTCAGGCCTACCCTCTCAGCAAGGGCGTTCGGTCCACCACGCTAGCCCAGTGCGGGTTGGTGCACTTCACGTGCGCCTAAGAATTTCATCTTCGGCGTATGCAGGTTTCCTCGCGATGTTTTCCTTCACCGTTTGAGAGCTGTCAGTAAATGTACTTCAGTTTAGAGAAAAAACCCATTGGTACATGGCCCAGCTGGGGATCGAACTCCGGACCTTTCGATATGATAGGCCGCGTCTTATCCCCTACGCCACTGACGCTCTAAGCAAGTACCTAGCTACAATTCCATTTTCAAGTTACTGCCTTTAAAGAAACCGATACTCCCGTGCAAATTTTCTCCCGTTAACCCTCCCGCTTTCCCCCCTCCCTTCCCATAAAATGTGAAAATAAAACACCCGTCATTATTTATTTATTTATGATAGCTATTGCCCGCGGCTTCGCCCGCGTGGCATAAGTTATTCCCGCGGGAACAGTTTACGGCGGTAAAAAGTAGCCTATATGTTATTCCAGGATATAAGCTATCACCGCACCAAGTTTCATCAAAATCCATTCAGCCGTTCGAGAACGGAGGAAAAAAAAAGCGGAGAAATAAATAAAACAAAGTCGTATTATTACTCCACTTATAACTCGAGAGTTATAAGTGGAGTAATAATACGACTTTGTTTTATTTATTTAGAGAAGTTAAAATTTAGATATATTCATTGCACTACACAGCATATAACAGCATACTTAAACAACATTATTATTATGTAGGTAGGTATACTTATCAGTAAAACTCATCGTCAAATTCATATTCAATTAGACATTATTCATTCCCATTTGAAAAAGATCGTGAATACCTTAAAATCTAAGATGATTCGAGATAAAAATCATCTGGTGCCCTGTTTATTAAACCTTCTGCCTCGCTGGTGCTAAGGTATTCCCAGTAAAGCGACAATTTCGTCTTTTGTCCGGCATGTTTTGTTTGTTGTCGCAAAATGGAGAGGACTTAGTGAAAATATGCGGAAAATCTGTTTTAAAACGAGAAGCGAATTTAAGGTTTTTCTATACTCGCGCCGCCGGCCAAAGGCTTGATGCCAGGGAGTTGTTAGTATACATAGAGCGCGCGTTAGCAAGTCTGAACTGTAAGCACGGGTCTGAACAGTCTCGAAATGTTCGGGGCGACGCTACTAGTCACAACACGTCAGTAGCGCTGATTGTTGCTCTCGCCGGTATTTATTTAATTTGGAGTTTTCATGGTGAAATGTGCAGTGCCAAGCTGTGAACACGATACACGGAAAAGAACGATCTAGAAAAAATCTAAATAGAAGCGTCCATAGAACACCTGCTTACACTTGGCACAATGGGCAATGAGCGATGCGCGCGCTCTATAGCTAGTATACTAACTCTATGCTTGATACAGTCTTATGTGTGTTAAGATCTTTATTTTCATTAATAATGTCACAATTCACTTACCTACACGAAAACAAACATTTATGCATAACCTATAAGAAGGTAAGTATAGAAATAAAGTTAAGCCTACAGATTTTAAGTAAGTAGGTATAATTACACAATACAAGAAGTTTCAAACCTCTTTGGTCGCGCGCGCGAGTCGCAAATTTTTTTGATTCAAGACACAATAGGTACACAATTAGAAAACTAGGTACGTAAGTAATAATATAGGTAGGTAGGTAATTGTGCATTAGCCAATAACAGATTTTCTTTTTGTAAAATAAGTTTTTTCTAAATTATAATATGTTTTGGTACTTGCTCGTAAAGTGGCTCTTATTGCACCGCTTTTAGGGCCATAAAGCAGCTTATTAAACACGCGTGCGTTATCATTACATTCCACCCTGTAGGCAATCGTGTATTATTGTGAATTGTGTTTTTGTGTATAAATGGTATTTTATATAATGAGTTTATTTACCTAAAGTAGTGTATGAAACTGTACTCGACTTTGGCTTATTTTTTAAACTCACACTCATGTTTTAATAACCCATAAGTACCTACCAGTTTCATAAACTACTATTAAGAATCGGTTATATAATTTGGATTTTTACGACAAAAGACAAAAAAAACATTTACAGGAAATATTTGTTCAATGAAGGCTTCATAGCCTTCATTGAATCTAGTTCACTGATCTAGAAATACCTATCTATCGGTTACAAAATACAACTTATAAAACTTAAATTAAAAACCGGCAGGTAAATTTACATAGATAAACTAAAAAAAAGAAAACAATCTAGTATTATTAGTCAGTAGTGTGAAACAATTTTGTGAAATTAGGCCCGCAGAAGGAATCTTAAAATGTAGCCATATACGAATCTCCTATACTAACCAAATCATCAATTTACCTAGATGAGCCGAGGACTCAATGTTTATCTTCGGCCCGCCGCCGCGAATCACCACAAATCCGCTCAAACAGCCGGAGAGAGACGTAAATAATTTCGCAAACTTATTAGTTTTTACGTCCAACAACAAATATAGACAGGATAATCCCAGCGGGACGCACTCGTGCGCAGCGCCCGGCGCCGCGCCCCGTTGACGCCATTTTGAAGCAATTACAGTAGAACTTTAGGGGCTTCTTTCACCACCTCCTGATATTGTTACTGATAGTAATCTTAGTGATAAACTAATCTATCAGATAAATCTGTGTGATAGACTATATAAAATATAGGCAATGAGATACCTGTGAAACCAAAAAAAGAGGCTATCTGTCAGATAACCTGCAGATAGGGTATCTGGTACTTTATCAGCAAGCGGTGTAAGAGGCCCTAATTCTCTTTAACCTGCATCAAAAAATCTTATTTGCACACTAACGTGCAATCTGATGTTTGATGTGCAATAACATTTTTTTTGTTCATACTAATAATTTAAATTTTTGTATTGCTATTATTAATGTCTGTGGCGTCGAGGATAAGACACGGCCTATCATATCGAAAGGTCCGGAGTTCGATCCCCGGCTGGGCCATGTACCAATGGGTTTTTTCTCGAAACTTAAGTACATTTACTGACTGCTCTCAAACGGTGAAGGAAAACATCGTGAGGAAACCTGCATACGCCGAAGAAGAAATTCTTAGGCGCATGTGAAGTCCACCAACCCGCACTGGGCTAGCGTGGTGGACTATAGCCCGCACGCCCTCGTTGAGAGGGTAGGCCTGACCCCAGCAGTGGGGACATATTAATAGGCTGATGATGATTATTAGTGTAGCCGAGTAGAGTAATGGCGCATCACGCCTGGCCACCTTGTATTACACCCTGTATAACTGGTTGCAATCAATAAAACCATTATCATTTCTTATCTTAGCCCTTTGGCGTCCACTGCTGGACATAGGGCTATCCCAATGAACGTTCGTCCGCCTAGCCAGCCGCTGTCGCGGTCTCCACTCCAGATTAACTCGTCTGCCCCAACGGCCGTTGGTGATGAACTGCCCACTGCCGCTTCAGCTTGCTAATCCTTTCGGCTATGTCAATGGTTTGACATAGCTCAAAGGGTTAGCACGTTGAAGTGGCAGTGGGCTCACATCTGTCGGAGAACCGATAACCGCTGGGGTAGACGAGGTCTCGAGTGGGGACCACGACTAGGCAAGCGTAGTGTGGGACGCCCCCCGGCTAGATGGAGCGACGACCTGCGTAAGGCTGGCAGTGACTCGGAGAGCCGAAGATCGGGCTCAGTGGCGCGCCTTGGGTGAGGCCTATGTCCAGCAGTGGACTAGTGCAGGCTGATGATGATGATGTCGGCAACCTTAGTTCTCCGTCGGACTCGGATCTATTATTATTCTGTGGTAGGATTTCCTCATTACGAATCCATATCCTTCAAAAAGTTTAAATACTATTTCAAGGCTATATTTATTGCCAGAACCTTTTTAATATTTTTTCTGTTCCACTGCAGGCTCCGGTGCCGGCAGATTCCGGCTGATCTCACTTGTGACGGGTTTGACGTAATGCTAGGAGCTGTGCTGGCAACACAGCGACCACACATCCTGCGGTATTATCGTTATGGTTATAAAATAAATCCCATTTTATGGTGGTGTATTGTGAACTAGTCAAGTGAAAGATTTCTTGGCGTTTTTATAAACATGGTTTTCGTTTAACACTGTTTTTTTGGTTCTCGGTTAGATTTTAATATACTTACAGATTAGAAGAAGTTGTTAGATTTCTATTTGATAGACTTATGAAACTTTTATATATGTCTAACTTTCAATTCAAAATAAATAGAAACCGACGTAGTATTTAGCATATAAAAAAAAGCGTCCTCGATGACGCAGTGGGGAAGACGCGACCTGTCATAAAGAGAGGTCCGAGTCACGTTCTACCGCGATAAACTACTGTTCCCGCGGAAAAAAACTTATTCCACGCGGGCGACGCCGGGGGATACAGCTAGTAATAAATAATAATGAATTAAATCCCACAACTCCGGCTCCCACAGAAAAAATACCAAAAATACCTAGCTATCACAGCCAACCCTAAAAGCGCATCGGGAAAAAATGTACCACCGCGTACAGTCACCCTCATAAACGCATTTTGGGTCCACAATGGCCGCCGCGGCATATTGCCCGGGTTATGTGCAGGATGCTCATTTAATTCGGGAGTAATCCGATATTTTATTACTGGGCATTGTTTAAACAATTGCGTAAGTGATTGTACGGGCCCCAGGGATGTGCACCTTGTTAGAACCGCGTTATGTTGAAGGTAGCCAAGGTTTTTGGAAACTGATTTTATTTATTTGTTTTGGAATGAAATATAGAAAATATATTTTGGAATATCATCAATCATCATCAACAGCCTATTAATCTCCCCACTGCTGGGGCTCAGGCCTACCCTCTCAACGGGTGTTCGGGCTATAGTCCACCACGCTAGCCAAGTGCGGGTTGGTAGACTTCACATGCGCCTACGAATTTCTTCTTCGGCGTATGCAGGTTTCCTCACGATGTTTTCCTTCACCGTTTGAGAGCAGTCAGTAAATGTACTTAAGTTTCGAGAAAAACCCATTGGTACATGACCCAACCGGGGATCGAACTCCGGACCTTTCGATATGATAGGCTGCGTCTTATCCCCAGGGCCACTGACGCTCTAACGCTTTTGGAATACACTTTAACGAAATTCGGCTGCAATGAATTCGGATTCGGAACTTTGGACCTGATTTCTGTCAGGGAACGACTGGGTGAGATCTGATGGTGATGGCTGTCCACTGGTCAGGCAAGCCGCTTTCACCACAGACTATATAGTCAGATTACTGCGTATGCGGTGGTATCCTTTGATGTCATTCTAAATATGTTTTATTCGGACTACTGTGGTCAGTGAGTAATACATATGTAGGTACTTGTGTTCTCATTGTATTGTTGGACTCTTTTGGCGGGAGCGAAGTGTCATGGTTGTCTCTTTCTATTTTATTTTCTTAAATTTGTATTTGTATATTGCGGGTTTTAATGTGTAATGGTGATAGTATTTTATACACTAAGTGCTTGTGATTGTGCATATTGTGCGGGAAATTAAAATAAAAGCGTGTAACAACTCTTTCGGCTTAAGTTACTATCGACTTAGTGAGGATATGAACCTTAGTGAAAATCGCCGACTAACTCTAGACGTGCTCTGTTTTTGTGGAGGCCGTGCTGTAACTACCGGTTTAAAAAGAAATAAGACTTTAGCCATACAGCCTAGTACTAATTATAGTAAAGTTGTGCGGAAAGATTCCGCCACAAATACAAAATAAGATATGGCTTAAAGGTCTTGTTACCAAGCCAAAACCTACTTTAAAAAAAAGTTTTGTATTTGTGGCCAAGTTCATGTGAATTGTTTTATCTGTGATGCGACCATCCCGCCTATCCGTATTGAGCGAGTGCGGGCATACGTTCCGCTACCCCGGGCGGGGTGCACCCGGGCCGGGGGGAGGGCTATCAGGTTACAGCGAGCTCCTGCCCGCCCTGCTCTCCTGGTTGTCTGCTCCAGTTCAGATGATTTTAGACGTCGACGACATTGCAAGAGGGAAGTAATTCAGCGAAATTGGCCTGAAAATACCTAATTTAGTGATGAAAATAGACTGTTTCTTGCCGAAGAACTAATCTATCAATGAAAACTCTAGTTGAATCCATTGAGTGCTTTTGGAGAAGAAGAATAAGGAATGTGGGCCGATTCTTTTCGGGCGCCCACAGAAGAGATTTGAGCTTCATGATGCTTTTATTAAATGAAACAACGAAGGACCCACAACAACAAGAGAAGAAACTCTGATTTGTATGTAGTGTTAATGACGTGATAATTGCATGTTAATCCAATGTTAATACACATATTTACCTACTTGTAGGTACGTATTACAGTTCAATTCAATTCAATACACGTTATTGCACATTTAAAAATTATAGACAAAAAGAAAAAAACAGATACAATTGTACATCGAGGCGGTCTTATCGCTAAGCGCGATTTCTCCCAGACAACCTTGTTGTCTCAACTAAGTTCTTCAACATAAACTAGGATTTCCTGTAATATTACAGAATTGAACAAGAACAAGTCGATTACAAACTTATACCACTTGGAGAAGGACTGCTTAAAATCCTTCAGTTCGAATTCGTCCAGTTTCCCAAAAGTCAAAGTACATAGTCATATTTTATAGCACAAGGATACACTTAGCGGATCTATACATAAGTAAGTGCTTACTTCAATTGTTAATAAATAAATAAATCATTTGTATATAGTCTTATGCGGTATCGGCTGTCTACGCAGCGAGCTTAGGCCCTTTAAAATCGAAAACAAAAAGCGTTTACAAAGGAATGTTAATACGAGTAGAGTACACTCAACGATGTAATGTGGCAGAAATACAGAAAAAACACAATTACACTGCCCAGACTAGCGCAAAATGGCGGTGACGCAAATTTTGGCGCCAACTACAATGGCCGCCGGATCGACCATTTTGCGTTTTTTCGCGGCAATTATCGGATCGTCGCGGGCGAGTGCACTCGAGCCGTAACCCGAGCGCGCCGCACAATATCGAGTGTACTTCAGTTACACTTTCGAGCTCTATAAAAGTCCACGCACCATTGGAGATGTTGAAAAGTGTCTTTGAGATTGTCCCTCTGTACGTTAGATTGTTGTCCGAATGTTATCGGACACAAAATCTCAAAATAAGCCTGGGCCTTACGAAGATATTGAAAGCAAGACAGAGTAGGTAACAGTAGCCTTTTCTGTTTACAGAGCAAAACTTTACTGGTCTACATTTACAACTAGGTTACATTAAAGAATAGATCCACGTATCGGAAGACGCAGCGTAGGCAGGCCTCCCACAAGGTGGACCGACGATCTGGTGAAGGTCGCGGGACCCAGCTGGACGAGGTTAGCGCGGGACCGGTCGTCGTGGAGATCCTTGGGGGAGGTCTTTGTCCAGCAGTGGACGTCTACAGGCTGATATGATGATGATGATAGAATAGATGCGTATCTATTGTTTGAATTTGTTGTCTTGTTGTGTTTATAGTTGTTCAATTTCTCCGTGTGTAGAGACAGCGCACGAGTGTGCGTGGTAATCAATCAATACACAGGTAGTGGTATGTACAATTTTATATTTGAACTAGTATTTCGGTGGGTGCCGCGGCCCGCAAGCGGACCGCGGAGGTCGGCTGTGTTGATCTTTTCTTTTGACAGGAATCCTAAAAAAATTTTTTTTTATGAGTTTCGACGTTTTAGTTTTTGGCCGGAAACCAAATCTTCAGTGGGGGCACCTAACAGCCGCAAAACAAACTTTCATGACTTTCGTGATTGCAGTGTAGTGAGCTGTTTTTTGACGGGAACCTGAATCTGATTTGGAGCACCTCAAACCCGTAAATACAAATTTACTATAAGACCCCCGCGACCTCATTCGCGTTAAAAGACTACTATTTGAGCTGTTCTTTATTTCTTTCACTACTTCAGACCAAACAACCAACAATACCGCGAACAAACGCTAATAAACCAACCTAATAACCAACCAAACCCGCGAACAAACGCGCGAAACGCGCGAACAAACCAACCAACCAACCCGCGAACAAACCAACCAACCAACCAACCCGCGAACAAACGCGCGAAACGCGCGAACAAACCAACCAACCCGCGAACAAACGCGCGAAACGCGCGAACAAACTAACCAACCAACCCGCGAACAAACGCGCGAAGCGCGCGAACCAACCAACCAAATAACCAACCAACCATCCCGCAAACAAACGCGCGAAACGCGCAAACAAACGCGCGAAACGCGCGAACAAACGCGCAAACAAACCAACCAACCATCCCGCAAACAAACGCGCGAAACGCGCAAACAAACGCGCGAAACGCGCGAACAAACGCGCGAAGCGCGCGAACAAACCAACCAAATAACCAACCAACCAACCCGCGAACAAACGCGTGAAACGCGCTAACAAACCAAATAACCAACCCGCGAACAAATGCGCGAGACGCGCGAACAAACCCGCGAAGCGCGCGAACAAACCAACCAAATAACCAACCCGCGAACAAACGCGCGAAACGCGCAAACAAACGCGCGAAGCGCGCGAACAAACCAACCAACCAACCAACCCGCTAACAAACGCGCGAAGCGCGCGAACATACCAACCAAATAACCAACCAACCAACCCGCGAACAAACGCGCGAAACGCGCGAACAAACCAACCAACCCGCGAACAAACCAGCGAAACGCGCGAACAAACGCGCAAAAAAACGCGCGAACAAACGCGCAAACAAACCAACCAACCAACCAACCCGCGAACAAACGCGCGAAGCACGCGAACAAACCAACCAAATAACCAACCAACCAACCCGCGAACAAACGCGCGAAACGCGCGAACAAACCAACCAACCCGTGAACAAATGCGCGAAACGCGCAAACAAACGCGCGAAGTGGCGATCAAACCAACCACATAACCAACCCGCGAATAAACGCGCAAACAAACGCGCGAAACGCGCGAACAAACCAACCAACTAACCCGCGAACAAACGCGCGAAGCGCGCTAACAAACCAACCAACCATCCCGCGAACAAACGTGGTATAATTTATTTTTGGCCATAAAAAAAAGCCGTAAAATTTTAAAAAAGTCGCCATTTTGAAAAAAAAAAATGACATCACCAAATTGCCTAAGATTCTGAAAAATATTAGTTCCAGCTCGGTCCAGCTATCTGGCACCGTTTCTGCGGGCCGTTGACCCAACAGCTGAAGATGACCATAATCTCCACGTTTCAGAGTTTTAATCTAATCGTCAGAAAAGACTGCGCACATTATAAAAATTTCAGCGCAATCGGAGCGTAAAATTTATTTTTGGCTATTAAAAAAAAGCCGTATAATTTTGAAAAAGTCACCATTTTGAAAAAAAAATGACATCACCAAATTGCCCAAGATTCTGAAAAATATTAGTTTGAGCTCGGCCCAGCTATCTGTCTCCGTTTCTGCGGGCCGTTGACCCAAGAGCTGAAGATGACCATAATCTCCAAATTTCAGAGTTTTAATCTGCTCACCAGAAAAGACTGCGCACATTATAAAAAAATCAGCGCAATCGGAGAGTAAAATTTATTTTTAGCCATAAAAAAAAGCCGTAAAATTTTGAAAAAGTCGCCATTTTGAAAAAAAAAATGACGTCACCAAATTGCCTAAGATTCTGAAAAATATTAGTTCCAGCTCGGTCCAGCTATCTGGCACCGTTTCTGCGGGCCGTTGACCCAACAGCTGAAGATGATCATAATCTTCAGGTTTTAGAGTTTTAATCTGCTCACCAGAAAAGACTGCGCACATTATGAAAAAATTCAGCGCCATCAGAGAGTAAAATTTATTTTTGGCCATAAAAAAAAGCCGTAATATTTTGAAAAAGTCGCCATTTTGTAAAAAAAATATGACATCACCAAATTGCCTAAGGTTCTGAAAAATATTAGTTCCAGCTCGGTCCAGCTATCTGGCACCGTTTCTGCGGGCCGTTGACCCAACAGCTGAAGATGACCATAGTTTCCAAGTTTCAGAGTTTTAATCTGCTCACCAGAAAAGATTGCAAACATTATAAAAAATTCAGCGCAATTGGAGAGAAAAATTTATTTTCGGCAATAAAAAAGACGCAAAATTTTAAAAAAAGATAGTATGTATGGAGATCGAAAATCAAAAGAAAAAAAAGTTCGCTCGTTTCGCTTTGCTCGCGGTGCTCGCTTCGCTCGTAAATAATTGTATTCAGGAGCACTTACAACCCCTACATACAAATTTTCAGCGCAATCGGAGAGTAAAATTTATTTTCAGCCATATAAAAAAGCCGCATAATTATCAAATTAATCTAAAAAAAACACAACAACAAACTGTAATTTGAATTTGTATAGAATGATGGCCTGTGCGATGTAAAGCAGCCACACACGTAAGTTATTTTGGCTGGTGTATGACAGGTCCGTGTATGTATGCTTTCCTTTTTTTTTTTTCTTTTTGAAGTGGCCAGTGCGTTGTAAAGCAGGCATTCACTACAATATTAACTACTTATAATTTGTGGTAGTGTATTTTGAAAAAGTCGCCTTTTTGAAAAAAAAAAAAAGACATCATGAATTTACCAAGATTCTGAACAATATTAGTTCCAGCTCAGACCAGCTATCTGGCACCGTTTCTGCGGGCCATTGACCCAACAGCTGAAGATGACCAGAATATCCAAGTTTCATATTTTTACTCTACTCACCAGAAGAGACTGTGCACATTTTAAAATATATGACGTCGCTAAAGGTCCTAGGGTTCTGTACAATTTTAGTCCGAAGTCAGTCCAAATATCGGTTTCCGACTCCACGGGACGTTGACCTGAAGGATGAAGATGACCAGAATCTCCAAGTTTCAGACTTTTCCCATATACTACAGGGTTGGGGCTACATTTAATCCCTATACCACTTTGGTCCATGACCGCTCCTTCCGGGAGATCAATTCGGGTAAAGTTTTTCGAAAAAACGGCGCTCCGCCATCTTGAAAACGCCGCCATTTTGAAAAAAAAAAGTGACGTCATCGATGATTCCAGGATTCTGGACAACTTTAGTTCAAGGTCACCCCGGCTATCTGGCACCGTTTCCGCAGGCCGATGACACGATAGCTGAAGATGGACAGAATCTCCAAGTTTCGGACTTTTCCTCTACTCATCAGAGTGGACTGCGTACTTCATTCCTACACCATTTTGGTCCGCGATCACTCCTTCTGGGAGAACTACTATGTCAGTGAGTCAGTGGTAGTCGAGCTTTATAGTATATAACTAGTATTTCGGTGGGTGCCGCGGCCCGCAAGCGGACCGCGGAGGTCGGCTGTGTTGAGTTTTTCTTTTGACAGGAATCCAAAATAAAAAATAACCAACCAACCAACCCGCGAACAAACGCGCGAAACGCGCGAACAAACCAACCAACCAACTCGCGAACAAACGCGCGAACAAACCGCGAACAAACGCGCGAAACGCGCAAACAACGCGCGAAACGCGCGAACAAACCAACCAACCAACCAACCAACCAACTCGCGAACAAACGCGCGAAACGCTCGAACAAACCAACCAACTAACCAACCCGCGAACAAACGCGCGAAACGCGCGAACAAACGCGCGAAACGCGCGAACAAACGCACGAACCGCGCGAATAAACCAACCAACCCGCGAACAAACGCGCGAAACGAGCAAACAAACGCCCGAAGCGCGCGAACAAACCAACCAAATAACCAACCCGCGAATGAACGCGCAAACAAACGCGCGAAACGCGCAAACAAAGGCGCGAAACGCGCGAACAAACGCGCAAACAAACCAACCAACCAACCCGCGAACAAACGCGCGAAGCGCGTGAACAAACCAACCAAATAACCAACCAACCAATCCGCGAACAAACGCGCAAAACGCGCGAACAAACCAACCAACCAACCCGCGAACAAGCGCGCAAAACGCGCGAACAAACGCGCGAAGCGCGCGAACAAACCAACCAAATAACCAACCCGCGAACAAAGGCGCGAAACGCGCAAACAAACGCGCGAAGCGCGCGAACAAACCAACCAAATAACCAACCCGCGAATAAACGCGCGAAACGCGCGAACAAACGCGCGAAGCGCGCGAACAAACCAACCAAATAACCAACCAACCAACCCGCGAACAAACGCGCGAACAAACCCGCGAAGCGCGCGAACAAACTAACCAAATAACCAACCCGCGAACAAACGCGCGAAACGCGCAAACAAACGCGCGAAGCGCGCGAACAAACCAACCAAATAACCAACCCGCGAACAAACGCGCGAAACGCGCAAACAAACCCGAAACGCACGAACGAACCAACCAACCAACCAACCAACCCGCTAACAAACGCGCGAAGCGCGCGAAGAAACCAACCAAATAACCAACCCGCGAATAAACGCGCAAACAAACGCGCGAAACGCGCGAACAAACCAACCAACCAACCAACCCGTGAAAAAACGCGCGAAGCGCGCGAACAAACCAACCAAATAACCAACCAACCAACCCGCGAACAAACGCGCGAAACGCGCGAACAAATCAACCAACCAACCCGCGAACAAACGCACGAAACGCGCGAACAAACGCGCAAACAAACCAACCAACCAACCCGCGAACAAACGCGCGAAACGCGCAAACAAACGCGCGAAGCGCGCGAACAAACCAACCAAATAATCAACCCGCGAATAAACGCGCGAAACGCGCGAACAAAAGCGCAAACAAACCAACCAACCAACCCGTGAACAAACGCGCGAAGCGCGCGAACAAACCAACCAAATAACCAACCCGCGAACAAACGCGCGAAAGGCGCAAACAAACGCGCGAAGCGCGCGATCAAACCAACCAAATAACCAACCCGCGAATAAACGCGCAAACAAACGCGCGAAACGCGCGAACAAACCAACCAACTAACCCGCGAACAAACGCGCGAAGCGCGCTAACAAACCAACCAACCATCCCGCGAACAAACGTGGTATAATTTATTTTTGGCCATAAAAAAAAGCCGTAAAATTTTAAAAAAGTCGCAATTTTGAAAAAAAAAATTGACATCACCAAATTGCCTAAGATTCTGAAAAATATTAGTTCCAGCTCGGTCCAGCTATCTGGCACCGTTTCTGCGGGCCGTTGACCCAACAGCTGAAGATGACCATAATCCCCACGTTTCAGAGTTTTAATCTAATCGTCAGAAAAGACTGCGCACATTATAAAAATTTCAGCGCAATCGGAGAGTAAAATTTATTTTTGGCTATTAAAAAAAAGCCGTATAATTTTGAAAAAGTCACCATTTTGAAAAAAAAATGACATCACCAAATTGCCCAAGATTCTGAAAAATATTAGTTTGAGCTCGGCCCAGCTATCTGTCACCGTTTCTGCGGGCCGTTGACCCAAGAGCTGAAGATGACCATAATCTCCAAATTTCAGAGTTTTAATCTGCTCACCAGAAAAGACTGCGCACATTATAAAAAAATCAGCGCAATCGGAGAGTAAAATTTATTTTTAGCCATAAAAAAAAGCCGTAAAATTTTGAAAAAGTCGCCATTTTGAAAAAAAAAAATGACGTCACTAAATTGCCTAAGATTCTGAAAAATATTAGTTCCAGCTCGGTCCAGCTATCTGGCACCGTTTCTGCGGGCCGTTGACCCAACAGCTGAAGATGATCATAATCTTCAGGTTTTAGAGTTTTAATCTGCTCACCAGAAAAGACTGCGCACATTATGAAAAAATTCAGCGCCATCAGAGAGTAAAATTTATTTTTGGCCATAAAAAAAAGCCGTAAATGCAGACAAATGTATGACTCTTACGTTCACGCGAAAAATAAACAAAATTAACTTTGAATATAAGTTGAATAATACCACAATTAAAAATTCAGATACGGTGAGAGATCTTGGAGTTTTATTAGATTCACATTTGTCATTCTCTGAACACATCTCCACCGCTGTCACCAAAGCGTATAAAAGTCTTGGATTTGTCTTGCGCGTAGGACGTCCATTTACTGATGTAGGTTGTATTAAAACATTGTATTGCGCATATGTCAGAAGTACACTTGAGTACTGTAGTAGTATTTGGAACCCGCATTACATCTGCTACAAGCATGATATTGAATCACTCCAGTCAAAATTCATTAAACACCTTAACTACCGTACTCATCGCTCGTACTCGGCTGATAATTATATCGATTCATGCAAATATCATCGTCTACTACCGCTAGAAAAAAGACGCTCCCTTCTCGACATGATGTTTCTGCACAGCATATGTAACGGCACTACCGACTGTCCGGAGCTCACGTCCCTGGTGCTGCGGCTGCGCGCCCCGCTCCGGCGCACCAGACACACTGCATTGTTCCACGTCCCCCCCTCCCGTACTAATTATGCACAAAACTCAATTATTTGCCGCATGCAGTCGGCTTATAATAAATCATTTGCAAGCGTGGATTTATTTAACTGTGGAAAAAACACTTTTAGGAAACATGTAACAGAATTACTATATCAGAGTTAAAGAATATACTACCAATACGAATGAACCTTTGCACGAATATCTAATAAAATATGTAATAAAATAAATATATAATATATTATAATCTTAAATAACATACGTATAACATCACCACAAACACTCACACATATACATGCACACACACACACGCACACACACTCATAAACGTACAGACTGTCTATGATAATATGTATATTGAGAGTAAAATTTGCATATTGTAAATCCTTATTATTGGCAGTATGAGCAATGTAACCTTTAATAACTATTATTTTCTAAGTGCTGTGGATTTTGTGATAATAAATAAAATAAATAAATAAAATAAAAGTAATATTTTGAAAAAGTCGCCATTTTGTAAAAAAAATATGACATCACCAAATTGCCTAAGGTTCTGAAAAATATTAGTTCCAGCTCGGTCCAGCTATCTGGCACCGTTTCTGCGGGCCGTTGACCCAACAGCTGAAGATGACCATAGTTTCCAAGTTTCAGAGTTTTAATCTGCTCACCAGAAAAGATTGCAAACATTATAAAAAATTCAGCGCAATTGGAGAGAAAAATTTATTTTCGGCAATAAAAAAGCCGCAAAATTTAAAAAAAAGATAGTATGTATGGAGATCGAAAATCAAAAGAAAAAAAAGTTCGCTCGTTTCGCTTTGCTCGCGGTGCTCGCTTCGCTCGTAAATAATTGTATTCAGGAGCACTTAGAACCCCTACATACAAATTTTCAGCGCAATCGGAGAGTAAAATTTATTTTCAGCCATATAAAAAAGCCGCATAATTATCAAATTAATCTAAAAAAAACACAACAACAAACTGTAATTTGAATTTGTATAGAATGATGGCCTGTGCGATGTAAAGCAGCCACACACGTAAGTTATTTTGGCTGGTATATGACAGGTCAGTGTATGTATGCTTTACATTTTTTTTCTTTCTTTTTGAAGTGGCCAGTGCGTTGCAAAGCAGGCATTCACTACAATATTAACTACTTATAATTTGTGGTAGTGTATTTTGAAAAAGTCGCCTTTTTGAAAAAAAAAAAAAGACATCATGAATTTACCAAGATTCTGAACAATATTAGTTCCAGCTCGGTCCAGCTATCTGGCACCGTTTCTGCGGGCCGTTGACCCAACAGCTGAAGATGACCAGAATCTCAAGTTTCATATTTTTACTCTGCTCACCAGAATAGACTGCGCACATTATAAAATATATGACGTCACCAAAGGTCCTAGGGTTCTGTACAACTTTAGTTCGAAGTCAGTCCAAATATCGGTTTCTGACTCCACGAGCCGTGGACCTGAAGGGTGAAGATGACCAAAATCTCCAAATGTCAGAATTTTCCCATATACTACAGGGTATGGGCTATACTCCATCCCTATACCACTTTGGTCCATGAGCACTCCTTCCGGGAGATCAATTCGGGTAAAGTTTCTCGAAAAAACGGCGCTCCGCCATCTTGAAAACGCCGCCATTTTGAAAAAAAAAAGTGACGTCATCAATGATCCCAGGATTATGGACAACTTTAGTTCAAGGTCACCCCAGCTATCTGGCACCGTTTCCGCGGGCCGATGACACGATAGCTGAAGATGGACAGAATCTCCAAGTTTCGGAATTTTTCTCTACTCATCAGAGTGGACTGCGTACTTCATTCCTACACCATTTTGGTCCGCGATCACTCCTTCTGGGAGAACTACTATGTCAGTCAGTGAGTGGTAGTCGAGCTTTATAGTATATAATAACTAGTATTTCGGTGGGTGCCGCGGCCCGCAAGCGGACCGCGGAGGTCGGCTGTGTTGAGCTTTTATTTTGACAGGAATCCTTAAAAAAAATTTTTTTTTATGAGTTTCGACGTTTTAGTTTTTGGCCGGAAACCAAATCTTCAGTGGGGGCACCTACAAGCCGCAAAACAAAATTTCATGACTTTCGTGATTGCAGTGTTATGAGCTGTTTTTTGACGGGAACCGGAATCTGATTTGGAGCACCTCAAACCCGTTAATACAAATTTACTAGCAGACCCCCGCGACCTCATTCGCGTTAAAAGACTACTATTTGAGCTGTTCTTTATTTCTTTCAATACTTCAGACCAAACAACCAACTAAACCGCGAGCAAACGCGCGAAGCGCGCTATTAAACCAACCTAATAACCAACCAACCAACCCGCGAACAAACGCGCGAAACGCGCGAACAACGCGCGAAACCCGCGAACAAACCAACCAACTCGCGAACAAACGCGCGAAACGCGCGAACAAACCAACCAACTAACCCGCGAACAAACGCGCGAAGCGCGCGAACAAATCAACCAAATAATCAACCAACCCGCGAACAAACGCGCGAAACGCGCGAACAAGCGCGCGAAACGCGCGATCAAACCAACCAACCAACCCGCGAACAAACGCGCGAAGCGCGCTAATAAACCAACCTAATAACCAACCAACCAACCAACCCGCGAACAAACGCGCGAAACGCGCGAACAACGCGCAAAACCCGCGAACAAACCAACCAACCCGCGAACAAACGCGCGAAACGCGCGAACAACGCGCGAAACCCGCGAACAAACCAACCAACTCGCGAACAAACGCGCGAAACGCGCGAACAAACCAACCAACTAACCCGCGAACAAACGCGCGAAGCGCGCGAACAAACCAACCAAATAAACAACCAATCAACCAACCCGCGAACAAACGCGCAAAACGCGCGAACAAGCGCGCGAAACGCGCGAACAAACCAACCAACCAAACCGCGAACAAACGCGCGAAGCGCGCTAATAAACCAACCTAATAACCAACCAACCAACCCGCGAACAAACGCGCGAAACGCGCGAACAACGCGCGTAACCCGTGAACAAACCAACCAACTCGCGAACAAACGCGCGAAACGCGCGAACAAACCAACCAACTAACCCGCGAACTAACGCGCGAAGCGCGCGAACAAACCAACCAAATAACCAGCCAATCAACCAACCCGCGAACAAACGCGCGAAACGCGCGAACAAACCAACCAACCAACCCGCGAACAAACGCGCGAAATGCGCGAACAAACGCGCGAAGCGCGCGAACAAACCAACCCGCGAATAAACGCGCGAAGCGCGCGAACATACCAACCAAAGAACCAACTAACCAACCCGCGAACAAACGCGCGAAACGCGCGAACATACTAACCAACCAACACGCGAACAAACGCACGAAACGCGCAAACAAACGCGCGAAGCACGCGAACAAACCAACCAAATAACCAACCCGCGAATAAACGCGCAAACAAACGCGCGAACGAACCAACCAACCAACCCGCGAACAAACGCGCGAAGCGAGCGAACAAACCAACCAAACAACCAACCATCCAACCCGCGAACAAACGTGGTATAATTTATTTTTGGCCATAAAAAAAAAGCCGTATAATTTTGAAAAAGTCGCCATTTTGAAAAAAAAATATGACATCACCAAATTGCCTAAGATTCTGAAAAATATTAGTTCCAGCTCGGTCCAGCTATCTGGCACCGTTTCTGCGGGCCGTTGACCCAACAGCTGAAGATGACCATAATCTCCAGGTTTCAGAGTTTCAATCTGCTCACCAGAAAAGACTGCGTACATTATGAAAAATTAAGCGCAATCGGAGAGTAAAATATATTTTTGGCCGTTTAAAAAAAGCCGTATAATTTTGAAAAAGTCACCATTTTGAAAAAAAATATGACGTCACCAAATTGCCTAAGATTCTGAAAAATATTAGTTCCAGCTCGGTCCAGCTATCTGGCACCGTTTCTGCGGGCCGTTGACCCAACAGCTGAAGATGACCATAATCTCCAGGTTTCAGAGTTTCAATCTGCTCACCAGAAAAGACTGCGTATATTATGAAAAATTCAGCGCAATCGGAGAGTAAAATATATTTTTGGTTGTTAAAAAAAAGCCGTATAATTTTGAAAAAGTCGCCATTTTGAAAAAAAAATTGACATCATCAAATTGCCCAAGATTCTGAAAAATATTAGTTTGAGCTCGGCCCAGCTATCTGTCACCGTTTCTGCGGGCCGTTGACCCAAGAGCTGAAGATGACCATAATCTCCAGGTTTCAGAGTTTTAATCTGCTCACCAGAAAAGACTGCGCACATTATAAAAAAATCAGCGCAATCGGAGAGTAAAATTTATTTTCAGCCATATAAACAGCCGCATAATTATCAAATTAATCTAAAAAAAAACACAACAACAACCTGTAATTTGAATTTGTATAGAATGATGGCCTGTGCGATGTAAAGCAGCCACACACGTAACTACAACAAATTATAAGTTATTTTGGCTGGCGTATGACGGGTCCGTGTATGTATGCTTTACATTTTTTCTTTTCTTTTTGAAGTGGCCAGTGCGTTGTAAAGCAGGCATTCACTACAATATTAACTACTTATAATTTGTGGTAGTGTGTTTTGAAAAAGTCGCCTTTTTGAAAAAAAAAAAAAGACATCATGAATTTACCAAGATTCTGAACAATATTAGTTCCAGCTCGGTCCATCTATCTGGCACCGTTTCTGCGGGCCGTTGACCCAACAGCTGAAGATGACCAGAATCTCCAAGTTTCATATTTTTACTCTACTCACCAGAAGAGACTGTGCACATTTTAAAATATATGACGTCGCCAAAGGTCCTAGGGTTCTGTACAATTTTAGTCCGAAGTCAGTCCAAATATCGGTTTCCGACTCCACGGGCCGTGGACCTGAAGGGTGAAGATGACCAAAATCTCCAAATGTCAGAATTTTCCCATATACTACGGGGTATGGGCTACCATCCATCCCTATACCACTTTGGTCCATGACCACTCCTTCCGGGAGATCAATTCGGGTAAAGTTTCTCGAAAAAACGGCGCTCCGCCATCTTGAAAACGCCGCCATTTTGAAAAAAAAAAGTGACCTCATCAATGATCCCAGGATTCTGGACAGCTTTAGTTTAAGGTCACCCCAGCTATCTGGCACCGTTTCTGCGGGCCGTTGACACGATAGCTGAAGATGGACAGAATCTCCAAGTTTCGGACTTTTCCTCTACTCATCAGAGGAGGCTGCATACTTTACTTTTACATCACTTTGGCCCACGGTCACTCCTTCTGGGAGAACTACTATGTCAATGAGTGAGTCAGTGAGTGAGTGGTAGTCGAGCTTTATAGTATATAACTAGTATTTCGGTGGGTGCCGCGGCCCGCAAGCGGACCGCGGAGGTCGGCTATGTTGAGCTTTTCTTTTGACAGGTATCGTAAAAAAATATTTTTTTTAACGAGTTTCGACGTTTTAGTTTTTGGCCGGAAACCAAATCTTCAGTGGGGGCACCTAAAAGCCGCAAAACAAACTTTCATGACTTTCGTGATTGCAGTGTTGTGAGCTGATTTTTGACGGGAACCGGAATCTGATTTGGAGCACCTCAAACCCGTGAATACAAATTTACTGGCAGACCCCCGCGACCTCATTCGCGTTAAAAGACTACTATTTGAGCTGTTCTTTATTTCTTTCAATATTTCAGACCAAACAACCAACCAAACCGCGAACGAACGCGCGAACAAACGCGCGAAGCGCGCTAATAAACCAACCAAATAACCAACCAACCATCCCGCGAACAAACGCGCAAACAAACGCGCGAAACGCGCGAACAAACGCGCAAACAAACCAACTAACCAACCCGCGAACAAACGCGCGAAACGCGCGAACAAACGCGCGAAGCGCGCGAACAAACCAACCAAATAACCAACCAACCAACCCGCGAACAAACGCGCGAAACGCGCTAACAAACCAAATAACCAACCCGCGAACAAACGCGCGAAACGCGCGAACAAACCCGCGAAGCGCGCGAACAAACCAACCAAATAACCAACCCGCGAACAAACGCGCGAAACGCGCAAACAAACGCGCGAAGCGCGCGAACAAACCAACCAAATAACCAACCCGCGAATAAACGCGCGAAACGCGCAAACAAACCCGAAACGCGCGAACAAACCAACCAACCAACCCGCTAACAAACGCGCGAAGCGCGCGAAGAAACCAACCAAATAACCAACCCGCGCATAAACGCTCAAACAAACGCGCGAAACGCGCGAACAAACCAACCAACCAACCAACCCGCGAAAAAACGCGCGAAGCGCGCGAACAAACCAACCAAATAACCAACCAACCAACCCGCGAACAAACGCGCGAAACGCGCGAACAAACCAACCGACCAACCCGCGAACAAACGCGCGAAGCGCGCGAACAAACCAACCAACCCGCGAACAAACGCGCGAAGCGCGCGAACAAACCAACCAAATAACCAACCCGCGAACAAACGCGCGAAACGCGCGAAGCGCGCGAACAAACCAACCAAATAATCAACCCGCGAATAAACGCGCGAAACGCGCGAACAAACGCGCGAATAAACGCGCGAACAAACGCGCGAAGCGCGCGAACAAACCAACCAAATAAACAACCAACCAACCCGCGAACAAACACACGAAACGCGCGAACAAACCAACTAACCAACCCGTGAACAAACGCGCGAAGCGCGCGAACAAACCAACAAAATAACCAACCCGCGAACAAACGCGCGAAAGGCGCAAACAAACGCGCGAAGCGCGCGATCAAACCAACCAAATAACCAACCCGCGAATAAACGCGCAAACAAACGCGCGAAACGCGCGAACAAACCAACCAACTACCCCGCGAACAAACGCGCGAAGCGCGCGAACAAACCAACGAACCAACCCGCGAACAAACGTGGTATAATTTATTTTTGCCCATAAAAAAAAGCCGTAAAATTTTAAAAAAAATCGCCATTTTGAAAAAAAAATATGACATCACCAAATTGCCTAAGGTTCTGAAAAATATTAGTTCCAGCTCGGTCCAGCTATCTAGCACCGTTTCTGCAGGCCGTTGACCCAACAGCTGAAGATGACAATAATCTCCACGTTTCAGAGTTTTAATCTAATCGCCAGAAAAGACTGCGCACATTATAAAAATTTCAGCGCAATCGGAGAGTAAAATTTATTTTTAGCCATAAAAAAAAGCCGTAAAATTTTAAAAAAGTCGCCATTTTGAAGAAAAAATATGACATCACTAAATTGCCTAAGATTCTGAAAAATATTAGTTCCAGCTCGGTCCAGCTATCTGGCACCGTTTCTGCGGGCCGTTGACCCAACAGCTGAACATGACCATAATCTCCACGTTTCAGAGTTTTAATCTAATCGCCAGAAAAGACTGCGCACATTATAAAAATTTCAGCGCAATCGGAGAGTAAAATTTATTTTTGGCTATTAAAAAAAAGCCGTATAATTTTGAAAAAGTCGCCATTTTGAAAAAAAAATATGACGTCACCAAATTGCCTAAGATTCTGAAAAATATTAGTTCCAGCTCGGTCCAGCTATCTGGCACCGTTTCTGCGGGCCGTTGACCCAACAGCTGAAGATGATCATAATCTCCAGGTTTCAGAGTTTTAATCAGCTCACCAGAAAAGACTGCGCACATTATAAAAAATTCAGCGCAATCGGAGAGTAAAATTTATTTTCGGCAATAAACAAGCCGCAAAATTTTGAAAAAGTCGCCATTTTGAAAAAAGAAAGTTCGCTCGTTTCGCTTTGCTCGCGGTGCTCGCTTCGCTCGTAAATAATTGTATTCAGGAGCACTTAGAACCCCTACATACAAATTTTCAGCGCAATCGGAGAGTAAAATTTATTTTCAGCCATATAAAAAAGCCGCATAATTATCAAATTAATCTAAAAAAAACACAACAACAAACTGTAATTTGAATTTGTATAGAATGATGGCCTGTGCGATGTAAAGCAGCCACACACGTAAGTTATTTTGGCTGGTGTATGACAGGTCCGTGTATGTATGCTTTACATATTTTTTTTTCCTTTTTGAAGTGGCCAGTGCGTTGTAAAGCAGGCATTCACTACAATATTAACTACTTATAATTTGTGGTAGTGTATTTTAAAAAAGTCGCCTTTTTGAAAAAAAAAAAAAGACATCATGAATTTACCAAGATTCTGAACAATATTAGTTCCAGCTCGGTCCAGCTATCTGGCACCGTTTCTGCGGGCCGTTGACCCAACAGCTGAAGATGACCAGAATCTCAAGTTTCATATTTTTACTCTGCTCACCAGAAGATACTGTGCACATTAGAAGAAAGATGACGTCACCAAAGGTCCTAGGGTTCTGTACAACTTTAGTTCGAAGTCAGTCCAAATATCGGTTTCCGACTCCACGGGCCGTGGACCTGAAGGGTGAAGATGACCAAAATCTCCAAATGTCAGAATTTTCCCATATACTACATGGTATGGGCTGCACTCCATCCCTATACTATTTTGGTCCATGACCACTCCTTCCGGGAGATCAATTCGGGTAAAGTTTCTCGAAAAAACGGCGCTCCGCCATCTTGAAAACGCCGCCATTTTGAAAAAAAAAAGTGACGTCATCAATGATCCCAGGATTCTGGACAACTTTAGTTCAAGGTCACCCCAGCTATCTGGCACCGTTTCCGCGGGCCGTTGACACGATAGCTGAAGATGGACAGAATCTCCAAGTTTCGGACTTTTCCTCTACTCATCAGAGTGAACTGCGTACTTGTTTCCTACACCACTTTGGTCCGTGATCACTCCTTCTGGGAGAACTACTATGTCAATCAGTCAGTGGTAGTCGAGCTTTATATATAATAATAATAATTTATAGTATATAATAATAGTGCGCTGTGATCCGCCCTTAGGCACACCACATTTATATAAAAGTAAAAGAATCAAATTAAATACACGTAATAAGGGGGGGGGGGGTGTCACATGTACTGGCTTATTTGTATCTTGACATCTTATAACCTGTGGCTTTGCAATAAATTTGAAAAAAAAAATTACACGATAATTTCTTTTACCTACATAAATATGTAAATAAATTATTATAATAATTAATGTAAATAAGATGTTATCCAATACAAGAACAAAGAAGACGGTCTAGCCTAACCATAGCTTAACCATATCGTTTTTCCAAAACAAAAAGTGGAAGTTTTTTAATTTATGTGGCTTCCAACCCTTCCGGAGGGGAAACAGGGGAAACTTCGACAAATAAAATAAAAATAAACAATGGAAAATGTACACCGCCACGGAAACCTTTTAGGAAGCACCTCCCCTTTGTTGGGTACAACTTAAAAGTCTTGTTTGTTTTGTCTTTTGCGGTAAAAAGGAGTTAAAAACAATCGGTAGGTATTTTGCTTCCAACAGAAAACAATATGAATGTAAAGCTAGTGAAGGTTTGGGGTATTTTCGTATAAATTAGAATGTTAGTGACTTCGATTTCGCTGTGAAATTCAAATTGATACCTCTATACTGCAGTCCATCAGCTGAGTGGATCAAACTGGGATCATAATTTGTCGCATATAGAGTTCTTTTTTTTTTCAATGTCTTAAAGTGTCCCTAAACGATCATGCTTGCATCACATGCAACGTTAACGTGAATGTCATGCTGCATGATGGATCATCATGGTTGCTATCAATCAATACAGTGAAGCAACGGCCAGCACGTAGTTTGCATGTCATGCACGTCAATCACTACAGCTAGACGGTCATGCATGAGTGACAACACGTAATGCATGTCATGCCGCATGATCGTTTAGGGAGCCCATTACAGAGTCGGTCTTCAAAACATCAATAAGTCATACATAGTAAGCCCTGCCTTTTTTTATGAACTTAAAGTGGTCTCTACACCATCAATCTGCATGACATGCAGTTACGTGTTGTCACTCATGCATGATCGTCTAGCTGTAGTGATTGACGTGCATGACATGAAAACTACGTGCATGACATGCAAACTACGTGCTGGCCGTTGATTCACTGTACTGATTGATAGCAAGCATGATGGTCCATCATGCAGCATGACAATCACGTAAACGTAACGCATGTCATGCAAGCATGATCGTTTAGGGACCGCTTAAGAGCGGTAATATACATCCTATTTTGTAGTTCCCACTGGTCGATATAGAAGTTGCCCTGTAGGGTGCGCAAATCGTAGGTACGGTATGTCCATTACACACTACTTGAAATAATACAATGCGTGGTCCAACTCAAACACCATTGGTTTGGGCGCAGCCGACAAACAACACACGAACACGCACTTACCAGTACATGGGCTCTCTTCCGACTAAAATGACGCTTTACGTTGTTCTGGATCAACTCCTATGAGATCCATTGGCCAGATCCATGATGAGATATTACTCGAGAGAATTCACAATTTACATTAAAAAATAATAATGACTCTGAGAAATAAAGGGTTATTCCCAACGAATTATATGATCCGTTCGGGGTTGCATCTGATCACGTAAAAAGTTCCCATCGGATCACGTTATCCGGTGCAACAATACAGGGTGTTTGGTGCATCGTTTGCCGCAATAAAAATGGCCGACCAGAGGGGTCATCTGCTAACCCTGCAGCCCCCAGCAGAATTGTTATATTTTCTAAAATAAAGTTAAAAAGTTGAATAATAAAAAAAACATGGGACATGGAAGGGGTTATGGGGGCTGTAGGGATAGCTGATGACCCCTCATGCCGGCCATTTCGATTTGCCAAACAATGCACCAAACACCTTATAAAGCAAAGAGATATCTACAGTTAATCTAGATGATGTCGCCAAATGAAGTTATGGACAACCTCTCAGTAATGAGGTACAACTTACAGTCACAGTGTAACTTTTTTTATTATCTGAGAGGTACAATTTTATAAAATCTCTTTTTGAAATCTTTTTTTTATTGGTGACTGTACATACATACACGTTGGAAGATGATAACAAAAATAATACAGATATTCCAACCCGAGGTAATAAAGTTACCAATACCTACCTGGAGTCCTAGTTCTGAATCGCTCTCCTCGCTTCGAGCGGTCGATTCTACTGATTTTCCTTCCACATCGGATACAAAAATCAGTAGAATCGACCGCTCGAAGCGAGGAGAGCGATTCAAAAAGAGAGCTCCTGGGGTGGATGACGTAATGGCTAGGTTGGTAGATGGAAAGACTCCATTTTAGCGGCCCAACTGGTATGAAGGC
Source organism: Metalampra italica (assembly GCA_949699065.1). NCBI lineage: Eukaryota > Metazoa > Arthropoda > Insecta > Lepidoptera > Oecophoridae > Metalampra > Metalampra italica. The sequence goes on along the minus strand of OX452991.1, from coordinate 5,500,387 downwards.
GGCCACTCGAAATTAAAGACACAGCTAAATCGATCGACATAATATTGACTCGGCCGGGACCCGAACCCAGACAAACAGATTATCGTATAGAACAATGGGCAAGCGACGATAAACATTGGAAGAAAATATTGGGAGACCATAGAGTTGTAAGAGCTTTGAAGAGTTTACCTTTTACCGTAATATAAGTACCTAAGTGAAGAGTTAATGTGGCTACAGTCCTTGTATGTGCAGACGAGTAAGTCAAGCATAGGTTAGGTTCGGTTGGGTTACCCTAACCTATCACCTACCCTGCCTGTTTAGAATAACCTCGTAAGGCCGGCCTAAGATTATTTTAGGTTTTTTTCCAAGGGCCTTTTTAAAGGACCAATTTAGGTTTGGACCTAGAAAAAGGTACTTGGGTCGCAGGATATTACCCAAAAAATCAATATGACTTCAAACGGTAGAGGTAAACATATTTTTTTTACCTCACCGGCTCGGAAGGCTATACTTTCTCATTCGAAATCTGCGTGGAAAACTGCACCTGGAAAAAAATAATTAAAACTTTTCTTCTAATTTGTAGAAGGTGGACATTTAAAGAAGTGGTCAATTCTAATTGTGGTTATTATTATTTGTGGTTCTAAAGCGCCGAAAGTACCTAGTATTTTCTTCGCTGTAGTGAGGTGAAAAATTGTGTGTTGCGCTCGGCAGAAAAGTTATTTTGCGTCTCGTACCTAGAACCCTTCTTTTTGCTCAGTTTTCAATACTAGTACTCGCACAAAATAACCAACTTTGCAGCCTTGCATAACAAATAACTATTTCCCTCTTTCTTCCAAAACTAGAATACCGTGTCACCCATTGAAGTAATATAAGCTGGCCTCTCTCTCCAACACCAAACAAATGAACAGGTTGGAGCACACGGAAGGTTTGGGTGTTGATACCGTCACGTGTGCCCGGTGTAGTTTTACCGACCACGTTGTGTAATGTGAGAGATTGTGTGTTTTGGATCGTGACCGCGCGACTCCACAGATTATAAAGATAGTGATTTAGTGATGCGTAGAGAGAGTTGTGATGCGTTAGTTAGTAATGTACCTTGAGGGAGGTCCTCCAACACAGGTATATTTTATGCTTAACAAGAGGCATAAATCTAGTTTTGTGTAAAGCAAGGTTTTTAAATAAAACAATTTTGAATTGAATTTTTAATTTTAAATACTGTATAATAATTGTAAAATCTGTTCGGTAGTTTTTGCGTGAAAGAGTAACAAACATACATCCTCACATCTTCACATCCTTACAAACTTTCGCCTTTATAATATTAGTAGGATCTAAGTCTTTTACCTAGTAGGATAGAATGAAGGATGTACCGAAGACTCGTGTAGGCAACAATCCAGGGGTTGAGGCCAACAGTGGGCTCCATATTGCTACTCCACTTAAAAAAAAACGGGTTTTATGAACGAATAAAACAATATTCTGCATCTTACTTACCCAAATTGTTTGCATATCTGTATTTAACGTCCAATATTTGCGAGCTCACCGGTCATTATCAGCTCGAGTAAATGTGAGGCGATATTTGCGCAGGCGCAGGTGGACGGTAAAACGTTTGCTTCTCAGTATATATAATGTACTCTGTGCGTTTGCTCTCGTCTCGCTCGGCGCAGACAATAAAATAAAAACATTTTGCTGATTGTAACCGCACGTCAGTGGATACACTTTGACCTTGAGCTGGCCTAGCCTATTAAGGAGTTACAGTACTATGAGGGACCAGTTTATTCTGGTTTTGTTTCCACTGACGTGCGGTCGACCGTACAATAAAATCATTAAATAATTGTTTAAGTATATCACATATATATCCTACTAATAATATAAAGGCGAAAGTTTGTAAGGATGTGAGGATGTTTGTTACTCTTTCACGCAAAAACTACCGAACAGATTTTAATGAAACTTGGTACAGTGATAGCTGATATCCTGGAATAACATATAGGTTACTTTTTAATGCGGACAAAGTCGCGGGGCGTCCGCTAATACCCCCTAAGTAACAAAACCCCTACATAGAGGGCGCTGTTTCACAATGTATACGGGAAAAATTTTTCTACGAGGGTGAAGCCGGGGGAAAAAGCTAGTTAAACAATAAATATAAGTACGTTTAAGTACTCACTTGCATTTTGTATTCTCAAATGCCCCGTTGCCAATCCCCGGTGGGTATTTTGAGACGGAGCTTCTTCTATGGAGCCCGCGGTGGTGCATTTGGGAATCCCAATTAGGTATACAATAAAAAATCTCTGATGGAGATCCCGCCAAAAATTATTAAAATTATGTCAGCTGTCAATGAGAACTCTGCATAACATTTCATTGCTATTCGAGCTCTCTTTGTTTAGTTTACATGCTACAAGTATTTTTACCAATAATTACAGGATTTGTCCCATTTTGAGACTTTAATTTGTCCCAAATTCCCCATCGAGCTTCTTCTGTAAAAACCCAATAGGCAGATCCCGCCAAAAATTAAATGACAGCTGTCAATAAGAACTCTGCATACATTTTATTGCCCTTCGAGCTATGTTCGTTTAGTGTAGTAGCTACAAGCATTTTTCCCAATAATTACAGGCTTTCTCCCATTCGAGACTATAATTTGTCCCAGATGCCCAAGCCATTGGTAATCTGTGCCCAGACTTCTTCTTATTCTCTATTATATGTCAGCTGTCAATAGAACTACAAACATTTCATGGCCCTTCGGTCCTCAGTTCTTTTAGTTTACAGGCTCTTACCATTTTCCCCAATAATTACAAGCTTTCCGCCATATAATGGCGGAGGTCACGTGGCACTCCACACATCCCCTTTGTTACCGGCCTGTTACCGGCAAACAATGCACTATATAATCTGTTAGTATTTACCCTTTCAAAAGACAACTTTCGCCTCTAACTGTACGGTATAAGACTTCTTATACAATAATTAGGGGTAAATAAAAACTGGTCGCATTAAGACATCAAGCTGTGCAGCGCGAAATAATCACAAAATACTTTGCTTCAAAACTTAGGGCACGTGCCATGGATTTACGTAAGTTTGTTATAAAAGTAGGTCAAAAACAGTCTTAAAGACAGAGTAATTTATTAATTGAGTATCACACCACATTGTTTTGCTAATTAATTACTTATACTGAGGGCGGACTCGCCGTCGCACCAGTTACGTAAAATTTAAAATCTTAAAGAACCTTCGGAACACTTTGTTGCGACTTTCGTTTCGAAATTCGGTCAATACGAAAGATTTATCATGCCTTTATTTGACGTTGCTGAAAGGCATAGCTACAGCGAACTTTATTAAGTGCCCTAAAAATGATGACACCAAAAGAGACGCTGCGGCTACTCTTTTGTTCCCAGCAGTAGATGATTTGAGTATGAGTACTAGACATGAAAATGTATGTAGAATTCAATACAAGCAAATGTATACTTTGTCGCATAACGATATGGTCTACAATCATCTTACACGCTTTGTTACTTCAGACTAGCATATCATAATTGCATTTGTTTTTATTCGAATCTCACAATTTCAAATAAATTTGTATGAACTAATCATGAATTTAAAAAAAAAGCTACTCCCATATGGATGAGTAGTAGGGGTGCCAAAATCGTGCCAAATGTATATCGAAATTGATACTCACTCACACATTCTCATTTTCAAACTCCATATAAATTTGTATGAGCAACTTCCTCCCGCTAATCCGCTTCATTTGTCCGCACCCCCCCTGATTTTGACACAGAATTTTTCATCGTATCCCATACTAAATTTGCAAGATGCGATCTCCACAGGGAGCGCGCGCGCGACAAAAGAGGTTCGAATCTCCTTGGAACTAATGCTTCTATACTTATTAAAGTTCGCATAGCTATGGACCGTCATTGATTAATTGGTAAATGTGCAGTCATTGTGCAAAACTCAAGGCATTCGTACAGTTCGATTATTTTGAATTACTTAATTGACTTTATAGTTTACTTCATCCGCGTTATAAAGTATACTATTTATATTATTATGTTATTCAAAATTTTTAACTTACTTTCAAAGTTTGTCAATAGATGGCGTTAGGTGTATTTTACACCCCGCTATCATTTCATCAACATCAACAGCCTATTAATCTCCCCACTGCTGGGGCTCAGGCCTACCCTACCAACGAAGGCGTTCGGGCTATAGTCCACTACGCTAGCCCAGTGCGGATTGGTGGACTTCACATGCGCCTAAGAATTTCTTCTTCGGCGTATGCAGGTTTCCTCACGATGTTTTCCTTCACCGTTTGAGAGCAGTCAGTATATGTACTTAAGTTTCGAGAAAAACGCATTGGTACATGACCCAGGCGGGGGATCGAACTCCGGACCTTTCGATATGATAGGCCGCGTCTTATCCCCTACGCCACTAACGCTCTTTCGCTATCATTTGGTTCTTCGCAACTATGAATCAGATAAGCGTTCAAATTATCCACCAGTTTTTACCTAGATGAAAAGAAGGTCCTTCGATCAAAATTACTCAGTTCGTTCAGTATCGTTATAAGTTGGTACTTAAATTATTTGTAAAACGTCTTGATAAATATTTACATCAACCATTTTGTATTGTTAAATCGTTATTATTTTACAATCTTCTCTAACCAAATAAAACGATATAAGCGTAAACAGATATTACTGGTAGTCTAGCTTACGGCCGGCCCACACTATAAAGTGCCGTCAGGACAACTTCAATGGCGTATGCAACGTGTTGAAATGCAACTAGTAACAATGTAATCGGTTTACGGCATGTCGTGATACGGCCCACACGCGAGATGGAGACGTTGCACCACCCGGCACTTACTTTGTGTATGCACTTTATTGCATTACACATTTTATTACATACGTTATACTTGTTGAATTAATCTAAGCATGTTTTCTATTGTCGTTTAAATAATTCTTATAGTTGCAGCGATCCTCGATTGAAAGCTTCGGTAGCGGGGAAGACGCGGCCTGTCACGTCTAGAGGTTCGAGTTCGATCCCCGGCCGGTCCATGTGCCAAGGGATTACTCGAAACTTACTTACTGACTGCTCTCAAACGATGAAGTAAAAAATCGTGATGAAACCTGCATACGCCGAAGGATACATTCTTAGGCGCATGTGAAGGCCACCCGCACTAGGCTGCGTGGAGGACTATAGCCCGTACGCGGACGAAGCCGTGGGAAAACACTAGTATTATATATCAGGGTTCCATATCCTGGAGGAATCGAACTCATCGATACCACGGTTCACTCTATCGTTGGCTTTCACGAAAGCCAGATGTACGGTAACATGATATACAGGCCGCTGTTTTTTTATTTATTTTCGTACGAGAGAAGCTTTCCGCTGCCGGTCGATCGAGACAAGGCTTTTAAAAGGAAGTCGATTTTTTCCGAGTTTTTTTCTCTCGTAATTTTATGATTCTTACCTACATTTAAGCTTGAACAGCATTAAGGGTCTCCCTGTCTCTCACACTGAATCCCTATTATGTAAGTAGCACTTGGTCATCAAAGTGTAAAATTATTATAATGAAGATCGAAGATGGTGGCTTAACATTAATTTTAAGAATTGTTTTTAAAATACAAAAAACAAATATTGGTATATAAAATATATATTTTAATTTGCACGTTTGGTCACCGGGTGTGATATTTGTTCACCTAATTTTTTCCTAAATATAATGCATACGCATATTAAAGCCGTTGGATAAAAGCAACGTCGCGAAGAAAACCTAGTTTGGAAGAAATAGACAAGTGTAATAATAGTTATTGTTACTGGCTGCTGTTAAATTATTTTCGTGTATAAATTATTTGATCGACGCCATTTTGGCGCTGAAGGCTAAGGCGACGAGTGACGAGTGTCCGTGGAACTAACCTTCTTCTTCTGCTTTGTTTAATGGCAATTGGTCGTCAGACAGTGCGATCAACCATTACTGCCAGTGTCAAGTTATGGAAAAGGCCGAACTAACCTTCAAATCGGCCCATTTACTTAACTGTCATTTGTAAGGGACAGCCAGCCAGTCCAGTGGTTTACAGGTCAGTGAGTTTTCCCAAAGGAAACCTGCTTCTTGTGCGACCAGTACACGGGTGTCATATTCGTGTAAGGCACGGGCCCGTGACGCGTCCGTTACGTTGGCTGACCGCTCCGTATTCTGGTTTTTTAATAGTTGGCTTTGGCTTGGTTACTAGACCTTTAAGCCATCTCTTGTTCATAATATAAAGTCATGTTTATTTTATTTATTGAACCGGCAGTTACAGTACGGCATTCTCAGAAACAGGGCACGACCAGAGACCGTCGGCGTTTCGCACTAAGGTTCTTATCCTCACAAACGTAATTTACAACGGCCAATTTTGCAATGCACTACGGAAGAGTTGTTAGGTAATGAATAAAATAAAAATAAATGAAAAATAACCCCCAATATACATTTTTTAGAAAATAAAATAGAATGACATACGATGACACTTCTATTCCCGTCAAAAGAGTCTGCACTGGTTTGTCATTGCCATCAGACGCCGCACAGTGGGCTGTTTAATAAAGTTCATAAATAAAATATGAAATATGAAAATACTCATGGCTTAAGACAACTTCCTGCATAAGTTTTTTCAGAAGACTTAAAACCTTTCGAACCCCGAGGTCCACTTTGAAACCAGTCACCTGATATCGTCACCCAAAAAATCAGTAGTTGACCAATAAATCGGACTTTATATCAGAAAAACGTTTCTTTAAATGACGTTATAGTTGTCTGACTAACGCGAATGACGGCGAATATGACACATTAAAGTTTGGGATTAGATAATTGATTGTAATTTAGTTTAGTTTAATATTTATTTATTTTTATAGGCATTGTATACAATTTCCTGTGTTAAAGTTTTCCGCACCACAGAAGTTTATTTTTATTTTGTCTGGTATTCCGCCCCACGGTGCGGCGAGCCGACCTGCGGTTTCCGCACGACTCGACTGCGGCCGCGGCCAGACCGCGTGAAACTTAGGACACCATGTATATTATTAGCTCACTCATTAAGTTACAAGTAACAAGGACTTTATATGTCAGTTAATAGGGTTGATTATTGGTTGTAGTGTGGGAGAACAGTGGTTTTATAGTAAGCTTATCGGATATAAATAAACTTGCTTTTATTATGGGTTAGATGGAACATTCTGCAAATCATAAGTAGACTTTCTGAAAAACAAAGGTACGTCATCTCTTTAGTTTAGTCATATTTACGTAGAATAATGTAGAATTGTTAATTTAATTTACACTTGGTACCTTCAGTTAAACTTACAATTAGATGTCCAATTTATAGATAGAAATGAAACCAAAATTATTTCAAAATTTCGAGTTTTAATATATTCAATTATTTATTCGCAAAAATGTTCACTTTTTTTAGACTTAAAAACTCTTTGCTGAGATTACAAAATATCTGTAAAATAATAAAGCTCTAAGTAGTGCGGTAACATAGAGCAAAAAGCACGTGTGTGTTATATCCAGCAATAAGAACCTAAACGCGGTGCAATAAGGGCTACTTTACAAGCTAGTGTGTTTAAAAGTATGTTTTATTTTAATACGGTAACAAGGGCAGGGCTTCCAATTTGAAATTCGGGTAATTAATTCCATTACGCGGCGCGTGGCGGCAGGGCTGCCGCGCGGTAGTATTAATTATATTACGCCATGTTTAGCGGCACGCTCCCGTAACAATAGGTACCTACTTAATCTATGGCAACCGTGATTTCCATCTGATGAACCTACCAGAAATAGAGCAAGTAGGTACCTAATTTAGACTGCCTAATAACGATACATTGCAGGTCTTTCAAACTTAGGCAGTTACGTAATACGGGGTGAAGGAGAATTTTTTTCATCATTGAATTTTTATGGTGTTAGCGCTGAAAAGGGTAAGCGGCGCAACAAACTTCTGCAACACATATTTTAAAATCATGTTTGCTTAACAAATTGTTTGTAAAGTTTGTGAGAGGCTAGGTAGTCGACCGCACGTCAGTGGTAACACTTTGACCTTGAACTGGCCTAGCCTATTACGGAGTTTCAATACTAGGAGAGACCAGTTTATACTGGTTTTGTTTCCACTGACGTGCGGTCGACCGTACCTAACATAAATGACGTAACTATGCATTTTTGTCAATAAAAGAAGAAACTGACTCGCTGACGACTGATCAATGCGCAGCCCAAACGCTGAGCCTAGGAGACTTAACATTTTTTTTTTACAAACGAGGTCACTTCGAAGCCATGGTTCTCCGTGAAGGATTGATTATGACGGTCATCGAGAGAGTAGATGGAAGATCGCTATAGATATCCAGCTCATCAGATGAGCCGTCTGGAAGCAGCATCGTCATGATTCCTTAACTTTAAGATTTTCATACATTTTGATTTTGCGGGTTTCTTGATTCATGACGATGCTGCTTCGAAACGGCTTATCTGATCAGTTGGATGTCTATAGCGATCCAAAAGTCGTCCATCTACTCTCTAGACCACCGCCATAAGATCTTGCCCCGATTGATCCTTCACGGAGAACCATAGCTTCAAAGTGACCTCGATTGTATGATAATCCTGCCTTGTTTCTAATTATCCGTCCACCTATGTAGCTCTGCGGGAAAAATATTTCTACGCGGGCAAAACCGCGCGAGTAGATTCTTTATAATAAGTACTTATACGTACAATCTATTTATTACTCTGTGCTGAAGTCCTGGTCAGTAGGGGATGCTGGGAGTAAACTGGGAGCTCATAACTTTTGAGTACGGGCGACCGCACGTAAGTGGAAACAAAACCAGTATAAGCAGGTCTCTCATAGTAGTGAAACTCCCTAATAGGCTAGGCCAGCTCAAGGTCAAAGTGTTTCCACTGACGTGCGGTCGACTGTACAAGAGGAGTGCTTCTATACAAGTACATAGGTATAGATAGAGCTGACTCCGGGCAGGTGGCCGGCCGCGCCCCGCCGGCGCCGCTTGTTTGCCCACCAACTCCCACCCCAACTCCCCAGCCTCAACTTTCGGGGCTGGGCGCAAACACTCGGGGGTTTAATGCAAAAAGACTAACCATTTTAAACGGTGGTAGATAAAAAATTACGTGTATAAAATGTGCCAAGTGTACTTAAAATAATGTGACTTTGACTTAAAATTTTTAAAAAATACGTAGCTATGTTGCTTTGGACAATTAATACGAAAAGTGAAAAAGTATACAAAGCTCGCGTCCGCCGCCGCCTGTACAGGCTGGTTTTATTATCTTTTTAAATTAATTAATTACTGAAAATTTCAGGGCGCTTTCGAAACAAAAACGCTTTTGAATTGTTTTTATTAACTAAACTAATTAAGGTCAACTTGGGTAATGCGTCCGTCGGGCAAATGCGACAAATTTTATCGCATGGCGCTCTGTAATTATTTGATAATCTGTGTAATATTGAATGAATAAATAATAGTAATAATATGAAATGACTCTGTGAAGAGACAAATAGGTAGTCAAGAAGCCACAAACAAAAAATTAACCCCAATTCACCAAGTTGAACTTTATGGAAATCTATAATAATAAATAATTTTGAAGCATGATCGGCGATCGTCAATACTATACCTAATGATCGCAGAGCATGATGTTTAGTTTACCAACCCGCAATAGACCGGGCGGCGTATAGGCCAAGCCCAACAGTGGCTATTGATTTTAAAACTACCTGCATTACGCTTAACTTGACTCTTATACAAAAAATTTGTTTCAAAATCAACCACATCCCAAAGAAAGAAAAAGAAGTCATTTATTCGACAACCACAAACATATAAAAAAAACTGATAAAAATTTATTAATTACACCTAATATAGATCAGGTAGACGATGCTGTGGAGAGGTCACCAGCTCATCATAGTGCTGCACCCGAGAGGCGCAGCGCTGGTTTTCTGTTGGGGGCATGAATTTTAAAAAAAAGCTACTCCCATATGGATGAGTAACAAAAGCATTTTAGGGGGTGCCAAAATCGTGCCAAATGTATATCAAAATTGACACTCACTCACACATTCTCATTATCAAACTCCATATAAATTTGTATTAGCAACTTCCTCCCGCTAATCCGCTTCCTTTGTCCGCACCCCCCCCCCCCCCCGGATTTTGACACCGAATTTTTCTTCGTTTCCCATACTAAATATGCAATATGCGATCTCCACAGGGAGGTTTGAAACTTCTTGGTTGCGCCTTACCTAAATAGCAATCACTGTCCAAATTAAAATGGTAAGGATCGATCGCTATCTGAACGGCGCGGGCGGCGCCCATTACACTGTTTGTTCTATTAAAAGGGGCAATGGAAACAAACAGAATCCGAAAAGATCCTCCCCGTGTTTGGAGAGTACTCGAGTGCGCATCCGACGGGAATCGCTTCACTATGGTGGTGATAATGGAAGAAATATTGCGGAAATATATTTTTGTTTTCAAGCGAGTGTTACCTACACTCGCTTGAAATATTAAGTTTGGATATAAGAAAGAAAGTTTGAAAGAAGAAATAAAACATTATTAAAACATAAAAAAATATATATTGTAGACTTAGTAAGGTCAGTGAATCGTTCACGCACGAGGCAATGTACGCTTTACGATGTACGCTTTTAAATACGCTTTTAAGGTTTAAATAACTTTATTAACATAAAGATGATTGTCACTTACGTGATAACACAATTTAACTTAAAATAAAATATAGTTTTAAATATTCGTAATTCATCTCCATAAATAAAAATTCATAAAGAAAAAGGCAAAAGTCACACATAACACCAAAGTGTATACATTTACAAATGTAGGGTACATTTACAAGAAACTTAAGCAACAAACAAGCTTTTAAAACAAACAAACAAACAAACAGAAGAAATCTTGAAAAAAGACTCACAACAACAACAACTTTGTATGAAAGTTTATTATAAAATAGACGATTATTTGAATGACAAAGATGACTGTTACTTCTGCTTACTAATCCTTTCGGCTATGCAGGTAACCTCAGTCAGTTCTCTGTCGGATCTCCTCGTTACGGATCATCTCCTCTACATGGAGTTGCGTCTCTTTCAGCAAAGTTGCATTTTAATTTTACCATCGATGTATGTCCTGTGCTTTTATGTATTCTGCGGTAACGTGAGGTGAATACCAGCGGTTCTACGAAGTCGTCCTCTCGTCGTCGTGTTTGCGAATACTTCACCCTGTGTGCACAGTTGCCCCGCGAAACGTCACGCGGGGCCCGTTTGACCCTTGGGTTCAGTTCTGCAACAGAATGGGGCTATTTCGACGACGGAGCAAGCTTATTGCAATTACTACTATACTATCGACTTGTGGAATAGTTTAAAAAAATACTTGAAATGAAAAGTTTACAAATATTTGTTTTATTTTCGTTGCGAAAGTGGCCGAAATTAGGTGGTTGAAGTTATAAAGTGGTGTATCATGAAACGTGCATGGACTTATTTGTACTTTCTTAAATAGGTTTTAATTTTCTTGCCGCATAGTTTATTAAGGAAAATGTCTTATAAAATACCGTTAGGTAACTCCTTATTTTGTGAGTCAGAAGCGGGCGGAACCCTCGGTGCGTGGTTCCGAATCGCACTTGACCGGTTTTTTACTTCTCCTACTACCGACCGTCTCAAAAAAGTCTTGAAAAACTCCAGAACTAAAAAAAAAGTGCAACAAAAGGCATAGGAAGTGGTTTGTCCCCAAAAATAATACTACAGTGTGTTACAAAGAAAAATCGCGAAGAGAACCCGTGACCTGTAAATGAATTATGTCACTTTCAAAATTGAAATAAATCTTGACTTTTTCTAAAGGGTTAACATGAGAAAGTGTGAAATTTAACTTAACCTTTAACATTTGACCCCAACTTTTATGGCAAACATTTCTACAATGGATACAGAAGGTGAATAATGGGGTATAGACTAAACAATTAATAATTACTACCCACTTTCTGTATTTTTTGCCGTAAAATCTTTACCAGCACGTTCAATTTTGCCGTCCTGTCAGTGATTTGCTAACCACCTGTCTGAGATGGGAATCAAACAGGGCAAAGGCGGAATAAAACAGCCTGTATAATAGGTACTTACATAGGTGGACGGATAATTAGAAACATGGCAAGATTTTCATACAATAGAGGTCACTTTGAAGCCATGGTTCTCCGCGAAGGATTGATCGGGGCATGATCTGATGACGGTCATCGATAGAGTAGATGGATGACTTTTGGATCGCTGTAGATATCCAGCTGATCAGCTGAGCCGTCTGGATGCAGATTGCTTATGCAATGTAAGAGAGCACCGTATCTTCCCACTTTGGTTTTAACTAAGGTTTACATCAATTAGTTACAAATACACCACATTCTTCGTGTTTTCAACCTGCCACCGACAAGCCAGAGAGACAAGTTCATTTACTTAGTTGAAAAACGCTTACAAATCCCAGTACATTCCGTTTGGCAGTACCAGGAGAGTATGGAAAGGCGGGACGTTGCTGACAGCTGATTGACATCTCACTCGCTCAGCGTCGGCCATATTTATCTTATTGCTTTCTACCAAATTACTGTTTCCGCTCTAATGACCCTGTCTACGCTCTATTGCACGGTCTTAAAGTCGATTATTGCGTGAAAAGCGACAGTTAGTAGTTAACACTAAATTTGTCAAGGAATTACTAATGTAATGAATGACTAACAGGACCGAACTAAACTAAATAGTGGCTAGAAACGGGCCAGCTGTCTCCGTGTGGACGAATTGCTTCAGTTTTAATTCTAAATGGGTTTTAATTGAAAACTGCCTCCGTGAAGACGTGTTAAAAGATGTCATTTATAATATACATTATGTCAAAGGATACGTAGGTAGGTAGTTTAAATCTAAGCATAAAATAGGTGCCTATATGTGGTACGGTAAGAGCGTCAGTGGCGTCGGGGATAACACACGGCCTATAATATCGAAAGGTCTGGAGTTCGATCCCCGGCTGTGCCATGTACCTACCAATGGGTTTTTTCTCTAAACTTAAGTACATTTACTGACTGCTGTCAAACGGTGAAGGAAAACATCGTGTGCATACGCCGAAGAAGAAGTTCTTAGGCGCATGTGAAGTACACCAACCCGCACTGGGCTAGCGTGGTGGACTATATCCCGAACGCCCTCGTTGAGAGGGTAGGCCTGAGCCCCAACAGTGGGGACATGTTAATAGGCTGTTGATGATGATAGGTGCCTACTCTACATTGTAATTGGTAATATTTATTTAACTATATCATTTTAAGGCTTTCTGGACTATTATAACTGATAATTATTGTTTAAACTGTGTCTGAATTTTCTTAAAGTGTGTGAGTGAAACAAACAATCCGATTGAAAAGGAAAAGTCATTTCCTTCTCTTTTCCACTCATTGTGTGATATTGACACAGAGTAATTATGATCTTCAAAAATGACAATTACATAAACTAACTTTTATTTCCATTTTCATAAATGAAAATACTTGAGGTTTCAATCCCTAGCTTCCCACAGCTTTGCCAGTACCTTAATTTTTTTTACTATGAGGTCAAACTATACAATAAAATACGATGGAAATCTCACGGCCTTTTATCAAATGCCATATCCATCCTAAAAAAAGTTTCATAGTTCAATTTACAACCACCAAAAGTCAAAGGTCACAATAATTTAATAATACACGCTTAAAATAAATTGAATGTATTGTCAAACTCCCAAGGGGTCAATGAGGCTATTGATTTCTCAAAGGGTTAACAAAATGTCAATAAATTTTTGACACTCGAACAAAAGCTGACCCTTTCTACGATTGCTTGTCCATATTTCACGAAAAAGGTGACAGGTAATAAAAAATGCTCTTTTTGTTGCGGTAACTCAAAACCGCATTGCACATGCGCGAACGGTTTATAAGAAAAATATACTTTTTACAATATTCCCTAATTTCGTGCAAAAATATCGGATTTCCATTCCCATAGGCGACTACGGGTTTCGATGTGAAAGAAATTTAGTTTTCAGTCGCCGGTTCCTATTTTGAACATGTGTTTTTGATTTAGGTTTATGTATGAATGAAGATATATTTTTGGAGGCAAAGGAAATGTCAGTCTTTATGCTTCAGTACGTTACCGACAACATTCATGCATCTTTGTTATATAATTAATATTCTGCCATTTTATCAGTGCTTTTACATATAAATAAAATTAATTTAGTGCATCAGTACAATACGTTCGGTTTTTTCCAGATTTTTGCGTATAAAAACTATTTTGTACACATCTCTTTCCAGAAAAACATTCATGCACCTATGATAAATATTTAATATTCTGCCATTTTGTGCTTTTATATAAATACAATTAATTTAGTGCATTAGTAAAATACGTTCCAGATTTTTGCGTCTAAAAACTATTTTTTACCACAATCAGCCAGCTACACAGAAATAACGCAACAACTTCCGAATGTCAATTTAAAAAGTAAACGTTCTAAATTTGAACACTCATTAGAAGGAGAAGGATACATGAAGAGCGCAGTCCTACGAATTGTTTTTAAACTAAGCGGTCGTAACGACCGCGACCGACAGTCGGTGTCGTGTAGCAAAAATATTTGTCGTGTCACCAAAGGGTTGTCTGGAGATCGTCAGCTGACGTGAGGACTAACATTGGGATGATAAATACGGACTTGTGATAATTAACTTACATATATTTTACTTTTTTTTTCTTCTACGGCTGCGTGGAATAAGGTTTTATCCCTTCAAGATCAGTTTATCGCGGTAAAAAATAGCCTATGACCTGATCCAGTGTTTTAAAGTTTTTATAAGGATTAGTGCGACGGCGGCCGGCGTAAGTAAAGCGGTCCCTACACGATCAAGCGGCATGACATGCATTACGTGCTGTCACTCATGCATGACCGTCTAGGTGTTTTACGCGAATGACATGCAAACTACGTGCTGGCCGTTGCTTCACTGTGCTATGTGATTGATAGCAAGCATAAGGGTCCATCATGCAGCATGATAATTCACGTAAACGTTGCATATCATGCAAGCATGATCGTTTAGGGACCACTTAAGGAAGACGTGGTCTGCCACGTCGAGAGGTCAGAGTTCGAT
This sequence comes from Metalampra italica, assembly GCA_949699065.1. Lineage (NCBI taxonomy): Eukaryota > Metazoa > Arthropoda > Insecta > Lepidoptera > Oecophoridae > Metalampra > Metalampra italica. The sequence goes on along the minus strand of OX452991.1, from coordinate 5,485,377 downwards.
CGCCGGTCGTGCTATGTACATACTTAGCAATGGAGTTTTTCTCGAAACTTAAGTTCTTACTGACTGCTCTCGAACGGTGAAGGTAAACATCGCTAGGAAATGTATCATCGACAGCCTATTAATCTCCCCACTGCTGGGGCTCAGGCCTACCCTCTCAACGAGGGCGTTCGGGCTATAGTCCACCACGCTAGCTCAGTGCGTGTTGGTGAACTTCATATGCTCCTAAAAACTTCTTCGGCGTATGCAGATTTCCTCACGATATTTTCCTTCATCGTTTGAAAGCAGTCAGTAAATGTACTTAAGTTTTTGAGAAAAAACCCATTGGTACATGGCCCAGCCGGGGATCGAACTTCGGACCTTTCGATGTGATAGGCCGCGGCTTATCCCCGACGCCACTGACGCTCAAAGAAAATGTATAGCTGCATCTGAGTATACCTATATAAAGTGTATAAGGTTTTAGAAATTATACAGACAAGCCGAGTGGAGTTGACAAACGCACATGCGCCACCGATTTTATCTATCGCCCACCTCATAAACTACCAAAACAATTCGTTCGTCAACCGTTCGGATCACACACGATACAAAAAGCAAAAAACAAGGCTCCGAGATAAAAGTCCTTTGACTTTTTCTACAAGAAAAAAAAGAAAAATTAAAAAGAAAACTTAAGGCCGCGCCATACTGTCTGCTATCCGGTTTCCGAGATATAAGGTTACGCACGGCTCACTCCGTGATGGTTTACTTTATTTAGGCGATATAAAAAATATAATTTTTCTTTATTGAGATTTAACTTGTGCGGTCGTTGGGAAAATTTTACGATTTTACGCTTAAAGTGTTGTCGGGAATATAAAAATGACAATTAAAGCTCTTGTGAATATCGTCTTAGTTACAATGGGTGGCCGGTGGCCTAACATTGTTGGTATATCAAATTAACATAGCATTACAGATTGTTTGTTTGTATGTTGAGTCGATTTTGATAAAAAATATATGATCCGTAAGTCAAGATGTTTTGTTAAGTTAAGTCCATTCAATCCGCAATGGGCTTGCGTGGTGGACTATAATTATTATCCCGCATGCGCTTCAATAGTGGGGATGTTGATTTGATAAATGTTGATGTTTATTTAATAATAATAATAATGTTTTAGGACAAATCCACACACGGCTGTTTAGTCCCAACTAAGCCGAAGCTTGTAAATGGGTACTCAACAACTGACATACTTAAATACTTTTAAATAAATACTTAAATACATACAAACATCCAGAATCCGAAAACCAACAGTTATGCTCATCACACAAATGTTGGTCCCGGGTGGGAATCGAACCCACGACCTTTGGCGCAGTAGGCAGGGCCACTACCATTACGCCAACAGGCCAGTCAATTTGTTCGTAAGCATCATGTCGATTTATTAAGGGTGTCAATAAATATTATTAAATTGTCATACCAGTAGGTACTATTATCAATTATTAACATACATAACGGGTGAATCAATATTATACCTACTGTACATACATGTATACATACATATACTGGGTTTTGAGAATAAAATATTTTTCTCTGTATACTTTAAACAACATTATGACGATCATAAAATTAAGTTGTAATGTTGTATAAACTAGGTTTACCTACTAAAATTACTGTACAGATAGTTCAATACATAGGTAATAATTTTGTATAAATACCCTAGAATAATAAAGTGTATTATTACATTATAATACATTTACACAAACTTATAATAATATATTATACAAATTGTACCAGGTTGTCATAACTCGAGCGTAGGTATTTATTTTATTTCCACTGACACTGAGTCAGCATCGACTGGTGCTGTGTCGCTGTGTTGACGTATGGCGCCTGCAAGCCGTGACATGGACTAGCTGTAGGTATTCATGATAGCCTGGTACATAATTAATAATTGTTAATTATTACAGTAATTCGTAATCATAATTAATAATTAATTAGATAAATTGCAAATAGATAATAATTTATAATCCCAGATTAATAATTGAACATGTTTGATGTACCAAGTATACCTATGTACTTGTGAAACTATAGTAACAGCGAACTTTACTGATAGCAGGGTTACAGCTAGTGTCTTGCCTATGTGCATAATCTTAAATTATTTTTTATCGAAAATATTTTAGTAAAATCTTAAATTATTTTTTACCGAAAATATTTTAGTAAGTTGGTAGCAAGAAGTTTCAAATCTCTTTGGTCGCGCGCGCTCTCCCTGTGGAGATCGCATCTCGCATATTTAGTATCGGAACCTATGGTGCCAATTACCGGGGGGGTGCGGACAAAGGAAGCGGAGTAGCGGGAGGAGGTTGCTAATACAAATTTATATGGAGTTTGAAAATGAGAATGTGTGAGTGAGTTACAATATTGTAATCCATTTGACACGATTTTGACACCCATAGGATCGGCGATCGGGAATACTAGGATGCTTTTATTACTCATCCATATGGGAGTGGCAAAATTTTTTGATTCATGGTTGGTAGGTACACATAGAAAGAGACCATTAAGTTTACGAGAGGCATACTTCAGTGGTAATATTTTGTTCAATAAGTAAGCGTTAATAATTTATGTAGAGCACCAAACCACACCCAACATGTCACCATGTTGATAGTAACTTGACGCTACATAAAATTCACAGAAAGAGCAATGTTTATCAAAGTTTTTCATTAATCTACCGCCCGATAACCTAGTTTTGCAATAGTTTCCATGCTTTATTGTATTTCCATTAAAACAACGTAACCTTGGCAATGACGACGTGTGTTGGACAAAGACAATTTATCGTAGAGGCGACACGCATCTTACTAGGATTTTATACAAAATGTTTCGCTATATGCAGGCATTAGAGGGCGTTGCGTGCTGTTAATCGAGACTAAGGCCTGGCGCAAACGCACGGCTTCCTGATTAGGTTTCCTGATGCACACAATTCATACAAAGTATTCTACGAAGATATTATAATAATTACAGTAATATTATAAAATCCAAAGGTTTACTGGTAGAAAATGCCTCCGGCATTAAGTTCGCCTCTTGTACAATTTTTTTGTTTGTTCAATACATAGGTAATAATACAATTGTACATTAGTGCGTGCTAAAAAAATATTTATAGGTTTATACATGGCACACAATATACATGTGCAATGAAAATATTCACGAAAAAGCACTACCTATGAGAATTCTAATCCTACCGTAACTAATTTGTTGCGCTTTTCAAAAAATCTCCATGAATTTCACATGCACATCTTAGCATGTGTATAATAAACATAGGCTATTTTTACCTTTGGAAAGTCAAGTCTCGCGGAAAGCAAACATTTATTCCACCTGCAAAGCCGTGTGCAACACCTAAATAAGATGAATATGAAAGGTTTTGGTCTCCATGGTCCATTTCCTCCAATGAAAGATTCCAGAAATCCACCCCAAAAAATCCACCCCACATATCCACCCATGTGGATATCTGGAATGATGTGGTGACGCCCAAAAAATAAATTCACCCATGGGGTGGATTTCCGGAATCGTATATTTCTGTTCCTGAAATCCACCCTGTGTGGTACAGTAGTGCTCAGAAATAAAACTTTTTTATAAAAAATATTTTTTAATTAACTAAGATAGATTTGTGAAAAGGAATAATGTCAATTTTCCTATAACGTCCATTTCATGCACATTTCATTTAACGTCTATTTCCTCGGATGTCCATTTAAATAATGGAAAGACATAAACCAAAACAGTGACAGGTCTAATCATTTTTGCATTACTCTTTGAGAGAAATGTGCAAATTCAGTCTTTGTGTGGTACAACAATCGCCAACGTACAGTGCACTCAGCAAATAAAGCGTGGGAATGCATAAACACACCGACCATCATAATTACCGTATTGTTCTATACCTAAAATGTACGTAATACACAGGTTTCATAGAGTTAGGATCTCTTTGGTTGGCGGCCGCGGCCCCTTATAGAAGCGTAAAAGATGCATTCCATATAAATTTGTATTAGCAACCTCCTCCCTCTACTCCGCTTCCTTTGTCCGCACCCCCCCGGTAATTGGCACCATAGGTTCCGATACTAAATATGCAAGATGCGAACTCCACAGGGAGCGCGCGCGCCACCAAAGACATTCGAAACTTCTCGACAGGTTTACACAATATTCTACATTAGACAATGTCAAAAAGTGCGCGGGCAAATTTCCGCTTGATCTGCCCCGACCCTTATAAGTCTTAAATGATACGGTAAAACCATTTTCTTAAGAGCAGCGCTGTAACTAGCCTGTTCTGCTGGATACAGCGCTATGATTGTTTTTCATGTCACCGACAAACCCCCTATTTTTTTGTCTTCCTATATTATGATGGCTTGATGGATCCCACGTGGAAGACACCCTCACCGCATCCTGTGCGCCTGGTCGCCCGCTCCGGCCCCGCGGTTGTAAGGCCTCCCGCTTCCACCCCGTGCGCTCCTGAGCCATTGCGGTCAAACTGCCTTGACATGCCCCTATCCCAGACAATACATTATCTGCCATGGCAACACCGGATCAGAACCAAAATTGATCTAAGGCCCCAGTACATGTTGGCCGAGCGCGCCCGACTTGTCCTATTATCTATTCTGTGCCATGGCCTATTTGCGTGTATTCTAAAAACATCTCAGACTAGAACCTAATCTGAGAAAAACATCAAAATATAGTCGCTATCTCTTTCTGTTATGTAATGTTTGATAGAGAATACCATGAATTTAGAAAAAAAAGCTACTCGCGCGCGACCAAAGAGGTTCGAATCTTCTTGGAGAATACCATTTTATGTGTACAGAGCCCAGACAAAAGCACTATACGCAGAATGCCTAATACCTAGTATATTTACTACCGACAAAGCCCTTGGGAATGGAATTTTAAATCCAGAATTTTCGATCCTGAATTACCTACTGTCTATAACGCTTTTCTGTGAGAGCGTGAGTGGTGAGTTCGATCCCCGGTCGTGCCAACTGCCGTGTACTAATGTCCTCGAAACTTTTATAAAGCATATTCAGTGAATGCTCTCAAACGGCAAAGAAAACATATCGAGGATACCTGCATACGCGGAAGAAGGAATTCTTAGGCACATAAAAGACCACATAAAGGGATGCCAGACACAAGCGGCCTGTGGTGGCGGTGGCGGCCTGCTGTATTCCCGATGCAATGTATGTGAGACTTCAGACACGCGCGGCCTACGTTTGGATAATCAAGCTGCGGCCTGTAGGCCGCCACCGCAGGCCGCGTGTGTCTGGGATATGAGGTAAGACTACATAAATTAGGTATGAACCTACTGCTAGAGCAGGCAAACTTTATTTTAATGAGTTAAGTAAGTTAATGCACACGTACCTAATCAAAAGTAGGTAGATGTAAATAATGATCATCAATTTCACAATGCCTAGCGTACGAAAAATGACGTCAATACAAACACATGGCCGTCAGTCGAATGATAATACAATTGATTGTGCACATTTAAAACTAAATTCCATCATTATAAACATACATTCACACTCAAAATGGTCATTCTAATAATCCAACACTTGCATGTTAGATTTTAGTCTGTAAGTAAGCTGGTGTTATTAAATGAATAAATGTAAAATATAAATATTACTTACTTGAGAGCGTAGGCCTGAGCCCCAGCAGTGGGGACATGTTAATAAGCTGTTGATGATGAAGCAGTTCAGTCCAGCAGGGAACGTTTTAGTGGAAGCTTTAAATACTGTTTAACAAATAATACTGGTGAGTAAACGCAACTTTGATTTCAACTTCTGTCTGGTATGACCTAAGCCTAGTTTTTGTCTATGCAATGCATAGAGTTATGATCTTTTTGGTTGGCGGCCGCGGCTCATATAGAGGCGTAAAAGAAGCATTCTATGGGTGTCAAAATCGTGTCAAATGGATTACAATATTGTAACTCACTCACACATTCTCATTTTCAAACTCGATATAAATTTGTATTAGCAACCTCCTCCCGCTACTCCGTTTCCTTTGTCCGCACCCCCCCGGTATTAGGCACCATAGATTCCGATACTAAATATGCAAGATGCGAACTCCACAGGGAGCGCGCGCGCCACCAAATAGATTCGAAACTTCTTGATGCAATGTAAGAGAGTATCGTATCTTCCTTCTTCGGTTTCATCTAAGGCCGCGAGGCAAACCCTCAGTGGTGTGTTGTTCCCTTAGACGCGACCTACATCGATGGTGCGAAGATAAAACATAACCGGCTAATTTATTCCCACACCGCACCGCACGGTGTGGGGTTACGCCTCGGGATAAAATTGAAATTTCCTCGGACAAATTCGTTGGTTTATACCCCCACGGGACGGCTTGGGCACTGGGTACAACTAAAACTACGTATCTGACATGCATTTTGAATTCGTATTGGAATTTTACACAAAATACAATTAATCAATTTTTAAATGTTTGATAATGTAAAACAAATATTTATTTCCGAGAGATTGGAGCATTTTTCCTTATTTTAAGAAATATTATGAGACTAAAAAAACTGATATCAAAATTACTTATTTATCTTTAGTTGTAAATTAACTATCTCCTAGGTCAATAAAAAACAATGTCTTTCTAAAAAAATAATAATAGAGCAATTCAAGTGAAGTCAGTTGAAATACATGTCAGAAAATCGTCAATCGAAAAGCAACAATTTCGCAGCGACGCTTTTAGCTCACCTTTAAAAACTTTTAAACTTTTGACAGTTTTAATTCAGTTCATGCACGCTCGAAAAGAAATTCCGAACCTTTGGGTTTTGAAAAGAGTTCTCTAATAATAACCAATGTTTTATACACTACTGTTGCACTTTAAAATGTCATATACCCATACCGTATTTTCAATTGGCTCCACCATATCGCTGCATCTATTAAGGCTGGTTTCACAGAGACTCGAGAGACCCGACCGGGTGCTCTCGGAGGAGACACATGTGAGGCGCTAGAATATTGTTTCACAGCGAGCCATTGCGGTCAAACTGCCTTGACATGGCCCTATCCCAGACAATACATTATCTGCCATGGCAACACCGGATCAGAACCAAAATTGATCTAAGGCCCCAGTACATGTTGGCCGAGCGCGCCCGACTTGTCCTATTATCTATTCTGTGCCATGGCCTATTTGCGTGTATTCTAAAAACATCTCAGATTAGAACCTAATCTGAGAAAAACATCAAAATATAGTCGCTATCTCTTTCTGTTATGTAATGTTTGATAGAGAATACCATGAATTTAGAAAAAAAAGCTACTCGCGCGCGACCAAAGAGGTTCGAATCTTCTTGGAGAATACCATTTTATGTGTACAGAGCCCAAACAAAAGCACTCTACACAGAATGCCTAATACCCAGTATACTTAGTACCGACAGAAGCCCTTGGGAATGGAATTTTAGATCCAGAATTTTCGATCCTGAATTACCTACTGTCTATAACGCTTTTCTGAGAGACCGTGAGTGGTGAGTTCGATCCCGAATCGATCGAATTTTACACAAAATACAATTAATCAATTTTTAAATGTTTGATAATGTAAAACAAATATTTATTTCCGAGAGATTGGAGCATTTTTCCTTATTTTAAGAAATATTATGAGACTAAAAAAACTGATATCAAAATTACTTATTTATCTTTAGTTGTAAATTAACTATCTCCTAGGTCAATAAAAAACAATGTCTTTCTAAAAAAATAATAATAGAGCAATTCAAGTGAAGTCAGTTGAAATACATGTCAGAAAATCGTCAATCGAAAAGCAACAATTTCGCAGCGACGCTTTTAGCTCACCTTTAAAAACTTTTAAACTTTTGACAGTTTTAATTCAGTTCATGCACGCTCGAAAAGAAATTCCGAACCTTTGGGTTTTGAAAAGAGTTCTCTAATAATAACCAATGTTTTATACACTACTGTTGCACTTTAAAATGTCATATACCCATACCGTATTTTCAATTGGCTCCACCATATCGCTGCATCTATTAAGGCTGGTTTCACAGAGACTCGAGAGACCCGACCGGGTGCTCTCGGAGGAGACACATGTGAGGCGCTAGAATATTGTTTCACAGCGACGCGGATTGCTCCGGGGTATCTGAATCTCTGGGTAGAGCCCGTTCTTACCAGGCCATCACATTATTACTCTATGCGACACTACTGCCGGCGCTACCGTGCGGGTCTCTCGTATTACAGGCGACCTGGAGCTCTATTTTTGAATCGCTCTCCTCGCTTCGAGCGGTCGAATCTACTGATTTTTGTATCGGATGTCGAAGGAAAATTAGTAGAATCGACCGCTCGAAGCGAGGAGAGCGTGTCAAAAATAGGGCTCGCGGACGGGTCTCCCCTTGAATGAAAAAAATTAGCTACGGGGGCCGCGAGAACCCACCAAAGATATCATATCTCTATGGGTCTCCCGTACAGCAGTGAAACCAGCCTAAGGTCTCTCGTACGGGCGCGGGCGGCACGGAGGTGCGAATGACAAATACAATAGGGGGTGTTGATAGTGACAAGTGTTATCGCGATTATAATAACGAAATGATGTTGTATGACAGTGACCGTAATTGGCTTAATTCCGATAAATTGGATGGGTCGTGATGGAGGAGGGTGTTGCTTTAAGGGGTACCGTCGAATTGGAAACCCAATTGGGAAACGGTTTCCTCTGTGGTAGTTTTGTAGACGGGTGGTCGCAGGACTTTGTGAAGTTTGAACTATAGGTCTTTTCTGACGTCCTGGTATTCCCGCAATGAATATAAAGGCATTGAAAAGTTTAAAATACGTTGGGTGGATGTGGTGAAAGGCGTAAGTCCAGCAGTGGTCGTTGAAGGGCTGACATAATGATGGCTGATAATATAAAATGGTATTTAAGTCAACATTTAGCAGCTATATCAATAAGCGATTGAATGCATCTACTTTCTTAATGACCGTCATCAGATCATGCCCCCATCAATCCTTCGTGGAGAACCATGGCTTCAAAGTGACCTCGATTGTATGAAAATCATGCCCTGTTTCTAATTATCCGTCCACCTATGTATATAAAAATTACTCAAGATAATTGTTTAAAAACAAAAATCACTAAAAAGATAAAACTAATCCAATATAGCTACGAAAGTACACCCCATGATTAATAAATTATAACCCCCTCGAAGTGTTGAAAATCATTGATTGTGATGAACTCGAGCCGCCTCCAGGGAGGACTTGAGCTGTGGGGAGAGGACCCTCTTAATAATGGATTTAATAAAAAATCGGAATTTTTTTAACAAAATTTACAGCACTTATTTTTAAGAATGACACACTATGTAAATGATGAAATGTAAATGAACTCTTGAAGCTGTATCCATACTCAATGATGATTTCATCATCACATTAAACTGGGCTATAGGCAGGTCAACGGCCAAATTCCACGGAAGACATAGACAAAAATATTGTTAAGAACAGCGAACTTTAAATTTCGCTGGAAGTAAGTATAATTATGGTTACACCTAAAACTGAATTCTCCAGGAATATTTCGACTCTACATTCTTACCTACATTAATTTTGTATCTTTGTAATTTACAAGAAACCACCCGAGTCTGCGTGACTTCAGAGAATTTGCGACAGAGGTAACAAAAATAAAATTGACAGACATCTATTTGCTATTTCAAAATCGGAAATGATATTTTTAATTATCTTTTTGCGTTGTTCCGCTGAGTTCACGGTGCCTGCTCCTGAGACGGACGGTAACCGGACGCCATCTTGGGACGCCATGACACCGTTTTGACAGCCGTCAAATGGAACGGACATTCGAATTTAGAATGTTTGAATCATGTTTTAAATTGGTTATCTATTATTTTTAAAATATTACTTGACCTAGAGTTTTTTGTTATTGAGTTACCTGTCTGTTTTCATATTTTTTCGAAGCAAATTTTACCTATAGGTATAAAAACATCCCCTATGGTGATACTTCGAGGTCTATTAGTCCAATTATGTTATTTAAACATTAATTAATTTATAAAATACATTAAAATATAGGAAAATGAATATATCTATGACCTAAACATACAAGTAGTATTATAAGTTTAAGTTACAAAACTTTTGTTTTGTGACTTTGATTGAAGTTTGAACCCATACAAATAAAACAAACTGCTCGATATTTTTGTGTATGGACACAGTTTTTCTCATGAAGCTAGGATCTTTTTGGTTTAAATACAATCCTACCTGGTTTTTCTAATTTCCAAAAGTCCATACGAAAACAAGTTGTTTACAATTAGCAAATTATACTTATACTTATTTATTCTATCTGAATTTCAGTCCTTTTCCGATGTAATTCAACATGTCATAATATACTTGAGAGCTTTAATTCCAAATAATGTTAATCTAAAGTAAATTATGTGACTCGCCGTGACAAGCGAGCCGAGTCTCGTTAGCGTCTCGCGCAGGGCATTAGCGCCGGTGACAGGCTGCGCGCGCGCAGTTGGAAGAAGGATGCGCAAATACAAATAATATGAAACTACACTTCCGATCTCTGCTTCTCTAGTATCTGCATATAAACATACTACCTGTTTCCCGCGGCTTAGCCCGCGTTTTATAAGATACTAGCCGATGCCCCGCGACTTCATCCGCGTTATGCATACTATTATATGTTATTCACTTTTTTTAACCCGTTCTAATCATGCCAGTTTCTTAGTTTTAAAGTTTGTCAATAGATGGCGCTAGGTGTATTTTACACCCCGCTGTCATTTAGTTCTTCGCAAGATATATAAGAGAGATGTGCAAATTATTCACCAGTTTTACCTCTTTATTATTAGTAATAGATTAGTAACTTTTTTAAATTGCTCGGTAGATCGACTCGTTTCGGAGATTGGTTTGTATGTTGACTACTTTCATATATGTAAGTGCCCACTGTAAGTACAAGTGTTCAACTAAAACTAATCGTAACTACCCTATAAACAGTGAGATTATATTTAGAGTGAACACAAAGCAATCTCCGTTTTCCTCTAATAATTACGCAGTTGAGAGCAAAACGACAAACACAATGTTTTGCTTCGCCCGTCCAGAGCTAATTTGTTGATTTAAGCTGTAATTGACCGACAATGTTGGTAGGGTTGCCACTATACCAATGTTACATTACAACCGTCCCGGCCGCGTAGTTACAAAGCGGATGCAACATACACATAGTCTGTGCTGCAGCATCTTGTGAACCCGCACAACCGGCCATACAATACACCGATGATGATTTAAATAAGTTTTGAAAAATCTGAATACATTACTGGGTCCTGTCACTCGTTTCGCTCGGTCCATGGTCACGAGCAACCTAACTAACTTAAATCTGTATTGCCGAAATTTACATAGTCTGTAGTGTAATTCAGTATATTGTGTATTGTATCCACACACGGCGTCATAGCAGTCTCTGTCTGTGCTGCATCTGCATTTGTAATCGCGTATTTCGGCCTGCAATCGTGGAACATTCTGTCATTTATGCGGGTGGGGAAACATACGTAACCTCTCGTACTTTCATGACCAGTTGGTCTTGTACCTTTCGCAGAGTTATTTTATGTGACCAAATTGACCGTCTTATAATATTTCTCAGCTCTGACAGCCCTAGCGTCAGTTCTCACTCGTAACTCGTATACGTATATTATCGCTAACAACTCGATATCGGTGATATTTTCGGAGCTAGACACAATATACCTTACTAATTGCTGACTCTACTTTAGTATATGAAAGCACTTGATTGCTAATTAATTGTACATACTTACTATTTTGCTAGATAAACAACTCTAGCGAATATGTCAGTACCTACATAAGTACCATACCACTCCAAGACAAATACCGATATAGTTTATTATGAGAGTAAGTTTATAATTTCAACATCGTCCTAGAGCGGCAAGCTGTAGCCATTGCACTATTTCGTGTCAAAACATACGCAGCTACCATTATACATGCGTAATTTTGGATGTTTTTTGCTCAATCACTCTGTCGGCTCAACGAATATCGATGAAACTTACAAATGAAGCTTTGGGAGCCGAACTATCCGGAATGGACGAAGTAGGAAGGCAGAGCGGTAATTCTAGGCACAACCGCATAGATAACTATTTTATATCTGCCGGTTTTGACATTGGAAATGTATTTTCGTTCGCTCCAGTATAGGCTCCGATTTCACGAAAAAGTGCGATCCCCTTATATCTCGGAGAATTGTGAAGATATGATATTCAAAAAAAGGCTCAAAAAACGCGTATTCACGAGAGCTATAAGGTGCAAGAAGAATTATTCGAGAAAGTCGAAAACGAAAAAGTTATGGCCGAAATAGTGAAAAAAACATTCAATTTTTTCCGAATTTTTGATTTTGGCGCTCGATATTTTGGAAACGAAGAATGATATTAAAAATTTGAGAAAAATTCCTCTGGACAATTTAGTCAGCTACAGTTTGAGCCTTAAACAAAGACCTAACCTTTGAAAAAAGTCAGAACGACATTTTGCACATGAATGAATGAATTTGTTTGTTCACAATGTCGAGGATTTAAGTTAATCTAAGAATCTTCTTCCCAGCTCTATATAACACCTTGGAGGCGGTGGTAGATAAAAAATTGACGTTGTATACCTAAATGTACCCAGTGTACTTACATGCAATAAAATACTTTTGAATTTGAATTTGAATTTGAATAATAGTTAACTATTTGTTATGAAAGGCTGAAAAGTTAGATAATATTGTGCGAGTAGCGAAGGAGGCTAGGTTCAAATATACAATATATTTTCGAATTCCGTAGATTCATTTCCAATGTGCTCGATAGTCGTGTGAGGCACGAAATCCGTGAATTTTTTCTATGTCTTTTTGTTAAAAAAGTAATATTTAACCGGATAAAAATGGCAGTATAAATTAAAAATATACCTTGTGATTATGCTCAAAATTATTTATACCCACCGGCCACCGTGCATTGCTATAAAAATTCGTCAATTTCAGCTTCAGTGATAGATTTAATCCTAGATACCTACACTTTTTCGCGAACGAAGTCGCGGAGCGTGAACTAGTGCGTAATAAATTATTTTTCAGTGCCATAAATAAACAGGAGAATGCACCGCGTCCTCGCACGTTATTGTATGATTAATTGCAATTAGCTGGTGCAACGCCAGGCGTATTTACTGACAATGGTGTCGCATACGGCACTGGCATACATGTTTATTGATTATAACTAAGAACAAGCATCCCATAGAACAGCTGCTAAAATTACAATAATAATCAGAGAGGGACACACTTATTACAAAAGTGGTAAGAGTAAGCAAGACAGGTATGATATCTTCTATCTATGTGAATTTTTTGTTGGGTGGCAGTGTAACTGCATACCAATTGCCCCACAACAAACAACAGCCCGACTAAAATAGATAGTGTTTGTTCAGTTTGACCCCGCCATGTAAGAAGCGTCTTCTCAAATTATTGGGGTAAAAGACTATTCCTATTTCATGCTATACGCTGATTATGGTTCTATGGTTCATTCTTTTTCTAAGGATTATAATGCTAATTAAAATTTAAATAATAATAATTGTTTATCTGTACTCTGTATTGTCTCCAAAGCGACTCAACAGTTCAACACCCATAATTATATTGGTGTGACAAGTTATGTAATATGGTGTTAGAGCATGACTCTGCAACCAGGAGAGCAGACGAATGTAAGAGGAAGCGTAAATAGGTGTAAGACTGAGACCATCCGGCCCGACGAACTAATGGTCACTGTATGGTCCAAGATGGCGACAGCGCGCAGTAAAGATCAGTATTATGGGAAAACTTTATTGTTTCACGAAACCAGCGGGGTCATTGTTGTTTAATTCATTTGTCCAGAACGAACCGAAATATGTATTTCATACTCTGTGTCTGATTCATTCATTTAATGAAGTTCATTCGTTCATCAATCTCTTTCGCGTAAGGGCTTTTTGGCTGGGTTTTGTCGGACTTTTTATTTAGTTTTCCTAAAAAATGTATATTGTAGGTTTTGGTGTATATTTGTGATAGTTTTTATATGCAACAAGTGCGTGGTGGATAGTTAAAAAAACGTGTAAACGACTATACAGATCGTTCCAAAATGTCCCTTGTTGTTCTTCATTAAACCTACTATCAGTTTAATGCGGACACGAACTGCAGTGTGGATCACCGAATGACAATAGTTGTGCTTACGTGGAGGCCGTGCTGCGGTTTTATTGAAAATCGCCTACTATTATAGTCGTGCCCTGTTTTTGTGGAGGCCGTGCTGTAACCGCCGGTTTTTGAAGAAAAACAAACAAAATATGACTTGGCTGTATAGTCTATGACTTTTGCCTGTCCATCATTGAACGTATTCAACAAAAAAATTCTTTCGCTCAAGCTTTGATACGGGCAGAACGTCAAACGTCAAACAACATTATCGTTAAACGATCGAGAGTTGAATGCAATCGACAGAGGAACGTCAACGATGGAGCGAACTCTGCGTGCGATGAACACGCCACCGCTTCAGCCTGTGACTGAGCCCGTAGTTTTACACAAATTAATCGTCCCGTCCACGGCTTGATGAGACGACTAGACGACATAACAGACGGTCACGTGCGATGCAAATGGAAACGGCCTCTGCTGTTTTAATTTAAATTAATGTTTAGCCTGTTTAAGAGTAGTTTAAGACATATTTTATGCAAGAGAACATCACAAGATTCACAAGGATGTACGCAGCAAATTAATAAGAAAAGAATGTTACGTCGCGAGGCTTGAAGGAGATTAGCAAATTATTCAAATGCTACATCTTCTATCAGATATGTGGGTATCTGTGGTGGGTACAGAACAATAGTTGGTGCTAGTTGGAGCTGCCTGTCCGATGACTGGTCAATTCGATTTTCAGGCGACTCAAAGATGCAATTTTCTTCCCGTATTTCTCGATACAAACTGATTCTACCGCCAGGCGTTCAAACTAATATTTTCTGTTAGCACAGCTGCTCGATTTGCTGAAATCAGCTGCAACGATTGAATGCTATTCTGTATAAGAAGATAGCACAGAACACGGAAAAAACTCGTGGTTTTATAATGATCTGTGGAGGAAGCATTTCTGTGGTTTCTACATTATGTCGAAAGCCAGCAGAGCAAAATATTCTCTAGAAGATTTATTGCAAAAAGGATGCATTTTCAATATAAACTGTCCTCATTTGTATTGTGTATGATCATAACTCCAAGATACGTATCTACCAGGCGGGCATAACTCCCCAGTAGATCGATACGACACCTGTGCGTTGCCACGGCGACGCTCCGGAGGGCGCCACCCGACACCGCCGCGTAATTTGAAATTCGAACCGCGCCGATAATGTCTGTTGCCAGTTGGCGCGTGCCTATTTCCGACTAAATTACTCGTAATTTCGAATAGGGATTGATGCCTTTTTGGATAATTATGGGGTTTCCTGTTGGAGTTAGTTTTAGACTCAAATCTGTGAGATAGAGAAACTACATACGTATCTTGATTTTTAAGTCAACGTGTGATTCTGGTTCCAGAAGAACTGTTTATTTGACAAAATTTATAAAATAACCAAGATTTTTGTTTTAACTTTATTATGTAGCATCTTTCTCCTTTTCTGTAGTCTAATTATAACAATAACAATTCTCAATAAATCCCTAAGACTAATGGTAGGTACCTACATAACTTCTATCGTGCATTTTATTTGCCGGTAAATAAAATATCGCAAAAAGTTTGTCATTTGACACATTTCATTAAACTGTTGATTTTTTGTTTCCTTCAATTCATTTTACTAATATACATATCACCCGTTAATTCGGATACATGCATGGAATGGAATTCGATTGCGCAACATCGCCCGGAATACAATATGCAAGACCACAGTGCCGCATTCAGGGCATGTATAATGGGGGGTCCCTATAGACAAAATCAAATCTCATTATTTTCATAATCTTCCAATCTTATACTATTACAAGAAAGTTAAAGTTTTTATTTGAAACAAAGTAAACAAAAATATAGGACTAGAATATCTTTCCCAGTAATTTTTTATATTTCAGTTATCGGTATTTTCATTTTTTAATGATTTAAAGTTAATTTAATGAAAATAAATTAGTCTTACGATGCTTTAATAATGCTTTGACACATAGGAAAGGAACCATCGTTTAGGACATAAAATCCACTGTCACTTATAGTTATAATAACAACAATCGTAGCAACCGTAGAGCGGCCAAAGCACCAGAATATGTGCTGTGATTGTGCTTGTCTCTTGATTATTGACGTATTGACGATTCACAACGAGTTGTCGCCCCTTCAACAACAACCAAGAGGTCAAATCCAAACCCTAACCAAAATTGTTATGCTGCATGTACACGTTTGGCGAACCTTTACAAACGCAAGCCTGCTCAACACGTTTGCTTTGGTTGGTTATGGTTTGGTAAAGGTTGGTTATGATTCGGATTTGGTAATATCGTTCAGAATTAGCACGATTGGCCCCCATGGCGACAAATACTTCCTTAGTGCATCCCTGCGTGGAATTACCAGCTGTCTATGTTACAGGCAGAGAGTTGTTAGTATACATAGAGCGCGCGTTAGCAAGTCTGAACTGTAAGCACGGGTCTGAACAGTCTCGAAATGTTCGGGGCGACGCTACTAGTCACAACGCGTCAGTAGCGCTGATTATTGCTCTCGCCGGTATTTATTTAATTTGGAGTAATCATGGTGAAATGTGCAGTGCCAAGCTGTGAACACGATACACGGAAAAGAACGATCTAGAAAAAATCTAAATAGAAGCGTCCATAGAACACCTGCTTACACTTGGCACAATGGGCGCGCTCTATAGCTAGTATACTAACTCTATGGTTACAGGCCATACATCACAGTGAGCGGGCGGACTGCACGTACTGCACTCGCGGGACCCAATTAATGCAACAATTATTATACCAATTAGTGCAAACTGCGCCAAATGGCACCAATTCAGCAATTATCACTTCGCTCGGAGGTTACGGGTGTATGGGACGATTTTTACTAAGATTTTTAGGGCTGACCCTGTTGCGATCGGTAACCAAATAGGCCTGATACCTTGGAATAGCTTTTTGGGTAATAAAGTACCTAATGTTAGCCGTTCGTGTATGTTATACTTAACATAGTTACATGTAGTGATAGTGGTACGCATTCGTATTGTATTCTATATTAATACACACACACACACACAAATCAGTAGGTACTTACCACACATACACACAAGGACAGACCTATTATTACTTTTTCCGTCTACTGTGACACAAACGACCCGTCTCGTTTGTAGTACATAACAGTAGGTATAGGTATATAGCTATACCTACTGATATACCACAATTATGGTACTTACCTACAATCAATAAACTTCATAATAAATACAAATGTTATACATTCTCACTTATAATTATAATTCGATGCCCTCGACTCGTCCGAATGTTATCTTACTGATATGTATAATGTAATGTGCGATAGCTAATATTTAGCTGCAATATTTCTACACAATTATGTCGGACGCACATAGATCTTATCGTCAAATATAACATCTACATACAAACAAAATTAATTATAGAAGCGAAATTAATAGAAGGAAAAATATAGAAGAGAAAAGCATATCAATTCTCCAATCTTCACTGGGCCCATAGAACAATGTAAATAAAAATGTTGGTGGTTCCTAAAGCGTGACACACACTGGGCGGCGGCGTTGCGAAAGCGTTGCGGCGGCGAAGGTTTGTATGAAGAACGCGCCGCGCCGTCGCCGCTTTGATGTAAAGGGCTTCATACTATTTCGAACATTACAAAAAAAAAACGCAACGCTTTCGCAACGCCGCCGCTCAGTGTGTGTCACGCTTAAAGTATGATCAAAACATGGCACCATCTTCGTTCTAACATTGTGAGTAAATTATTTAGACTGTGCTTTGTTTACATATTTGGAAACTTAATGAAAGCGACTATATGAATTTAAATGAAATTGCAAAATCTAAATCAGGAAAAGCTATGGGACACAGCTAGTGTAAAACAAGCGTAGATAAGCGGACATTGCCAGAAGGCAGAATATATTTTTAATGTGAAATAAATGTGACTGCTACAAGGTTTAGTTCATAATCTCTCTCAGTACTCATTCCCAGCTATTTACTCGAACTTACAACTATTATAAGATAAAGTTATCAGTTTAGATACAGTATCAAATGTAGGACGACGTGTGTCGGGTGTGAACAATTTTTTAGTGACACGAGGTCAGTTTGTAGCATCTCTTGCATAATTGCATATAAGTAAGCAGTTATTAACCTTTGTTTTGCTACGTACTGTATACAGTTTGGGTCAGCCGCATCGAATTATAGACGTGACTTAACATGATTCAATAAATATAACCGTTTTATTAAATAAATACAGTTTATTAGTGCTGTAAGTGTGTTTATGTGGAGTTGGCAATTGAGGTGTGGAACTGTTTGAAATATGTTTGACTATAAGTATTTGACGCGTGCACACCTGAAGGGATTTGATAATTATAAGGTAAGTCTTTCAATGGGGTCCCAACTTGTGCCCTAACACAATAATAATTTAAGTTCAAGACGAATAACTCACAAACTAGGATTTAACCTTAACCTTAAGCTACCGGGGACTTTCTTTGAACAAGACCCGAATCTCTAATCACTGTGCACCTTTCGCGCTTGTATACTTACATACGAGTAGGTATTATACTACTAAAAACAAACAAAGGGTTACCTAATTTTTTACATAACTAGAAAAATTACAAGCTTTTTTTAAACATCAATAGTGTACAGTGACAATATATTAAAATTTGATAAATTGGGATTTGCTTCCAAATGGCTTATACTAGGTGAGCCTTAATTTGTTTTGAATAGTGTATTATCGAGTTTCATATTTATTTATTTCATAAAAGTTTATACTTTTGGCACTAATGAATTCTGATGTCTTTTGAGTAGAGAAATAGTTATCTGTCTTTTTATTTTTTTCAGTATAGTGCAATAGACACCAGTCCGTTGAGCAATTATGTAATGCATCCATCGTGGAACACCATAGTCAAGGTTTGTAGCTCTGTAGCTCTGTGGCTATGTTACCCTTACACGCGAATATAACTATCGACCGTAGGTAGACCATTGGCTAGATCCAAGACGGCTATATAGCCAGCAATGTTTTCAAAGCTGGTTTACTGGAAGAAGTTGATAATAATCTCTTTTTCGCCTTTTGCACCTGTCTGTCCCTGTAATTATTGATGACTGGGTGTATAGGCCCAATTCTGAAGCCACACATTTTAAAATTGACAGCACTGAAGTTAGTGTTTTCGTTAACTTCATAATAATGTGCGACAGGGTTAGAGATACAATTCATCCTTCAGAATCAGACCTAAGCTAAGGCCTAGCATTAAATAAGTAATGGGAAAGCTGTCTGGAATTCAATTTAATGAATGGTAATTAAAAAGTAGGGAATAAGACGCGGCCTATCATATCGAAAGGTCCGAACTTCGATCCCCGGCTGGGCCATTACCAATGGGTTTTTCTCGAAACTTAAGTTACATTTACTGACTGATTTCAAAACGGTGAAGGAAAACATCGTGAGGAAACCTTCTTCGACGCTTGTGAAGTCCACCAACCCGCACTGGGCTAGCGTGGTGAACTATAGCCCATACGCCCTCGTTGAGAGGGTAGGCCTGAGCCCCAGCAGTGGGGACATTAATAGGCTGTTGATTGAATGAATGTAATGTAATCTTGTCAATCGGACCTATGTCTTCTCATGAGCCAACAAAGAGAACCTCCTAATGTACTCATCTGTTCTAGTTCATACCAAGATGGATCGCTCCGAATCTCATCACGTTCGCTGGGTTCCTGTGCATGGTGGTCGTAGTCGGACTACAGTCGGTGCACGACTACGAGTGTTTCTCGTCAGGTCGACCACCAGGGTACCAGGACATCAGCGAAGGACAAGAGATGCCTAACTGGGTGTTCACCGTGTCGGGAATTTTGGTATTCCTCGCTTATAATTTGGGTGAGCACGCCTGGATTGTAGCGATTTAATCGGGAAGACTGAAATAAATTTTGTACAGTATTAGAATTTTGCAGGATTATCTTTATCATTATGATAAAGAGATATTTTATATCATAACAAAATTAACGATAATTTATCTTTGCTTCTATAGGGTTCTGTAATCTGTCACTTTGCGTGGACCGACAAGGGGCCGACAGTACCGACACTCACTGGACCGAATTTTGTCTCCAATCTGTATTTATCAAGACATTTCTATGACATATTTGTGCTAAATCAAATCAAATCAAATATACTTTATTGAGCACCAAATTATATCAAAAGTTTACATTATAATAATTTACTAAACTGTGTACAATCAAAAGGCGGCCTTATCGCTTTCAGCGATTTCTTCCAGGCAACCTTAGGGTGATGTTGAAAACTTCAAGGAGTGTAGGTGTTGGGTGCAGACATTTATATGTATATAATATAAGTACATGACATATGAATACAATATAAATAATAAACAAATATATAATATATATAGGTATATATATATATATATAAATACATATATACTGATAGATACATATTATACATAAAACACAAGTCAAGTAATATATATGGAGATTAATAGCCACATTGTGGTTCAAAGTGAGCACGCAGTAGGTTTTTAAATATTGCGATTGATTTCGCTTGTCTAAGAACAAGTATCCCATAGAACAGACACTAAAATAATAATAATCAGAGAGGGACACACTTATTACAAAAGTGGTAAGAGTAAGCTAGACAGATATAATATCTTCTATCTCTATCTACGTAACTGCATTCCAACAACAAACCATCACAGACAAGAAAATACTCGATGCTGTAAACAAACAACAGCCCGACTAAAATAGATAGTGTTTGTTCAGTTTGACCCCGCCATATAAGAAGCGTCTTCTCAAATTATGGGGGTAAAAGACTTGCTATTTCATGCTATACGCTGAGTGCCGTTCTATGGGATAATTGTTCTTAATCTTTGTGATCATTTTATACTAGTAGCAATAGGTACGAGTAGATTTTTAATGTATGGCTATTATTTACTACTAGTTATTTCTTTATACCTCATCCAGACTCACGGCGAGAAGTCTCGGCGAGAAATCTCGAGTAAGAGAGTGAGTATGAGAGTTTGTATGAGGCGAGAGTGAGAACGAGACGCCGAGAAACTATTCACATTCATGTTTCTCGGGTGTTCTCGCCGCGAGTCTGGTTTAGGCATCTCTAATTGCCTTCTCATTCCAGATGGCATTGACGGAAAGCAAGCCCGTAAGATCGGGGTATCAGGACCTTTAGGAGAGTTATTTGACCACGGGCTCGACTCATACATTGTGTTCCTCATACCGTTCTGCTTCTTCTCCGTGTTTGGAAGAGATGAGTTCTCGGTATCCACTTTTAGGTAAGACTTAGGAAGTGAACTTCTAGCGCGGTGGGACCAGGGGGAATAGAAATTCCCCGTGGTCCCACCATGTGGGTCATAGGAGTGGGTCCACGGGGAAAAACCCATTTGAACCATGATGCTAGAACACCTATAGTGAAATACTTAAATAGCAGAACTGCTACGCCCATTGTCTTTATTATAATGGACAGAGTTTGAAAGAGCATATCTGTGTATTCTACCTTCATGATGCTTACGTATTCTGATAGTCTGTATCTAGAGAGCACTCGGCTATTGTTGCCGATATTTGAATTGCGGCGTATTTTGATCATAGATGGAATTCCTTTGAGTGCCTGTTTAACCAGGGCTTGCTTGCATATTTTTGTTTGACTGCCAACCCAGCTGCATTATAGAACAATATCTGAATTATACACCGATAGGTACTCAGTTTGTAGCGAATAAACTGAATTGCTACTATTTTCCAGAGGTTATCTTCTAATAATGAGCATTGTGCTGAACTTCTACGTGAGCCATTGGGAGAAGTACAACACTGGCACCTTGTATCTTCCATGGGGGTATGACGTCAGTATGTGGGTAAGTGTATCATCAATCATCATCAAACTGTCAATGCCCATAGATGGGCAGACCTTTGCCACAGATTAGATAATAGTTCTGCCTTTGCGTGATAGCACAGTAACCTTCCTCAGATCGTCTCAGTTCCAACCCCTTGGTTAAAACCATTGGTATGGGACTTAGTTTGAATTCTAGACCTCAAAAAGTGAGCTCTCTGCCAAATACTTTACCACTATATTCACCTATCCACTATTTATTCTTTTTATTCTTTTTTTCTTGTTTATATGGGTCCCTGATGCCTCTGATATTTTTTTTATTTTTTTATTACCACATTTCCTATGATCTGGTCAAAGTTGCAGGAACTGTATACGGACAGTCGCGTTTTTCTGGCTTTTTTTCATTGCTATGGGGGCAACAAGCAGGCGGGCCTCCTGATGTTAAGAGGTCACCGCCGCCCACAGACGCCTGCAACACCCGGGGGGTGCTGGTGCGTTGCCGGTCGCGGTTGAACGGCTCTTTTGACTTGGACGTCTGATATAAAATAATGTTTCGGTTTCAGGCTGCGTCGCTGCTTTTCCTGGTGGCTGGTGCGTATGGACCGCTAGTGTATAAGCAGTACGTCTTCGGCCACGTGACCCTCGTCCAAGCCCTGGAGCTGCTGGTGCACGCCACGGGCCTGTTCACAACGCTACCTGTTGCTGTTTATAACGTGTACTTGTAAGTCAACACCCTGTACCAAGAGTATAAGAAGGTCCCAAATTTTTATATTAATTAAAATTAAAACTACAACGTATACAGTAAAAAATAAAGTAACCTTAGGTGCTTTTTTGGTCGGTGCAACATTTACTTAATTTAATTATGTTAGGATAAATCCCTCGGTTTAATTGAACGAACTAACTAATAACCTTTTCTTTACTTAGTTTTAAGATTTCAGTCTGTATCCTATACTCGTAGTAGGTAATGTTTATAAATGAGTAGAAATAGTTTTTTTGTGGATTTCTCGCCGTTTCTTTCACCCCAGATTGATGTCTTGGTTGTCTTAAATACGACTAAATACTGAATTTGAGGCGTTCTTGTTTCTATACCTATTCTTTATTTCGCAGTTATACAAATATAGATAAACTTTAAACAATAAAGTTACAGACAAAGTGAAATGTCAGAGATTTTACGAAAGGTCTACTTCATGTTACTTTCCTTCCAGGTCACGCAAACACCGCAGTGGGGAGATGCGTCCGCTGATGGAAACGTTTCGACCTGTGTGGTCAATTCTGACTATGATTGTTGTAATGACAGTGTGGGCAGTCAAATCGCCAAACGACGTGCTCGAGTATGACCCCAGAGCTTTTCTGTTTTTATTTGGGACTCTTTTCAGTAACATTGCTGTAAGTATGATACTTAGGACAATTTTTACCAATAATTATGAGCATATTATTATTAAGTTACTATGTGGCGTATGTGAAGTCCACCAACCAGTATTGGGCTAGCGTGGTGGACTATAGCCCGTACGCCCTGAGAGGATAGGCCGGTGTGCCAACCGGTGAGGAAATATTTAAAAACTATTGATTTGTTCTATAACTTTAAAATGTGCCTTTTAATTTAATTTTTATTTCACTACTTTCGTAATATAAAATCAGTGTTTCTTTTCAAACTTTCTAATGAGTTAAAATATTTTTTGTTGTTTAGATAGGTACTACTACTAGACTAATATTCTCGTTTCTCACTGTAGCTTTTAATTTCCCTATAGATACCTCTACATTTAGAGGCAATGTGCTCGAAATTTTTAAACGTGTTTTCCCACCAGGGAACCTGCGGGTGCCCCTTAAATTAATTATAATATTTCTGTCCAATTAAATTAATAGGCTTAAGTATTTTTTCTTAATCAAAATATTATTTTAGTAGCCCTCGGAGTCAGAAACACTCTTGTCACTAAAGATAATTGATCTAATGTCAGACTCATAAATACTATCCTAGTAGATAATATAAAAATGAAAGTTTGTGACGTTGTTTCGATGTGAGGATGTTTATACTCATTCACGCTGAACGGCTGAACGGATTTTGATGAAAATTGGTATTGTGATAGCTTACATCCTAAAATAACATATAAGCTTTTTACCGTCAACTGTTCCAGCGGGAATAAACTTATTCCACGCGGGCAAAGCCGCGGGCCTCAACTATAGTAAATTATAATAGGTGGATATTTATCGATAAGAGTCGGTAAATACCCCTGTATTACTACTGGTATAACAGAACAATAAATTTCGTAGTAGATACTTAAAGTATACGGACAACGAACGCTGAAGGTAATAATGTGGAGTTCATTGGAAAAGGTCTATGTCCAGCCAACAGACGAAGTCAACAGACTGAATGATGAATTGATGATGATGTGCCTAAATGTTCATAATTAATGAATCATGTATGTAATTTCTTTTTCAGAGTCGCCTGATAGTGGCAGAGATGAGCGGGCAGCGCTGCGATGTATTCTGCATTCTATTCTGGCCACTTCTGGTGAATGTTGGCATCTGTATTTATCAGCCTCAGCTGGAAATATCTGTCTTGTATGCTCTGACGCTGTGCAGCGTATTGGCCCATCTTCATTATGGAATATGTGTGGTAAGTAGAACATCATTGTTGTATAACAATTACGATACGAAGTCTTGTTCTTTTTAGAAAATCAATTCTAAACAGACACTAACAACATATTTTTCAAAATTTTTAAGTAACTATTAAGTTAATATAGAATATTGAAAGCTTAGCTAAGCCTAAGATCAGGTGGGGTAAAAGGGACACATGTAACAAACTTAAGATTTAAACACTATTTAGACGTCTAGTCTACTCTGGTCTGGGCGTTCCTTTTTCTCCGGTTTCCCTATTACCCCACCTGACTATATCTATAAATATGACTGTAAACTGATAGACCTTTATCATGCTTTTTACAGGTGCGACAAATCTGCGTTCACTTTAGAATAAATTGCTTTACTGTGCCCAAAGCGAAAAGAAAATGAGAAGAAGAAATACTATAAAACAATCGCAGAAATAATCACAGGCGGAGACAACTAAAAGTATTTTTAATTTTAAAATTACGTCAAGAAAGTGATCATTTAGTTTAATTTTGATTATTGTTTGTAATTAATTTTAATTAATAAAAAAGCAACTGAGATTTTAAAATGTATGAATTGATTGCATAGCTTTAAAGCTTACCAACCTGCCTTTCCAAACTATCCTAAAAAGAACAACTCAGGTACAGAGAGAAAATATGACACCGCGACACAATCTAATTCACACAATAATACGTAATTCAATATATTATAGCAAAAAATGAGCAATCCAACATCGTAACGCGAAAAGTTCCGCAGCCTCCTCTACAAGAGCAAATGAGACGGACAATCGTTCGCACAGCTCAGTCTTTAAATTATACGTTCTCATAGCCTTGTAGCTCGTCGGGCGTTTTGTAAAACAGCTGATATTGTGTTACGCGCTGGCGCGTTTTCGACTTTATTCTAAGGGACGTTGAGTTTCAATTTGGTGGTATGATAGTTGGATAAAGGATGTTTTTGTTTCGATAAGAAATTTAGTAATGGGGGGTACACGACATGGACACCAGAGTCGGGGTTTAGAATTTCAGTACAGCTTCGGATAGCTACGAAGCGCTGCTTTGTTAGTTGTCCAATTGTTTACCGATCCCGTTTTTTTTTAATTTCCTACGCGGCCTATTATCATATACGAAAATTTTAAAACCGGATCTTCTAACAAAACAACCCGTTTTAAAAGTTTAATAAAGACTTTAGCCAAAAGATAACCTTAAACGAAACGGTATTATATTTCAAAATACGATTAACGATTCTAGTTTTCAAAACTTATACAAATCTAGGAATAGTGGACTTGGAAACTTTAAAAAAATTGTGTGCAAGTGTTTCTTGTGTTTTGAAAAACGAGCTGTAACATATTTTTTTTGTTTCGGTGAAAAAAAAATGAAGAGATAAATTTAATTTTTTTGGTAAGTGTGGTGTTTGACAAAATTGAAGAATTAACCGTAACATTTATAATTTGTGGTGGTGTGGCATACGAATAATTGGCATGATTTTAAAGAAATGAAAACGCATGCTCTGGATGATTTTTGGGAAAAATAAAATAAAACGGAATGCAAAATAAATATAAAATATTGCGATTATTCAAATAACTTTTTAAATGCTAACGACTGACTACTGAAAATGACTAAGTAGGTACCTACTTAGGTATTTCCATGTTAAATGGTGTATTTTCTGTTTTTCCTGCCTATTTGTGAATCTTTGACCACCTGCTTGCTTCAACAAAGTTGAGGCTAAAATGTAGAGTTCATTTAGGTAGGTATAAGTCAAATCAATATTTTTGACTGGAAAAGATTTATTGTACTCTTAGAATAAGCCGTCTTACTTTAAAAAATCTACCTAATTGTTTTTTTATACATTTAGTTACCTATTATAATAGTAAATCTTTATGACTTAACATGTTACGTATTTTATTAGCTAGGTAAGCTGAACAGGTTTTTTTTGTTAGGGCTAATCTCTGTAACTACCAGTCGGGTTTGAAAAATTCTTCTTGCATATGATAACCTAATTCTTGAGGAAGGTTTAGGCTATTTAACATAATGTTATTTAACTTATTTAACAACCCTTTGAAGCCGAGCAAAAAGGAAAAAGTCAGAGATAAGACGCGGCTGAAGCCGCGGGAAATAGATAGTAAGGTAATGTTTTGTGGCAATTCATAATTCATTTATTTGCATTATCACATGGTGGTTCAATGATCTTAAATTAAACATGTCCTAAAAACATGTGACACCTCGTAGTGGCACCGCAAACAATGCAAGGATCTAATACAATCTCCGACCACTTGCAGACAGCTCCTTTGCAGTGGTCGGAGATTGTAAAATAATATTTCCTAAGGCAAGCTTGTGGAAAGTCGACGACGATCGAAGTGTCGACAATCCACATACGTAAATACTGGACATGTGACGCCAATTCCATAACTTACAGACATAGGACACAGAAGACGAAGAGTGTACGTAACGCGAAAACCTCAAAAATAGAAAACAAAATATTTGGATGAAGAATGTACGAAACGCGAAAACCTGAAAAATACTAAATAAAATATTTAGATGTACAGTGTACGAAACGCGAAAACCTCAAAAATACTAAACAAAATATTTAGATGAAGAGTGTACGAAACGCGAAAACCTCAAAAATAGAAAACAAAATATTTAGATGAAGAATGTACGAAACGCGAAAACCTGAAAAATACTAAATAAAATATTTAGATGTACAGTGTACGAAACGCGAAAACCTCAAAAATACTAAACAAAATATTTAGATGAAGAGTGTACGAAACGCGAAAACCTCAAAAATACGAGACAAAATATTCTAATAGTTCAAATTGATTTTAGATACCTAAATATATTGAAGTCGATCCAGAGATGCACGCTATAACTAAATTTTAGTCTCTTGCGCTTTTTTTTACTTTAAAATTAAGTTATGTACCATTTCTGGCATGAATTTAGGACTGTCTTTTAAGCGTGCACATCTAAGTCGACACCATATCCTATCCGATTCTATAAAGGACCAGCTAGAGCATCTATCTATAACAAGGACAGGACAGGACATTAAATCAACACCCACACAGTACTGGAAAGCTATCAATTCCTACAAGGATTGAAACCCCCTCTGGCGTCTAGAAATTCTAAGTAGAAGAAACTTAATTAGCTTTCACCTTGATAAGTAGTGCTCCCACTGTTCCCGGCGGAAATATCCAGGTGAATAGGTAACTAGAGCTTAGCTTAGGGTTGTATTATAGTCTAGCTTTTCTTTAACTCGATGAATTTAAATAGTATTATGATACGAATTTTGTAATTAGGTTTTTATAATTGATTTGACGTTTTGTAAGCCCCAGCCACCAGGCGAGAGTTTTACCTAAGGTAGGTAATTACTATGGGGACAGAACCTGTAAAAAACGCCTGCCCTATCTACATATCAGCTTGCCCGGGGATATTAAAGACGAGCCAAACAAAAATAAATTTAAAAAAAGTTAAAATTATACTTAATAGAAAGCATTTGTCCATAGAAAGTAACAAGTAACAGAAAACAATGCATTTTTATTGTAACTAAATTTAATCGATGATGAGACTGTACGATCCCCCAGTCAAACCGACTAGACGGTTTTGGGGGACAAATATATACTGTTAAGCTTAAGTATTTGATTATTAAATAAATAAATAAAATATATCGTCACGAGGTTGTAAAATGCATGCTTTTTGTCGCAGTTTTTGCGCAAAAAAGTAACAAACATCCAAACATCCTCACAAATATAATATTGGTAGGATTTAGAAAGTCATTCATTGAGTAAATATGTCAAAAATTTACGTACATAAGTTTAATCCACCCATTATACATATATTTCGCATACAGATTTCGGTATTTTATTGTGTGTTTTGGGGGCATTGCAAATATACTTTTATGGATGTATTTTTAGAGGATATGTTCGGGTGAGGACTGAGTTCAGCCAGCATTCTCCTCACTATATAATAATTATGATCGATCACATAAAATTATATGATTGAATCAGATCAAAAGTCAAAGTCAAACCTATTTTATTGCATGTAAGTACACTGGGTACATTTGTACAACGTCAATTTTTTATCTACCACCGCCTCCAAGGTGTTATATAGAGCTGGGAAGAAGAAGCGGCGCAACAAACTTCCGCAACACATCTTTTAAAATATCAAGTTTGTACATAACATTATTTTTGTAAAGATTGTGAGAGGCAAAATTTTTTTTTTCATTATTATATGTATTTATTTAAATCATATAATTACTATATTACATACATAATAAGGACATTCTAAAACTATCTATAAAAACTAAAATTAACCTCCAAACATAATTTTAAAAAATAAACTAAACCTAAACAAACAGTAAAAAAAAGGCTAAATAAATATTAACACCAGGCATCTTTGTCATTCAAATAGTCCACTATTTTATATTATGCTTTCTTACAAAGTTGTTGCATAAAGTGAGTCTTAAATTTTCTGTCAGTAAGGCCTGGTGCAATAGACTGTTCGTTGAAAGTTATGTTTAACCTGCGAACGTCTGAATCTAAAAACTATTAAACAAATGTTTATCAAACACGAGTATTTTGGAATCGGAATGTCGTAGACTTGTAAAAATTAAAACATTCGATGCGGCGGCGGCAGTTCGTAAACAAGCAGTCGCGACGGTCGTACAGTCGACCGCACGTCAGTAGAAACACCATGACCCTGATCTGGTCTAGCCTATTATGAAGTTTCATAACTATGAGAGACCAGTTTATACTGGTTTTGTTTCCACTAACGTGCTATCGACCGTACCATATTTACAATTATTCCATTAACAGTTTAATTTTGTAAATATTTCTCATTTCGATACATGTTATTTGTATATGAACTAAATCCTGTGGATTACCTGCGTTTGTTCAGTACTCTCAACCTCCCATTCATCATCATACCTGTCGGAAGACGTCTTGGACAAAGACTTCCCCAAATATCTCCACAATGCGCGGTCCTATACTGCATCCAGTTAGATCGGCGACATTGACCAGATCGGTCCACCTTATCCCACCAGACAAGTAGGTACGTCTTCCGACGCGTGGTCGCCACTCGAGAACCTTTCCGCCCTGCGAGCGATTCAACTGCCGACTGCAACTTTTAAGCTTGGCTGGGTTCTCCTGCAGATCTTCTCATTCCTGATTTGATCACGGTTATGGTTCGTTAGGTTACTGGTGGCCGTGGAGCGAGCGACAGGCCCTAGAAAATGACATAGAGATAGGTTTTTTCGTGGTTATTTACTATTGAAGTGGTAGGTAATCATTTTTTAAACGTGTATGATTTTTAAAAGCGGGGACTATTTTTTTGTTGGTATTTTCATAGTCTTTCTTGTCATTTGGAAGTCTTCAGATTATGCCCAAGTTTGTAAAAGCTTCAGTATTGAACTATATATCTTCTACCGGATTCTATTTCCTTCCCTTCTTTCGGAATCTGATCTATTAATATGATTTGAGCATTATTTAGCAAAGATAATGCGCATAAAGATCCAAAAACTAAAACAAAGCTCAAAGTTATTGGGCACTGATGCGTGGGGCCGGTGGACGGTGGTAGTGTTCTGCGAATTTCTTAGTTTCAGCTCGGGCTGTGTCGGGATTGTTTAGTTTAGTGAGGCGTAGCTCGGGGTGCGTAGGGATGGGACGGAGAATATCGATAATCGATTACTTTAAACGTTTAAAGGTCTGTCTAAAGAGTCAAGTTTAAGTCATATGTAGAGGAAAAATCCATTTAGTACTTATTCATTTCTCTAAATAAATAAAAAGTTTAATTTCATGGTCTTTCTTTCATTTAAGATATTATGTTACTTAGAAGGAATTGATTCTGATGATTGCCCCTTTCGATTAGTAGGTATCATAAAATATACTTACCTATCTACCTATATGTATTTTTCCAGTCCGGTTAGATACCCGGCTCAAACTGTACATTTAAATATCGGTGAACGGTGGTTTCTTATAATCTTGGAAAGCATTTCTACTTATTTTTGAAAATAAAGGAATGTTTCCAGACAGTATAGTTTGCTATCATCAATATTAACAGTATTTTCCCTCCATTCGTTTGGTTCACCCGTAGAAACGAGTAGTAATTGACTCGAGAATTTAAATAGGTAAGTAATATAAATAGTTTTTCTACAACTATCGATATTACATCATTCATCGACAACCAACATCATCCCAGTTCTACCCAGCTCGTGCCTGCAAAAAGAGGACACAGCACACTTCATTAATAAAAGGTTAAATATTGTCAGGACGCCATTCTCGCCGTGTCCACTCCCAGCCCGGATAGAGTTACGGCTCAATGAAGGATCTCATTGACGAGCCTCCTAGCTTAGTGGCAGCGCAACTCACTTTTGCGAAAGTATTTCTTCCGAGCCTACAATTTTATCGAAATTTTATGAAAATTGAAAACATATCTTTCTTATCGTCGGCTAATTCAAAATTCGTGATGATGCGGAGAACCGAGGATCCTTGGAAAGGCATTAGTAAAGCAGTGAACTAGTGCAGGCTGATGATGATGAGTTTATGAGCCGCGAGCTCAGCCTGCTTGCCTAACAATTTTGAGAATCTCTTTTAGAATTTCTATGTCCATTTGAATTTCTAAGGCACGCCGTACACGCTAGGTTTTGCTGTCAGTTTACCATGGTTTTACCACAGTCAGGCGGTGACTGACGGATGAATGATCGTATAATGCGGTGAGTGACGATAATCTGCTTAAATTATTTTTTTCATCTTTTTTTTTTGAATGACTTTTGCATGACCGTCTACCTACAGGGTGCCTATGTATTCTTGCCTAAGTATTTTTATGTAAGTTTGCCTTATTATTTTTTTTATCTTTATTAGTTTAGGGGGTTTAGTCACATGGTTGACTATGTCACCCCCGTATAGGTTTGCCTTTAATACGAATATACAAGCCATTTACTGAGCGAGTACTTTAGGCGGCGTACTCACATAGAAAGAAATCAAACCAAGGCGATTTAGCAAGCCCGACGCGCTCATTCCCTTTTTTTCGAATTTGGAATCCGTGCTCACAACACCCGCATTGTACGCTGCGCGTGCGCCGGCCCCGCCACTTCCAAGAATGATTTCGTTGGGAGAGCAACTGAGACAGCCATATAAAATTAGTATGCGAGGAAGAGAGTCGGGAGTGGATATTAATTTTGTTTTTCTTTTCGTTAATCTGTGGCCACATGTGGCGATTGTTCTTGGACCTTATGGTCATTCGTTCTGATGTCTCGACTCGTTTATTTTGTCGTATGCGCTTAGGGATATGGTTTCAAAGTTTCTGGGGTGTTATTTTAATTAATACGTTGTACCCTATTTGTTTATGTGGGTCGTTACGGGCGACGATTCAAATCTGGGAATTTGATAAAAGTTTTCGGATTATTACGAATATTTATTGCTGAGTTACCTAATTTCTGAGTCTTGTAGTAATTGGATGCATTTGAAAATTCCCATTGTGTAATTGTTTCCTTGTAAGTACAGTCGATCGCACGTCAGTGGAAATACCATGACCTTGAGCTGGCCTAGCCTATTAGGAAGTTCCAATGCTATGAAAGACCAGTTCATACTGGGTTTTGTTTCCACTTAGGTGCAGCCGATTATACGATTTTCATTACGGCGTAAAGCACCGTGATTACATCTGTATCTGTCGCGACTCCGAATCTAGCACCAAGTAAGTATGTGTTTCATTTGAGCAGCCTCTTTCTAATTTTTTGCCAGCCGTCCGAGGATTCTCCTAAGATCCCACGAGGTCGCGGTAGTAGACTTCTTCTTGCTCTGTCCCGTTCATCATCTTACTCCTAAGCTCATCATACAGTCATTCCCTCAGTGCGTGATGCATATCCTCTTCTGTTGGTTGGACAAAACAACAACAACAAACACTGGAAACTGAATGCGCCTACATTCCAAATTTTCCAAATTTTCAATTTGAATCAAATTGAATTCTTCCTGATCGATCCAAGAGTAGCCGAAGGTGGCAATGGCAAGTTGCTCGAATGCTAGAGGTTCATTGGTTTTTTTCTTTGAGTGACAACACTTAGCGAGCTTCGAGCCACCTGCCACCTTCGGCTACCCTTGGATCGATCAGGAAGACTGCTTAGCGTTTTCTTCCGATGGGAAAACACTGTCATTTTTCGCAGGGGAATCAACGCCAAATCCATGCACACATGTGCACTTGTAGGTACTGTAGCACACTTCGATACGAGGCGTATGACCCGGTGGTCTTGTGTTTTTGGTAGAGGGAAACGCCTGAGTGTGGCGGCTTCACTCTACTCGCATATCTTATGATTTTGGTCTCCAACTTGCTAGAAGCAAGAGCTGTTGCTCGCTCAAGTGACCTGATTAGTGTAAGCCCAGGCTTCTTTGAACTTTAAAACTAAACTTTGCTTCTCTCTAAACAAAAGCTTCCACGAATAAGTTATTTGCTTTACATCTATTGCTTCAACTATTATGACTCGCAAATCATTAGCTATAAGCCGGCTATAAGCTACTTTTTAGTTGTAATAAATAATCGCTCTATAAGAACGGATGTGATTGTTTAAACTCACTCGGTATTTAACTTCACAACACGACGTATATTTCGTGAGTAATGGCTACTTATAAACATTTTTTTTTTTGGCACTTCCGTCCACTAATACATCAGTAACAACAGATTCATTGATTCTGTGTTTCTGTTATACATACTTATACCTATGTATGATCTATGTTCCCTAACTTATACCTTTCTACTTATTTAAAACCAAGATGTTTCAAATCCCTTTGGTCGCGCGTATTTATTATTTAGTATTGAAACATATTTAGTATTGAAACCTATGATGCCATTTACCGGGGGGGTGCGGACAAAGGAAGCGGAGTAGCGGGAGGAAGTTGCTAATACAAATTTATATGGAGTTTAGAAATGAGAATGTGTGAGTGAGTTACAATATTGTAATCCATTTGACATGATTTTGACACCCATAGGATGCTTTTATTACTCATACATATGGGAGTGGCAAAATTTTTTGATTCATGTTTAAAACACTCTTAAACTTTGGTAAGATTCCTGTGCGAAAAGGTATTGGATATATTCCATTCTAATTCACTCCTTTCCGATCTTATCATCATCAGATCAGTCATCACGTGTCATTAATACAGCTTAATGAGAACCACGTGACTTACCAGACTATTATTATCGGAGGCCTTCTGCAGATAAGATTTTGTTGGTTTTCAGTACCAAAATATCAACAATGTAATTATAAATTCATACAATGTACCAGGCTCCCAAAAATGTGTAAGAGGCGACTGGCAAGCTGATGATAACCATCAGGGTCCTTTCAACATACTACCTACTCGCTTATCGTCGCATCATCGGTGCGTTCATGCCTCCATACGTTTTGTATTATAGTTAATTCTACGCTCGTAAGGCAAGCCTCTGTAGTATCTTGATCTATTTCATCTGTGAAGATTAGGTTTGGATTAAAAAGAAATTAGGCAGATGAATGTGAAACATAAAGGCGGTTATTTATTTCTACTATACCTTCTATACCTACTATATCTTCGTTTCTATACCTATCTAGAATTACATAAGCCTTCATTTTCTACCTAGTTACCTCGCAAATACTCGCAATTCTCAGAATTTCAGTCCTACCTAGGTATCAAAGTAAACAAAATTGTAAAATCAGCGGAACATGATCGTATAGAAAAGCGGCAAGCTTTTGTAATTCAAAAACATGTAGGTAATTCGTCAAAACAAATATGAATATGGCATGGCAGGCATGGCGAAATGGTGACATCATCACGCTTGGCATATCGCGACCACCAGGCGAGCATGAACGCTAGGTGTCTGCCCGATATGGGACTAATGTAAACATGGGTAAAGGTACGTTTACATGCAGGATAGGTATGTTAGAAAATTGCATTGTGGCATATTTGTTTCTCTGTTTAAATTAATTTTAGAGCTACCGCAATGTCAAAATAGGTCATCAGAGTCGTAGGAAGTGGCGATGAAAAGATTTCGTTATACAAAAAGGTCTGCAAGTTGTATGGCATGATTGGTGTATGGAGCTGAATTTCAGTATCTCATGTCTATGGAAATAAGGAATATATTTCATGTTCTTCCTTTAATTTAAAATACTAGAATATTTAGAAGGAATTTATTCTTGTGTTGTAGGTACCCTTTCGATCAGCATAAAACAAAACGGTTTTATTTTGCATTTAATTTTGTCCGGATCGATTCACGGCTCAGACAGGTGGTTTGAATGCAATTCTTTTTATTTTTTGCAATAGAGGAATGTTTCCTTTCAGTTAAACTTGCTATCATCAATATTTTGGGTACTTTCTCTCCAATCACTGCTATAAATTCCACTTGTATACAAGTTTCTTTATTTGATCATACGTAACACTATGCAGGCTCTGCTACCCTGGTATTTGGTACCAGGTGCAAGTGACCAGTGATTTGCATAGGAATTCACAATAATATTTAGCTCCATCTCCTTGCTAATGTCCTGGTGCTCGAGGTAGCATCGCTGTATCAAGTTCGTTAAACTTGCAACTTTGTCGCTTCAATCACATTGAAACAAACCGATTATTAAATTACAGTTTTATACAGAACTAGCTGTTTCCCGCGGCGTTTGATAAGTTATTTTTTGCTTTTTTTTGCTCGGCTCCTAACGGCCGTAGCGTGATGTTAAATTAGCTATATCCTTCATCAGCCCAGTGCGGGTTGGTGGACTTCACATGCGACTAAGAACTCCTCCTTCGGCTAATTACGGTTTCCTCACGATAAGGTTAGATCTTAGAGTATACATAAGCTTAAATATATACTCTAAGGTGTAAGGGACATGTTAATAGGCTGTTGATTGATTGATTGATTTAAACGAACGTTCAATTCAATTCAATACACTCTTTATTGCACATAAATTAAAAAACAAAACACAATAATACATTAGACTAAAGGGCTCCCTAAACGATATGCGGCATGACATGCAATACGTACTGTCACCCATGCATGATCGTCTAGCTGTAGTGGTTGACGTGCATGACATGCAAACTACGCGCTGGCCGTTGTTTCACTGTTTTGATAGCAAGCATGATGGTCCATCATGCAGCGTGACATTCACGTAAACGTTGCATGTCATGCAAGCATGATCGTTTAGGGACACTTTAAGAAGGGTACATATAGGCGGTCTTATCGCTAAAAGCGATTTCTTCCAGACAACCTTTACGGAACGTTCCCTTTGAAGACTCCTGAAGTTCGTATATGTAGGACCTATCTTCTTTGTGTTATATTTAAATATTTTCTCTTATTTAAACTACTAGCTTTTTCCGCGGCTTCGCCCGCGTAGAAAAGTTTTTCCCGTGTACATTGTGAAACAGCGCCCTCTGTGTAGATGTTTTGTTACTTAGGGGGTATTAGCGGACGCCCCGCGGCTTTGTCCGCGTTAAAAAGTAGCCTATATGTTATTCCAGGATATAAGCTATCACTGTACCAAGTTTCATCAAAATCTGTTCAATAGTTTTTGCGTGAAAGAGTAACAAACATACATCCTCACATCCTGCGACCTACTTCCTACTAATAATATAAAGTCGAAAGTTTGTAACGATGTGAGGATGTTTGTTACTCTTTCACGCAAAAACTACCGAACAGATTTTGATGAAACTTGGTACAGTAATAGCTTAAATCCTGGAATAACATATAGGTACTTTTTAATGCAGACAAAGTCGCGGGGCGTCCGGTAATACCCCTTAAGTAACAAAACGCCTACATAGAGGGCGCCGTTTCACAATGTACACGGGAAAAACTTTTGTACGCGGGCGAAGCCGCGGGAAAAAGCTAGTCTTCACATAATCCTTACAAACTTTCGCCTTTATAATTGACCGAGCGAGCGAAGCGAGCGAAGCGTCTACGTTTCGAGACTGGCCAAAAATGCTCTTGTCCGGCTGTCTGTCTGTCTGTCTGTCTGTCTGTCTGTAATTCTCTACAGGTCGCATTTTTCAACCGATTTTGACGAAAATTTGGCATATGTATAAATTAATTAAACCTACAAAATGAGTAGAATAAAATTTTGAAAAACATTTTTTTTAGAGTACCTACCATACTCGCAAAGTGGGAGTGAACTTTTTTTTTCTTGTGAATCCCATAGTGTGGGATATCGTTGGATAGGTCTTTCAAAAATATTGCTGGTGTGTGAATACCATTTTTTCGATTTAGGGATCCGTTGGCGAAATATTAAGCTTTAAAGCGGTAATTTTTGTTAGAGTCACGTGTCCCCCCCCCCTGCCAGCTAAACGGTTGCTTCTGGAAATGTGAAAAAATTCATGGCAGTAGCATATATAACGTAGTTACAAGGAAAACTATTACGGCTAAGTAGGTTCTATTAGTTTTTGAGTAATAGTGGATCGACTTAAGAAAGTTGAAAAAATAAATTATGTTCATAGAACTGCATACGTAAAATGGAAAATTATTTTTTTCCGCGTGATATCCATGGTGTGGGGTATCGTTGGATGGGTCTTTCAAAAATATCGCGGGTGTGTGATAAACATTTTTCGATTCAGGGATCCGTTTGCGAAATATTAAGCTTTAAAGTGCTAATTTTTGTCACTTTAGTAGGTACTTTTTCTGTTTCCAAAGTTGACTTTTGTTGGTTTCTTTTAGGTTTGGTTTATAAGGGCTGGCGAGGTCTACTGTTCTCACGGAACTACTAGTATTAGTAGGATACACTTACCTTTTGAATGATTTCGTTCGTATTCCGTACCTACGTGATAGTGATACGTCGGCTCGAATATCTGTACTGTATACAAAACAAAGTGTATACATATAAAGACAACAAAACATGGCGCCACCTACCACCGCGCTGCGACCAGTTATGTGCTGACCATATCGAAGCATTATCTTTGTATTCATACTTATTAACAAACTAGCTTATGCCCCGCGACTTCGTTCGCTTTAAAAGTATCGTTTTTGTTACCTTACTAAGGGCTTCTTTCACCGCTTGCTGATAAAGTACCAGATAACCTAACTGCAGGTTATCTGACAGATACCCAATTTTTTTGTTTCACATGTATCCGATTGCATTATCTGACAAATAAACTAACAGCAAGATGAAGCGGCGTTATTTTTTATCAGTCAGATATTTTAATAGAGACTAGAGGTGTGCAACACGAAAAAATTATCAGACAGCTTTATCTGATAAGTTTAACTGTCAGCGTACTATCTGTAACAATATCAGCAAGTGGTGAAAGAGGCCCTAACTGTTGCTCGCGGCATGTAAATTTGATCAGTAATTTTTTTCCCATAGGCGGTTGTGTGAAGTTGGCTGATTTCTACGGTGATTAAAGTTAGGTGTCAAAGGGGGAGCTGTGGGGGGGGGGGGGTCACTAGATACGCTCATTCACTTTTTGAATAAATAATAATAATAATAATGTTTGGACAAATTCACATACGGCTGTTTAGTCCCAATAAGCCGAAGCTTGTAAATAGGTACTCAACAACTGATAAACATACTTAAATATATACAAACACCCAGAATCCGAAAACCAACAGTTATGCTCATCACACAAATGTTGGTCCCGGGTGGGAATCGAACCCACGACCTTTGGCGCAGTAGGCAGGGTCACTACCACTACGCGAACAGGCCATATGGTTCGTTGATTCGCTCAACCGAACCAAACTTTCAAGTTTTTGGACATCTCTATGTGGCACCTATCTCGCTTACGCACACATAGACTATAAACACTGTCAGCTATGTGCAATCTGTGGCTATACTCATTCAGCTGTCAAGGAATTCCGTGTAGACCCACTCAGTACATAAACTGTATTAGGTTTATGCAACAAGCGCCTATAAAAGAGTATAGTAACGTACGACTAGTTTGTTTCAAATTGTCTATTGTTAAATCTTCAATAAAGCTGCTATCACTTCAGTGAAGATGTGACCTGCAGTGTGCATCGCTCTGGCATTGCCCTATTTTGTGGAAACCATGCTGTAACCGTCGGTTTTTTGTGGGTAGGTACTCCGAATATTTAAAACTACAACTGGCTAGAAGGACTTAGTTTCCAATTGGCCGTATAAAATCTAAAAAAAAAGGAAAAAAAAACACAACGAAATACTAATAGCAGATAGATGTTCCTAATGTAAAAACTATAGGTAGTCAAGTGACTTACACTCTGCCACCATACGATATTCGAAGGGAGGAATAGTGTCCCTAAACGATCATGCAACGTTTACGTGAATTATCATGCTGCATGATGAACCATCATGCTTGCTATTAATCAATACAGTGAAGCAACGGCCAGCACGTAGTTTGCATGTCATGCACGTCAATCACTACAGATAGACGATCATGCACGAGTGACGGCACGTATTGCATGTCATGCAGATTGATCGTTTAGGGAGCCCAGAAGGAATTTTCAAATTAAACTACTATTGGAATGCTGACGTACTTGTCGCGATTTCGTAGCGACTTCGGTAATGATAGTGACGGTTGGATAGTTGGAAGTTGTTTCGGCGCGCGGATGGGGGGCGTGGCCCGGGCTGGGCGGGGCGCGGGAGGGAGATAGGACACTCGGAGCGACGTTCGCAATTCAAAATTCTACATCTGCCCGTCGAGGACGGATGCTCCAATTTTCGGCCAGCATTGAATTTTCGTTCTTTTGTTGCTGCTTTTTAATAGGGCTGCCCGTTTGAAGACTGAAGTTTTCGTTCGTGAAATTGAATAATATTTACACTAGTAGTTCCGTGAGAACAGTAGACCTCGCCAGCCCTTATAAACCAAACCTAAAAGAAACCAACAAAAGTCAACTTTGGAAACAGAAAAAGTACCTACTAAAGTAACAAAAATTAGCACTTTAAAGCTTAATATTTCGCAAACGGATCCCTGAATCGAAAAATGTTTTTCACACACCCGCGATATTTTTGAAAGACCCATCCAACGATACCCCACACCATGGATATCATGCGGAAAAAAATAATTTTCCATTTTACGTATGCAGTTCTATGAACATAATTTATTTTTTCAACTTTCTTAAGTCGATCCACTATTACTCAAAAACTAATAGAACCTACTTAGCCGTAATAGTTTTCCTTGTAACTACGTTATATATGCTACTGCCATGAATTTTTTCACATTTCCAGAAGCAACCGTTTAGCTGGCAGGGGGGGGGGACACGTGACTCTAACAAAAATTACCGCTTTAAATCTTAATATTTCGCCAACGGATCCCTAAATCGAAAAAATGGTATTCACACACCAGCAATATTTTTGAAAGACCTATCCAACGATATCCCACACTATGGGATTCACAAGAAAAAAAAAGTTCACTCCCACTTTGCGAGTATGGTAGGTACTCTAAAAAAAATGTTTTTCAAAATTTTATTCTACTCATTTTGTAGGTTTAATTAATTTATACATATTCCAAATTTTCGTCAAAATCGGTTGAAAAATGCGACCTGTAGAGAATTACAGACAGACAGACAGACAGACAGACAGCCGGACAAGAGCATTTTTGGCCAGTCTCGAAACGTAGACGCTTCGCTCGCTTCGCTCACTCGGTCAATTATATTTCCGAGAGAGCGTCAGTGGCGTCGGGGATAAGACGCGGCCTATCATATCGAAAGGTCCGGAGTTCGATCCCCGGTTGGGCCATGTACACAATGGGTTTTTTCTCGAAACTTAAGTACATTTACTGACTGCTCTCAAACGGTGAAGGAAAACATCGCGAGGAAACCTGCATACGCCGAAGAAGAAATTCTTAGGCGCATGTGAAGTCCACCAACCGGCACTGGACAACCAACTGGACTGGCAACCGGCGTGGTGGACTATAGCCCGAACGCCCTTGTTAAGAGGGTAGGCCTGAGCCCCAGCAGTGGGGACATTAATAGGCTGTTGATGATGATGATGATGATTTCCGAGAAACATTAGTACGGCCTCGGATTTGAACCAATGTCCTTAGAAATGTGAGGCGAGCGCACTACCAACTAACTGGGAGCTAACTCGTTAATATGGACGAGGAACTTTAGAACTGACTAAACTTGTCAAAGAATTGTTTACATTCCGTTACATCTTTAGGAAGTTTTCATAGCAGTGGACAAAGGCCTCCCCCAGGGATCTCCACGACGACCGGTCCTGCGCTAACCTCATCCAGCCGGGTCCCGCGACCTTCACCAGCTCGTCGGTCCACCTTGTGGGAGGCCTACGCTGCGTCTTCCGATACGTGGTCGCCACTCGGGAAACTTTCTGCCCCAACAGCCGAAATTAGGAAATTTTGGCTTGTGATAATAAGACTTACTGAAAATCGTAATTATTTCGAAATTGGCACTACATATTGTATTTACAAAAACATCAGAATAGAGAAAGATATAGATATGA
Organism: Metalampra italica; assembly: GCA_949699065.1. NCBI lineage: Eukaryota > Metazoa > Arthropoda > Insecta > Lepidoptera > Oecophoridae > Metalampra > Metalampra italica. The sequence goes on along the minus strand of OX452991.1, from coordinate 5,444,542 downwards.
CATGACCCTACACGTTTTTCAATGTAAAGTATGCCTCGACGGAAAGGATAATTCCTGGACTCATATTCTATCTGATTGGAGTCGAAAAACATAATAAATGCTCTTCACGACTAATGTGAGGAAACAAAAAGTTAGGTACCTACCTACATTTATTGTTAGAATAAATTAATTTTGCATTGTAATTGCGGGTTGGTAGCATTTTAGCGTGTCATGAAGTCATGAAAATTCATGAAATACAATTCATACCTAAATTATATTAGTACCTAGCAATTGATTAGGTAAACAAACGTAGTTTGACAAGAAATAAGCAGGTAGCATAAATTAAAAGATAAACATAAGATTACGCAACTCATTAATGAAGCAACAAATTAACCCAAATAAAATTTTACACATTAATCTTATCGACAAAACGTATCGACCATTCGATCCATAATCGATCCGATGTTGCAGTCACAACATACTTTTTGCTGCTTATGCGACCTTGGTACCCGACATTGACATTGTATCAAATATTTGAAGTCAGTCAATCCGATTGGAATTGACCACAAATATTTGACCACGACACGACACGAGTAGGTACCTATGGTACCTATATGAGTTTCGATGTCCTACAATCAGTAAATACAAGTCTAATAAAAATGAATCCAAACAAAATATATTTGCTACAACACGACTATCACCAAATAATTATTTATTTATTTTATAAGATAAATTATACTTTTTGTTCTATATAAAACTGGACCAATGCATGCACCACATCATATTTTCATTTTACCAATATTTTGGTACATATACCGAGTAAATGTTGTTCAGTCCGATGGTAGGATACAATGTGTGGTTTTAGACAGTTTTAGTTTACACCTATTATTTAAGAGAATCTATTGATTTCAATTTAGCTTTGTACTTGATTAAAAAAAGCTCATCAACAGCCAACAGCTGCTGGAGGCTCTCCCAAAGTAAATTAAAGTTGGTGCCATAATAACAAGCTGGCTTCTGGAGCAGGCCCCTCCCTAATTAAATTAAAGTTCATGCCATGATAACCAAGCTGACTGCTAGTGCTGAAGCTTTTCCCAAAGTAAATTAAGTTACCTAATGCCTTAATAACCAAGCTGGCTTCTGGAGCAGGCCTCTCCCTAAGTAAATTAAAGTTCATGCCATAATAACCAAGCTGGCTTCTAGAGCAGGTCTTTCCTAAAGTAAAGTTAAGTCAATGCCACAAAAACCAAGCTGACTTCTGGAGCAGACCTCTCCCAAAGTAAAGTAAAGCTGATGACATACTAAACAAGGCTGGCTTCTGGAGCAGGCCTCTCCCTAAGTAAATTAAAGTTCATGCCATAATAACCAAGCTGGCTTCTAGAGCAGGTCTTTCCTAAAGTAAAGTTAAGTCAATGCCACAAAAACCAAGCTGACTTCTGGAGCAGACCTCTCCCAAAGTAAAGTAAAGCTGATGACATACTAAACAAGGCTGGCTTCTGGAGCAGGCCTCTCCCAAAGTAAAGTTAATGCCATAATAACCAAGCTGGCTTCTGGAGAAGACCTCTCCCTAAGTAAGTTCATGTTAATGCCAGCTCGACAGGCGGATTGGTGGTCGAGTTTAACGCTCACAGTTATTTTATAATTATAAGGCAATACGCAGTTCGAACAAAATTGCTTCCGTGTGATTCCAAATTAATCGTTTTCATTTACAAGACACTGTAATGTTATACGACAAATTTCGATTGTAATCGATAAATTTATGCCTAATTGTAAGCTTTCGATTTTATCGATATTATCTCACGATCGACTGCCGACGCGACCGGTTCGAATCGATGTGTCTCCTATGCCTTGTTTGGACTTCGTGGACAACGACAAATAAAACATTTATAATAACACTGCAAATTCTTTATTATTATCATTATGGGTGGTTATTTTCACAATTCCATGTAGACTCAAAATCCCTAGCATGAAAAATCAAAATAATTAATTTTTATTATTATTATTTATTGCAACACAACCAAAAAACATTAATAGTACACTATAAAGAAACATAAATACAAAGGGCGAATTATTTGTCAATTATCTATTTTCCAGTAGATCCCCGAAAGAAGTATTCCATAAGGTAGATTAGGTATATAATTCTTTGTTTCTTATTCCCTAAAAAAGTCATTTCTCAATGAGTTATTTCTTATTAAGTATGAGGTCAGGTGAGACGATAATTAATGACTGATTTGTTACTATTTTCCTAGTCTTAATTGTCATGCCTTGTTATCCAAGCACTAACTAACAAACTCTCTTAATATCTCAAAAATATTTTTATTAACGCAAATAAGTAACACGGAATTTAAAAAAACTCAACTTATAAGTGTAAATCGATTGATGTCTTATCTCCTAAATCGTCCCTACTAAACGAGCCTCCATTCCCAACGGACTGTACAAGCAATTGGTTTTAATTCGATCGTAAACACTATCAAATTATCGATTCACGAAGGCGACGTGACAACCCTACGTGGACTGTACGCAATGGCATACACTCGACGCGTTTTTTAAATGTATGTTCGAATTTCAAATTCAATTACTGAATAATTACACGATTCCTGTTTAACATGGTTCAAAAAAACATTATTGAATGTTTATTATTTAAAAATTTAAATAAAATAAAATCTTTTTCAATTGGATTATTATTAGATATGTAGTACTAGCTGATTCCCCCGGCTTCACCTTTTTTCTCGCGGAAACATTTTACCGCGGTAAAAAGTAGCTTATGTCCTGCCTCGGGATTCGATGTGTTTCCATACCAAATTTTATCAAAATCCGTTCAGCGGTTTAGGTGTGTAAAGGTAACAAACTGACAGACAGAATTACTTTCCCATTCATAAAATATTAGTATGGACATCCAAGGAATTTTTAATTTAAGTTAATTTTTAACAAGCTTTATTAGGAATTTTTTAAAATAGTTTTTAGCGTTTGAGATCGTGAAGCGTTACCTTGCCTCCTGTAGCGAGGGCCCGTAGGTTAGGACTGTCTGTATGCAGTAGCCATGCTATAAGTTTATTATAGGACACCATTAAAAGTCAGTATAGTCCCCTCGGAGTTTAACGGCGAATGTGTGAAGTTGGCTGATTTCTGCGCAATGATTAAAGTTAGGTCTCAAAGGGGGAGCTGTGCGGCGGGTCACTAGAGACGCTCATTCAATTTCAAGAAAAGTTTCATTGATTCGATCAACCGAATCAAACTTTCAAGTTTTTGGACATATCTATGTGGCACACTATCTCGCGTACGCACACATAGACTATAAACACTGTCAGCGATGTGCAAACAATCCGTGACTATACTCATTCAGCCGTCAATAAATTCCGTGTGGACTATATTATCACTATTATAATGTAAGTTGTGTAATAACGTATACAACAATGCGTAGAACGTCTGAAGTACCAACCGACAGGATGTGTATGAACAACTTTAGTGCCAATTTTTAGTGTCACAGAATAAATAGGTACCTATATGACTACAGACTATGTTTACGACTACGTCAAGTTAAAAGACATGTACTATGGACTATGTAAGTCATTGAAATACATTATATTAGGTACTTAGATTTTTTACACTATGGTACTGTTTAACAGCAACGCCTCGTCTCACCGGGTCAGATTCGTATGTGTACCTGTAATGGGCTCCCTAAACGATCAATCTGCATGACATGCAATACGTGCTGTCACTCATGCATGATCGTCTAGCTGCAGTGATTGACGTGCATGACATGCAAACTACGTGCTGGGTTGCTTCACTGTATTGATTGATAGCAAGCATGATGGTCCATCATGCAGCATGACATTCACGTAAACGTTGCATGTCATGCAAGCATGATCGTTTAGGGACACTTTAACTGACGTGGTCACCCTATTAACCCGTATCACGCAGCGCTGCCAACGCTACTGTTCAACCCCCCGCCAGCTCAAAAACAAACACTGTTTAGATTTAGTATTTTATTTTGTAACCTCTGTTTTTAATGTGGTAGCGTCGAACGGAACGTAAAGTCCACTAGACGTTTCAAGTTTAAATATTTTTTGCTCTTTTTATCGAGTGCCAGTTTAATTGAAATGGACAGTATGGCTTCTTGTTAACAAAAAATAAATTATTAATACGGAAGCTTTTTATCAACGAAGCGACGTTTGAGTGGTAGATAACATTGTAAGAGAAGATAATTAAGTACCTACCTACCTATTTAATTAATTCATCAACAGCCTATTGATGTCCCCACTGCTGGGGCTCAGGCCTACCCTCTTAACGAGGGTGTTCGGGCTATAGTCCACCACGCTAGCCCAGTGCGGGTTGGTGGACTTTACATGCGCCTAAGAATTTCTTCTTCGGCGTATGCAGGTTTCCTCACGATGTTTTCTTTCACCGTTTGAGAACAGTCAGTAAATGTACTTAAGTTTCGAGAAAAAACCCATTGGTACATGGCCCAGCTGGGGATCGAACTCCGGACCTTTCGATATGATAGGCCGCGTCTTATCCCCTACGCCACTGACGCTCTTACCTATTTAATTAATTAGGTACCTCTTATTATTATTATTATTTATTCAATTAATGTACATTGCATAGCTTACAGTAATAGTTAACCAATCGCCATTGCAAATTAGTCAATAAACTTTAAACTAAATTCCATACAATAGATAACTAACATGGCAATAATTAAGTAATCAATTCACAAATATTATTTAACAAGTACATGTACCTCTACCTACTCAGTGCTATTTTTATGTTTATGTCTAGTTCAGTTACTAACTCGGATGTTACTAAAGAGAAAAGTTGTTTTTCTACTACCTTAAGTAAAAAGTTCCATTTCATACTTGATATCTAACAGTTTCGAAAATCGAAATTTCTGAATCCTGCTGCGAAATGACTGTCAGGTCGTGGCGAAATGTTGTATGAAATTTCATTTCTTACTCAGTTAAGATCACATATTTATAACCTTTAGTTTATAAATCTTTGGTTAGGATCTTTTTGAGGTAAGTTTGTAAAGACATTAGACATTATCTCGCGGCAAAGACCTCATAGAAGAAGATAAGAATTTTGGCGAGAAAACATGGCGAATGTTTCTGAAAGTGATTATGTACTTGTTTGTTTGTTTTTTTAGATCTGTATCTGACTTTCAGGCGTAGAAAAGGTATCGTTCATACCGAGTACAAAATGGCTTTTCATTACCCTCGGAATACTCGGGCATGAAAAGGCGTCATATTGTACTCGGTACGAAATATAAGTACTATTGTGAGTTTGGATGTTTGTTGCACATTCGCGCTGTTACGGCCGAAAACCTGGTACAGTAATAATAACTTATACCCTGGGATAACATGTAGGATACGTAAAGACACGGATGAAGCTACTAAATATTTAATAAGCGTTATTTAGATTGTCCTGGTAGCCGAAAATTTTTATATTCCTATTTAACTTTATTAACTTTATTTATGTATATATTATAGTGTATAGAGTTTTTAAAATACATAATTATATATATATTTTATCTAGCTGCACAACCTACCTTTCTCTTCTTTAATATCCTGTAACCAAGGTTGTCTGGAAGAAATCGCTTTTAGCGATAAGACCGCCTGGATGTACCTTCTTAGTCTACTGTATTATTTTGTTCTGTTTTTTGTTATTATGTGCAATAAAGAGTATTGAATTGAATTGAATTGAACTTTATTGTAGCTGCTACACTGCTACAAATCTACAATACGTTTGCTATAGTTGTAGTAGTTCGTTTGCTATAGTTGTAGTAGTAATTTTAGTATAGTTACTAGGACAACAGAAGCGGCAAGCTGTAAACTCGTTGTGTGACGTACAAAAAACGGTTCGTTCTCAATTACGTCAAAGTCGATTTGACAACTTGATGAACACGTTCTTGCTTCGACATTTGAATTTGACGGATCCATGTGGGTGGTCTCGGACGGACGTGCGTGTAATTTTTTTTCTTTTGTTTTTATTTTATTTTTTTGACTCATAGTGCGATGACTAGCGGCCTTTCAATAACTAGCCGCCAGTGTAGCGTATTAATAGCTTATGATTTTTCGAAAAGTTTTACTGCCTACCTGCATAGTTTTTATTAGAAAGAGATCTAAGACTTTTACAGATTTTTTTATTTATTAATCACATAGGCTTTGAAAACTATGGATGGTGACACAAAAATCTTCCAAAAACCGCTGAAATATACTGCAAATTGTATGTGCCGCTCAAAAACTAAACGATAAGCGCAAAATGGCTGCTCAAAAACTTTTCCCGCTCAAAGAACTGTCAAAGTGACGTTGGCTTGTGGTGTGAGTGCGTTCGGAATGCTCGGCTCGGGAACAGTATGGTGACGCTGATGCCGTGTAGCTACCTCGGTGGCGGCGCCGCTCCGCGCTGCAGTTTGGACCACGCAGAGCCAAAGGTCAGAACAACAATTAAAAACAAAATACTGCCTCAATCACACGTCGACACCAACATTTGGAAGTATTTTTCTATCTCGTGTTGTGATTGAGGTGGGGAAAATAGCTGTAACCCGAGCACATGAATATAATAGTTATACTTGTAGATAGAATGCACAAAATTCCTTACGAATGATGCATGGCAGGTGCATGATTCTGTAAATAAATGAAAAACAAAATATAGTTACTGTCTCAAAATGAAATCCCTGGAGCATCAAAATAGTTATATTTGTAGATAGAATGCACAAATTTCCTTACCTACAATATGCATGATTTTGTAAAACCAGCATGTCAAACGATAACTCGCTTTTGTTTTGAAAATTTTAGATGTTGTGCACATTATTTTATTTCACCTTTCCCTTAAAACGATGTTGTTACGACATGATATTGTACAGTCGACCGCACGTCAGTGGTAACACTTTGACCTTGAGCTGGCCTAGCCTATTAGGGAGTTTCAATACTATGAGAGACCAGTTTATATTGGTTTTGTTTCCACTGACGTGCGGTCGACCGTACCTCACCATGTAGAATTTTGGTACGAGTTGGTTTACAGTTTTAGCCAAAATAACAAGAGGCCAGTATAGCGATCTGGAAATTAGCCGAAATAATGTGCTAATTGGACGTAATTGTGTTGTTTTTGGACATTAGTGTCTAAACTGTGGTTTAGAATTAACTAATAGGCATTTCAAGTCCAATTGCGAAGATTTCATTTCGGCCCATTTTTCATTCATTAGCATACATTAACATAATTAATTCAATCCAAGCCAATACCTTATCTGTCCCGGTGTCCATCGTAGTAACTAACACCAAATTTTATCGTTCGAACACACAAACACAAGTACAGACAAACTGTTTATGTTTTCCAAGTTGAACGGCGTCGGATCTCATGTTACCCATTCATACGTTAATCTTTAGAGGCCATTAAAAAGTCGTAATACATTCAGTGCGGTGTCATGGCGTACCTACGGGACAGTGCGTCGTTAGCCACCTGATACCAGGCTATCATAATCGTGAAGAGTTGGTTTTCAGGCGTGGAACGTTGATCATTTAATTTTGGTATGCGACGAGCTTGAGAGCTTGAACAATAGCGTGAATAGATTAAAAAGATATAGGATAAATGCGAAAGGGCCCCAGTGTAGATGTAATACATATTATAATTTTGACCACAGTCATGGCTTTTTATATTTTTATCATAGTCAACTTACCTCTGTGTTTTAACTATGTAGTAGGTACTCTGACTAGAGTTTGTTTAGGGCAAAGTCAATTTCGGCCATTTTGCTTGCGGAAAGCTTTGAAGACAAGTAACAAATGGACTGAGCTTTAAATGGACATACAAAAGCATCTGCAATATCAGCCCATCAGCTAACTTTTAAAAGAGGTCAGTTCAGTACAAAAAATAATAATTACTTAAATCAATTTTATTTCAGGATAAACCCTATAAGATATGGGAAGAAATATTTAATACGCGAATACGTGAAGTTTAATGTTGTAGTCCAAAGAAATAGCGTCTTAACAAGAGGAAAAGAACATAAACATGAAGCCACCCAAAGATAACACCAATAAAACAGATTTGTACAAGTCGATAGCTGAACACGATGCGATTTATCGGGCGAGATGTCTTTGTTGATACCCCTTAAATTGTAAGGCTTGGCGACAGTTTCCATTGGTCTTTTTATCTCGCATAAAACTGTAACCGAAAACAAACTTATTGTTTCCCGCCTTTTGAGACTATTGTGTCAGTTAAGTATGAGATAGCAGAATTTTGACTTTATGAAGGAAATGGAAATATGAAGTAGCGCAATCTCAGACCAATTATGTACTGTGCTAGATAGAGAAGGGTAGCAACTCGTATATGCTCAGTCAAAACATTTTATGAACAACCTCTTCATGTTAATGTAGCCCTGGTAATTTGCACAGCGAGTTAGAAGTAAAAGACGTAACTGACATGGATCTCAAAGGAGTGTTCGTGACACTTTATTACTACAACAACATTTGCTTCATGGGTACTCGTGGTAAGGCCATAGTAAAAGTTCTTGAAAAATTCGACTTTTTTTATGGGAAAAGTAAGAAGAAAATTTACTGAATACTCACAAATACAAAATTTGTTCAAATCGCTTCGAAAATTAGACGAGGCAATGAATACACACACACACATATTAT